>NC_069411.1:1596338-1619467 GCF_026875155.1 Cherax quadricarinatus
CGGGTTTTAACAATGCCCCCGGCGGAAAGTGAGGCGGCTCGGGCCCGCACATTGACAAAATAGCGTTAAAGCGGGTTTTTTTAGCGTATGCAGGCAAAATCTTAGCGGATAAAATGTCGGTATGCGATTTAACGTTATGTGATGCCAACGGTATGCGGGGGTCCACTGTATAATGTATACCCCTTACCAAGATAAGGTGCCATCATGCTTCTCACACGTCACCTGAGATACCCAATAACATCTTGGTATCTTTCAATGCTTTACATCCAGTGTATACAATAATATCCAATACCAGCCACTGTCACAGTCACAGAGTACAAACAGTTTTATACCAAGAAGAAAATAAATGGAAATAAAATACCAACACAATGGAAACATAAACACATATGCAGTTTATTGTGATCCTTTATTGACAACGTTTCGCCCACACAGTGGGCTTTTTCAAGTCACGAACAGATCTGTTTGTAACTTGAAAAAGCCCACTGTGTGAGCGAAACGTTGTCAATAAAGGATCACATTAAACTGCATATGTGTTTAAGTTTCCAGTTTTATACCAAAGCGTTTCCTCTGCTCGGTATATACTGCTTGAATGGCAGCCTACCTTGAACAAAATCAAAGACTCGTCAATTACAAGATTCTTGAATGGATAAAAGTACATGTTGAACTTTTGTTTGAGATACATAAAAACATTTCTAATCTTGTATAACCTGTCACTTCTGTCAGGCCTGGTTTTGTCAGAGAAGTGCAACATACATAACAGTAAGATAAACCTGTTCACTGGGATGATTTCACTGAAGACCGGGGTAGAAATTAGCCGATCTGCGGACCAGTATGCTTTTATATTATGCTTATAGACATGAGACATAAGCATTATTGTTGCAAAACGCAAATACATTTCTGCAACAGTCGTCTCTTTCCACCGGTGTAGTCTTGACTGTGGTGATATGATCGTATTTGTCCTGGTGTACTCAAAATACTTGTTACTTTCCCTGACAATAGTTTCCATCAAGGGCTGGTCAAAGAATATTTAAAAAAATTCCAGTTCATTGGCTGTGGTTCGAAGGGGACAAGTAGGTAGAATTCCACTTTGAGAGTCATCAAAGTGGTGGGGCTTGGGAACAAATTTGGGATTTTGCTGCCAGTCCCAGATACGGTTTGCTGGTTGTGCAGGTAGTTGTGGTGGGCTGGTGGCTGACGCTCCGCTTTGTTCTTGAACTGAGGAGTCAGCATTGTGGGTCCCAGCCTGGGCTGGTGAGTCATGCATGGCCGTGGCACTACTATCACCGCTACCAACATCTACTGATGCCTGTGGTCTATCCATGCCAAGTGTAGCCACATCATCCTCACTTTCACTGTCTATTCCTGGTGTAGGGCCACGGGATGTACTCCAGGATGTACTCCTGGGATGTACCCTGGGATGTACTCCATCCCCTGGGCACTGCATAGGGTACACTACCCGAGCGCATGCAGCGGCGTACATACCGACGCTTCACTGGTGAATATGGTTCCTCACTATCACTACTCTAATGATTGTCAAGAGCAATAAAGTCACAATCCACGTCACTATCATCATCATTATTGAAGTCAAAGGCCTGGCCACGCGAAAATAATAGTTTTCTCTTGCGATGAGGTACAATTGACCGTGACTGAGGAGTGCCCACACCAGAGGTAGAAGGTTGAGGATCGTCAGGGTTTTCTGTGCTATTATCGATATCCTGGTCATTCCTTTCGGTCACTAACTGATCAAAGCCAAAGAATTCATCTTCATTTCCACTTTCATCAGTGTCAGAACTATCAGATAGGAAGAGGAGAGTCCCAATTTTCCTTGGAGTGAGAGCTGCCTTGCGACGAGGCATGGTGAACAAAGGTAACTGAGCCGGCGTTCCCACAATGCAATGCGGGCACCTAGAATTTTTTGTTAATGCCGCACACCCACCATGCAGACCCATTCTCTCACATGTAGGCCTATGAGCATTTTCGCGCTAAATTTGACGCCGCTAGAATTTTGACGTAGATCTTTGGTTTGGACACTGAACTTGAAGCCGTAGATCTATGGGACAGACCCTGAAAAGGTTAATCCGTTCTAGAGAGCTTGTCCTTAGCTGAATTTATCGTTAGCCGAATTAATTTTTGCCATAAGAAATAATGGAAATCCAATTAATCCGTTCCAGACACTCAAAAGTATATTTTTTTTCACGTGAAATATACATTTTCCTACACAGATAACAATGATACATGCACAATAAATACTACATGAAGAATAAATGACACTTACCTTCATTGAAGATGTAGTGATGAGATGGGAGGAGGGGAGAGGATAGTGGTGTATTATTGTTTGGAAGGGGAATCCTCTTCCATAAGGACTTTAGGCGCCAAGTCCTTTTCTGGGTTTACTTCCCTTCTTTTTTTAATGCCACTGGGAACAACTTGACAGTCACTGGACCTCTGTTGCACCAAAAATCTGTCTATAGAGCTCTGTCCCTGGCATTCCTTTAAGATTTTCCTAAAATGGGCCACAACATTGTCATTGTAAAAGTCACCAGCATGGCTTGCAATAGCTGTGTCAGGGTGATGATCTTCCATAAAGGCTTGCACCTTGTCCACATTGTACAAATTTCCTTAATCATTGAAGAAGGCAATGTCCTCCATCTCTCTCTCCCCTCCTCTGAAGCAATTTCCTCAGTTGTGGTGTCTTGCTGTTGCAGATGCTCTTGCAGCTCATCAGTGGTTAGTTTTTCATCATCGTCCTCCACCAACTCTTCCACATCCTCCCCACTAACCTCCACCCCCATGGACTTTCCCAATGACACAATAGATTCCACAACTGACATAGGCTCCTGAGGGTTAGCCCCAAACCCTTCAACATCCCTCTCTTCACATTTTGGCCACAATTTCCTCCAAGCAGAATTCAAGGTCCTATTAGTCACTCCTCCAAAGCCTTACCTATAAGGTTTATGCATTTGAGGATACTAAAGTGATCTTTCCAAAACCTGGGGACATTTTTCTTTTAATAAAAAGTTAGGTAAAGTTGTTTTGGTTAGGTTAGGTTATGTTTTGATAGGTATCATTTAGTTAAGGTAAAGTTAGGTAATGTTTTATTAGGTTAAGTAACTTATCCTGAAATTGCCACCTGTCATTATCTTAGAGTAGTCAAGAAGTGGAATGAGTTGAACAGTGAAGTGGTAGAGGCAGGATCCATACATAGCTTTGAGAAGAGGTATACCTGGAGAGTAGACCTCAAAACCAGAAGAGACTGAACCCTGTAGCTTCTAGTGAAGTTGTCAGACCAGGAGCTAAGCCTAAACCCCTGCAGTTACATATAGATTTGTACGTATAGGTGAGTATATTGTGCCAAGAGCATGACACGACTCTGTGTGCCGTACAACCTAAATAAATATATTTATTTTCTTTATATCTCCCATAATAATAATTTGCACTAGATAGAATGATTTATTACATGAAGTACATAAGCCATGTGTGTTGCAAAATGTAAAATAATGACTGAGTCCCACCAAGTAGTTGTGGAACTATTACCTAGCAAAATGTGTATTTTTCTCTGCAGATTTTTTTTTTTAGGAAAGAACTAAATTATTTTTATGGAAGGCTGAATGAAAATGTTGTTTACCCTATTATTTACATATGTATGTATGAGGCCTGAGAATGTGATTAGCAAACAGAGAAATGTTGTTTTAATGATGGTAATGTCTACAGTATTTATTTGGACTCTGTTTTTTAACCCTTTCAGGGTTTCCGATGTACTAGTACGGCTTACGCACCAGGGTTATTGACGTACTAGTACACCTAAATTCTGGCGCCTTCAAATCTAGCAAGAGAAAGCTGGTAGGCCTACATATGAAAGAAAGGGTCTATGTGGTCAGTGAGCGCAGTATAAAAAAAATCCTGCAGCACACAGTGCGTAATGAGAGAAAAAAAAAACTTTGTGTTTTTTGTTTAAAACAGCAATTTTGCACTGTATTTTCGTATGGTATTTATGATTGTATTCTAGTTTTCCTGGTTTCATTTTATAGAATGGAAGACATATTACAGAAATTGAGATGATTTTGATTGGTTTCACAATGAAAAGTACCTTAAAATTGAGTTCGATTTTTGCCAAAGTTCAGAAGTAAACAAATCATGCCAAGCGTCCAATACACATCAACTGCTGAGTCTAATATTCTTTCACAAGTGCGCTGATATTATTTATACCATTTCTACACTAATGCAGTAGTCTGCATAACAGTAAATCTTCTATTTTTTGTGAGAATAAAAATTCAAAGTGGAAAGCAAAAGAAATGTAAGAGGGGCGTGGGGACGTGACTGATGAACAGAGGAAATGTTATTTTAGTGCCAGGAATGTCTGTCTTGTTTATTCTGGACCCTATTTGGAAATTGGCATCTTTTGAAATTTGTGTGAAAGTGGCAAAATTGCTAATTTCTGACCACTTTACTGGATAGTTGAAATTGGTAAATGGGTGGTTTCTTGTACTCATTTGATAGGAAAAATGGAGTTCTAGTGAAATAGCTATGATTTTTGTCGACTTGTACATTGGAATTGGCTGAAAATGGGGCTCAAAGTGGGCGAAATCGCCGGTGTGTAAACATCGTTGAGACTGCTAACTTTGCGAGAGCATAATTCCATAAGTTTACCGTCAAATTTTATACTTTTGGTGTCATTATGACCGGGAAAAGATTCTCTATCTTTTCACAAGAAAAAATAATTTTTTTTTTTCCGAAAAATTTTCGACCCTGAGAACAAGTTTAGGAGAGGGCCTCTTGACCCTGGAAGGGTCAGACTGGCATTTACTTAATTATGTGTACAATTGGCCAAATTATTGACTTCTGTGCACTTTATAGGGTAAGTAAGTAAGTTTATTCAGGTATACACAGATACAGTTACATAGATTATCATACATAGCAGCAGCATGCTATATGTGTAGAGAACCTAGGATAACCCAAAAAAGTCAGATAAAGTGACTTAATTCCATTGGGATAGTTCTGATAGTTGAATGGGCAGTTTCTTGTATTAAATCGATAGAATGTAAGGCATACTAATGAAATAGCAATGAATTTTGTCAAATTGAACATTGGAATTGGCTGAAAATAGGACTCTCAGTGGGTGAAATGACTGATGTGTCAATTGTGTCTGGACTTCAAAGTTTTCAAATTAAAATTCAAAGTTTATTCTCTATAAGGATTACAATGCTGAGTTTACAGAATTTGGTTATTGTGTGGTTTACATGTAGTAAAATACTAATTACAGAGGGTGCCACTAGAACACCTAGCATGGCTAGGCATTTCGGGCAGACTTAGATTAATTCTTAACCCTTAAATGGTCCAAACGTATATATACGTTTTTTCAACATCTGAAAGTATGTAAAAAAATGTAGATCTTTTTTTTTTGTTTACATGTGAAAACGTGTAAAAAAACTTTTATCTACATTTTTTTTTTATATTTGAAAATATGTAAAAAAAAGTAGATCTGCTTTTGTAGCACTACAAATTTGAACGTCGATCTTTTTGGCCCGTTTAAGGGTTAAATTTAAAATATTACAAATTATGAGGTATGTTGGTATTATGGCTAAGTGACTAAATACTAGTTTGTGAGTTTAGCAATGTGAATGCTTTTGTTTTGGCACAATACATAGTTTCAGTATTGGAGTATCACAGGCCAACTTATGACTAGTTAGGATTCATTATTTTAAGATTGAGATTGATGTTTCTAATTATGGTCAAATGGGTGAGTGAGTGTAAGTGTGAACCACCAGGTGGTATTCGTGTAATTAGTTGACGGGGTGTATCAGGGAGATAAGATGTTTTCTAATGGTAGTTTTGAAGGTGATGAATGTGTCTGCATCTCTAGAGTTTTCAGGTAGGGTGTTGCAGATTTTAGGGCCGTTGACATACATTGAATTTTTGTAAAGGTTTAGTCGGACACGGGGAATGTCATAGAGATGTTTGTGTCTGGTGTTATGCCTGTGGGTTCTGTCGCAACTATCAAGAAAGCGTTTTAGGTCAAGGTTAATATTGGAATTTAAGGTCCCGTAGATGTAGATTGCACAGTAGTAAGTGTGGATGTACTGAACAGGGAGTAAGTTTAGATCTATGAAGAGTGGGGGGAGTGTGTTGCCAGGGATGGGATTTAGTGATTATTCTTACTGCGGCTTTTTGTTGGGTTATTATTGGCTTTAGGTGTGTTGCTGCAGTTGATCCCCAAGCACAAATAGCATAGGTGAGGTATGGATAAATAAGTGAGTGGCATAGTGTGAGAAGGGCATTTTGCGGCACGTAGTATCGTATCTTGGAGAGGATCCCAACCGTTTTGGATACTTTTTTGGTTATGTGTTGGATATGGGTGCTGAAATTCAGGTTGTTGTCGAGGTATAGGCCTAGGAATTCGCCCTCATTATGTCTGGCAATTAGAATGTTGTCGATCTTGATGTTAATTTGTGCAACTCCTGCTCTGCTACCAAACATAATATAGTAGGTTTTGTCAGTATTAAGCGTAAGTTTATTGGCTGTCATCCAAGTCGATATTTTGATCAGCTCCTCGTTAACAATGGTGTTGAGGGTGGCAAGATTAGGGTGAGAGATGACATAAGTTGTATCGTCAGCAAAGAGAATGGGGTTCAGGTGTTGGGATACGTTTGGAAGATCATTGATGTATATGAGGAAGAGCAGGGGACCAAGGACACTTCCCTGCGGAACTCCAGTATCAAGTGGCCGTGTTGATGATGCTGTGTCTTTAATGGTGACATACTGATACCTATTAGTAAGGTAAGATTTGAAATATGCAAGCGCATTGCCTCTTATACCATAATGGTCAAGTTTGTGGAGTAGGATGCCGTGGTCTACTGTGTCAAAAGCTTTTCTTAGGTCAATAAAAATTCCTAGTGGATATTCCTTATTTTCCAATGCTGTGTAAATTAGATCTAGCATTTTTATAATTGCATCATTAGTGCTTTTATTTTTCCTGAATCCAAATTGGCAGGGGTTGAGTAAGTTTTGTGCCGTTATAAATGAATACAGTCTCCTGTGCACGAGTTTCTCAAAGATTTTGGATAGCAATGGTAAGTTTGATATTGGCCTATAGTTGTTTAAATCTGTAGGGTCACCACCTTTATGTATTGGTGTAACCCTTGCCGTGTTGAGTAGTTTTGGGAAGGTGCTAGTTTCTAGTGACTTGTTAAAAAGTAATGAAATAGCATGCAAAAGGACATGGGCCACTTGCTTGTACAATAATGGTGGGACATGAGACAGATTCCCTGAGTTATTTTTAAGTGACTTTATAATCTCAGTGACTTCTGTGGGCTCAGTTGGTGCAAGATAGAAGGAATTTGGGAAATTCCCATCCACGTAGTCCCTGGCATGGGCATTGGTACGTGGGATTTTATTGGCGAGATTAGATCCTATGGTTGAGAAGAAGTCGTTTATCTTGTTAGCTTTGTCAGTGGGATGCAGTGGTGTTTCATTAGGTTTAGTTAGGACAATATGTATGTATGTTCAAATTATTAAATAAATAAATAAATAAATATTCTTGTTTTTTTTCAGTTTGTGGGTCCCTAGAATCTGAGAGAGTGTTTTCCAGGTTTTTTTTATATTCCTCTAGTTCTGTGAATCTACTGGAGTAGTATAGTTGTTTGGCTTTCTTTATTACTTTGGTGAGAACTGATGAATAGTGTTTAAGAATATCTTTGTGTATTAAGCCCTGTCTGTATTGTTTTTCATATTGAGTTTTTATCAATGGTTTTCAAAAAGGTGCTGGTTCCCTGGGCAACCAAGCCGTTTGTTTGGATCTGTTTCGTTTTTATGGACAATTTTTGTTGATAGCAAAGTAATTTTTTAAAGAAAAATGTCTTCCAGTCATAAAATCCTTTGGCCCTTGGAGAATTTGTAGGCAGTAAACAGTCTCTAGGCAGCTGTAAAATTCCTTATTGAGGCCTTCATGGAGTCAAATGAAACTTTGTTGTTTAAAGTGGTGGTTTACTTGTTTGTCAAGGGGAAAGGGTAGGGTAGGGGTCTGTAGTGCTTCTGTGATTATCCCTGATTAAGGTGGCTGAAATTTTGGGTCCATTGTGGTCTTTTTTGGGTTAAAAGTCTCAGTGACCGGGTTTGGGTTTTTGTTATTGTTGGTATGAAAGTGTGTTATTATATTTTTGATAAAAACATTACGGGCTGTCATCTAGTGGGCCCAAGGGGTGTTTTGAATCCCCAGCAAAGGAAAGGTGGTGCTTTTTCATTTGTCTGTTTTTATTAGTCCCTTTTAAAAACCCCTTCAGGGCCCAAGGGCCAAAATCTGAAGTGGTGCTCCAGTGTCCAAAAAATTTTTTAAAAAAAAAAAAAAAATTATTTTTCTTACAGAATTAGAGGCTTTTTTGTGAAGTTAATAAGACAAAAAAAAAAAAATCTATCAGTACTTCCCGGTACGTCCCAAAGAAGTTGTCAAAAAAAAAGTGGGGGGCCAACATCGCAAAATTCCACATCGCGCTTTACATTATTTTGGGGTTTTTTTTGTTTTTTCTTTTCTTTTCCAATTTTTTTTTCTTTTCCCTTAACATTTGGGGCCTGAGGCCCAAATACTGTTTAATGTATATATATAAAACCACGTTTTAACACAATAACCGCACTAAAGTTATTATCATATTTTTGTTTCCTCGTTGTTTTTTAAAAATAAACATGCACAAATCTTGTATAATACTTTTTTTTAAATCAATATTTACATTTTTCAATCAGGGGACAGGTTTTAGAACTGCTCGAGCTTGGAACCCCTTGAAACAAGGCACCATGCACATAGGCACCTTACATTCCTCACATAAAAAACCGAGTGTTTTTGCGTCTTTGTTGCGTCTTTTTTTTTTGTGCAAAGCGATCATCTTTGAGCAAATTTCTTCGAGTTAAAGGGAAGTTGTATTATGAAATGATCCCCTTCCCCCCCAAACGTTTGGGGTATATCCTGGGGAAATTTCGAGGACTGTTTTGTATAGCAGGTGTTCTTCCCGGGTACTTCTTTTGATTTGTTGACAAAGACAAAAAAAATTTTCCCCATCGGTGGTCTGTTGCATCTTATTTGGTCATATTTATGCATGAGCGTTAAAATGTCCAGTTTGGGAAAGAAAATTTATTCCACTTGAAATCTTCGAACACAGTAAAAAAAACCAAATCTGCATGCACATTTGAAAACCAAGCGTGTTTTGTGTATAAAATCACTGTCATGGTTTTCGAATCGTTATTTAGTCACTCGATCAACTTTGCCACTGTCTTGCTTTCATTAGGTGAATTTTTTGTCAAAAATGTGACATTCGTTTGTCATGCCCCCGTAATCCCATGTGTCATTGGCAGTAAACCCCTCACGTCATCACCCGGCCCTGCGTTGACCTGGGCATATGTTTACGTTAAACCACTGGCCAACATATCTGTCTTGTTCATCCATGAAATCACTGAGTAAAGGGCTTGTGTACCCGTTATCGGAATAAGTAGCCCCCTTTCCAATAAGGTGCCCTCATGTTTTCATACGTCACCTGAGATACCCAATAACACTTTGGATCTTTTAATGTTTTACTACCCGGTTTAAAAAAATATCCCAAAACCAGGCCCCTGCAAATCACGAGTACAACATTTTATGCCAAGCGTTTCCCCTGCTTGGTATATAGCTTGAAAACAGTCACCTTTTAACAAAAAAAAGACTCTCATTACAAGTTCTTTAATGGATGAAAGTATATGTGAACTTTTTTTTGAATACTGAAAAATATTTTAATCTTGTTAAACTGTCATTCTTCAGGCCCGGGTTTTTTCAGAGAAAGGGAACATAGTAAGAGTAAGATAAACCCGTTCATGATGTTTCCTTAAGACGGGGTAGAAATTAGCCGATCTGTGGACCTAGCTTTTTTATTATGCTTTAAGTGAGGCATAACATTATTGTTGCAAAAAGCAAATACATTTTGCAAAAATCGTCCTTTTCCACCTGTGTATCTTTACGTGGTGAAAGATCGTTTTGCCATGGTGTACTCAAAAAACTTTTTTCTTCCCATGAAAAAATTTTCCCTCAAGGCTGGTCAAAGAAAAATTCAAAGAATTCCGTTATTGCCGTGGTTTTCCCGGGGGAAAATAGGTAGAATTCCACTTAGAGAGTATCAAATTGGGGAGGCTTGGGAACAAAAATTGGGTTTTTGCTGCCAAAACCCCCAAAAACGGTTTTGCTGGTGGATCTGGACTCATGGGTGGGTTTTGGGGTGGTTTGGTTGTGGTGGGTGGTGGCTGGCGCTCCCCTTTTTTTCCTTGACTGAGGTCAGCACGTGGCCCCCGGGGAGTCACGCATGGGGGTGCCACTACCATACCACTAACACCATCCCTTTATGCCTTTGGGCTATCCTGCCCCAAATGTAGCCACATCTCCTCACTATCATACTAAAATGGTGGGGCCCCGGGGACCCGGGGGTACTCCTCCCGGGCACGATAGTGTACACACCGAGCGCATGCGGCGGGGAACATACCCACACTTTATGGTGAAAAATGATTCCTCACATCACTACTCGAATGATCGTCGGCGCAATAAAATCACGTCACGTCACTATCATCATCATTATGAATCAGAGGCCCGGCCCGCGAAAATATTAGTTTTTTCTTGCGATGAGGAAAAAACCGACCTGAGTCATGGTGCCCACACCAGAGGTAGGGTTGAGGATCGTCAGGGTTTTCTGCCTATTTCGTATCCTGGCATTCTTTTCAGTCATAACTGATCAAAGCCCTAAATTCGTCTTCATTTCCATTCCTCAGTGTCAAAATATCGAAAGGGAAAAGGAGAGTCCCAATTTTCTGGGGGGGGTGAGAGCTGATTGCGACAAGGCATGGTGAAAAGGGGAATGAGCCGGCATTCCCCCATGGTTTGGGGGGGCCAGATTTTTTTTTTTATGGTGCCCCCCCCCGCAGACCTGTTCTTCCGTAGGGTATGAGGTTTTTTTCGCTAAATTTGACGGCACTAGAATTTTGGCGTAGATCTACAGTTTGGACACTCAACGTGAAGCCGTAGATCTATGGGACGGACCCTGAAAGGGTTAAAATACAGCTTCTCCTCACTTAACGACGAAGTTCCGTTCCTGAGACCATGTTGTTAAACGAGTTCATCGCTAAGTGAGGAGCATACTGTAATGGTAGTGGATGTGTGTCAACCATTTTTGATATTGTTTTAATGTCACCTTGGCATCATTTATAACATTTCTGGTATATTTTTAAATGTTTATACAGTAGTGTACTGTATATTGAAATAAACAGAATAGAGGAAATCAGCTCTAATATACATTATTTAGGTATAAATACTGATCAGAGAGTAAGTCCGAGGCGTCGGTAAACAAGTACGTCGCTAATTGAGGAGAGACTGTATTAATATTTTAACTGCAGTGGTACCTTGACTTATGAGTGCCTCAACTTACGAGTTTTCTGATTTACGAGCCATCGCTCAGTCAATTTTTTGCTTTGAGTTGTAAGCCAAAATCTAAGTTATGAGAGAGCTTCAGATACGCCGCCACTCGCAGGAGATACTGAGGAAATATCAAAAACCTCGATAATAACCAATGCGCAACATCCTTTCAATTTTGATACCACTGGTAATGTCATCCTGCTAGAATGTTCTATAATATATGCCCTAAGTAAAAGAAACAATTCTGGAACAAGTGTAATACATGCGGGGGAGGCTGGTGGCTGGTGGCTGGCGGGTTTGGCTGGCTGGTGGCTGACTGCTCCATGGCGGGTGGCTGGCCGGGGCTGCTGGCTGGTGGCTGGCTCCTGGCTCCATCTCCATGGCTCCATGGCGGCTGGCGGGCCCCATGGCTCCATGGCTGGTGGCTGGGGGCCCCCATGGCTCCTGACCCCAGGCCCCCAGGGCTCTTTGGCGGGGCGGGCGGGCTCATGGTGGCTGGCTCATGGCGGGTGGCGGGTTGGTCGCTCGCTCCAGGCTGGCTGGTGGCTCGTGCTTGCTGCTCCATGGCTGGCTGGCTGGCCACTCGTCCTGGCTGGCGCCCTCGCCGCTCCATGGCTGGCTGGTGGCTCGTCGCTCGCTCCATGGCGGGGTGGCTGGCTGGCCGCTCGCTCGTCCATGCTGGCTGGCTGGCTCGCGCTCGCTCCTGGTGGCTGGTGGCGGCTCGCTCGCTCGCTCCTGGTGGCTGGCGGGGCCGCTCGCTCCATGGTGGTGGGGGGCTCCCCCCGCTCGCCCATGGGGGCGGGTCCTCTTGTCTCTGTTATCTCTCTGTCTCATCTCACGGTACACAAAAATACAGTTATACATAGTGTAAATTACCTAAGAAAAAAAAAAATCCAGACAAGTGCTATACTATTTGTGATAAAAGGCATAATAAGCATACTGGAAAGTACTGCCATTTTCATTTGTTCAGGAATCAACTGAGATCTGCATTGTGTAATTCTTTTTGGTTTATGACAGCTCTCTCTCTGAGACAAGACAAGTAGAGAGCGAAGACAGAAACACAGGCAACAAAAAGGCAGATAAGCGGACAAGAAAAACATAGAGAGACGACAGAAGAAAAATTAAAAACAACAGACATGTTTTGTTTAACCCTTTGACTGTTGGGGCCGTTATATACGTTTTTACGAGGTACCGTGTTTGAGGGAAATATAAAAATTCTAGCGGCTTTCAAATCAAGGGGAGAAGTGGTGGCCCCCACATGTGGGGAAAATGGGTTGTGTGGTCGTGTGCCCCTTTAAAAAAAAAACATGGGACGCAGGCATAATAAAAAAAAAAAACCCCGGGGTTTTTTTTTAATTTAAAAAATCCCGACTTTGTGGTCTTTTTTGTTAGTTTTATGTTGTATTCTTGTTTTTTGGGTTCTTTTTGATAGAAAGGAAACCATATTATAGAAAAGAGAAAGATTTTGATTTATTTTTTTTATTTTTATTTTTTCACACTGGCCGATTCCCCACCAAAGGCAGGGTGGGCCCCAAAAAAAAAAACTTTCACCATCTTCACCCCACATGTCTTGCCAGAAGGGTGCTTTCACTACGTTTTTAAACTGCAACATTAAAAACCCCCCCCCCCCCTTTTAGATGCAGGCACTGTCTTCCCTCTCCAGGGCCAGTCCGGCCTGCCGGTTTCCCCGAAAACCCTTCATAAATGTTCTTTGCTCACACTCCAACGCATCAAGTAAAAAACCCTTTTCTCCCTTCACTCCTACAAACACGCTCCGCATGCCCGTGGAAGTCAAGCCCCGCACACAAAACCTCCTTTTACCCCCCCCCTCCAACCTTTCCAGGGGGACCCCCACCCGGGGGCCTTTCCCTTTCCCCTACAGATGAACACCTTGAAGTATCTGTTTTCGTTCCCTTCTCTCACAGTCCGAAAACCCCCTCAACAACCCTTCCCCAGCCCTCTGGCAACATTTTGGAATCCCGCACCTCCTCCTAACTTTCCAAACTACGAAAATTTTCTGCATTTTAAATTTACACCACACATTTCCCCCGACATGACATCTCACTGCCTCCCGCCTTCCCCCCTCGCTGCAACATTCTCACCCCGCTTCAACCCATATAAGAGCGTTGGTAAAACATACTTATACATTCCCCTTTTCCTCCAAAGGGAAAAATTCTTTTTCCACAGACTCCCAAGGCCCACTCACTCTTTTTCCCTCATCAATTCTATGATTCACCTCACTTTTATAGACCCACCGCTGACAGTCCCCTCCCAAAAATTTTGAAAAGTTTACCCCTCCATACTCTCTCCCTCCAATCTGATATCCAATCTTTCATCCCTAATCTTTTTGTTATCCTCATAACCTTACCTTTCCCGTATTTACTTTAATTTTCTCTTTTTCAACCCACCAAATTCATCCCCCAATCTCTGCAAATTCATTCAGAATCTCCCCAAAACACAGTGTCATCAGCAAAAAGCAGCTGTGACAATCCCCTTTGGTGTGATTCTTTTCTTTTTAAATCCACCCTCTTGCCAAGACCCTTGCATTTACTTCTCTTACAACCCCATCTATAAATATATTAAACAACCACGGTGACATCACACATCCTTGTCTAAGGCCTACTTTACTGGGAAAAAATTTCCCTCTTTCCTACATACTCTAACTTGAGCCTCACTATCCTCGTAAAAAACTCTTCACTGCTTTCAGTGACCTACCTCCTACACCATACACTTGCAACATCTGCCACATTGCCCCCCTATCCACCCTGTCATACGCCTTTTTCCAAATCCATAAATGCCACAAAGACCTCTTTAGCCTTATCTAAATACTGTTCACTTATATGTTTCACTGTAAACACCTGGTCCACACACCCCTACCTTTCCTAAAGCCTCCTTGTTCATCTGCTATCCTATTCTCCGTCTTACTCTTAATTCTTTCAATTATAACTCTACCATACACTTTACCAGGTATACTCAACAGACTTATCCCCCTATAATTTTTGCACTCTCTTTTATCCCCTTTGCCTTTATACAAAGGAACTATGCATGCTCTCTGCCAATCCCTAGGTACCTTACCCTCTTCCATACATTTATTAAATAATTGCACCAACCACTCCAAAACTATATCCCCACCTGCTTTTAACATTTCTATCTTTATCCCATCAATCCCAGCTGCCTTACCCCCTTTCATTTTACCTACTGCCTCACGAACTTCCCCCACACTCACAACTGGCTCTTCCTCACTCCTACAAGATGTTATTCCTCCTTGCCCTATACACGAAATCACAGCTTCCCTATCTTCATCAACATTTAACAATTCCTCAAAATATTCCCTCCATCTTCCCAATACCTCTAACTCTCCATTTAATAACTCTCCTCTCCTATTTTTAACTGACAAATCCATTTGTTCTCTAGGCTTTCTTAACCCTTTGACTGTCGCGGCCGTATATATACGTTTGTGAGGTACCGTGTTTGACGTATATATACTCATAAATTCTAGCGGCTTCAAATCAGGCAGGAGAAAGCTAGTAGGCCCACATGTGAGAGAATGGGTCTCTGTGGTCAGTGTGCACCACATAAAAAAAATCCTGGAGCACGCAGTGCATAATGAGAAAAAAAAAACTCCGACCGTTTTTTTTAATTAAAATGCCGACTTTGTGGTCTATTTTCGTATAGTATTTGTGGTTGTATTCTCGTTTTCATGGTCTCATTTGATAGAATGGAAACTATATTATAGAAATGGAGGTGATTTTGATTAATTTTACTATAAAAAGGACCTGGAAATGGAGCACAAAGTACAGGAAATGTTTGATTTTTGCCGATGTTCAAAAGTAAACAAATGATGTCATTGTCCAATAAATGTCCAAATAGCCATTCTAATACGCAGTCATGAATGGGTTGATGTAATTTTTACAATTATTACAGTATTGCAGTAGTCTGCATAACAGTAAATCTTCTATTTTTGTTTGAATAAAATTTCAAAATAAAAAGCAAGAGTAATATCACAGGGACCTGGAGACATGACTGATGAACAAAGAAAATCTTATTTTAGAGCCAGGAATGTCTGCATTGTTCATTCTGGACCTTATTTTGAAATTGTCGTATTTTTTAATTTTCGTGAAATTGGCCAAATTGCAAATTTCTGACCATGTTATTGGGTAGTTGAAATCGGTAAATGGCAGTTTCTTGTGCTCAATCGATAGAAAAAATAGAGTTCTGAAGAAATAGTTATGAGTTTGGTTGACTGGAATAACGGAATTAGCCGAAAATAGGGCTCAAAGTGGGCGAAATTGCCGATTTTTAAATATCGCCGAAGTCACTAACTTCGCGAGAGCGTAATTCCGTCAGTTTTCCATCAAATTTCGTTTTTTTGGTGTCTTTACAATCGGGAAAGATTCTCTATCATTTCATAAGAAAAAATAATTTTTTTTTTTTCGAATATTTTGCGACACCAGGAGCAACTTCAGGATTGGGCCCTTCGACAGTCAAAGGGTTAACTTGTTAATCTCACTCCAAAACTTTTTCTTATTTTCAACAAAATTTGTTGATAACATCTCACCCACTCTCTCATTTGCTCTCTTTTTACATTGCTTCACCACTCTCTTAACCTCTCTCTTTTTCTCCATATACTCTTCCCTCCTTGCATCACTTCTACTTTGTAAAAACTTCTCATATGCTAACTTTTTCTCCCTTACTACTCTCTTTACATCATCATTCCACCAATCGCTCCTCTTCCCTCCTGCACCTACTTTCCTGTAACCACAAACTTCTGCTGAACACTCAAAACACTACATTTTTAAACCTACCCCATACCTCTTCGACCCCATTGCCTATGCTCTCATTAGCCCATCTATCCTCCATAGTGTTTTATATCTTACCCTAACTGCCTCCATCTTTAGTTTAGAAACCTTCACCTCTCTCTTCCTGATGCTTCTATTCTCCTTGTATCCCATCTACCTTTTACTCTCAGTGTAGCTACAACTAGAAAGTGGGTCTGATATATCTGTGGCCCCTCTATAAACATGTACATCCTGAAGTCTACTCAACAGTCTTTTATCTACAATACATAATCCAACAAACTACTGTCATTTCGCCCTACATCATATCTTGTATACTTATTTATCCTCTTTTTCTTAAATATGTATTACCTATAACTAAACCCCTTTCTATACAAGTTCAATCAAAGGGCTCCCATTATCATTTACACCTGGTACCCCAAACTTACCTACCACACCCTCTCTAAAAGTTTCTCCTACTTTAGCATTCAGGTCCCCTACCACAATTACTCTCTCACTTGGTTCAAAGGCTCCTATACATTCACTTTAAAATCTCCCAAAATCTCTCTCTCTCCTCTGCATTCCTCTCTTCTCCAGGTGCATACACGCTTATTATGACCACTTCTTTGCCATCCAACCTTTACTTTAATCCCACATAGTTCTTGAATTTACACATTCATATTCTCTTTTCTCCTTCCATAACTGATCATTTAACATTACTGCTACATTCATTGGTTTTACTATAAAAAAACCTAGAAATGGAGCTCAAAGTAGGGGAAATGTTTGATTTTTTCCAATGTTCAAAAGTAAACAAATGATGCCATTGTCCAATAAATGTCCAACTAGCCATTCTAATATGCAGTCATGAATGGGTTGATGTTATTTATACAATTATTACAGTATTGCAGTAGTCTGCATAATAGTAAGTCTTTTATTTTTTGTTTGAATAAAAATTCAAAATAGAAAGCAAGAGTAATATCAGAGGGGCCTGGAGACATGACTGATGAGTAAAGAAAATGTTATTTTAGAGCCAGGAATGTCTTCATTGTTCATTCTGGACCTTATTTTGAAATTGTCATATTTTTTAGTTTTCGTGAAATTGGCCAAATTGCAAATTTCTGACCACATTATTAGGTAGTTGAAGTCGGTAAATGGGCAGTTTCTTGTACTCAATCGATAGAAAACATGGAGTTCTAAAGAAATAGCTATAAGTTTGGGTGATTGGAACAATGGAATTAGCCGAAAATAGGGCTCAAAGTGGGCGAAATCGCCGATTTGTAAACAGCGCCGAGATCGCTAACTTCGCGAGAGCATAATTCCGTCAGTTTTCCATCAAATTTCGATTTTTTGGTGTCATTACAATCAGGAAAAGATTCTCTATCATTTCATAAGAAAAAATAATTTTTTTTTTAAATTTTGCGACACCAGGAGACACCTCGGGATTGGGGGTTGTGACAGTCAAAAGGTTAACAGTGAAAAATAAAGCCAAGGCAGTGCACGATCATCAGATGTCTCTCCACTGCTGCACTGTCAGCAGTGGAGTGACTCATCTTACACCATGCCTCAAGGAGTTTCATATACAGTGGACCCTCAGGTAACGGCGTCATCGGCTAATGCCAAAATGAGATAGCAGCACGTTTTTGAGTCAAAATATTGGCTCAGCTAATGCCTAAGAACTCGGTTAAGGGCATTCGTCCCGAACTTGTCCGCTCGGCCTGAGCCCATGTAAAGCCAGCGTGCCATTGTTTACAAGCCAGGGAGGATGATTCCTCGCATACATGTGATATATTTTGTATTATTCCATTGTTTTTAGTGCTTGTAACTGCTAAATAAGCCACCATGGGCCCAAAGCAAGCTTCTAGTGCCAGCCCTGTAGTAAAGAAGGAAAGAAGCACAATAGAATTCAAGAAAAAACTCCTAGCAAAGTACCAAAGTGGATGAGGAAGAAAGAGGGGAGAAAGTGCCTTTTGCAGTGATTCAGTGATTCTACGATATGTATGATACTAAAGCAGCAGTAATCAATAAAGGCTATAGTGCCAGCCAGCAATAGAGTGTAGAATTAACAGTGTGGGAAGTAAGTTAAGCGAGTAAGCGATAGAAAAACGACACGAAAGTAACTCTCCAGTGTTGCTGGATGTGTATTGGGCCAGTGAACATATGCTGGCCTGCTACGTATCTTCCACCACCCTAAACCTCTGCCAGCATCTCCTCCATCAAACTAATTAAACTAACATCTCCTCCAAGGTAAGTGTAAATATAAAAGTAAATATAAAAGGACCCCAATAGAAATATGTAAGTCACGCTGACTTTTTTTGGGTTATCCTAGGTACTTTACACATATGCTGCTATGTATGATAATCTGTGTAACTGTATTTGTGTATACCTGAATAAACTTTCTTATTTATAAATTAAAATGTAAATATTTCTTATTTATAAATTAAAATGTAAATATTTCTTTTTTATAAATTAAAATGTAAATATTTCTTATTTATAAATTACATACATTGTTCAAGTGTGATAGTGTTGGGTTCTGCTGGTGCGTCCACCACTACTATGTGGTGGCCCTTATAAACCAAGACAACAACACTTCCATCATTTTACTCCTCTCATACATTATGACATATTTTATTCGTTCTAGAGTATATATCATGTTTCTGTGTTATTAACCCCTTCAGGGTCCAAGGCCAAAATCTGAAGTGGTGCTCCAATGTCCAAGAAATTTTGAAAAAAAAAAAAAAAAATTTCTTACAGAATAAAAGAGTATATTTTTGTGAAGGTAATAAGACAAAAAAAAATTTTCTGATCAGTACTTACCGAGATACAGTGGCAGGAAGTTGACCCAAAATGACCGGCTGGCGGCAACATCAGTGACTTCCGCAAAATCCCATTTTTTTATTTTACGTTTTTTATACTCTTTTCTTTTCTAATTTTCTTTTTCTAATAACATTTGTGGCCTGTGAGCCCAGTATAATGTATATTGTAAAAGTGTACACTCATTGTATTCAACACAATAACTGCACTAATTTGTTTATCATTATATTGTTACAAAACATGTTTACAAGTTTATTGTAAACAAAATGATGAAAAATTAGCGCGGTTATTGTGTAGAATACAACGGTACCATATGGTACAATGGTGCCATAGGGTGCAGTTGTACCATATGGTACAATGGCACCATATGATACAATGGTACCATATGGTACAATATAGTACAAAGGCACATGATACAGTGGTACCATATGGTAACAATAGCACCATTGGTACAATGGTCCCATATGATACAATGGTACCATATGGTGGCAATGGTACCTTATGGTACCATATGGTGTAATGGTACCAATGGTACCATATGATGCAATGGACCATGTGGTACATTGTACCATACAGTACAATACCATAGGGTTTTCATTGTACCATATGGTACTGTTGTATTAACACAATAAACACAAAATATTTTCTTTATTATTTTGTTTACAATAGTTGTTTACAACAAAAATTTGTATATTAGTAATGTTCTATTATATATTTACAAGTGTACAGGAACTTGACATGTTCCTTGAGGTGGATGAAGGTAAGCACTTTGTCTTGGAACTGTGGAGTCAGTAGCTTGTGCCGCCACTCACTCAGTCTTGGCTGTGGTCTCATGCCACCAACACCTATTGATTCATATGGTACACGGTATCATATGTTACAGGGTACCATATGGTACATTGTACTATATGGTATAGGGTACCATGCAGTACAGGATAACATATGGTGCAGGGAAACCCATATGCAGGGGGGGTTACCATAGGGTACAGGGTACCATACAGTACAGGACACCATATGGTACAGATACGGGGAAATAACTATGGAAATAAGTCACCCTGACTTTTTTGGGTTATCCTAGGATTTTATACGTATGCTGCTTTTTTATAATAATCTATGTAATTGTATTTCTGTACCCCTGAATAAACTTACTCAAGTGCATGTGGCATCAAAAGTAAGTTTTTTTAGTTATACACAATAAAGTTACATAGAATATCATACTTAGCAGCATATGTTTGGAGAACCTAGGATAACCCAAAAAAGTCAGACAGACTTATTTCCATTAGGGTCCCTGTACCCGTACCATAAGATACCATTGTACCATATGATACCATTTTTATGACATGGCACCATTGTACCATATGGGACCATTGTACCATATGGCACAATGGTACCATATGGTTCAAAACCATAGAATTCATCTTCGCTCCACTTCCATCAGTCTTAGAACTGTAAGTTGTGAAGAGGAAGTCAGAATTCGCGTGGAGAGTGTGTGGGGAGTGAGCTTCCTTGCCGCCAGGCACGATGAACACAGCTACTTTGCCGGCGTTCCCCCAATGCCATGCGGGCGTCCAGATTTTTTCTATGGTGTGGGACACTGACCACCCAGACCCATTCTTCAGATGTAGGCCTACCAGCCTTCTCGCGCTAAATTTTATGCCACTAGAATTTTGGCGTAGATCTACGGTTTGGACCCTGAACGTAAAGCCGTAGATTACGGGACGTACCCCGAAAGGGTAAATATTGTTTATGTCATAGTAGTGAATTGTGATAAATAAATATGCGTAGAGATGATATTAGCAAAAAATTGAAGCATAATAAACTCACTCCCTCTTGCCTCCTACTCGCTTTCCCTGCACCAACAAGAGTCAGTAAAAGTATGTGTGATGTTAAATGTTCATTTATCCATTTTATTAGTGCTTTATATTTATTTGTCATTGTTTTCTGTTGTATATCTATATTTAATCTTTAAAAAAATTATTTTTTGTTAATACTTTTGCTGTCTGAATGGATTAATTGGGTTTCCATTTTTCTTATGGGGAAAATAATTCGGCTAAAGGCAAAATCAGTTAAAAAGCAAGCCTTTACCTGAGGGTCCACTGTATACTCCAGCATTTCTAAAACAATGCTGGGGCCTGGCAAAAAAGGCAAAAATCATTTCTATTTATAAATACATTTTTTTTTTATTTAAAAACCCCCAAAAATTTGGGTGGTTTTTTGGGGGTTGGAACAGGTTAATGGTATTTAAGTTAATTTCAAGAGGAAAATTGATTTGATATACAGTAGACAGTTATTTATCACGAGTTTATTTGCATGATTTGAGTATAGCACGATTGAAGAATTGCAGCACAGTTTTATGTGACACGTCGTATGACGAATTTAACCCTTTCAGGGTCTGTCCCGTAGATGACAGTTTCACATTCAGTGTCCAAACTGTAGATCTACACCAAAATTCTAGCGGCGTCAAATTTAGCGCGAAAAATGCTCATAGGCCTACATGTGAGAGAAATGGGTCTGCGTGGTGGTGTGTGCGCCGTAAACAAAAATTCTAGGCGCCCGCATAGCATTGTGGGAACACCGACTCAGTTACCTTTGTTCACCATGCCTCGTCGCAAGGCACTCTCACTCCAAGGAAAATTGGGACTCTCCTCTTCCTATCTGATAGTTCTGACACTGATGGAAGTGGAATGAAGACGAATTCTTTGGCTTTGATCAGTTAGTGACTGAAAGGAATGACCAGGATATCGATAATAGCGCAGAAAGCCCTGACGATCTTTAACCTTCTACCTCTGTTGTGGGCACTCCTCAGTCACGGTCAGTTGTACCTCATCGCAAGAGAAAACTATTATTTTAGTGTGGCCAGGCCTCTGACTTCAGTAATAATGATGATTGTGACGTGGATTGTGATTTTATTGCTCTTGACGATCATTCAAGTGGTGATAGTAAGGAATCATATTCACCAGTGAAGCGTCGGTATGTACGCCGCCGCATGCACTCGGGTAGTGTACCCTATGCAGGGCCCAGGGGACGGAGTACATCCCGGAGTACATCCCGTGGCCCTACACAGGAATAGACAGTGAAAATGAGGATGAGTGGCAACACTTGGTATGGATAGACCACAGGCATCAGTAGATGGTGGTAGTGGTGATGGTAGTGCCACGGCCATTCGTGACTCACGAGCCCAGGCGGGACCACGCTGCTGACTCCTCAGTTCAAGGACAAAGCGGAACGTCAGCCACCAGTCCACCACAACCACAACCACCCGCACAACCAGCCTATGATGTCCAGTATCCACCAGCAAACCGTATCTGGGATTGGCAGCAAAATCACAATTTGTTCCCAAGCCCCACCACTTGATTACTCTCAAAGTGGAATTCTACCTACTTGTCCCCTTGGAAACCATGACCAATGAACTGGAATTTTTTGAAATATTCCTTGACCAGCCCTTGATGGAAAACTATTGTCAGGGAAAGCAACAAAGTATTTTGAGTATGCCATGGCAAATACGATCATATCACCACAGTCAAGACTACACCGGTGGAAAGAGACGACTGTTGCAGAAATGTATTTGCTTTTGCAACAATAATGCTTATGCCTCATGTCTATAAGCATAATATAAAAGCATACTGGTCCACAGATCGGCTAATTTCTACCCCGGTCTCAGTGAAATCATCCCAGTGAACAGGTTTATCTTACTGTTATGTATGTTGCACTTCTCTGACAAAACCAGGTCTGACAGAAGTGACAGGTTATACAAGATTAGAAATGTTTTTATGTATCTCAAACAAAAGTGAACATGTACTTTTGTTCATTCAGGAATCTTGTAATTGACGAGTCTTTGATTTTGTTCAAGGTAGACTGCCATCAAGCAGTATATACCGAGCAAGAGGAAACGCTTGGTGTAAACTGTTTGTACTCTGTGTCTGTGACAGTGCCTGGTATTGGATATTGTTGTATACACTGGATGTAAAACATTGAAAGATACCAAGATGCAATTGAGTATCTCAGGTGACGTAGTGAGAAGCATGATGACACCTTATCTTGGTAAGGGCATACATTATATACAGATAACTGGTACACAAGCCCTTTACTCATGATTTCTTGTGAGTGAAAAAAAACAGTGTGTGTGGGACAGT
>NC_069411.1:1619967-1774969 GCF_026875155.1 Cherax quadricarinatus
TATGAGAACAGATTATCCAACTTACAAGGTGATATAAAAAAGACCTGAAGACCCTATCAGAAATTCTGGGAACAAAAAAGATATCACGACATAGCGAAATAAAATTAGCAAAATCAGATGAACCCCAAATCCCACCAACAGAAACAGCAAACAGACTCAATGATTTCTTCTCCACTATAGGTCAAAACCTTGCCAATAAAATCCCAAGCTCAGATACCCCACCAAATGACTACCTCACTGGCAACTACCCGAACACACTGTTCCTAGCTCCGACTAACCCATACGAAGTCTCCCTTATTATCAACGCACTGAAAAACAAGGCAGGAGATTTAAATACCTTACCACCCTTTATATACAAAAAAGCATCACAAGTACTATCACCAATGTGATGAATGGTTTGAAAAACCGACAAGTTGAAGATTGAGACACTTATGCAGCATATGGGAATCTTTATTCAGGAAACGTTTCGCCACACAGTGGCTTCTTCAGTCCAATACAAAGAGGAAGGCGTAAGGAGAGGAGGAGAATGAGGTAATCAGTCCCTCAACCTGGAGTCGATGTGTTCAGTCCATCAATCTTGTAGAATGTACAGCATAGGGCCGTAGACGTGGCTTATATACTGTAGTGATGTGAGGTGAAGCAGGCGGAGGCGGGGTCATAGTGGTACCATCCACTAGTCGAAGTAGGTCTTCGTCCAAAGGTTGAACAAGTGTTGAAGAATTCTTTGTAACAAGATCCCATGATGCTGCAGTGTCTGACAGTTGTGATGAATGGTTTGAAAAACTGACAAGTTGAAGATTGAGACACTTATGCAGCATATGGGAATCTTTATTCAGGAAATGTTTCGCCACACAGTGGCTTCTTCAGTCCAACACAAAGAGGAAGGCGTAAGGAGAGGAGGAGAATGAGGTAATCAGTCCCTCAACCTGGAGTCGATGTGTTCAGTCCATCAATCTTGTAGAATGTACAGCATAGGGCCGTAGACGTGGCTTAAATACTGTAGTGATGTGAGGTGAAGCAGGAGGAGGCGGGGTCATAGTGGTACCATCCACTAGTCGAAGTAGGTCTTCGTCCAAAGGTTGAACAAGTGTTGAAGAATTCTTTGTAACAAGATCCCATGATGCTGCAGTGTCTGACAGTTGTGATGAATGGTTTGAAAAACCGACAAGTTGAAGATTGAGACACTTATGCAGCATATGGGAATCTTTATTCAGGAAACGTTTCGCCACACAGTGGCGAAATAAGTGTCTCAATCTTCAACTTGTCGGTTTTTCAAACCATTCATCACAACTGTCAGACGAGAGTAAGACACATGTGCAACATCTGGGTATCTTTATTGTAGACGTTTCGCCATCCAGTGGCTTTATCAATACAAATTCTAGGACATAACTTGAAGACAGTAGAACTATGTACAGAAGATGAGGTAATCAGTCCCTCAACCTAGGAGTAGGTGCGAACAGCACCATAGTCGTGGAGATTCTGAAGCAGAAGAAAGAATCCTGGCGCTTATATAGTAACGTCAGGTGTAGCAGACGAGGGCATATTCACTGGTAGGCGGGATTCCCCAGTGGAAGTAGGTCCTTCCCAAAGAGATGGGTTAGTTGTAGTAGTAGATGTCGTAGTCGTGAAGGTTATGTACATGTCCTCAGAATTAAGATTCCATGATGTTGCAGTGTCTGACAAGTTGTGTACGAATGGTATATAATACCGACAAGATGAGAGTAAGACACATGTGCAACATCTGGGTATCTTTATTGTAGACGTTTCGCCATCCAGTGGCTTTATCAATACAAATTCTAGGACATAACTTGAAGACAGTAGAACTATGTACAGAAGATGAGGTAATCAGTACCTCAACCTAGGAGTAGGTGCGAACAGCACCATAGTCGTGGAGATTCTGAAGCAGAAGAAAGAATCCTGGCGCTTATATAGTAACGTCAGGTGTAGCAGACGAGGGCATATTCACTGGTAGGTGGGATTCCCCAGTGGAAGTAGGTCCTTCCCAAAGAGATGGGTTAGTTGTAGTAGTAGATGTCGTAGTCGTGAAGGTTATGTACATGTCCTCAGAATTAAGATTCCATGATGTTGCAGTGTCTGACAAGTTGTGTACGAATGGTTCATAATACCGACAAGATGAGATTAAGACACATGTGCCACATCTGGGTATCTTTATTGTAGACGTTTCGCCATCCATGGCTTTATCTATACAATTTAGGACTAACTTGAAGACAGTAGAACTATGTACATGAAGATGAGTAATCAGTCCCTCAACCTAGGAGTAGGTGCGAACAGCACCATAGTCGTGGGATTCTGAAGCAGAAGAAGAATCCTGGCGCTTATATAGTAACGTCAGGTGTAGCAGACAGAGGGCATATTCACTGGTAGGTGGGATTCCCCAGTGGAAGTAGGTCCTTCCCAAAGAGATGGGTTAGTTGTAGTAGTAGATGTCGTAGTCGTGAAGGTTATGTACATGTCCTCAGAATTAAGATTCCATGATGTTGCAGTGTCTGACAAGTTGTGTACGAATGGTATATAATACCGACAAGATGAGAGTAAGACACATGTGCAACATCTGGGTATCTTTATTGTAGACGTTTCGCCATCCAGTGGCTTTATCAATACAAATTCTAGGACATAACTTGAAGACAGTAGAACTATGTACAGAAGATGAGGTAATCAGTCCCTCAACCTAGGAGTAGGTGCGAACAGCACCATAGTCGTGGAGATTCTGAAGCAGAAGAAAGAATCCTGGCGCTTATATAGTAACGTCAGGTGTAGCAGACGAGGGCATATTCACTGGTAGGCGGGATTCCCCAGTGGAAGTAGGTCCTTCCCAAAGAGATGGGAATCTTAATTCTGAGGACATGTACATAACCTTCACGACTACGACATCTACTACTACAACTAACCCATCTCTTTGGGAAGGACCTACTTCCACTGGGGAATCCCGCCTACCAGTGAATATGCCCTCGTCTGCTACACCTGATGTTACTATATAAGCGCCAGGATTCTTTCTTCTGCTTCAGAATCTCCACGACTATGGTGCTGTTCGCACCTACTCCTAGGTTGAGGGACTGATTACCTCATCTTCTGTACATAGTTCTACTGTCTTCAAGTTATGTCCTAGAATTTGTATTGATAAAGCCACTGGATGGCGAAACGTCTACAATAAAGATACCCAGATGTTGCACATGTGTCTTACTCTCATCTTGTCGGTATTATATACCATTCGTACACAACTGTCAGACACTGCAGCATCATGGGATCTTGTTACAAAGAATTCTTCAACACTTGTTCAACCTTTGGACGAAGACCTACTTCGACTAGTGGATGGTACCACTATGACCCCGCCTCCGCCTGCTTCACCTCACATCACTACAGTATATAAGCCACGTCTACGGCCCTATGCTGTACATTCTACAAGATTGATGGACTGAACACATCGACTCCAGGTTGAGGGACTGATTACCTCATTCTCCTCCTCTCCTTACGCCTTCCTCTTTGTACTGGACTGAAGAAGCCACTGTGTGGCGAAACGTTTCCTGAATAAAGATTCCCATATGCTGCATAAGTGTCTCAACCTTCAACTTGTCGGTTTTTCAAACCATTCATCACAACTGTCAGACACTGCAGCATCATGGGATCTTGTTACAAAGAATTCTTCAACACTTGTTCAACCTTTGGACGAAGACCTACTTCGACTAGTGGATGGTACCACTATGACCCCGCCTCCGCCTGCTTCACCTCACATCACTACAGTATATAAGCCACGTCTACGGCCCTATGCTGTACATTCTACAAGATTGATGGACTGAACACATCGACTCCAGGTTGAGGGACTGATTACCTCATTCTCCTCCTCTCCTTACGCCTTCCTCTTTGTGTTGGACTGAAGAAGCCACTGTGTGGCGAAACGTTTCCTGAATAAAGATTCCCATATGCTGCATAAGTGTCTCAATCTTCAACTTGTCGGTTTTTTCAAACCATTCATCACAACTGTCAGACACTGCAGCATCATGGGATCTTGTTACAAAGAATTCTTCAACACTTGTTCAACCTTTGGACGAAGACCTACTTCGACTAGTGGATGGTACCACTATGACCCCGCCTCCGCCTGCTTCACCTCACATCACTACAGTATATAAGCCACGTCTACGGCCCTATGTTGTACATTCTACAAGATTGATGGACTGAACACATCGACTCCAGGTTGAGGGACTGATTACCTCATTCTCCTCCTCTCCTTACGCCTTCCTCTTTGTATTGGACTGAAGAAGCCACTGTGTGGCGAAAAGTTTCCTGAATAAAGATTCCCATATGCTGCATAAGTGTCTCAACCTTCACTATCACCAATCATTGCAACACTCTTTAACAAATCCATTGAATCCTCCACCTTCCCTACAGTTCTCAAAATAGCAAGGGTCATCCCGATCCATAAAGGAGGAGACCAAACAGAGTTGAATAACTATAGGCCAATATCCAATTTACACCCTCTCTCAAAAATCTTCGAAAAATTAATTCATAAACGAATCTACTCCTACCTCATCTCAAAAAAAATTCTCAACCCCTGCCAATTTGGATTCAGGCCTAATAAAAATATTAATGATGCTATTATACACATGCTAGAACATATATACACTGCAATAGAGAAAAAAGAAGTCCCACTGGGGATCTTCATTGACTTACGTAAAGCTTTTGATACAGTTGACTATGACTTGCTCCACATAAAATTGTCACACTATGGTATTAGAGGGCACTCCGTCAACTACCTCAAGTCTTACCTCAGCAACAGAAGCCAATATGTGTACGCAAATGGGGCAAGCTCTTCCGCACAACCAATTACAGTTGGTGTCCCTCAGGGAAGTGTCCTTGGCCCTCTTCTCTTTCTCTTATACATAAATGACCTACCAAATGCTTCGCAATTACTCAAACCCACACTTTTTGCAGATGACACTACATATGTCTTCTGTCACCCGAGCCCAGTCACGCTAGCCAATACTGTAAACACCGAATTACAGAAAATATCTACCTGGATGAGGACTAACAAACTTACACTAAACATTGACAAAACCTACTTCATTCAGTTTGGTAACAGAGCTACAGATGTACCTCTTAACATAACAATAAACGGATCCCTATCACAAAGCTAACAGGGGGAAAAATTCCTAGGAATCCACCTTGATAATAGACTCAAATTTCATACACATATACAACAAATTTCTAAGAAAATCTCCAAGACTGTAGGCATACTATCGAAGATACGGTACTATGTTCCACAGTCAGCCCTCCTGGCCCTTTATCACTCTCTTATTTACCCCTATCTCACCTATGGAATTTGTGCATGGGGCTCAACAACATTAACCATCTCAGACCATAATTACCCAACAAAAGGCTGCAGTTAGAATGATAACAAATTCTTCACTACAGGCAACACACACCACCAATATTCAAAACACTCAACCTACTCACCATACAAAACATCCATACTTACTACTGCACCTATTACATACATAGAACACTTAACTTGATATTAACCCTCCCTCAAACATCTCCTTGCCAACCTCAACAGAAAAACATGACCATAACACAAGGCACAGATCACTCTTTGATGTTCCTTGTGTCCATCTCACGCTATGCAAAAACTCAATGCACATAAAAGGCCCTAAAATCTGGAATTCATTACCTGTAAATATAAAAGAAACACTACCTGTTTATAAATTCAAGTCTTTTCTCAAAGATCACTTACTCACTCAAAACCAAATAATTACTGAATAACTGAACCTTATAAATTGTATATCCTATATGTTACTCACAATTATATCACAATGTTAAACCTAGGACCCAATCTAACTTTATTATTTTTTTTAAATACACTACCTAACAGAATACTCCATTCTACTGAATGTACAGCAATGGTAGCAACCATATGATCTGTCTTTGTAATATCCATTTGTGCTTTATAGTTATCTGTTTACAATAATGTTTTATCACTGATTTCATCATTGCTTAGTTAATCTTAAGTTAATTTTAAGCCAGCCCGTAATGCTATGCATATAAGTGGCTTTGGCAAGCTGCTCTTACCTGTATTTTTTGTACCTCTGTTTGTATGCTTAAATTACTAAATAAATAAATAAATAAATATGAGTACAAATAAGGGAAGCATTAAAATCCATAGGGGTTACATAGTGCCTGGAGAATAAGAGGCAATTACAGAAGGCCCTCCACATTTGCGAGGGTTAGGGAATCAAGAATCTCACGAATCTTGAAAATCCATGAGTGTTTAGTGCGCGAATGTTTTGATGCACAAATATATTGTAGGGAAATATAATAATAGCATTTACTTAGCCTACCAATACCACTTCCTTAAGCTATTGAACCACGATCATAAAACACATGAAAACATTTTAAAATATTGAATATACAGTAGGGCCCCACTTATATGGCAGATTAGGTTCCAGGCTACTGCCAGAAAGCAGACATCACCGGAAAGCAGAACGCCATTTTTTCCACTTATAAATGAATATAAATGCCAGTTAACCCTTTGAGGGTCGACAGGCCCTCTCTGAGACTTGTTCTCAGGGTCGGCCAAATTTAAAAAAAAAAATTATTTTTTCTTATGAAAAGATAGAGAATCTTTTCCCGATCATAATGACACCAAAGTATGAAATTTGATGGAAAACTTACGGAATTATGCTTTCGCGAAGTTAGTGGTCTCAACGATGTTTACGCATCGGCGATTTTGCCCACTTTGAGCTCTATTTTTGGCCAATTCCAATGTACTAGTCGACAAAAATCATAATTATTTCGCTGGAACTCTATTTTTTGTATCGAATGAGTACAAGAAACCACCCATTTACCGATTTCAACTATCCAATAAAGTGGTCAGAATTTAGCAATTTTGCCAATTTCACACAAATTTCAAAAGATGCCAATTTCCGAATAGGATCCAGAATAAACAAGAAAGACATTCCTGGCACTAAAATAACAAGTTCTCTGTTCGTTAGTCACATCCAAAGGCCCCTCTTAAAATTTCTTGGCTTTCCACTTTGAATTTTTATTCTCACAAAAAATAGAAGATTTACTGTTATGCAGACTACTGCATTAGTGTAGAAATGGTATAATATACTCACCATATATACCCAGGTTTGACGCTGGCACTCATAGAGGTGAGGTGCAGGTGTTTGCAGCCAATGACATCATGGCATTTCGGTGGCATGACAAACAAGATGTCACACAGCTGTCATCAGTTCACCCTAACGAAATGACAAACACTGGCAAGCAAATAGAGAGACCAATGAACCCATTCTAAAACCCGCTGCTGTGATTGATTACACCTTCAAAAATGCGTTCAGTGGACAAATGTGACATGCAGGACTCACGAAATTGTAATAACACGATTGCAAACAAACCATACCACGGGCGGGGATAGAACCCGCGATCAGGGTCTCAAAACTCCAGACCATCGCGTTAGCCACTGGCTAACGCGACGGTCTGGAGCTTTGAGACTCTCTGATTGCGGTTCAAATCCCTGCCCGTTGTATGGTTTGTGGCATGCAGATTGTGTTCACAAGAGTTATAAGTGGTACACAAAACTCTTTTTCCATCTTCTGGACATTTCCATGCTCAATGCTTATAATATGTATAAGATGAGGACCAGAAACAAACCATCATATGGCGAATTTTGTTTGTCTGTCATCAGACAAATAGTATTCAAGTACCAAGGAACAACACCTGCAATAGAAAACCGCCCATTAAATTATCAACAACTACCTTCTCGTCTGAAGCATGGTGATCACTTCCTAATACAACTGCCTGCTACTGCTTTCAAGAAAAAGGCTCAAAAGAAGTGTTATGTCTGTGCACATACAAAAAAAAAACGTCCACAACAACGCAGAGACTCGTTTTATATGTGAGGATTGTAAAACACCACTGTGCATGACATCATGTTTCAAAGAGTTACACAGGCTGCAGAACTTCTAGAAACATGTTCTGTGACTGTATATGTGTATATAAAATATAGCAAAATAGTAATAATTAACATTTATATCATTCGTTTGTGTAAACAAGTTTTCTAAACAATGTAGTGACTACAGTGCTTGTGCAGTTATAGTGTAGTAAATAAAGAGAAAAAAATTACAAATAGTGCTCATATTGGTCTCACAGGCCATAAAAGTTACTTGAAAAAAAATTAAAAAATAATAGAAAAAAGTAGAAAAAAAGTAAATATGAAAATACATACCAGGTGACTGGCAGTCAGCAATGATGCCACATGTGGCTCATTTCTGTCAACTTCACGACTCCATATCTCGTTAAGTATTGATGGCAAAAAAAATTTCTTTAGCCTATAATGTTCAGAAAAATAATTTTTTTTTTTTTAAATTTCTCGACCCTGAGAACGAGTCTGGGAGAGGGCCTGTCGACCCTGAAAGGGTTAAATGCTTACACCTTTTCTTGCCACTTTGAGCAAGACTGGTATGCCTACTGGGTGTCATGATTGCTTGGCAAATACAAGATATAGCAATTAAAAGATCAAAAAAAAAATTCACAATCACAAGCTTGTAGCAGAGAAGTTGGACTAGACACGTATGGAGTACGAATGCTGGGATGGTGGGTGGTGTCTGGAGGTGGCTGGGGATGGCGGGAGGTCTACCCCACTGATCCACAACAAGGCAGCTGCTTGAGGAAAAGGGAAGGTTTTTTTTCCTTCCCGCAAACTGAACCGTGTCAAATTCATCTTACGACGTGTTACATAAAATTGTGCCGCAATTCTTCAATCATGCAATACCCAAATCGTGCCAAATAAACTTGTGCTAAATGACGGTCTACTGTAGGGTGAGAGGTGAGTTTTATTTGTAGGAAGTCAGGTTTCGGAAGTATGGTAGCCAGCCAAGGCAACCCTCCCCACCCCACCCACAAGTAATGTAAACAAACCAGGCGAACACGTCTGATGTTCGTTCATACACGTTTGTATTATACCACAATACAAACACTTTACATTGTGTACAAGTTGTCTCCACATTGATGCAGTAAAATAAATAAAGACCAACACTTCCATTCTTATGCAATTTTTAGAAGGAATGATGCTCTGACCAATTATTATTAAAAATTAAAATTGTGTAAAGTAAAAGGACACAAGTGAAACTAATGTGACGTTTTACTGTGGCAATGTTTTGTTCTCCAGAAGTTTTGTCAAGCCATTACGGCTTGACAAAGCTCCTGGAGAGCGAAACGTTGCCACAATAAAATGTCACATTGGTAGAATCACCAACAGTATGTAAAGTAAAAGGACACAAGTGCAACTAAAATTCTTTATTTCTCTGTTAATATTACAATGTGGGGTTTACATATTAAAAGATATTATTACATATTATAAAATACTTATTACAAAGATGGCCACTAGTATGCCTAGGCATTTTGGGGAGACTAATACTAGTTCTTACTCTATATTGGCACAGGATATGAATCATACTGGAAATAAGGTTAGGTAATTGTAGTGATTAACTAGATTTACAAAACTGAGGTAGTTCAAAATATTTAAGAACTTAACAATTAGTTTATCTATTAGTGGAAATGGTCTTGTTTTGGCATGATACAGTTTCTATATTCAAGTGTCTTAGGCAAATTATGACTAGCTTAAGAATTATGAAGCAAGAGCTGTAGTCAGAATTTTATGTATACAGTCATGTACTCACCTAATTGTGGTTGCAGGGGTCAAGACTCAGCTCCTGGCCCCACCTCTTCACTGATCGCTACTAGGTCCTCTCTCTCTCTATGCTTCCTGAGCTTTGTCATACCTCGTCTTAGAGCTGTGTATGGTTCCTGCCTCCACTACATCACTTGCTAGGCTATTCCACTTCCTGACGACTTTGTGACTGAAGAAGTACGTACTTCCTAACATCCCTGTGATACGTCTGAGTCTTCAGCTTCCAATTGTGACCCCTTGTTTGTGTGTTCCCTTTCTGGAACATCCTGTCTCTGTCTGCCTTGTCTATTCCACACATTATTTTGTAAGTTGTTATCATATCTCCCCTGACCCTCCTGTACTCCAGTGTCGTCAGGCCAATTTCCCTCAACCTTTCTTCATAGGACATTCCCGAGCTCTGGAACTAGCCTTGTTGCAAACCTTTGTACTTTCTCTAATTTCTTGAAGTGCTTGACCAGGTGTGGGTTCCAAACTGGTGCTGCATACTCCAGTATGGGCCTGATGTACACAGTGTACAGTGTCTTGAACGATTCCTTACTAAAGTATTAGAACGCTATTCTCAGGTTTGCCAGGCGCCCATATGCTGCAGCAGTTATCTGGTTGATGTGTACCTCCAGTGTTATGGTCACCCCAATTATTATTATTATTATAATCAAAAAGAAGCGCTAAGCCACAAGGGCTATACAGCGCTGCATGGTCACCCCAAGATCTTCCTCCTTGAGTGAGGTTTGCAGCCTTTGTCCACCTAGCCTATACTCTGTCTGCGGTCTTCTTTGCCCTTCCCCAATCATCATGATTTTGCATTTGGCAGGGTTGAAATCGAGAAGCCAGTTGCTGGACCACGTGTCCAGCCTATCCAGATCGCTTTGTGGTCCTGCCTGATCCTCATCCGATTTAATCCTTCTCATCAGCTTCACATCATCTGTGAACAGGGACACTTCAGTCTATCCCTTCCACCATGTCATTCACATATATCAAAAATAGCACTGGTCCTAGGACTGACCCCTGTGGTACCCCGCTCATCACAGGAGCCCACTGTGATACCTCATCACATACCATGACCCACTGTTGCCTCCGTCAGGTATTCTCTGATCCATTGCAGTACCCTTCCTGTTATATGTGCCTGATCCTCCAGCTTCTGCACTAATTTCCTGTGAGGAACTGTGTCGAAGGCCTTCCTGCAGTCCAGGAAAATGCAATCAACCCACCCCTCTCTCTCATTTCTTACACCTGTTACCTTGTCATAAAACTCCAGAAGGTTTGTGACACAGGATCTGCCTTCCATGAATCCATGCTGGTTGTTGTTTATAATCGTGTTTTGTTCCAGGTGCTCCACCACTCTCCTCCTGATAATCTTCCCCATGACTTTACATACTATACACATCAGAGACACTGGTCTGTAGTTTAGCACCTCATTTCTGTCTCCTTTCTTAAAAATGGGGACCACATTTGCCATCTTCCACACCTCAGGTAGTTGCCCAGTTTCAAGGGATGTACTGAATATTGTGTTTAGTGGCACGCACAGCGTCTCTGCTCCTTCTTTAAGGACCCATGGGGCGATGTTGTCCGGACCCCTCACCTCTGAGGTATCGAGGTCACTTAGCAGCTTCTGCACCTCCTCCTCCATTGTTTGTATGTCATCCAGCACCTGTTGGTATGTTCCCTGTTGGTGTTCCCCCTCTATGCTGTCTTCTCAGAGCCATTCCTGTCTCTACTTTAAATACTTCCTTAAATCTCATGTTGAGCTCCTTGCATACCTCGTGATCATTACTTGTGAGTTCCCCACCTTCTTTCCTCAGCCTGATCACCTGGTCTTTGACTGTTGTCTTCCTCCTGATGTGGCTGTACAGCAGTTTTGGGTCAGACTTGACTTTCGATGCTATATTATTTTCATACTGTTGCTGGGCCTCCCTCCTTACCTGTGCACACTCGTTCCTGGCTCTTCGACTAATCTCTTTGTTTTCCTGTATTCTTTGCCTTCTATACTTTTTTCATGCTCTATTGCACTTGGTTTTTGCCTCCTTACACCGTCAGGTAAACCAGGGGCTTGTTCTGGTCTTCCCATTATTTCTGTTGCCCTTGGGAACAAACCTTTCCTCTGTCTCCTTACATTTTGTTATTACATATTCCATCATTTCATTTACCGAGTTTCCTACCAGTTCTCTGTCCTACTGAACCTCTTGCTGGAAGTTCCTCAAACCTATGTAGTCCCTCAGTTTATAGTCTGGCTTTTCCCATTCATCTCCTGTTACCCGCTCCACTTGTAACTCTACTATGTATTCAAAGCACAGAACCACGTGGTCACTAGCTCCTAGGGGTCTCTTATATGTGATGTCCTCAATGTCTGAACAGCTCAGGGTGAACACAAGGTCCAGTCTTGCTGGTTCATCCTCCCCTCTCTCTCTGGTAGTATCCTTAACATGTTGATGCATAAGGTTCTCCAGTACCACATCCATCATCTTGGCTCTCCATTTTTCGGGACCCCCTTGTGGTTCCAGGTTTTCCCAATCGATCTCCCTGTGATTGAAATCGCCCATAACCAGTAACTTTGCTCTGCTTGAGTGAGCTCTTCTAGCCATTGCTCTGCTACTCTTCGTATTTCTCTCTTGGCCTCCTGCAGTTCTGTGGTGAATTATACATCACTGCAATGACTACCTTGTGCTCCCCAGACTGAAGTGTACCTACTATGTATTCTCTTTCTCCAATCTCGTCCATGCCTCCCATTTCCTCAAATTTCCATCGGTGTTTTACGAGCAGTGCAACCCCTCCTCCCCCACTGCTCCTACTGTCTTTCCTCAGGATCTGATATCCTGGTGGGAAGATTGCATCTGTTATTATTATTATTATTATTATTATTATTATAATCAAAAAGAAGCGCTAAGCCAGCTTGCATCTGTTATTGTCTCAGTGAGTTTCGTTTCTGTAACTGCTATGATGTCTGGGGACTTCTCATTGATTCTTTCATGCACTCCTTATATTTGTTCATTATTCTATCCGCATTTGTGTACCAAACCTTCAACTTCTGTTCCAAAACTGTGGTTCTGGGAGGACATTGGGGTTGGGAGAGCAGGAGCCCTGGTAGGGGCCTATGGGTGGTTGTGGTGGGAGTAGAGTTCCCATAGGGGGTTGCTGTAAGGTTGGAGTTTGTGGTGTGGGGGTGGAGACAGAGGTATCAGTGTGTGATTGTTGGCTTAGATTGTTCAGTTGTCTAGGGGTTGTCATGGTCAGAGTCCTTCTGCAGGTGTTTCTGGGGGGTGTGGTTTGCCCTTCCACCTGTGTCTGGGTTATTCTGCTTCTCTTTGTCTCTTCCTCCCAAGCCTCCTTTCATTTTTGCACTCTCTTTCAGTATCCTCCTTTCCTCTTGCATTCTGTCTCAGTCGAGGTACACACTCTGGAATTCCAGTTTGTCTCTCAGCCATGCTATCTCCTGCAGGATCATGGCTCGATTTGATTCTGCCTTGAAAATTACTGAGAGGCTGCTTCCTTCTCCTTGCGAACCACCCAATTCTCCGAAAATTTGCCACCTGGGTCATGTCTCCTTCGCCTATTGCCTTCATGATACCTCCAATCGCTTTTATCTCCTCCTGTTTTCTTTCCTCGTAGGTTTCCCCATCAGCTTCCCGGAGCCCATAGACAAAAATCTCTCTCCCCCTTTCTTCCTCCCACTGTCTCCCCCATTGCGTCCTCTGAGGTGTTTTAGTTCCTTCCCTTGGAGTGTTCCTTCCTTCAATCCCTTCCCTAGCTGAGGCCCCACTGCTCATTGGTCTGTCTTTCCTGCTCAGCTGTTCCTGGCCCTTGCAGGAGTCTGGTAGAGTCCCTGTATATATCCTAGCTCCTTCAATGTCTCCAGACCTCTCATTTGTTCCTAGTGTGCTCCTTGCCACTGCCTTGGCCCCGTGTGGGTCTGATTGGCCCTTTGCATACAGTATAGCTTCCTTGCTCCCTCCAGTCCCCTTGTCTGTGTCTGATATAAAAGTTCCTGATGTTATGTCTGTACTGTTATTTCCTTCTTTAGGCTGTTTCAGATTGCTCAGTTCCTCTTCTAAGCACTGTATCTTGTCTTCTGCTACTATGGCATGTTGCTCCCACCTTCTTAATTTCAAGGTGAAGTAGTTTAGATTCATGGTTTGTTATTGTTGCATGGAGAGGCATATTTTCAGCACGAAGGTTAAAGTTATCCGCCGTTAGGGTGGTGATGTAATTCTTTAGAGTGTCAGGATCATTAGTCATACCTGGGAGCATATCAGATGGGTTAAATCCTATGAAGGTAGTAGAGGTAGAGAGGAAGTCAGTCACGGTTGGTGTTGTTGTAGTCGAGTCACCTGGGTTGGTGGGTGAGGGTGAGTCGGCCATGTTTGTTGTTGGTGATGCGTCGCGCTTGGTGGTGATGGGGGTGGATGAGGCACTGGTGTCCTGCTGGGTCATCTTATGGAATACAGTGGACCCCCGGTTCGCGATGCTATCGGTATCTGATAAATCCTGTAACCGATGCATTATATCGCAGAGAATTTGCCTCGGTTCCCGTTACAAAACCCGGTATGCGATACGATTTGTACGAGACGTGTCCAGTGTTTACAAGCCAGCCAGTGTGCGCGCATCTAAGGATACATTCGGTACATTCTATATTATCCATATTATCACTGTTTTTGGTGCTTTTTTCTGCAAAATAAGTCACCATGGGCCCCAAGAAAGCTTCTAGTGCCAACCCATCGAGACCAAGGGTGCTAATGACTATTGAAATTAAGGAAATGTGTGCAAAGTGGCTTGAAGTGCAAACCTTTTTTGATGAAAATCACCCTGACACAGCTACTGCAAGCCATGTTGGCAACCTGTACACTGACAATGTTGTGAACCACTTTAGGAAAGTCATAAAGGAGCGAGAGGTACAGGCCTCTGTGGACAGATATGTTGTGTAACAGAGGTCCAGTGACTCTCAAGCTGCTCCTAGTGGCATTAAAAGAAGAAGGGAAGTAACCCCGGAAAAGGACTTGCTACCTCAAGTCCTAATGGAGCGGGATTTCCCTTCTAAACATTAAAAACTTCGACACTCTCCCCTCCTCCCATCCCATCAATCATCACCAGATCTTCATTAAAGGTAAGTGTCAATTATTCTATTGTGATTATTCTATTGTTATTATTGTTATTGTAATTATTATATTGCATAAACTTAATATATAATGTGGTAAAAGTTTTTTTTTTTCATACTTTTGGGTGTCTTGCACGGATTAATTTGATTTCCATTATTTCTTATGGGGAAAATTGATTCGCTTCCCGATAATTTTGGTTTACGATGAGCTCTCAGGAACGGATTAGTATCGTGAACCGGGGGTCCACTGTAGTCGGTTTTTAGGTGATGCCTTGCTATTCTTAGTGCTGTTTCTACTATGAGTTGGTCTCATAGTAGTACAGGAGTTGCTGCGTTTGGTTGAAGAAACTGAATTAGTTAAGAGCTTGGAGTGGGTATTATTATTATTATAATCAAAAAGAAGCGCTAAGCCACAAGGGCTATACAGCGCTGCAGGGTAGGGAAGGAAGCGAGGGTATTGGATGGCGGGAGGAGGGATGATCAGTAGGTTACAGAAAACAACGGGGCAGGGGATAGTACGGGGGTAGGGGGTAGCAAGAGATTGAAGTAGAAAGGGCTGAAGGTATCAGAATTTGTGAAGTAAGTCAGTTGCTGTCAAAAGGTCAATGAGAGAGTCTGGATGAAAGGTGGGTCCATCAGCGAGAAGGGAAGGTAAAGAGAGAGCAGCAGAGCGAAGACAACGACGGAGGTAAATTCTGCGTCCTCGTTTATAAAGTGGGCAGTCCAACAGAATGTGGTTGACTGATAATGGAACTTGGCAATTCTCACAGAGAGGAGCAGGGCGCCTCTCCACGAGATATCCATGAGTAAGACAAGTATGGCCAATGCGAAGACGGGAGAGAGTAGTCTCCCAACCTCGACACTGGTGATAAGAAGACGGCCAGTAACCTATACTCGGTTTAATAGATTGAAGCTTGTTGCCGAGCATAGTAGACCAACGTTGTTGCCAACGGGTGGGAAGTTGGGAAGATATTGCAGCAAAATAGTCCGTAAATGGAATACCTCTACATGAAACTGGTAGGTCATGTACTGCTGACCGCGCAGCAGTGTCTGCCTGTTCATTGCCCTGTACGTCAACATGACCAGGGACCCAACAAAAAACAATATCTTTATGCTTGGTAAAGATGCGGCGTAGCCAAAGTTGGATACGGAGGACTAAGGGGTGAGGTGTATCAAATTTCTGTATAGCCTGTAAAGCACTAAGGGAGTCTGAGACAACCACAAATGATGACACAGGCATAGATGCAATACGGATAAGTGCTGTAAGGATGGCATACAATTCAGCAGTAAAAATGCTAGCCGAAGATAGTAAATGCCCTTGTACGACGCTGTCCGGAAATACTGCTGCGAATCCTATGCTGTCAGAAGACTTAGAGCCATCTGTGTACACAGCAATGGCATGAGAATGAGAGTGAAAGTGGTCAAGAAAAAGAGAGCGGGAAGCGACCGTAGACAGTTGGGCTTTCGAGCAAGGGAGAGAGAAAGAACAGACTCGAACAGCTGGAACTTCCCAGGGGGGTAGGGAAAAGTGAGATGCTACATGTACATAGAAAGGTGGTAATTGAAGAGAAGACAAGAGCGAATGAAGGCGAAGAGAGAAGGGACAGAGTAAACAGAGGCGGCGAACAAATAAAGAATGTCTACTAATATCAGTGACCATTCTATAAATGGAAGGATTGCGGAGATCATGAGAGCGTACATAGCAGCGAAGGCAATGGGCATCACGGCGATTGGATAAGGATGGAACGTTCGCTTCTGCATAGAGGCTCTCGACAGGGGAAGAGCGAAAAGCACCAAGGCATAAACGTAATCCTTGGTGATGAATGGGGTTAAGGCTAGAGAGAGTAGCAAGAGATGCCACTGAATAGATCTGGTCACCATAATCAAGTTTTGATAAGATAAGGGTGGAATGTAGGCGAAGGAGGGTTCGACGATCAGCTCCCCATGAAAGATGAGCAAGGGTTTTAAGGAGGTTCAGCCGGCTGTGGCAAGTTGCCTTCATAGAGGTAATGTGAGGTTTCCAGGATAACCTACAATCAAAGAGGAGGCCCAGAAACTTGACTGTATCACGGTCAGGGATACGGGACCCATAGAGGTACAAAGGATGATCGGAGATGACAGAGAGTCTAGTGAAAGTAATTTGGTGGGTTTTAGTGCTGGAAAATTTAAACCCACGTGTGGTGGCCCAATTGGAAATTGGAGTGGGTAATCGTCTGGCAGCGGGGCTGGAGTTTGAGGGGCAGTCTTCGCTTCAATCGGTAATTTTTTGGTTTGTAGGTACCACTGTTGTTTGTCTTGGTTCATTCTGGGTTCTACGTACATTAGTGCAGTTTTGAATGTAATTAGGCATCATAGAAGCGTTGATGGGCTCTGCAGGTGAGAAAAATGACAGAGCTTGCTGCCTCTGCCTTACTTTGCCTTACTTGCCCCCCCCCTCCCCTCTCTCTCTCTCTCCCCCTCTCTATCTGCCTCTCCTTTTCAAGGGGGGCTCCTTGGCGTGGTGAAGAGGCTCTTGGTCTGAGGAATTAGACCTGTCGGTCTTCTTCCTCAGACCGAACCTAATTACCTACCAATCTCCCCTCCCCTATCCCATCCTCCCCTTTTTCCTTTCCTCCTCCTCCTCCCCACCCCTCCCTTTTGCCCTTCCTCTTTTCGGCCTTTGGGATTTCTCCCACAGGCACGCTAGTTCCTAGGTTAGGGGAAAGGATACCGGGGTCCATCCCATTCCGTTGAGGTTCTTGGCGGTGGCATAGTTTGCCGTGGAATCTGGATCGCCTGGGGATGTCCCGATCCCTCTCCGGTATCCCGGAGTAGCTTTGGGTGTCTTTCGGGCGATGGGTGCATCTCTGGAAGCCACCTTTCGGATTCCGGGGGTGGTGGCCGAAGGAGGTATGCTTTGTGGCAGATATCCGGCCGCCCTCTCTTTTGTCCACCGAGGTAGCTCGGCAGATGTGAGGTTGCTATCCCGGATTGTTACTTTACTAGCATGATGGGTAGGGTATGGCACGGGTTCCATGCTGCATCTGCGCTACTTGCGGTGCTGAGGTCCTCTTGGGCGTGGAGGGAGATTTCTGGCCCCTTCATTCCTCCTAGGAACTATCCCTCCCCGGTCCCCCCTTTTTTTTTATTTTTTTTTTATTTTTATTTTCTTTTCTTCTTTCTTTTTTTTTCTTAAAAACAAAAAGAAAGAAGTAACCTAACCATGGCAGCCCTAGTCCATGAACCTACTACCCCCGGGCCCCTTCTTGATACCGCACCCCGTTCTGACCCCGCCTCGTCTTTGGACCACTCTTCAGACACTCCTCATGCCTCTGTACCTCTTGCTGGTGCTGTTTCCTCACCCGCTTCAGGTACTGAGGCCTTGACTGACTCCTTCGATTTATCGGACCTTCGCTCTCCTCTATGCTTCCGGCCTCTCCCTCTACGGTGCAGCAATTTTCAAATCGCTGACCCGTTCCACGTCGGACCAACTCTGGTCCCACGCCTAAATGCCAATGACAATTACCTGCTGATGATACTTCTCCACCTTCTCGTTCTTCTCAGAAACGATTGACACGTCCTTCACTACCTTTCCACGCTCAGTTTCAGACTGAACAATGGACTAAATTCTTCACTTTACGACCGACTTCCTCTACTGCCTATCTTTCTGACCACAGTATTGGCAAGGCACTCCTACGCCATGTTGGTAAAGATATTTCTTTTCATGCTCTTAAGAGCGGTACGCGCATCATCACCGTACAGAATGCTACCCAGGCTCATGAGCTCTCTCGTCTTTCCCATATCGATACTGTTCCTGTCACTCTTGAAAAACATCATTCCCTCAATTCTTGTAGTGGTACCGTCATTCTGCCCCATACCATAGTTCAACAAAATTTCCAGACATGTTGCACTGACATTCTTGAACAGCTGGAACTCCAAGATCTCCCAATCCTCAAGGTAGACACTTACGTTCTTCCTGCCCGTGGGCGGAGACGATACCCTAGCAATGTGGCTCGTTTAACTTTTGACAGCCGAGAACTCCCATCCTCAGTTTATATAGCAGGACATCGGTTACAAGTCCGAAAGGTGATCCCTACACCGCAACAGTGTAGAAATTGCTGGCGATTTATCCATCCAGCGAAATATTGCAATCTATCGCCGAATGCCCAGTCTGTGGTGCCGATGACCATTCTCATACGTCTTGCAATCGATCTCCCTCTTGCCTTAACTGTCATGAGGCTCACCCTTCGTACTCTCGCCATTGTCAAGTCTATTTAAACGAGCGGGAAATCCGTTACCTCAAAGAGACAGAAGGTCTCCCTTATGCCATGGCAGTTTCTCATCTCCGCCTCCAAGGGAGACTCCCACGTGTTTCTTATTCCCGTGTTTCAAAACGTCCCCCCACTTCTGGTATCCCATCTTCTACACCCACCTCTGTGGTTACCTCTCCATAGTCACTCCTGTATCTAATCCTTTTGCTGTCCTCGGCTCAGACGTCCCTACTTCAACGCCTCAGTCTGATCTCGCTTCTTTGTGTTCTCTCTCACAAGCCTCAGTAACGACGAGATCTCGTATGACACCTCCTCCCAATCGTCCCTCTACTTCTCAAAAGTCAAAAAAGGTCCGTTAACACCTCCTACCCATCTTCCACCTCCTCATTTACCCTCCCTGTCTCTGTCCCTGGTTCTCCCCCTCTCACTGGCTCTGTTACAAGTGTAGAGGTTCACCCCTCCTCCTCGTACTGTACCTTCCTCCCCTGTTCCCTCCCAGGTTTCTTCCTCTTCTGCCACCTCCCAGGTTTCTGCCTCTTCTATCCCCTTCCACGCTTCTCCAGTTCCCTCCACCCTTTCGACCCCCCTAACCTTGGTACAGTCCAATACAGTTCCAATCTTTACTCATCCTCCCCCTACCATTTCCAATATTGTCCCCCCCATACGACGTCTCTGAATTCCGAAACACTTGAAGCAATCTCTGAATATATTGCAGAGACCAAACCATCAATGGACACTGATCCACCCTCTGTTCCTTCTCTCTCCTCTCCTCCATCTGCGCAACTCCTTTCTTCACAGCGCACCGTTCCTTCGCTGCTTGAACGTTTTCCACTGAATCCGCATGTGGACTTTTCTAACCCCTCTAGTCCGTAGGAACCCTTACCTGCGGATTTCAAGTATCTTTATCATTGCCAATCATGGCCTATTTACAGTGGAATATACTCGGCCTCAGGGGTAATCGGAGTGAGCTTCAGATGTTACTCTCCCAGTTTGCCCCTGTTGGTGTTTGCTTACAGGAATCAAAATTACACTCTGCTGTTATCTCTCCCATCTCAGGCTATAATTTATTGTATTCTTCAGATCCTTTTCCTGATGGGACCTTTAATGAAAGTGCCCTTCTTCTACGCATTGATATTCCGTACCATCAGCTATTTGTTCATACTTCGCTGCATTACACAGCAGCCCGTATCCACTTGCATAGGTGGTATACACTCTGTTCTTTATATCTCTCTCCTTCTCGGGCATTATCTATTCCGGATATTGCCTTTCTTGTTTCGTCATTACCGCCACCGATTCTGTTACTTGGTGATTTTAATGCCCACCATTTCCTCTGGGGGGGTCTCACTGTGATTCCCGTGGAATTCAGTTAGAGGCTTTTCTTGCCACCCACCCCCTCCATGTTTTAAATACAGGTACGCACACCCATTTTGATCCTCGGACTCATACTCTCTCTTGCATCGATCTCTCAGTCTGCTCTTCCTCCACCGCATTAGACTTCACTTGGTCTGTTCTCCCGGACTTACATGACAGCGATCATTTCCCAATCATTCTTACTTCCCCTTCATATTCACCACCTCTTCGCATCCCACGCTGGCAATTTGATTGGGCAAATTGGAACCTTTACTCACATCTAACTGTTTTTAGAGAGGTTCCTTCTTCGTCCTCCATCGATGAGCTTTTACACCTCTTCTCGTCCTCCGTTTTAACCGCAGCTTCTCATTCTATACCCCAAACTTCGGGCAGGCATTCTCAGAAATGCATGCCTTGGTGGTCTCCTGCTTGTGCTCGTGCAGTACATTTGAAACGCTCTGCATGGGGCAGGTACCGGTACAATAGAACCACAGAGAGACTTCTTGATTTTAAACAGAAGCGTGCGATCGCTCGCCGTGTCATCCGTGACGCTAAACGCACTTGCTGGCGAGATTATGTCTCCACCATCACCTCTGCTTCCTCTATGAGTGCAGTCGGGAAAAAAAAGTACAAAAACTGAGTGGTAAATATTCTCCTGACCCGGCTCCTGTTCTGCGGGTTGCCGTGTTGATAAGGCAAACCCACTAAAAGTTGCCAATGAAATTGGAAATCATCTGGTCCGTATTCTCAGGGACTCCATCTATGCCCCTCATTTCTTTCCTCAAAGTCTGCCAGAGAGTTAGCACCCTTGGACTTTTCTTCTCTCAGAGAAGAACAGTATAATGTGCCTTTTACTTTTCAAGAACTGGAGGAAACCCCAATCTCAGCTTGCTGATCATCGGCAGCTGGGCCGACGACTTTCCCATATTCGAAATGCTACAACATTTACATCAGTCACCCCTTGCAGTCCTATTACGCCTTTACAATCTTATTTGGTCACAAGGAGTTCTTCCACAGCTGTGGAAATCCACCATTGTTCCCCCTTTTCCGCAAACCGGGCACTACGGGACATGAAACCCCCACTATCATCCCATTGCCCCTTACCAGTGCAGTTTGCAAAGTAATGGAACGCCTAGTAAATAGACGTTTAGTGTGGTATTTAGAGACACATAACAGTCTCTCCACTCGTCAATATGGCTTTCGTAAGGGACGTTCTACCATAGACCCCTTACTACGCTTGGATACGTATGTTTGTAATGCCTTTGCGAATAACCACTCAGTTATTGCCATATTTTTTGACCTTGAAAAGGCATATGACACAACTTGGAGGTATAATATTTTAGCCCAATTATTATTATAATCAAAAAGAAGCGCTAAGCCACAAGGGCTATACAGCGCTGCAGGGTAGGGAAGGAAGCAAGGGAATTGGATGGCAGAAGGGAGGGGGGATGTCAGCAGGTTACAGAAAACAGCGGGGCAGGGGATAGTACGGGGGTAGAGGGTAGCAAGAGATACAAGTAGAAAGGGCTGAAAGTATCAGAATTTGTGAAGTAAGTCAGTCGTTGTCAAAAAGTCAATGAGAGAGTCCGGATGAAAGGGTGGGTCCACAGCGAGAAGGGAAGGTAAAGAGAGAGCAGGGGGGCGAAGACGACGACAGAGGTAAATTCTAGGGCCCTCGTTGATAAAGTGGGCAGTCCAACAGAATGTGGCTGACTGATAATGGAGCTTGGCAATTCTAAACGAGAGGAGCAAGACGCCTCTCCATGAGATATCCATGAGTAAGCCCGGAGATGGCCAATGCGAAGACGGGAGAGAGTAGTCTCCCAACCTCGACACTGGTGATAAGAAGACGGCCAGTAACCTATACTCGGTTTAATAGACTGAAGTTTGTTCCCGAGCATATAGACCAACGTTGTTCCCAACGGGTGTGAAGGTGGGAAGATATTACAGCAAAATAGTTCCGTACATGGAATACCTCTATAAGAAACTGGAGGTCATGTACTGTTTGACCGCGCGCAGTGTTTTGCCTGTTCATTGCCCTGTACGTCAACATGACCAGGGACCCAACAAAAAACAATATCTTTATGCTTAGTAAAGATGCGGCGTAGCCAAGTTGGATACGGAGGACTAAGGGGTGAGGTGTATCAAATTTTGTATAGCCTGAAAAAGCACAAAGGGGAGTCTGAGACAACCAAAAATGATGACACAGGCATAAAAGCAATACGGATAAGTGCTGTAAGGATGGCATATAATTCAGCAGTAAAAAATACTAGCTGAAGATGTAAATGCCCTTGTACAACGCTGTCCGGAAACACTGCTGCGGAATCCTACGCCGTCAGAAGGACTTAGAGCCATCTGTGTACACAGCAATGGCTTTGAGAATGAGAGTAAAGTGGTCAAGAAAAAGAGAGCGGGAAGCGACCGTAGACAGTTGGGCTTCGGGGCAAGGGAGGGAGAAAGAACAGACTCGAACAGCTGGAACTTCCCAGGGGGTAGGAAAAGTGAGATGCTACATGTACATAAAAAAGGTGGTAGTTAAAGGGAGAAGACAAGAGCGAATGAAGGCGAAGAGAGAAGGGACGGAGTAAGCAGGGGCGGCGAACAAATAAAGAATGTCTACTAATATCAGTGACCATTCTATAAATGGAAGGATTGCGGAGATCATGAGAGCGTACATAGTAGGCAGGCAATGGCATCACGCCGATGGGGATAAGGATGGAAACGTTCGCTTCTGCATAGAGGCTTTCGACAGGGGAAGAGCGAAAAGCACCAAGGCATAAACGTAATCCTTGGTGATGAATGGGGTTAAGGCTAGAGAGAGTAGCAGGAGATGCCGCTGAATAGATCGGGTTCACCATAATCAAGTTTCGATAAAATAAGGGTGGAATGTAGGTGAAGGAGGGTTCGACGATCAGCTCCCCACGAAAGATGAGCAAGGGTTTTAAAAAGGTTCAGCCGGCTGTGACAAGTTGCCTTCAGAGAGGTAATGTGAGGTTTCCAGGATAAACCTACGATCAAAGAGGAGGCCCAGAAACTTGACTGTATCACGTTCAGGGATACGTGGCCATAGAGGTACAAAGGATGATCAGAGATGACAGAGCGTCTAGTGAAAGTGATTTGGTGGGTTTTAGTGCTGGAAAATTTAAACCCATGTGTGGTGGCCCAATTGGAAACACGGTCGACTGCATGCTGGAGAGAAACTGTAAGGAGGTGACAGTCAGGGGCCTGCACAGGCAATTAGCGAATTCATCAACATAGAGTGTGACCAAATATTTGATGGAAGACTAGAGGCCAAATCATTAATAGCAAGGAGAAAAAGTGTTGTGCTCAGAACACATCCCTGGGGACACCTTCAGCTTGGACAAAGTCCGGGAGAGACATTATTAACCCGAACACCGGAAATCCCTGTCAGTTAAAAAGTTCTTAAGGAAGGATGGTAGATTCCCTCGAAGGCCTAAGGAGGGGGGGCCTTGGGCTAAAATATTTATACCTCCAAGTTGTGTCATATGCCTTCTCAAGGGTCAAAAAATATGGCAATAACTGAGTGGTTTATTCGCAAAGGCATTACGAACATACGTATCCAAGCGCAGAAAGGGGTCTTGGTAGAACGTCCCTTACGAAAGCCATATTGACGAGTGGAGGACTGTTGTGTGTCTCAAAATACCACACTAAACGTCTATTTACTAGAGGTTCCATTACTTTGCAAACTGCACTGGTAAGAGCAATGGAACGATAGGGGGAGGTTTCATTTTCCCGTAGTGCCTGGTTTGCGGAAAGGGAGAACAATGGCGGATTTCCACAGCTGTGGAAGAACTCCTTGTACCAAATAAGATTGAAAGGCGTTAATAGGACTGCAAGGGCTGACTGATGTAAATGTTGTAGCATACGAATATGAATGTCGTCGGCCCAGCTGCCGATGATCGACAAGCTGAGAGTGTTGCCTCCAGTTCTTGAAGTGTAAAAGGCACATTATACTGTTCTTCTCTGAGAGAAGAAAAGTCCAAGGGTGCTAACTCTCTGGCAGACTTGAGGAAAGAAAATGGGGGGCAGAGTTTGGAGCCCCTGAGAAAACGGACCAGATGATTCCCAAAATTTCATTGGCAACATCTAGTGGGTTTGCTATTTCAACACCGGCAACCCGCAGAACAGGAGCCGGGTCAGGAGAATATTTACCACTCAGTTTTCGTACTTTTTTCCAGACTGCACTCATAGGGGAAAGGGCAGAGGTGATGGTTGGAGACATAATCTCGCCGCAAGTGCGTTTAGCGTCACGGAGGGACACGGCGAGCGATCGCACGCTTCTGTTTAAAATCAAGGAGTCGCTCTGGGGTTTTCTATTGAACCGGTACCTGCCCCATGCAGCGCGTTTCAAACGTACTGCACGAGCACAAGCAGGAGACCACCAAGGCACGCATTTCTGAGAATGCCTGCCCGAAGTTTGGGGTATAAATGAGAAAACTGCGGTGAAAACGGAGGGCGAGAAGAGGTGTAAAAGCTCATTGATGGAGGACGAAGAAGGAACCTCTTTAAAAACAGTCAGGTGTGAGTAAAGGTTCCAATTTGCCCCGATTAAATTGCCAGCGTGGGGTGGAAGAGGTGGCGAATATGAAGGGGAAGTAAGAATGAAATTGGGAAATGATCACTGTCATGTAAGTCCGGGAGAACAGACCAAGTGAAGTCTAATGCGGGGGAGGAAGAGCAAACTGAGAGATCGATGCAAGAGAGGAGTATGAGTCCGAGGATCAAAATGGGTGTGAGTTTCCTGTATTTAAAACATGGAGGGGGTGGGTGGCAGAAAAACCTCTAACTGAATTCCCCGGGAATCACAGTGAGACCCTCCCCAGAGGAAATGGTGGGCATTTAAAATCACCAAGTTTAACAGAATCGGGGGCGGTAATGACGGGAAAAAAGGAAGGCAAAATCCGGAATAGATAATGCCCGAGAAGGAGAGAGATATAAAGAACAGAGCGTATACCACCTATGTTTAAGGGATTTCGGGCTGCTGTGTAATGCAGCTAAGTATGAATAAATAGCTGATGGTACGGAATATCAGTGCGGAGAAGAAGGGCACTTTCATTAAAGGTCCCATCAGGAAAAGGATCTGAAGAATACAATAAATTATAGCCTGAGATGTGAGAATAACAGCAGAGTGTAATTTTGGTTCCTGTAAGCAAACACCAACAGGGCAAATGGGAGAGTAACATCTGAAGCTCACCCGATTACCCCCGAGGCCGCGTATATTCCACTGTAAAAAGGCCATGATTGGCAAGATAAAGATAGTTTAAAAACCGCAGGTAAGGGTTCCTACGGACTAGAAGGGTTTTGAAAAGTCCACATGCGGAGGCAGTGGAAATGTTCAAGCAGCGAAGGAACGTGCGCTGTGAAGAAAGGAGTTGCGCAGAAAGGAGCAGAGGAGAGAGAAAGAGCGGAAGGTGGATCAGTGTCCATTGATGGTTTGGTCTCTGCAAATTATTCAGAGATTGCTTCAAGTGTTTTCGGAATTCAGAGAGTCCCTATGGGAGACAATATTGGGAATGGTAGGGGGAGGATGAGTAAAGAATTGGAACTGTATTGGACTGTACCAAGGTAGGGGGGGGGGGCGAAAGGGTGGAGGGAACTGAAAAGCGTGGCAGGGACAGAAGAGACAGGAACCTGGGAGGTGGCAGAAGAGGAAGAAACTTGGGAGGGAACAGGGGAGGAAGGTACATTACGAGGAGGAGGGTGAACCTCTGCACTTGTAACTGAGCCAGTGAGAGGGAAGAACTAGGGACAGAGACAGGGAGGGTAAAATGAGGAGGTGGAAGATGGGTAGGAGGTGTTACCGGACCTTTTTTTGACTTTTGAGAAGTAGAAAGGGGCGATTGGGAAGAGGTGTCGTACGAGGTCTCGTCGATACTGAGGCTTGTAAGAGAGAACTCGAAGAAAAGCGAGATTAGACTGAGGCGTTTTAAGTAGGGACGTCTGAGCCGAGGACAGCAAAAGGATAGATACATGGGGTGATTATGGGAGAGGTAACCACAAGGTGGGTGTAGAAGATGGGATACCAGGGAAATGGGGGGACGTTTTTTAAACACGGGAAAAAGAAACACGTGGGAGTCTCCCTTGGAGGCGGAGATGAGAAACTGCCATGGCCCTAAGGGAGACCTTCTGTCTCTTTGAGGTAACGGATTTCCCGCTCGTTTAAATAGACCTGACAACGGCGAGAGTACGAAGGGTGAGCCCCATGACAGTTAAGGCAAGAGGGAGTCGATTGCAAAAACGTATTAGAATGGTCATCGGCACCACAGACTGGGCATTCGGCGATAGATCTGCATATTTCGCTGGATGGCCAAATCGCCAGCAATTTCTACACTGTTGTGGTGTAGGGATCACCTTTCGAACTTGTAACCGAAAGTCCTGCTATATAAACGGAGGATGGGAGTTCTCGGCTGTCAAAGTTAAATGAGCCCCATTGCTAGGGTATCGTCTCCGCCCACGGGGAGGAAGAACGTAAGTGTCTACCCTTTAGGATTGGGAGATCTTGAGTTCCAGCTGTTCTAGAATGTCGGTGCCACATGTCTGGAAATTTTGTTGAACTATGGTATGGGGGCAGAAATAACGGTACCACTACAAGAATTGAGGGAATGATGTTTTTCAAGGGTGACAGGAACAGTATCTATATGGGAAAGACGAGAGACTCACGAGCCTGGGTAGCATTCTGTACGGTAATGATGCGCGTCCGCTCCCTTTAAAAGCATGAAAAGAAATATCTTTACCAACATGGCGTAGGGGTGCCTTGCCAATACATGGTCAGAAAGATAGGCAGTAGAGGAAGTTGGTCGTAAAGTGAGAATTTAGTCCACTGTTCAGTCTGAAACTGAGCGTGGAAAAAGGGAGTGAAGGACGTGTCGATCGTTTCTGAGAAGAACGAGAAGGTGAAGGTGGAGAAGTATCATCAGCAGGTAATTGTCGTTGACGTTTAGGGGTGGGACCAGAGTTGGTCCGACGGTGGAACGGGTCGGCGATTTGAAAATTGCCGCACCGTAAGGGAGAGGCCGGAAACATAGTCAGAGGAGAGCGAAGGTCTGATAAATCGAAGGAGTCAGTCGAGGCCTCAGTACCTGAAGCGGGTGAGGAAACAGCACCGGCAATAGGTACAGAGGCATGGGGAAATGTCTGAAGAGTGGTCCAAAGACGAGGCGGGGTCAGAACGGGGTGCGGTATCAAGAAGGGGCCCGGGGGTACCAGGTTCATGGACTAGGGCTGCCATGGTTAGGTTACTTCTTTCTTTTTTGTTTTTAAAAAAAAAAAAAGAAGAAAAGAAAATAAAAATAAAAAAAAAAAAAAAAAAAGGGGGGGGCCGGGGAGGGATAGTTCCTAGGAGGAATGAAAAAGGGCCGAAATCTCCCTCCGCGCCCAAGAGGACTCGACACCGCTAGTAGCGCAGATGCAGCATGGAACCCGTGCCATACCCTCCCTTCATGCCAGTAAACCAGCAATCTGGGATAGCAACCTCACATCTGCCGAGCTACCTCGGTGGACAAAAGAGAGGGCGGCCGGGATATCCGCCACAAAGCATACCTCCTTCAGCACCACCCCCCGGGAATCCGAAAGGTGGCTTCCAGAGATACACCGTCGCCCAAAAGACACCCAAACTACTCCGGGATACCGGAGAGGGATCGGGACATCCCTAGCAATCCAGATTCCACGGCAAACTACGCCACCGCCAAGAAACCTCAACGGAATGGGATGGACCCCGGTGTCCTTTCCCCTACCTAGGAACTAGCGCGCCTGTGGGAGAAATCACGAAGGCTAAAAAGAGGAAGGGCAAAAGGGAGGGGTGAGGAGGAGGAGGAGGAATGGAAAAAGGGGAGGATGGGGAGGATGGGATAGGGGAGGGGAGAATGGGGGGTAATTAGGTTCGGTCTGAGGAAGAAGACCGACAGGGCTAATTCCTCAGACCAAGAGCCTCTTCACCACGCCAAGGAGCCCCCCTTGAAGAGGATTTTAGCCCAAGCCCACTCCTTAGGCCTTCGAGGCAATCTACCATCCTTCCTTAAGAACTTTTTAACTGACAGGCATTTCCGTGTTCGGGTTAATAATGTGCTCTCCCCGGACTTTATCCAAGCTGAAGGTGTCCCCCAGGGATGTGTTCTGAGCACAACACTTTTTCTCCTTGACTCAAGAAATCGTAATGACACGATTGCAAATAAACCATACCCCCGGCCGGGATTGAGACTCTATGACCGCGGGTTCAATCCCGGCCGGGGGTATGGTTTACTTTTTCTCCTTGCTATTAATGATTTGGCCTCTAGTCTTCCATCAAATATTTGGTCATCACTCTATGTTGATGACTTCGCTATTGCCTGTGCAGGCGCTGACTGTCAACTCATTACAGTTTCTCTCCAACATGCAGTTGACCGTGTTTCCAATTGGGCCACCACACGTGGGTTTAAATTTTCCAGCACTAAAACCCACCAAATTACTTTCACTAGACACTCTGTCATCTCCGATCATCCTTTGTACCTCTATGGCTCCCGTATCCCTGAACGTGATACGTCAAGTTCTGGGCCCCCTTTTTGATCGTGTTTCCGGGAAACCTACATTACCCTCTGAAGGCCTTGTCCACCCGGCTAACCTTTCTAAAACCCTTGCTCATCTTTCAGGGGGGATGATGTCGAACCCTCCTCCCCCTAATTCCACCCTTTATTTTTCAAAAAAAAACTTGTTTTGGTGACCAGTCTATTAAGCGGAATCCCCGCTACTCCTCTCCCTTTAAACCCCATTCAAAAAAAGTTACATTTATGCCTTGGTGCTTTTCGCTCCCCCCTGTCGAAGCCTCTATACAGAAGCGAACGTTCCATCCTTATCCCATCGCGTGTGGCCCTTGCCTGCGTACTATGTACATCTCAGATCTCCGCAATCTTCCATTTATGAATGGTACTGAATTAGTAACATTCTTTATTTTTTTGCCGCCCCTGTTTTTTCTTCCCTTTTCCCCTTCGCCTTTATTCCTCTTGTCTTTCTTCAATACCACCTTTCTATTTACATGTACCATCTCACTTTTCCCTACCCCCTGGGAAGTTTTAGCTGTTCGAGTTGTTCTTTTCCCTTCCTTTTTCTCGAAAAACCCAACGTCTACGGTCGTTTCCCCCTCTCTTTTTCCCGACACTTTCACTCTCTTCCTGCCCTTGCCGTGTACAAGATGGTAAGTCTTCTGACGGCTGGATTCCGCAGGTTTCCGACAGCGTGTACAAGGGCATTTCATCTTTTGGCTGTATTTTTATGTGAATTGATGCCCTCCCTTTCAGCATTATCCATATTGATCTATCCCCGGGCTCATTTTGGGGGGTTGTCTCAGACTCCCTTTGTGCTTTTTCAGGCTATAAAAAATTTGATAAAATCACCCCCTTTGTCCTCCGTATCCATCTTTTGGCTACGCCGCATCTTTACCAAGCATAAAGATATTGTTTTTTGTTGGGTCCCTGGTCATGTTGACGTACAGGGCAATGAACAGGCAGACACTGCTGTGGGGTCAGCAGTACATGACCTAACCAGTTTCTTATAGAGGTATTCCATTTAGGGACTATTTTGCTGCAATATCTTCCCACCTTCCACCGTTGGCAACAACGTTGGTCTACTATGCTCGGGAACAAACTTCAATCTATTAAACTGAGTTAGGTTACTGGCCGTCTTCTTATCACCAGTGTCGAGGTTGGGAGACTACCTCTCTCCCGTCTTCGCATTGGCCATACTCGTCTTACTCATGGATATCTCATGGAGAGGGCCTGCTCCTCTCTGTGAGAATTGCCCAAATTCCATTATCAGTCAGCCACATTCTGTTGGACTGCCCACTTTATCAACGAGCAAAGCAGAATTTACCTCTGTCGTCGTCTTCCCCTCCGCTACTCTCTCTTTACCTTCCCTTCTCCCCTGATGGACCCACCTTTCATCCGGACTCTCTCATTGACTTTTTGACAACAACTGACTTACTTCACAAATTCGATACTTTCAGCCTTTCTACTTCAATCTCTTGCTACCCTCTACCCCTGTACTATCCCCTGCCCTGCTGTTTTCTGTAACCTGCTGATCATCCCTCCTCCCTTCTGCCATCGAATACCCTCGCTTCCTTCCCTACCCTGCAGCGCTGTATAGCCCTTGTGGCTTAGCGGTTCTTTTTGATTATAATAATAATAATCTATCTGCCTCTCTCTCTCTCTCCCTCTCTTTGCCTCTTTTTTTTTTTTTTTTTTTTTTTTACAGAGGGTTTGACAAGGTTAAGGATCACTAGCTTTATTGACAAGCTATTTACAGGTTAAGGATTCCTAACTTTATTGGCAAGCTAAGAGCTGTTACCTACATCAGCTCATTTGAAAGCATTTTTATTGTTATGAGATTATTGTCTCAAGGATCTTACCAGTGATTGACAGGAGTGACACTGGTCTGTAGTTGCTGATTTCTGCTCTGCTCTTCTTTTTGTGAACAGGGACTACATTTGCCTCTTTCCACAGAGAAAGCCATTTACACTGTACTAGGCAGTGCTGAAAGATGCGAGTTAGAGGTGCTGCTAGCTGGTCTGCACATCTCAGCAATCTTGGGCTCAACTTGTCTGGGCCCACAGCCTTTTCTTGGTCAAGCAATTTAAGAAGGAAATGCACCTAATGCCTTATTGTCACCACCAACAGTTTTGACACAGTTCCTGCAGCTAGCCAAGGAGGGTCCCTTGCTGGATCAGGAACTTGCATTTTGGTAGCAAAGTGTTTAGCAAAGAGGTCCACCTTCTCTTGACTACTAGTAGAGGTGGTCCCATCCTGTCAATTTAGAGGTGGAATGAGTTCATCAGGCAGATAACCTTGTCTGTCCTTGACCAGGGACCACCAGGTTTTGGAGCCTACCCTACCTGATGCTAGCTTTCTTTTTGTGTCCACCTCCCATTTAGCAATGGCCCACTTTTGAATGTCACCCATATGCCTACAGCCTTGCCTGTGCAAGTTCCTGTTATAGGTGGTAGGATGTCTCTTATACCTTCGCCATGCTTTGTACTTAGCAGTAGCAGCCTCTCTACAACGAAAGTCAAACTAAGACTGATCTGTAGGCTTCGTCACATACTGCAGGTGAGGAATGTGTTCTTGTTGTAGATTAAGGATGTGTCCAGTGAAGGCTTTCACTTGGTTGTCAACATCCCCTTGGAGAAGAGCTTTCCAATCGGTGGTGGCGAGCTCAGAGCAAAGGGCTGGCCAGTTACCTCTTTCCCACAGCCAGGTTGTGCGTGTGGACTCCTCACCTCGTTCTGTTGGGATCTTAAGTGTTGTAAAAACAGCCTTGTGGTCAGATGATCCAACGTAGCTGAGGGGTTGACAAGTGACTATACCTTCTGCCAGATCACTCACTACTGGGTCAAGGGAGGAGCCAGAGATGTGAGTAGGGAAATCAACAAAGTTTCTCATGTCAAATACTGCAAGAAGATCATCAAAGTCCCTCTGTATAAGGTGTTAGCTGAGGTCACCAACAATTATGATATGTTGACAGTTGTGTTGCAGCAGAAGGGAGTCCATATTTTCCATTAGGAAGTTGATGGGGTCTGCATGTTGCCACTGAGGTCTGTACATTGCACATGCTAGTACAGAGGTACTAGTGTTTATGCAGAGCTTGAAGAACATCATTTCAAGATGAGTAGGGGTGGCAACATCAATGTGCTGGGGATGAACACTTTTAGAGAAGCACACAGCAACACCTCCTCCTTGCCCTTGCCTGTCTCTTCTCATCCATGAGGTGTTTACCTGGAGTTTACCTGGAGAGAGTTCCGGGGGTCAACGCCCCCGCGGCCCGGTCTGTGACCAGGCCTCCTGGTGGATCAGAGCCTGATCAACCAGGCTGTTGCTGCTGGCTGCACGCAAACCAATGTACGAGCCACAGCCCGGCTGATCAGGAACCGACTTTAGGTGCTTGTCCAGTGCCAGTTTGAAGACTGCCAGGGGTCTGTTGGTAATCCCCCTTATGTATGCTGGGAGGCAGTTATACAGTCTCGGGCCCCTGACACTTATTGTATGGTCTCTTAACGTGCTAGTGACACCCCTGCTTTTCATTGGGGGGATGTTGCATCGTCTGCCAAGTCTTTTGCTTTCGTAGTGAGTGATTTTCGTGTGCAAGTTCGGTACTAGTCCCTCTAGGATTTTCCAGGTGTATATAATCATGTATCTCTCCCGCCTGCGTTCCAGGGAATACAGGTTTAGGAACCTCAAGCGCTCCCAGTAATTGAGGTGTTTTATCTCCGTTATGCGCGCCGTGAAGGTTCTCTGTACATTTTCTAGGTCAGCAATTTCACCTGCCTTGAAAGGTGCTGTTAGTGTGCAGCAATATTCCAGCCTAGATAGAACAAGTGACCTGAAGAGTGTCATCATGGGCTTGGCATCCCTAGTTTTGAAGGTTCTCATTATCCATCCTGTCATTTTTCTAGCAGATGCCAGCAATTCTAGCAAAATTTTCTGGAGTCCTGTCGTCCAAAAATGCTTCAACAACAGCTATCATGTCGGGACGTCGAGTGTTCACAAAACTGTGTGTGAGCTCTCTAACATTAGTAATGAAACCTCTAATGTTGGCCAACAGGATGCTGATAGACTGGCTCCTCATGATGTGGTCAGCTTGAGGTGGTGGGTGAGTAAGGCATGTAAAGTGCCTGCTCTTGAGAGAGGTAGGGTACTGAGGCAGCTGCAGGGATGCAGGTCTGTGGTCTTGTATAAGGCACAATACCACCTGCTGGGCTGAGATAGGAGTAGCTGAGTGGGTGACGTGTGAGAGTGTTCACCAATTCAGAGATCCTGTTGGTTTGTTCCAAGAACAGGTCTCTAAACAGGTGGTCCTGTCTGTCAAGTTCCTTTTTCTTCCGACACTGGTCCTCCTGATGTCCTTTCTTGTAGCAGTACTTGCAACTGGTATCTCGCAGGCAGTTGTTGGCGGTGTGCCCCTTCCGGTGACAGCGAGAGCACAGCCTCCCACTCTCTCTCTCTCTGCCTCTCTCTCTCTCTCTCTCTCTCTCTCTCTCTCTGCCTCTCTCTCTCTCTCTTTGCCTCTCTCTCTTTGCCTCTCTTTCTCTCTTTGCCTCTCTCTCTCTCTCTCTCTGCCTTTTTTTTTTTTTACACAGGGTTTGACAAGGTTAGCTTAAGGATACCTAGCTTTATTGACAAGCTATTTACAGGTTAAAGATTCCTAACTTTATTGGCAAGCTAAGAGCTGTTACCTACATCAGCTCATTTGAAAGCATTTTTATTGTTATGAGACATACAAGTAGGGAATAGGATGAAGTTGGAGCCATCTGTGGGCCAGTATTTTCATTTGATCAACTGACTTTATCTTGTTGACATCATTATGCTGCCCGAATGTGTTTCATACTCGAATCATCCTGGGTATATATGATCTCAGATGGAGTGATGTTCTGGAGAAGGGTACAGCCAAAGTGAAGTTGCTGCTTTCTGCCCGTCTTGTGACATAAAAGCTTGTTTCTCGCTGTCCTCGAAGTGGATCCAAGTGTGGTACTTTGACAATATTGGCCTTGTACATAACAGTAAGGCCACCCACATCCCTCCTGTGTTGAAGGCTCTGCTGAAATGACAGGTCTATCCAGGATGGGTCCAGGCGAGAGATGAGACGTCTTGCTCTGTTCTCTACTCTGTCAACCAGTTGCAGATGAGAGGGGGAGGAGGCAAACCAAGAAAGTGGAGCATACTCAAGGAGTGAGCATACTTGTGCCTCTCTCTCTCTCTCTCTGCCTCTCTCTCTCTCTCTGCCTTTCTCTCTCTCTCTGCCTCTCTCTCTCTCTGCCTCTCTCTCTGTCTCTTTCTCTCTGTCTTTCTCTCTCTCTCTCTCTCTGCCTCTCTCTCTCTCTCTTTCACACACACAGGTACATATAAATACAATTATACATAGCATAAATTACCTAGGATAACCCAAAAAAATCCAGACTGAAATAATAAGTAAGAGGACTCAGATGTGTCACAGTGACTACTGCGTCGTACATAATACATGTTGGTTCACTAGCGGCTTTCTCTGAGACACAGACAGAAAGAGAGGCAAGCAGACAGACAGACAGACATGTTTATGTGTAAAGTGAATACAAATAAAGGGAAGGCAGTGTACCCTCATCAAATGTCACCACTGTCATTAGTGGAGTGATAAGAAGAGTGACACACACTCTTACGCCAAGCTTCAATTATTTTTATTATTATTTTTTTTTTCAACAAGTCGGCCGTCTTCCACCGAGGCAGGGTGACCCAAAAAAAGAAAGAAAATCCCCAAAAAGAAAATACTTTTCATCATCATTCAACACTTTCACCACACTCGCACATTATCACTGTTTTTGCAGAGGTGCTCAGAATACAACAGTTCAGAAGCATACACATATAAAGATACACAACATATCCCTCCAAACTGCCAATATCCCAAACCCCTCCTTTAAAGTGCAGGCATTGTACTTCCCATTTCCAGGACTCAAGTCCGACTAAGTAATTTACACTACGTATAACTGAATTTATGTGTACCTGTTGGACAGAGACAGAGTCAACCAGCCAGCCAGCAAGCCAGCCAGCTGGTCAGCCACCCTGCTGGCCAGCCAGCCAGCCAGTCAGCCAGCCAACCAGCTAGCCAGTCAGCCAGTTGGTCAGCCAGCCAGCTGGTCAGCCACCCAGCCAACCGGCCAACCAGCTAGCCAGCCATCCAGCTAGCCATCCAGCTAGCCAGCCAGCCAGCCAGCCGCCTGCCAGACATGTAGTTCACACAAACCTACACTCCCTTCCCCACCAAAACATTGCTGGGACCTATAAATACTATGTATATATTTCTAGGCAATAATATGTGACTAAAATAGGTGAGAATGTTCACTTGTCAATGTTTGTGCTGTTATTGTGTAGTATACAATGAGTGTATGTATCCAAAATATGGCTTATATTTGTCTCACAGGCCATAAAAGTTACTTGGAAAAATAAAATGTTAAAAAATAAAAGAAAAATGTAAGAAAAAATAAATAAACTATTACCGCATGACCAGCAGTCAGCAATGTTGCCATAAGCGGCTCACTTTCTGTCAACTTCATGCCTCCATATCTCAATAAGTACATATTGATCACAAAAATTTTTTTGGGCCTATAATACTCACAAAAATATACTCTATGATTTGATAAGAAAAAAATAATTGTTATTTTTCAAAAAATTTTCAACCCTGAGAACAAGTTTGGGAGAGGGTCTGTCAACCCTGAGAGGGTTAATCTGTCTCTCTTTGGAACAGAACTGAACTTCTGTTTGGTGTATGTAACAATAACTAACCTGAGCTTTGTACAACCCAATTCACTCGGCTTGTCATAAACTGCTCGTTGACAAAGTGCGGCTCAAGTGCTTTAGTTATTCTCCCACCAAGCACTGGTGTTCTTGGCTTCTCACACCTCGCTATAGCTTCCAAACAATTAAACATGTGAGACTCAGAGCCATTAACCCATAAAGATGGCCTTTCTACAATATCATTGAAAGTGACCTCAGTATTGTCCACTCTGGCTTTCCATATCAGTTTGTTTATCTGAAAAACAAAACAATAACATGACAGCATATATAATCACAGCCAGGGTTATAGCTGGTATAACTGCAATTTTGACATCTTAAAACACAGTTTGTCTAACTACCTGCCTGCCAGCCACACCACACAAATGTAATAGTCTTACCCTCTGCCCTGATCACAACACATGCCAGCCTATCCACCTGCCTGGCTGCTTACAGCCCAGTAGGATTAAGGATTAAGTGGAATCACATTACTGTTTGCCAATTTACACTCATCATATAGCAAAGATCTGATACAATGGACCCACATAAAGCAGATGTCAGTTAAAACAGACAAAAAAAAATCTTGCCAGACAATGGCTCAACATGTATGTTTAATGGGGTGTCTGATTAAAACAGCCACGAAGCAGACCAAATGTACTATACAGAACGGTTATCCAGTCCAGTCATGAATTCAATAAAATAGACAGACTCTGCTTAACCCTTTGACTGTTCCGGTCGTATATATACGTCTTACGAGCCACTGTGTTTGATGTATATATACTCATAAATTCTAGTGGCTTCAAATCAAGCAGGAGAAAGCTGGTAGGCCCACATGTGAGAGAATGGATCTGTGTGGTCAGTGTGCACCATATGAAAAAATCCTGCAGCACGCAGTGCATAATGAGAAAAAAAACTGCGACCAGTTTTAATTAAAACGCTGACTTTGTGGTCTATTTTCGTATAGTATTTATGGTTGTATTCCCATTTTCTTGGTCTCATTTGATAGAATGGCAAACATATTATAGAAATAGAGGTGATTTTGATTGGTTTTACTATGAAAAGAACCTTGAAATGGAGCTCAAAGTAGAAGAAATGTTTGATTTTTGCCAATGTTCAAAAGTAAACAAATGATGTCATTGTCCAATAAATGTCCAACTAGCCATTCTAATATGCAGTCATGAATGGGTTGACATTATTTATACAATTATTACAATATTGTAGTAGTCTGCATAACAGTAAATCTTCTATTTTTTGTTTGAATAAAAATTCAAAATAGAAAGCAAGAGTAATATTAGAGGGGCCTGGAGATGTGACTGATGAATAAAGAAAAGTTATTTTAGAGTCAGGAATGTCTGCACTGTTCATTCTGGACCCTATTTTGAAATTGTCATATTTTTAATTTGCGTGAAATTGGCCAATTTCTGACCACTTTATTGGGTAGTTGAAATCTGTAAATGGGCAGTTTCTTGTACTCAGTCGATAGAATAAATGGAGTTCTAAAGAAATAGTTATGAGTTTGGTCGACTGGAACAATGGAATTAGCCGAAAATAGGGCTCAAAGTGGGGGAAATCGCCGATTCATTAATATCGCTGAGGTCGCTAACTTCACGAGAGCGTAATTCCGTAAGTTTTTTATAAAATTTCGTACTTTTGGTGTCATTACCATTAGGAAAAGATTCTCTATCATTTCATAAGAAAATTTTTTTTTTTTTAATTTTTGCGACACCAGGAGACACCTCAGGATTTGGGGTTGCGACAGTCAAGGGGTTAACTCTGCAGCGCTGTATGACCCTAGTGCATTTAGCACTTCTTTTTTATAATAAATAATACTCTGCTTAATTGCAAGTTTGTATTGTCTGAGGTTCATCCTGGGCACATCCACTTTCCTGGGCAGCGGGGCCAATGACTGCCTGTGTCAGTGTGTTATTGTCTGAGTACATGCTCACACAATCATTTTGTCTTCAATTTTTATCTAGATTTACTGAGATTTTAACAATTTAATTAAAGTACAACCTCCCCTTACTTAGAGATATACTCGTTAACCCTTTGACTGTTTCAGGCCCCTCTCTGAAACTGTCATTCTATGTCGCCAAATATTCAAAAAAAAAAAAAAATTATTTTTTCTTATGAAAATGTTAAGATTATTTTTCTGAGTGTTTTAGTCCAAAAAAAAAATTTTTGCCATTGGTACTTACCGAGATATAGAGGCATGAAGTTTGCAGAAAATGAGCCGCGTATGGCAACAGCGGCGACTGCCGCTCACCCGGTAAACTTTAGTTTACTTGTATTTGAAGGTTTGTTGTTTTTTGGCACTATTTTATTTTTTCACATAACTTATGTGGCCTATGAGACCAAAGTAAGTGCAATGTATATATATACACTCGTTGTATACAACACAATAAGCACACAAACTTAATTACATATATTTTTACAAAACTTGTTTACACAAACAAACAAACAGAACTTACATGCTCTCTCTTTTCATCTTATCTTCTTATTTCTTCCTTCTTTTCTTTCTTCTTTCTTCTCCTTCTTCTTTACTTCAATTCCTACTTTATGTCATCTTAAATCATCTAATCTTCTCTTCTTCTTCTTTCTCTTCTTCCTTCTTCTTTTCTAATTCTTCTTAATCTTTCTTACTTCTCTCTTCTCTTCTTTAATCATTCTCCTTCTTCATTCTTTCTTCTTCCTTCTTCTTCTTCTTCTTCCATTCTATCCTTCTCTTCTTACTTACTTTCTATGTACTTCTTCTTCTTCTTGCTTCTTCTTCTTCATTTTCTTCTTTTTCTCTATCTCTTATTCTTCTTCTTACTTCTTCTCTTCTATCTTACTTCTTATCTTCATTCTTTCTTCTTCTTCTCTTTTTCATTCTGCTCTTATTCCTTCTTCTTCTTCTTACTGTCTTCTTCTTCTCTTCTATACTTCTTCTTCCTTCTTTCTTCTCCTTCTTCTTCTTCCTTCTTCTTCTCCTTCTTCTTCTCCTTCTTCTTCTCTTCTTCTTCTTCTTCCTTCTTCTTCCCTTCTTCTTCTTCCTTCTTCTTCTCCTTCTTTTTCCCTCTTCTCTTCTTCTCCTTCTTCTCTCCTTCTTCTTCTCCTTCTTCTTCTCCTTCTTCTCTCCTTCTTCTTCTCCTTCTCTTCTCCTTCTTCTTCTCTCCTTTTTTCTTTCCTTCGTCTTCTCCTTCTTCTCTCCTTCTTCTTCTCCTTCTTCTTCTCCTTCTTCTTCTCCTTCTTCTTCTCCTTCTTCTTCTCCTTCTTCTTCTCCTTCTCTTCTTCTCCTTCTTCCTTCTCCTTCTTCTTCTCCTTCTTCTTCTCCTTCCTCTTCTCTCTCTTTCTTCTCTTCTTCTTCTCCTTCTTCTTCTTCTCCTTCTTCTTCTTCTCTCTCTTCTTCTCCTTCTTCTTCTTCTTCCTTTCTTTCTTCTTCTTCCTTCTTCTTTCCCTTCTTCTTCTCCTTCTCTTCTTCTCCTTCTTCTTCCTCCTCTTCTCCTCCTCCTTCTCCTCCTCCTCCTTCTCTCCTCCTTCTCCCTCCTTCTTCTCCTCCTTCTTCTCCTCTTCTTCTCCTTCTTCTCCTTCTTCTCCTCCTTCTGCTCCTCCTCTCTTCTCCCTCCTTCTCCTCCTCTGCTCCTCCTCCTTCTGCTCCTCCTCCTTCTCCTCCTTCTCCTCCTCCTCCTCCTCCTTCTCCTCCTTCTCCTCCTCCTTCTCCTCCTCCTCCTTGTGTGGGAGTGTGTGGCTTATAATTGTTTTGAGTCAGAAGTCGGCAGCTGTCAAAGTGACATATTATCTCATTAGTCACTACCCCTACCCCTGTCAAAACAAGGGGGTCGGATGCTGGCTTCCCCTCCTCCATTCTATCTAATTATCTTTCTCCCCTCATTCTATATCTTTCAATCTGTCTCTCTTTCTGTCTGCCTATCTCTGTCTCACAGGTACACATAAATACAAGTATACATAGTGTAAATTACCTAGGATAACCCAAGAAATCCAGACAAAGTGCTATACTCTGCTTGAAGATGTGAGTAAACGTGATGACACAGTCTTGTGGCTCTCTCTGAGACAGAGAGCTAGATGGACAGACAGGGAGCTTGACAGACAGACAAATAGACAGACAGAAATGTTTGTGTACCAGCAAAAAAAAAGGGGAGGTGATGGTCATGTAATATTACCCTCCTTTACACTCATCAAAGTCAGCTCTTATCAGATGTTATCTCCCCTTATCTTGTCACTGTCATGGGGTGGACTTTTTTTTTTTTTTGCTTCAAGGGAACAATATTATTACATCTTCTTCTTCCTCCTCCTCCTCCTCCTCTTCTCCTCCTCCTCCTCCTCCTCCTCCTCCTCCTCCTCTTCCTTCCCTCCTCCTCCTCCTCCTCCTCCTCCTCTTCCTCCCCTCCTCCCCCTCCTCCTCCTCTCCATTGCTTTTGGTCTCAAACTCCTCCAAATCATGAAATTGATCTTCACTGACACTTCCATCTGTGTTAGAGCATCACTTGGGAAGAGAAGAGTCCCAGATTTGCTGGGGAATCACATATTTCTTACCACTAGACATGCTGAAAAATGACAACTGAAATGGCATTCCCACAATGCACCACTGGCTCCCCGATTTTTTTTATATGGTGCACACTGACCATGGAGACCCATTCTCTCACATGTGGGCCTAGCAGCTTTCTCCTGCTTGATATGAAGCTGCTAGAATTTATGCGTATAAATACGTCAGAAACATTGGCTCGTAAGACGTATTTATACGTCGGAAACAGTCAAAGGGTTAACCGACACCTTGGACTTACGATGGGCTCTCTGACTAGTATTCATACCTAAATAATGTATATTAGAGTTGATTTCCTCTATTCTGTTTATTTCAATATACAGTACACTACTGTATAAACATTTAAAAATATACCATAAACATTATAAATGGTGCAAAGATGACATTAAAACAATATGAAAGATGGTTGACACAAACTCACTACCATTATAGTATGCTCCTCACTTAGCGATGAATTCATTTAATGACGTGGTCTTAGGAACAGAACTCCGTCGTTAAGTGAGAAGAGGTTGTACCCTGTACAATGTTATTAACAACAGCCTCTAAAGCAAGTGACAATGCCAAGAAGTGTGTAACCTTAACTGTTATGTAAAAACTTGAATTAATAAGGAAGCTGAAGGCTGGCATTTCAGTGGCTCAGGTGTGTGAAGTGTATGGTGTAGCATAACAATATCTGACATTAATTGAAGCAACAAAAAGCTTACATAATATGCCATGAAGTACAGTGTAGATGCTAGCTTAAAAGTTTTTTTTATTACTCCTAGGAAGTGTATGAAAATGGCCCAAGATACAAGGGTTGAAGCAGCATTGCATAAATGGTGAGCTCAACAGTGCACTGCTAATGTTAATATTTGTTCTGTGAGCATCAGAGTGCCAAACAAATTAAGCTGGATTCATTCTTCATTTGGTAGCAGAGCAGGAGATGCACAAATTAACATTAAGATCGACAACACTCTAATTACCAGACATAATGAGGGCAAATTCCTAGGCCTATACCTTGACAACAACCTGAATTTCAGCACCCATATCCAACACATAACCAAAAAAGTATCCAAAACAGTTGGGATCTTCTCCAAGATACAATACTACGTGCCGCAAAATGCCCTTCTCACACTATACCACTCACTTATTTATCCATACCTCACCTATGCTATTTGTGCTTGGGGATCAACTGCAGCAACACACCTAAAGCCAATAATAACCCAACAAAAAGCTGCAGTAAGAATAATCACTAAATCCCATCCCTGGCAACACACCCCCCACTCTTCATAGATCTAAACTTACTCCCTGTTCAGTACATCCACACTTACTACTGTGCAATCTACATCTACAGGACCTTAAACTCCAATATCAACCTTGACCTAAAACGCTTTCTTGATAGTTGTGACAGAACCCACAGGCATAACACCAGACACAAACATCTCTACAACATTCCCCATGTCCGACTAAACCTTTACAAAAATTCAATGTATGTCAAAAGGCCCTAAAATCTGGAACACCCTACCTGAGAACTCTAGAACTGCAGACACATTCATCACCTTCAAAACTACCATTAGAAAACACTTATCTCCCTGATAAACCCCATCAACTAACTACACGAATACCACCTGGTGGTTCACACTTACACTCACTCACCCATTTGACCATAAACAGAAATATTAATCTCAATCTTAAAATAATGAATCCTATGATACTCCAATACTGAAACTATGTACTGTGCCAAAACAAAAGCATTCACATTGCTAAACTCACAAACTAGTATTTAGTCACTTAGCCATAATACCAACTTACCTCATAATTTGTAATATTTTAAAATAAAGAATTAAACTAAGTCTGCCCGAAATGCCTAGCCATGCTAGGCGTTCTAGTGGTACACTCTGTAATCATTATTTAACTACATGTAAACCACACAACAACCAAATTCTGTAAATTCAACATTGTAATCTTTATAGAGAATAAACTTTGAATTTGAATTTGAATTTGAATTGGGTATTTGTTCCTGTCAAGTAACTGACTGATTAAGCAGACTACATCTGCTTAATTGAAATGTTCAATGTAATGTAATTTTTGGTAAATCAGATACCCCACTCCCTTATTAGACCATTTTATTGGACTTTTACTGTATAAGTCAAACAATAGTTTTGGACCAAAAAAATTACTTCAAAAGTCAACTTGTACACTGCAATTTATGGTAATACTGTCCATCTTGAAAGACAATAAACTGGCATATAGACAGGACAAACAATAATTAAAATAGTGTTTTCCTCAGTGAGAGTTTTATCAAGTTAGGCACTCCTTGCTAAGAAAGGCCAACAGTTAGATGATAAGAGGAAGTTTGGGGCTAGATGACTGGGAAGGTAAGTTACAGAATGAATGTTGGTACTGAAAATACAGTAGGTGAGGGAAGTACAGGTGATACAGTGGGCTGGAGGACCCGAGTATCTGCACGAGTAGAATTCCATGGAACATGTTCTAGCATGGTGTGGGTGAACAGTTTTGCAGTGAAGACCCCTTAGTTTTGCTCAATGGTGTCTGAGTCCTGGATGATGGCAGCCTCAATACACTCTTACCTGTTCCATTTATTGCTGCATTGGATTACTTGCTTCCTGCTTCACTCCATAAGATATGAACAGTAGTTGCTATTTCTTATTTATGTATATAGGCATTGTTAATACTGCCTATTTTACATGCACATCTGTGTTCCTGACTCAGGCCATCTCACCTACACATAGTTTGTCACAACCAGAGAAAGAAATAGTGGAAACTCCAGTTGTGCACATGATGTCCTAAATAATTTTGGAAGCCACAATAGCTACCTCTGTTACAGTTACACCCATCTTTTGGAAAGTCAAAAAGTATGTCTAATTTATATTGGTGACATACCTTGCCAACTCTTTTGTAGAAATTTGCTCAACCTCATCAAGCTTCAAGCCATATGAGAAATAGCTGTTGAAACTTTTAGCAAACAACATATACGGTATTATTTTAATTTCTCCCATTATTCCTAATTTCTAAAATATATTCTTGTATTTTGTTAAGCTATTATTAACTTCATAAGAGAGTTAATCGATTTTCTTATAGCCTTGCATATGCAATGGGAGGATAAGTTTGTGGTTACCTCTTTGCGAGACAGAGCTTCTCCAGTATAAGGATAATCCATATCTACTGCTAGTTCTTCTCCTTTCTGATTAAGGTACCATCCTTTTTGCCCTTTTGTGGTAGCAAATAAATTTTCAGCACGTTCTTTAATTTCTGCGTCAGACAACTTTGGATTAAACTGCTTCAGTAATCTTTGAATGAAGCGAAGTCCTGCTCCATAAATTCTTCCATAGTTGATAATCTGAAGAAAAATAAAATACATTATAAGCTTTTCAACAAACATGTTATTATTACATTATTATTATATCCATGAAAGAAGCAATAAACCCATAGGGGTCATACAGCACTGGGGAATGAGAGGCAATCAGGCTTGATCCAAAGAAGGGGAGGTCAGGTCTCATTCTTTGGATCAAGAGCCCCTCAATGGCAAGAAGGGACCTTGTGCAAGTTTATTACCCAAGGGCAACTGAACAGGTGATTATAAATGAAGATACTGTATCACTCTCAAGGAAATGTGTGAGGAGCATTCTAAATGATACCATACCACTCTTAAGAAAAGAAAACTCCTTAAGAAAAAAAAAAAGGATCCATTTTTATTGTATATCATACAGCCTTACACTGGCAGAATTACAATTTTGCAGCAGATAACCAGAATGTACTCTGCTCACTTAACTCATTACTAGTAACAAGTAATTGTAAGGACAAGTTCCGTCAAACAATTTCTCAGATAATACCAACTAAGCCAGCACTTATCTAAACAAATTCCCACCTGTCATATGTTTGATTTATAAACATGAGTGCAAGATGTCACCCACTTGATTCATAAACATGAGTGCAAGATGTCTGCTTGATTCACAGTCACGAGTGCAAGATGTCTGCTTGATTTACAATCATGAGTGCAAGATGCCTGCTAGATTCACAATCATGAGTGAAAGATGTCTGCCTGATTCATAAACATGAGTGCAAGAGGGGGTTTCGGGGATCAACACCTCCGCAACCTGGTCTGTGACCAGGCCTTGTGGTGGATCAGGGCCTGGTCAACCAGACTGTTACTGCTGGCCACACATAAACTGATGTACGAACCACAGCCCGGCTGATCAGGTACTGACTTTAGGTGCCTGTCCAGCGCCTTCTTGAAGACAGCCAGGGGTCTACAGGTAATCTCCGTTATGTATACTGGAAGGCAGCTAAACAGTCTTGGGCCCCTGACACTTGCTTACTGTGTTGTCTCTTAGTGTACTAGTGGTACCCCCTTCTTTTCACTGGGGAAGATGTTACATCTTCTGCCGAGTCTTTTCCTTTCATAGGGAGTGATTTTTGTATGCAAATTTGGTACTAATCCCTCTAGTATTTTCCAAGTGTATATTATAAGATAGGATAAAGATAAAGATTTATTTCTTTGTAAAGGTTACAAAGTGTAATTACAATACTGGATTGCTAAGTAAAAAGAAACCCACTATCATGCCGGAGCATTTCAGGCAGACAAATCCTAGTACATAGTAACTACTTAAAACTAGACAAGATAATAGTGGTTAACTTTATTAACCCCTTGGCTGTCGCAACCCCAAATCCTGAGGTGTCTCCTGGTGTCGCAAAATCCCCCCCCCCCCAATTATTCTTTCTTATGAAATGATAAGAGAATCTTTTCCCAATTGTAATGACACCAAAGGAATGAAATTTGATGGAAAACTGATGGAAGTATACTCTCTCAAAGTTAGCGACCTCGGCGATATTTACGAATCGGCGATTTTGCCCGCTTTGAGCCCTATTTTCGGCTAATTCCATTGTTCCAGTCGACCAAACTCATAGCTATTTCTTTAACCCTTTGACTGTTTCAGGCCCCTCTCTGAAACTGTCATTCTATGTCGCCAAATATTCAAAAAAAAAAAAATTATTTTTTCTTATGAAAATGTTAAGATTATTTTTCTGAATGTTTTAGTCCAAAAAAAAAATTTTTGCCATCGGTACTTACCGAGATATAGAGCCGTGAAGTTTGCAGAAAATGAGCCGCGTATGGCAACAGCGGCGACTGCCGCTCACCCGGTAAACTTTAGTTTACTCGTAATTGAAGGTTTTTTGTTTTTTTCACTATTTTATTTTTTCACATAACTTATGTGGCCTATGAGACCAAAGTAAGGTGCAATGTATATATATACACTCGTTGTATACAACACAATAAGCACACAAACATAATTATCAATATATTGTTTACAAAACTTGTTTACAAAAACAAACAAACAATCATCCTCCTCCTCCTCCTTCTCCTCCTCCTCCTCCTTCTCCTCCTCCTCCTTCTCCTTCTCCTCCTTCTCCTCCTCCTCCTCCTCCTTCTCCTCCTCCTCCTTCTCCTCCTCCTTCTCCTCCTCCTTCTCCTCCTCCTCCTCCTCCTCCTCCTTCTCCTCCTCCTTCTCCTCCTCCTTCTTCTCCTCCTCCTCCTCCTCCTCCTCCTCCTCCTTCTCCTTCTCCTTCTCCTTCTTCTCCTCCTCCTCCTCCTCCTTCTCCTCCTCCTTGTCTTGTGTGCGAGTGTGTGGCTTATAATTGTTTTGAGTCAGAAGTCGGCAGCTGTCAAAGTGACATATTGTCTCATTAGTCAGTCCCCCTACCGCCTGTCAAAACAATGGGGTCGGATGCTGCTTCCCCTCCTCCATTCTATCTAATTATCTTTCTCCCTCATTCTATATCTTTCAATCTGTCTCTCTTTCTATCTGTCTGCCTATCTCTGTCTCACAGGTACACATAAATACAAGTATACATAGTGTAAATTACCTAGGATAACCCAAGAAATCCAGACAAAGTGCTATACTCTGCTTGAAGATGTGAGTAAACATGATGACACAGTCTTGTGGCTCTCTCTGAGACAGAGAGCTAGATGGACAGACAGGGAGCTTGACAGACAGACAAATAGACAGACAGAAATGTTTGTGTACCAGCAAAAACAAAGGGAGGGTGATGGTCATGTAATATTACCCTCCTCGTTTACGCTAATCAAAGTCAGCTCTTATCAGATGTTATCTCCCCTTATCTTGTCACTGTCATGGGGTGGACTTTTTTTTTTCTTGCTTCAAGGGAACAATATTATTACATCTTCTTCTTCCTCCTCCTCCTCCTCCTCTTCTCCTCCTCCTCTTCTCCTCCTCCTCCTCCTCCTCCTCCTCCTTTTCCTTCCCTCCTCCTCCTCCTCCTCCTCCTCCTCCTCTTCCTCCCCCTCCTCCTCCTCCATTGCTTTTGGTCTCAAACTCCTCCAAATCATGAAATTGATCTTCACTGACACTTCCATCTGTGTTAGAGCATCACTTGGGAAGAGAAGAGTCCCAGATTTGCTGGGGAATCACATATTTCTTACCGCTAGACATGCTGAAAAAGGACAACTGAAATGGCATTCCCACAATGCACCACTGGCTCCCCGATTTTTTTTATATGGTGCACACTGACCATGGAGACCCATTCTCTCACATGTGGGCCTACTAGCTTTCTCCTACTTGATTTGAAGCTGCTAGAATTTATGCGTATAAATACGTCAGAAACATTGGCTCGTAAGACGTATTTATACGTCGGAAACAGTCAAAGGGTTAAAGCTCCATTTTTTCTATCGACTGAGTACAAGAAACTGCCCATTTACCGATTTCAACAACCCAATAACGTGGTCAGAAAATTAAAAAATATGACAATATCAAAATAGGGTCCAGAATAAACAATGCAGACATTCCTGGCTCTAAAATAACATTTTCTTTGTTCATCAGTCATGTCTCCAGGCCCCTCTGATATTACTCTTGCTTTCTATTTTTAATTTTTATTCAAACAAAAAATAGAAGATTTACTGTTATGCAGACTACTGCAATATTGTAATAATTGTACAAATAATGTCAACCCATTCATGACTGCATATTAGAATGGCTACTTGAACATTTATTGGAAAATGACATCATTTGTTTACTTTTGAACATCAGCAAAAATCAAACATTTCCTCTACTTTGAGCTCCATTTCCATGTGCTTTTTATAGTAAAACCAATCAAAATCACCTCTATTTCTATAATATAGTTTCCATTCTATCAAATGAGACCAAGAAAATGGGAATACAACCATAAATACTAAACGAAAATAGACCACAAATTCGGCATTTTAATTAAAAAAAAAAAGGTCAGTTTTTTTTTCTCATTATGCACTGTGTGCTGCAGGATTTTTTTATATGGTGCACACTGATCACACAGACCCATTCCATCACATGTGGGCCTACCAGCTTTCTCCTGCTTGATTTGAAGCCGCTGGAATTTATGAGTATATATACGTCAAACACGGTGGCTCGTAAGACATATATATATGACCAAAACAGCCAAAGGGTTAAAATCATATTTAATCTTAATACTAATGCGAGGTAGTCAAGGTGGAGGTTTATAAAAGTAATAATCTTGAAGTTGCACATAATAAAAACAATATTACAATTAATGGTTCAAGCAGTAATATTTCATGGACTGGCAGATGTTTAACCCATAAACGGTCCAAACATATACGTATACGTATATGCTCTTACCGTTCTTACCGCTAGCGCCCCAAAGTATATATACATTGTATTTTTCCTGTCTCCAAATTTGGCACGACTAGCCTGAGATGCCTGGTCAGGAAAGAATGGGTGTGCACCATATTAAAAAAAATCTGGGACCACTTAGTACCTTGTGGGAGCACCAGTTAAAATGAGTACCAGCTAGAGCAAACAGTGTGGCAAACACCAAGGATTCACTGATGTAATGTCATATTAACACTCCCCTTTTAAGAAGAAAGTGATGTTGACCCCAAGTTTAGGGTCTGTCTGTCTGTCTCCATTTATCTGTCTCTGTTTATCTGTCTCTGTCTATATGTCTCTGCCTAACTCTTCTTATCTCTGTCTCACAGGTACACATAAATACAATTATACATAGTGTAAATTACCTAGGATAACCTAAAAATCTGAAGTGCTATACTGTGCTTGTAGATATAATGCATAAGAATACCTGTTGGTTCACAGTGGCTCTCTCTTAGACAGAAGAGAGAGCCAAGCAGCAAGACAGAAACAGAGACAAGCAGACAGAGACGAAAAAGAGACAGATAAGCGGAGACAGATGCCAGAGCTCATCAAATGTCATCCCTTATTTCATCTTATGTCTGCACCCTCGCAGGCACCCATCAAATGTCATCCCTTATCTCATCTCTGCACCCTCGCAAGCACCCATCAAATGTCATCCCTTATCTCATCTTATCACTGCCCTCCCGGATGCTTGTCACTGACATCATGCTTCAAGGGAACTTCTTCTTTCTTCTTCCTTCTTATTCCTTCTTCTTTCTTCTTCTATACTCCAGAGTATCCAAAACATTGCTGGGACCTATAAATACTTTGTATATACTATTCCTAGACAATAGTAAATGACCAAGGCAAGTGTAAATGTCCACCTGTCAGTGTGTTTGTGACAATTTGAGTACAATTTCAGTACCTAATACTAGTGTCAGAATAAAGATTAATTATGAAATGACAAGAACTACTATAAACTGTAATTATCAGAACATAAAAATTAAATAAAATAATATAAAATTGAGAAAAAAAGGTATATCGGCAACACTTCTGCAAGCGGCAGGACTTGATGTTGCCGTCAGGTGAGTATTAACCCTTTGACTGTTTCCGACGTATAAATACGTCTTACGAGCCAATGTTTCTGACGTATTTATACGCATAAATTCTAGCAGCTTCAAATCAAGCAGGAGAAAGCTGCTAGGCCCACATGTGAGAGAATGGGTCTCCATGGTCAGTGTGCACCATATAAAAAAAATCGGGGAGCCAGTGGTGCATTGTGGGAATGCCATTTCAGTTGTCATTTTTCAGCATGTCTAGTGGTAAGAAATATGTGATTCCCCAGCAAATCTGGGACTCTTCTCTTCCCAAGTGATGCTCTAACACAGATGGAAGTGTCAGTGAAGATCAATTTCATGATTTGGAGGAGTTTGAGACCAAAAGCAATGGAGGAGGAGGAGGGGGAGGAGGGGAGGAAGAGGAGGAGGAGGAGGAGGAGGAGGAGGGAAGGAAGAGGAGGAGGAGGAGGAGGAGGAGAAGAGGAGGAGGAGGAGGAAGAAGAAGATGTAATAATATTGTTCCCTTGAAGCAAGAAAAAAAAAAGTCCATCCCATGACAGTGACAAGATAAGGGGAGATAACATCTGATAAGAGCTGACTTTGATGAGCATAAAGGAGGGTAATATTACATGACCATCGCCTCCCTTTGTTTTTGCTGGTACACAAACATTTCTGTCTGTCTATTTGTCTGTCTGCCAAGCTCCCTGTCTGTCCATCTAGCTCTCTGTCTCAGAGAGAGCCACAAGACTGTGTCATCACGTTTACTCACATCTTCAAGCAGAGTATAGCACTTTGTCTGGATTTCTTGGGTTATCCTAGGTAATTTACACTATGTATACTTGTATTTATGTGTACCTGTGAGACAGAGATAGGCAGACAGATAGAAAGAGAGACAGACTGAAAGATATAGAATGAGGGAGAAAGATAATTAGATAGAATGGAGGGGAGGGGAAGCAGCATCCGACCCCATTGTTTTGACAGGCAGTAGGGGTAGTGACTAATGAGACAATATGTCACTTTGACAGCTGCCGACTTCTGACTCAAAACAATTATAAGCCACACACCCCCCACACAAGACGACGACGACGACGACGACGCGAGGAGGAGAGGGGAGGAGAGGGGGGGGAGGAGGAGAGAGGAGAGGAGGAGAGGAGCAGGAGGAGGAGGTGAGGAGGGAGGGGAGGAGGAGGAGGAGAGGAGGCAGGAGGGGAGGTGGAGGAGGGGAGGAGGAGGAGGAGAGGAGGGGAGGGAGGCAGCAGAGCGAGGAGGGAGGAGGGGAGGAGGAGGAGGGGAGGAGGGGAGGAGGCAGAGAGGGGAGACGAGGAGACGAGGAGGACGAGGCGAGGACGGAGGAGAGGACGAGGAGGAGAAGCAGCAGCAGAGCAGCAGCAGAGCAGCTAGCAGGCAGCAGCAGCGGCAGCAGCAGGCAGAGCAGCAGAGCAGGCAGCAGAGCAGCAGCGAGCCAGCAGCAGCAGCAGGCAGCAGCAGCAGCAGCGCAGCAGCAGCAAGCAGCAGCAGCAGCAGCAGCAGCAGCAGCAGCAGCAGCAGCAGCAGCAGCAGCAGCAGCAGCAGCAGCGCAGTCAGCAGCAGCAGCAGCAGCAGCAGCAGCAGCAGCAGCAGCAGCGCAGCGCAGCAGCAGCAGCAGAGCAGCAGCAGCAGCCAGCAGCAGCAGCAGGCAGCAGCAGCTGCAGCAGCAGCGCAGCAGCAGCAGCGCAGCGCAGCAGCAGCAGCAGCGCAGCAGCAGCAGCAGCAGCAGCCAGCAGCAGCAGCAGCAGCAGCAGCAGCAGCAGCAGCAGCAGCAGCAGCAGCAGCAGCAGCAGCAGCAGCAGCAGCAGCAGCAGCAGCAGCAGCAGCAGCAGCAGCAGCAGCAGCAGCAGCAGCAGCGCAGCGCGCCAGCAGCAGCAAGCAGCAGCAGCAGCAGCAGCAGCAGCAGCAGCAGCAGCAGCAGCAGCAGCAGCACAGCAAGCAGCAGCAGCAGCAGCAGCAGCAGCAAGCAGCAGCAGCAGCAGCAGCAGCAGCAGCAGCAGCAGAAGAAGGATTGTTTGTTTGTTTTTGTAAACAATATATTGATAATTATGTTTGTGTGCTTATTGTGTTGTATACAACGAGTGTATATATTATACATTGCACCTTACTTTGGTCTCATAGGCCACATAAGTTATGTGAAAAAATAAAATAGTGAAAAAACAAAAAACCTTCAATTACAAGTAAACTAAAGTTTACCGGGTGAGTGGCAGTCGCCGCTATTGCCATACGCGGCTCATTTTCTGCAAACTTCACGGCTCTATATCTCGGTAAGTACCGATGGCAAAAATTTTTTTTTTGGACTAAAACACTCAGAAAAATAATCTTAACATTTTCATAAGAAAAAATAATTTTTTTTTTTTTTTGAATATTTGGCGACATAGAATGACAGTTTCAGAGAGGGGCCTGAAACAGTCAAAGGGTTAAGTGCCAACTTTGCAGCCTCATATCTCAGTAAGTACTGACCCTATTTTTTTTTATTTTAATCCTATAACACTTAGAAAAATTTTCTCTTTATTTCAATAAAAAAATATTTTTTTTAATTTTTGAAATATATTCAGGGCAATGGGCGAGAGAACATATAAAATATACGTTCGGACCCTTTAGGGGTTAAAAGACTAGAGGTTACATAATACAGTTAGCCCTCCACTTTCGCGAGCCTCGAACATTCGTGAATACCCAGCCACTCAATTTTGTTTTGTTTGTTCATCGTTTGTTATTAAACTATAACATGCATATACAATATTTTACAATGTTTTCATGTCTCTTACAATTGTTCGTGGTTCAATAGGTTAAGGAAGCAGTACTGTTAGGCTAAGTAAATGCTATTATTATATTTCCCTACAATATATTTGCGCATGAAAACATTCGTGACCACTACAGTACAGTATTATTATATTTCCCTACATCATATATGTGCACCAAATATTCGCGAATTTTCAAGATTAGTGAGGTTCTCGATCCCCTAACACTCGTGAATGTAGAGGGCCTCCTGTATAATAACTTATTAGAAGTTGTTTTGGTTGATTTGATTAGTATGGAGAGATAAGATGATTTTTTAGCAGTTCTAAATTTATAAGTAGTCAGGGGATCCTTTACCAGTTCAGGTAGTGAGTTCCAGATCTTTGGGCCCTTTATGTTCATTGCATTTTTGTATAGTGTGAGAGTGACACGAGGGATGCTGAAGAGTGCCTTATGTCTTGTATTGTGACTGTGCGTTCTGGTGTAACTATCAAGGAGAAGTTTAAGTGGAGGGTTTATAGTGGAGTTTAACCCTTTCAAGGTTTCCGACGTACTAGTACAGCTTACGCACCAGGGTTATTGACATACTAGTACACCTAAATTCTAGCACCTTCAAATCTAATGAGAAAGCTGGTAGGCCTACATATGAAAGAATGGGTCTATGTGGTCAGTGTGCACAGTATAAAAAAAAATCCTGCAGCACTCAGTGCATAATGAGGAAAAAAAAAAAACTCCGACCATGTTTTTGGTTTAAAACAGCGACTTTGCAGTATTTTTGTATGGTATTTATGGTTGTATTTTAGTTTTCCTGGTCTCATTTTATAGAATGGAAGACATATTATAGAAATTGAGATGATTTTAATTGGTTTCATAATGAAAAATACCTTGAAATTGAGCTCAAAGTAGCAGAAATGTTTGATTTTTCCCAAAGTTCAAAAGTAAACAAATCATGCCAAGCATCCAATACACGTCAACTGGCGAGTCTAATATTCTTTCACAAGTACGCTGATATTATTTATACCATTTCTACACTAATGCAGTAGTCTGCTAACAGTAAATCTTCTATTTTTTGTGAGAATAAAAATTAAAAAAGTGGAAAGCAAAAGAGATGTAAGAGGGGCGTGGGAACGAGACTAATGAACAGAGACAAATGTTAGTGCCAGGAATGTCTGTCTTGTTTATTCTGGACCTTATTTGGAAATTGGCATCTTCTGAAATTTGTGTGAAATTGGCAAAATTGCCAATTTCTGACCACTTTATTGGATAGTTGAAATTGGTAAATGGGTGGTTTCTTAACTCATTCGATAGAAAAAATGGAGTTCTAGCAAAATAGATATGATTTTTGTCGACTAGTACACTAGAATTGGCTGAAAATAGGGCTCAAAGTGGGTGAAATCGCCGATGCTTAAACATCGTCGAGACCGCTAACTTCGCAAGGGCATAATTCCGTAAATTTTCCATCAAATTTTATACTGTTGGTGTCATTATGATCGGGAAAAGATTCTCTATCATTTCATAAGAAAAAAATAATTTTTTTTTCCAAAAAATTTTCGACCCTGAGAACGAGTTTAGGAGAAGGCCTCTCGACCCTGAAAGGGTTAATGTTCTGTATATGTAGTAGGCACAATAATATGAGTGTATGTCTCATATATTTAGCAAGTTCAGGTTTCTGAAAAGTGGTGGGGTGTGATGTCTAGCACAGGAGCTGGTAATCATCCACACAGCAGCTTTTTGTTGGGTTTTAAAAGTTTAAGGTGGTTGGTTTAAGGAGGTCTTGCCTGCATTCAAGGGAATACAGATCAAGGGACTTCAACCATTACCAGTAATTTAGGTACTTTACTGTACTTATGTATGCCATGAAGGTTCTCTGTACATTCTCCAGGTCAGCAATTTTGCCTGCCTTGAACGGGGCCATTAGTGTACAGCAGTACTTCAGCCTAGAGCGAACAAGCAATTTGAAGAGAATCACCATGGACCCGACATCCCTAGTTTTGAAGGTTCCCATTATCTATCCTATCATTTTTCTAACAGATGTGGTAGATACGTTGTTGTGGTCTTGAAAGCGAGATACTCTGACAGTATCACTCCTAGATCCTTCACATTAGTTTTTTGCTCTATTGTGTGGTTGGAACTTGTTTTATACTCTGATACAGTTTTAATTTCCACAAGTTTTCCATATCAGAGTAAATAAAATTTCTCTTCATGGAACTTGATATTGTTTTCTGCGGTTCATGTCCGCTTGTGGTCTTGCAGTGTCTCCAATGGGTGACACTATAATGTAAATTTGGGTTTCATCTGCAAAGGAAGACATGGTGCTGTGGCTTACATCTCTACCTATGTCAGATATAAGGATAGGGAACAGGATGGGAGCGAGTACTGTGCCTTGTGGAACAGAGCTTTTCACAGTAGCCGCCTCAGACTTTACTCTGTTTACTATTACTCTTTGTGTTCTATTTGTTAGGAAGTTATAAATCCATCTACCAACTTTTCCTGTTATTCCTTTATCATGTATTTTGTGCACTATTACACCATGGTCGTACTTTTCAAAGGCCTTCACAAAGTCTGTGTATACTACATCTGCATTTTGTTTAACCTCCAGTGCATCCAGGACCTTGTCATAATGATCAAGTAGTTGGGACAGGCAGGAGTGACCTGCTCTAAACCCATGTTGCCTCGAGTTGTGTACATGATAGTTATCTAAGTGGGTGACAATCTTGCTTTACAGAACCCTTTCAAAGATTTTTATAATTCATAAACATTAAGTGCAAGATGTTTGATTCATAAACATATGTTCAAGATGTTAAGTGCTTGATTCATAAACAGGAGTGCAAGAGAAAGATGGTAAAGGAACCCATAAATTGCATGGTAGAAAGTACAGTGTAGAAAGTACAGTGGACCCTCGGTTTTCGTGTTTAATCCATTCCAGAGCCATTGGCCAAAACTGAAACAATTTTCCCCATAAGAAATAATGTAAATGTAATTAATACGTTCCAGACACCCAGAAGAATTAACAAAAAAATTTTTTTACCTTAAAGATAGTTACATGCACAAAAGAACGAACGTTAACCCTTTGACTGTTTCGGTCGTATATATACGTCTTACGAGCCACTGTTTTTGACGTATATATACTCATAAATTCTAACGGCTTCAAATCAAGTAGGAGAAAGCTGGTAGCCCCACATGTGAGAGAATGGGTCTGTGTGATCAGTGTGCACCATATAAAAAAAATCCTGCAGCACGCAGTGCATAATGAGAAAAAAAACTCCGACCGTTTTATTAAAATGCCAACTTTGTGGTCTATTTTTGTATGGTATTTATGGTTTTATTCTAGTTTTCTTGGTCTCATTTGATAGAAGGGAAAACATATTATAGAAATAGAGGTGATTTTGATTGGTTTTACTAAAAAAAGAACCTTGAAATGGAGCTCAAAGTAGGGGAAATGTTTGATTTTTGCCGATGTTCAAAAGTAAACAAATGATGTCATTTTCCAATAAATGTCCAAGTAGCCATTCTAATATGCAGTCATGAATGGGCTGACATTATTTATACAATTATTACAATATTGCAGTAGTCTTCATACCAGTAAATCTTGTATTTTTTGTTTGAATAAAAATTTAAAATAGAAAGCAAGAGTAACATCAGAGGGGCCTGGAGACATGACTGATGAACAAAGAAAATGTTATTTTAGAGCCAGGAATGTCTGCATTGTTCATTCTGGACCCTATTTTGATATTGTCATATTTTTGTTGTTGAAATCGGTAAATGGGCAGTTTCTTGTACTCAACTGATAGAAAAAATGGAGTTCTAAAGAAATAACTATGAGTTTGGTTGACTGCAACCATGGAATTAGCCGAAAATAGGGCTCAAAGTGGGTGAAATCGCCGATTCGTAAATATCGCCGAGGTCGCTAACTTCGCGAGAGCGTAATTCCATCAGTTTTCCATTAAATTTCGTTCTTTTGGTGTTGTTACAATCGGGAAAAGATTCTCTATCATTTCACATGAATTTTTTTTTTTTTTTTCAGAAATTTTGCAGCACCAGGAAACACCTCAGGATTTGGGGTTGCAACAGTCAAGGGGTTAAACATAACACATACCTTTATTGAAGGCTGTTGTTGCTGGAAGGAAGGCAGGGAGGAGAGGAGAGGGAAGATAGGTTATTGCCTAGAAGGAAAATCCCCCTCCATAAGGACTCTAGGTACCAAGTCCTTATCTGGGGTCACTTCCCTCCTTTGTTTTTTACTGTCACTAGGACTAGCTTGAGAGTCACTGGACCCCTGTTGCACAAAATATCTGACCAGATAGATCTGTTTCTAAGCTCTTGTAGCTCATCAGTGGTTAGCTCTTCACTGTGGTCCTCCACCAACTCTTCCACATCCTGGCCACTTACATCCAACCCCATGGAATTCCCCAATGCCACAACTGATTGCACAACAGGTGTAGGGTTGACAGGGTCAGCCTCAAACCCTTCAAAATCCTTCTTTTGGACACTCTGACCACAATTTTATCCAAGCAGAGTTCATCGTCCTGGAAGTCACTTCCTCCCAAGCCTTATCTATAGGCCTATGCAGTGGAAGATATTGAAGTGATTCTTCCAGAACTCTCTTAGGGTCAATTCAAAGAACGAGGTTATGTCAAAGCACCTTTGAAACTTTGTTTTGGTGTACAGTTTTTTGAAGTTTGCAATGATCTGCTGGTCCATGGGCTGGAGGAGAGAAGTGATGTTAGAAGGCAAGAACTTCACTGTTGCAAAACTGAATTCCTTAGACATTGGGTCTTCCAAGCCTGGAGGATGAGCAGGAGCACTGTCCATTGTGACCCATGCTCTACTGTTTGCCTTCCACATCACACACAACTTACTCTTGACAACACTGTTTTTCTTGAACATTATGGGATTTTCAGAGTGATACACTAGTAAAGGCCTCACTTTGAAATTCCCACTAGTATTACCAAACAACAAGAGAGTTAGCCTGTCTTTCATAGGCTTGTGTCCTGGGAGTGCCTCTTCCTCCTGCATAATGTGGGTCCTCTTTGACATTTTCTTCCAAAACAGGCCTGTTTCATCTCAATTGAACACTTGCTGGGGTTGGAATTTTTCAGCCTCTACATAACAATTGAATTCCCGCACAAATTTTTCAAGAGAGTTAGCCTGTCTTTCATAGGCTTGTGTCCTGGGAGTGCCTCTTCCTCCTGCATAATGTGGGTCCTCTTTGACATTTTCTTCCAAAACAGGCCTGTTTCATCTCAATTGAACACTTGCTGGGGTTGGAATTTTTCAGCCTCTACATAACATTTGAATTCCCGCACAAATTTTTCAGCCATTTGTTTGTCTGAACTGGTACCCTCACTGTGCCTTACAACACTGTGTATGCCACTTCGCTTCTTGAATTTTTCGAACCAGTCTTTGCTGGCCTGAAATTCACCTACATCAGCACTTGTTTCAGGCAGTTTCTTTAAGAGGTCATCATTTAACTGTCTTGCCTTTTCACAAATAATTGACTGCACAACACTATCTCCTGCTCTTTCTCCCTGATCGACAACAACAACAATTTCTCCACGTCTTCAGTTGTTTGCGATCTCTGTTTGGTTATCGCGTTCACCCCTTTCGCAACATCAGCTTCCATAATTTCTTTTCTTTTTGCCACAATGGAGCTGATTGTTGATGGTGACTTCCCGTACATCCTGCCGAGTTCAGAAAAGCGTATGCCATTATCATATTTTCTTAGGATTTCATTTTTCATTTCTATGGTCTTCCTCACTTTCTTTACCAATGGACTGGCACTAGGAGCTCTCTTTGTGGCCATGGTGGCTTATTTAGCAGTCACACACAATAAACAAGTGGCAAAAACAATGGATTATTACGAAATGTTTCGTATGACCAGGCAGGATATGTTCACTCACTGAGAAACAACGCTACTCTGGCTGAGAATGGTGTGGGAGGCAGCTTTGTCTGTGCGGTCGGCACTGGACAGGTTCCATACGATCGACAAAAACAGAGATAATCAATGAAAACAAAGCCAAAAAAATCGGCGAAAAAGTTGGCTAAAGCCGAAATCGGCAATAACGGAGATAGAAGAAAACAGAGGGTCTACTTTATGAATATTGTGTAAGTTAAGCAAATTTAATGTATTGAATAAGGAAAGGTGTGTGATGTCTGGAGCCTAATTGAGCAATAATTCTGAGAGCTCATTTTTTCTGAGTAGTAACAGGTTTAAGGGGATTAGCTGTTCTTGATCCCCATGCACAGATACCATAGGTGAGTTATGGATGGATTAACCCTTTGAGGGTCGACAGGCCCTCTCAGAAACTTGTTCTCAGGGTCGGCCAAATTTCAAAAAAAAAAAAATTATTTTTTCTTATGAAAAAATATTTTTTTTTTCTAAACATTATAGGATAAACAAAAAATTTTTACCATCAATACCTACGGAGATATGGAGACATGAAGTTTGCAGAAAATGAGCTGCGTATGGCAACAGCGGCGACTGCCGCTCACCGGTAAACTTTGGTTTACTTGTATTTGAAGGTTTGTTGTTTTTTTCACTATTTTATTTTTTCACATAACTTATGTGGCCTATGAGACCAAAGTAAGGTGCAATGTACATATATACACTCGTTGTATACAACACAATAAGCACACAAACATAATTATCAATATATTGTTTACAAAACTTGTTTACAAAAACAAACAATACAAAACATTGTTTATTATTATTGTTCTATAATATATATACCGATATACAGTCACTGAACATATTCCTAGAAGTTCTGCAGCTTGTGGAACTCTTTGAAACATGGTGTCATACACAATGGTGTTTTATCTTTCTCCCTCATTCTATCTCTTTCAATCTGTCTCTCTCTTTCTATCTGTCTGTCTATCTCTGTCTCACAGGTACACATAAATACAAGTATACATAGTATAAATTACCTAGGATAACCCAAGAAATCCAGACAAAGTGCTATAATCTGCTTGAAGATGTGAGTAAAAGTGATGATGCAGTCTTGTGGCTCTCTGAGACAGAGAGCTAGATGGATAGACAGATAGACAGGGAGTTTGACAGACAGACAAATAGACAGACAGAAATGTTAGTGTACCAGCAGAAACAAAGGGAGGGCGATGTTCATCTAAACTTTTCTTATCAGTTCCACCCTCGTTTACGCTCATCAAAAGTCATCTCTTATCAGATGTTATCTCCCTTTATCTTGTCACTGTCATGGGGTGGGCTTTTTTTTTCTTGCTTCAAGGGAAAAATATTATTACATCATCTTCTTCCTCCTCCTCCTCTTTCTCATCCTTCTCCTCTTCTTCCTCTTCCCCCTACTCTTCCTCCTCCTCCTCTTCTTCCTCTTCCTCCTACTCTTCCTCTTCCTCTTCTTAATCCTCCTCTTCCTCCTCCTCCTCCTCTTCTTCCTCTTCCTCCTCTTCCCCCTACTCTTCCTCCTCTTCCCCTACTCTTCCTCATACTCTTCCTCTTCCTCCTACTCTTCCTCTTCCTCCTCCTCTTCTTCCTCTTCCTCCTCCTCCTCCTCTTCTCTCCTCCTCTTCCCCCTAATCTTCCTCCTACTATTCCTCTTCCTCTTCCTCCTCTTTTCCTCTTCCTCCTACTCTTCCTCCTCCTCCTCCCTCTTCTTCCTCTTCCTCCTACTCTTCCTCCTCCTACTCTTCCTCCTCCTCCTCTTCCCCCTAATCTTCCTCCTATTCCTCTTCCTCCTCCTCTTATTCCTCTTCCTCCTACTCCTCTTCCTCCTCCTCCTCTTCTTCCTCCTCCTCTTCTTCCTCTTCCCCCTACTCTTCCTCCTTCTCCTTCTCCTCCTCCTCCATAGTGTAAATTACCAGGAGTCGGCAGCTGTCAAAATGACATATTGTCTCATTACTCACTCCCCCTCCCGCCTGTCAAAACAATGGGGTCGGATGCTGCTTCCCCTCCTCCATTCTATCTAATTATCTTTCTCCCTCATTCTATCTGTCTGTCTATCTCTGTCTCACATGTACACATAAATACAAGTATACATAGTATAAATTACCTAGGATAACCCAAGAAACCCAGACAAAGTGCTATACTCTGCTTGAAGATGTAAGTAAAAGTGATGATGCAGTCTTGTGGCTTTCTGAGACAGAGAGCTAGACGGATAGACAGATACAGGGAGCTTGACAGACAGGCAAATAGACAGACAGAAATGTTAGTATACCAGCAAAAACAAAGGGAGGGCGATGTTCATCTAATCTTTTGGTATCAGCTGCACCCTCATTTACCCTCGTCAAATGTCAGCACTTATCAGATCTTATCTCCCCTTATCTTGTTACTGTCATGGGTGAACATTTATTATTACATATTATTATTATTATTACTTATTATTATTATTATTATTATTATTATTATTACTTATTATTATTATTATTATTATTATTATTATTATTATTATGTATTATTATTATGTATTATTATTATTATGTATTATTGTTATCATTACGTATTCTTCTTCTTCCTCCTCCTCCTCCTCCTCTTCTTCTTCCTCCTCCTCCTCCTCCTCCTCCTCTGCCTCCTCCTCCTCTGCCTCCTCCTCCTCTGCCTCCTCCTCCTCTTCTTCCTCCTCCTCCTCCATTCTTGGAACAAGTTTGAAGAGCTTGTATTTCATAATCACTATCACTATTATCACCAATTACCTGGATTACCTGGAGAGAGTTCCGGGGGTCAACGCCCCCGCGGCCCGGTCTGTGACCAGGCCTCCTTAGGTCAGTGTCCCAGGATGCGACCCACACCAGTCGACTAACACCCAGGTACCCATTTTACTGATGGGGAACATAGACAACAGGTGGAAAGAAACACGTCCAATGTTTCTACTCTGGCTGGGAATCGAACCCAGGCCCTCGCCGTGTGAAGCGAGAACATTAACCACCAGGCCACCAGAGCCCCCCAATGCTCACATCTGAGTCTGGGATTTGGGAAAATAGGAGTTTCCTCTTTGATTCTGGTACAACTGAACGTGAACAAGACGGCCCAGCACCAGAGGTGGAAGGCTGTGGGTTGTCTGGGTTTTCCTCACTATTACCCATATTATGGTCATTAGTTTCGGTCAAAACCTCACCAGAACCTTGAAACTCATCTTCACTGTTACTTCCATCTGTATTAGAACTGTCACTGGGGAACAAAAGTGTCTCAATTCGCCGAGGAGTGAGGAACTTCTTACCGCAAGGCACGGTGGACATTGTGTACTATGATGGCATTCCCACAATGCACCACTGGGTCCCAGATTTTTTTCCTACTGCGCACACCCACCACACAGACCCATTCTCTCACATCTAGGCTTATCAGCCTTTTCCTGCGAGATTTGACAGCGCTAGAATTTATGCATACTAGTACGTCAAAAACCCCTGCGCGTAAGACGTACTAGTACGGCCGAAACCCTCAAAGGGTTAAATAGTACAAATTGTGCAGGGATATTTTGGGGAGATAATAGCATATTTCTGAGAGAATGCTCACGTTTTGGATTTTTTTTTGAAAATGTTTTAGATGTGTGTTGAATTTTAGTTTGCTGTCAAGGTGTATTACCCTCATCCTACCTATCAAATGGTGTATTATTTATCTTTATGTTCAAATGAACATCTTTTGATTTGTTTCCAAACCCAATGGTACTGACGATCGGAAAGACATTTTTCTTAACAAATTACTTAGACTATACAACAAACTTTGTCCTATAAAAACGAAACAGATCACAAATAAACAGCTCAGATACCCATGGCTAACCAGCAGCATTCTGAAATCCATTGATAAGAAACACCAATATGAAAAGCAATATAGACAGGGCTTAATACACAAAGATATAGTGGACCCCCACATAACGATATTAATCCGTTCATGAGAGCTCATTGTTATGCGAAATTATCGTTATGCGAATGAATTTTCCCCATAAGAAATAATGGAAATCAAATTAATCCGTACAAGACACCCCAAAGTATGAAAAAAAACATTTTTACCATATGAAATATTAATTTTAATACACACAAACTGAAAAAGGCATGCACAATTACATGACACTTACCTTTATTGAAGATCTGGTGATGATTGATGGGATGGGAGGAGGAGAGAGTCTTAGTGTTTAGAAGGGGAATCCCCTTCCATTAAGACTTGAGGTGTCAAGTCCTTTTCTGGGGTTACTTCCCTTCTTCTTTTAATGCCACTAGGACCAGCTTCAGAGTCACTGGACTTCTGTCGCACAACATATCTGTCCATAGTGGCCTGTACCTCTCGTTCCTTTATGACATCCCTAAAGTGTTTCACAACATTGTCAGTGTAATAGTCACCAGCACGGCTTGCAATAGCTGTGAGAGGGTGATTTTCATCCATAAAGGTTTGCACTTTCAGCCACATTGCACAGATTTCCTTAATCTTTGTAGTAGGCAACTTCTTCAATTTCTCTCTCCCCTCCTCCAAACCAGTTTCCTCAGGTCTGGCGTCTTGCTGTTGAAGTTGATCTAGCAGCTCATCAGTGGTTAGTTCTTCATTGTCCTCCTCCACCAACTCTTCCACATCATCCCCACTAACCTACAACCCCAAGGACTTTCCCAATGCCATAATGGATTCCTCAACTGGCATACTCCTCTCAGGGTTAGCCTGAAACCCTTCAAAATCCCTTTGGTCTACACATTCTGGCCACAGTTTCTTCCAAGCATTGTTCAAGGTCCTCTTAGTCACTCCCTCCCAAGCCTTACCTATAAGGTTTACACAATTGAGGATATTAAAGTGCTCTCTCCAAAACTCTCTTAGAGTCAGTTGAGTTTCTGAGGTCACTACAAAGCACCTTTCAAACAGAGCTTTTGTGTACAGTTTTTTGAAGTTTGCAATAACCTGCTGGTCCATGGGCTGCAGGAGAGGAGTGGTATTAGGAGGCAAAAACTTTACCTTAATGAAGCTCATGTCCCCATAAAGTCACTCTGCCACGTCTGTAGGATGACCAGGGGCATTGTCTAACACCAGGAGGCACTTAAGGTCTAATTTCTTTTCAGTTAGGTAATCTTTCACATTCGGGGCAAATGCATGGTGTAACCAGTCATAGAAAAAGTCCCTAGTGACCCATGCCTTACTGTTTGCCTTCCACAGCACACACAAATTAGCCTTGAGGATATTCTTTTGCCTGAACGCTCTGGGAGTTTTAGAGTGATACACTAATAAAGGCTTCACTTTGCAATCACCACTAGCATTGGAACACATCAACAGAGTAAGCCTGTCTTTCATAGGCTTATGTCCTGGGAGTGCCTTTTCCTCCTGAGTAATGTAGGTCCTGCTTGGCATTTTCTTCCAAAACAGGCCTGTTTCATCACAATTAAACACTTGTTCAGGTTTCAGTCCTTCACTGTCTATGTACTCCTTGAATTCCTGCACATATTTTTCAGCTGCTTTGTGGTCCGAACTGGCAGCCTCGCCATGCCTTATCACACTATGTATGCCACTACGCTTCTTAAATCTCTCAAACCAACCTTTGCTGGCCTTAAATTCACTCACATCATCACTAGTTGCAGGCATTTTTTTAATTAAATCCTGATGCAACTTCCTAGCCTTTTCACTTATGATTACTTGAGAGATGCTATCTCCTGCTATCTGTTTTTCATTTATCCACACCAATAAGAGTCTCTCAACATCTTCCATCACTTGCGATCTCTGTTTCGAAAACACAGTTGAACCTTTGGCAAGAACAGCTTCCTTGATTGCTGTTTTGTTGCCCACAATAGTAGCGATGGTTGATTGGGGTTTATTATACAACCTGGCCAGCTCGGAGACACGCACTCCACTTTCATACTTATCAATGATCTCTTTCTTCATCTCTATAGTAATTCTCACCCTTATTGCTGTAGGGTTGGCACTAGAAGCTTTCTTGGGGCCCATGGTCACTTATTTTGCAGATAAAATCACCAAAAACACTGTAATAATACGAAATGTTCCGATTGTATGCTTGGATGTCACCGCGGAGGCTGGCTGGTAAACAATGCCACCGGCGGAACATGTGAGGCTGGCTAAGGCCGCACATTAGACGCGTCTCGGACGAACAGCGTTGAGTGGGTTTTTTAGCGGTATGCGAGGCAAAATCTTAGCGATAAAATGTATCGGTATGCGGATTTAACGTTATGTAAGGCCAACGGTATGCGGGGGTCCACTGTATTCTTAAACACTATTCATCAGTTCTCACCAAAGTAATAAAGAAAGCCAAACAACTGTACTACTCCAGCACATTCACTGACACAAGAGGAGATATAAAAAAGAACTGGAAAACACTCTCTCAGATTCTGGGCACCCACAAACTGAAAAAAAAACAAGAATATTGTCCTAACTAAACCTAATGAAACACCACTGCATCCCACTGAAACAGCTAACAAGATAAACGACTTCTTCTCAACCATATTCAAATTCAAATTCAAAGTTTATTCTCTATAAAGATTACAATGTTGAATTTACAGAATTTGGTTGTTGTGTGGTTTACATGTAGTTAAATAATGATTACAGAGTGTACCACTAGAGCGCCTAGCATGGCTAGGCATTTCGGGCAGACTTAGTTTAATTCTTTATTTTAAAATATTACAAATCATGAGGTAAGTTGGTATTATGGCTAAGTGACTAAATACAGTGGACCCCAGCATAACGATCACCTCCGAATGCGACCAATCATGTAAGTGTATTTATGTAAGTGCGTTTGTACGTGTATGTTTGGGGTTCTGAAATGGACTAATCTACTTCACAATATTCCTTATGGGAACAAATTCGGTCAGTACTGGCACCTGAACATACTTCTGGAGTGAAAAAATATTGTTAACCGGGGGTCCACTGTACTAGTTTGTGAGTTTAGCAATGTGAATGCTTTTGTTTTGGCACAGTACATAGTTTCAGTATTGGAGTACCATAGGATTCATTATTTTAAGATTGAGATTAATACAGTGGTCCCTCGTTTTTCGTAATTAATCCGTTCCTGGAGGAGCTACTATAAATGAAATTTATGATTTGCGAATCAATTTTCCCCATAAGAAATAATGTAAATACAATTAATCCGTTTCTGACACTCAGAAGTATTAAAACAAAAAATTTTTTTTACATGAAATATACATGTAGTACATAAACAATACAATGGGAAATGATGAATGAAACATTAACAGCATAATTATTTTTTTATTTTTTTATTATCACACTGGCCGATTCCCACCAAGGCAGGGTGGCCCGAAAAAGAAAAACTTTCACCATCATTCACTCCATCACTGTCTTGCCAGAAGGGTGCTTTACACTACAGTTTTTAAACTGCAACATTAACACCCCTCCTTCAGAGTGCAGGCACTGTACTTCCCATCTCCAGGACTCAAGTCCGGCCTGCCGGTTTCCCTGAACCCCTTCATAAATGTTACTTTGCTCACACTCCAACAGCACGTCAAGTATTAAAAACCATTTGTCTCCATTCACTCCTATCAAACACGCTCACGCATGCCTGCTGGAAGTCCAAGCCCCTCGCACACAAAACCTTTACCCCCTCTCTCCAACCTTTCCTAGGCCGACCCCTACCCCGCCTTCCTTCCACTACAGCCTGATACACTCTTGAAGTCATTCTGTTTCGCTCCATTCTCTCTACATGTCCTAACCACCTCAACAACCCTTCCTCAGCCCTCTGGACAACAGTTTTGGTAATCCCGCACCTCCTCCTAACTTCCAAACTACGAATTTTCTGCATTATATTCACACCACACATTGCCCTCAGACATGACATCTCCACTTCCTCCAGCCTTCTCCTCGCTGCAACATTCATCACCCATGCTTCACACCCATATAAGAGCGTTGGTAAAACTATACTCTCATACATTCCCCTCTTTGCCTCCAAGGACAAAGTTCTTTGTCTCCACAGACTCCTAAGTGCACCACTCACTCTTTTCCCCTCATCAATTCTATGATTCACCTCATCTTTCACAGACCCATCCGCTGACACGTCCACTCCCAAATAACTGAATACATTCACTTCCTCCATACTCTCTCCCTCCAATCTGATATTCAATCTTTTATCACCTAATCTTTTTGTTATCCTCATAACCTTACTCTTTCCTGTATTCACCTTTAATTTTCTTCTTTTGCACACCCTACCAAATTCATCCACCAATCTCTGCAACTTCTCTTCAGAATCTCCCAAGAGCACAGTGTCATCAGCAAAGAGCAGCTGTGACAACTCCCACTTTGTGTGTGATTCTTTATCTTTTAACTCCACGCCTCTTGTCAAGACCCTCGCATTTACTTCTCTTACAACCCCATCTATAAATATATTAAACAACCACGGTGACATCACACATCCTTGTCTAAGGCCTACTTTTACTGGGAAAAAATTTCCCTCTTTCCTACATACTCTAACTTGAGCCTCACTATCCTCGTAAAAACTCTTCACTGCTTTCAGTAACCTACCTCCTACACCACACACTTGCAACATCTGCCACATTGCCCCCCTATCCACCCTGTCATACGCCTTTTCCAAATCCATAAATGCCACAAAGACCTCTTTAGCCTTATCTAAATACTGTTCACTTATATGTTTCACTGTAAACACCTGGTCCACACACCCCCTACCTTTCCTAAAGCCTCCTTGTTCATCTGCTATCCTATTCTCCATCTTACTCTTAATTCTTTCAATAATAACTCTACCATACACTTAACCAGGTATACTCAGCAGACTTATCCCCCTATAATTTTTACACTCTCTTTTATCCCCTTTGCCTTTATACAAAGGAACTATGCATGCTCTCTGCCAATCCCTAGGTACCTTAACCTCTTCCATACATTTATTAAATAATTGCACCAACCACTCCAAAACTATATCCCCACCTGCTTTTAACATTTCTATCTTTATCCCATCAATCCCGGCTGCCTTACCCCTTTCATTTTACCTACCGCCTCACGAACTTCCCCCACACTCACAACTGGCTCTTCCTCACTCCTACAAGATGTTATTCCTCCTTGTCCTATACACGAAATCACAGCTTCCCTATCTTCATCAACATTTAACAATTCCTCAAAATATTCCCTCCATCTTCCCAATACCTCTAACTCTCCATTTAATAACTCTCCTCTCCTATTTTTAACTGACAAATCCATTTGTTCTCTAGGCTTTCTTAACTTGTTAATCTCACTCCAAAACTTTTTCTTATTTTCAACAAAATTTGTTGATAACATCTCACCCACTCTCTCATTTGCTCTCTTTTTACATTGCTTCACCACTCTCTTAACCTCTCTCTTTTTCTCCATATACTCTTCCCTCCTTGCATCACTTCTACTTTGTAAAAACTTCTCATATGCTAACTTTTTCTCCCTTACTACTCTCTTTACATCATCATTCCACCAATCGCTCCTCTTCCCTCCCGCACCCACTTTCCTGTAACCACAAACTTCTGCTGAACACTCTAACACTACATTTTTAAACCTACCCCATACCTCTTCGACCCCATTGCCTATGCTCTCATTAGCCCATCTATCCCCGAATAGCTGTTTATATCTTACCCTAACTGCCTCCTCTTTTAGTTTATAAACCTTCACCTCTCTCTTCCCTGATACTTCTATTCTCCTTGTATCCCATCTACCTTTTACTCTCAGTGTAGCTACAACTAGAAAGTGATCTGATATATCTGTGGCCCCTCTATAAACATGTACATCCTGAAGTCTACTCAACAGTCTTTTATCTACCAATACATAATCCAACAAACTACTGTCATTTCGCCCTACATCATATCTTGTATACTTATTTATCCTCTTTTTCTTAAAATATGTATTACCTATAACTAAACCCCTTTCTATACAAAGTTCAATCAAAGGGCTCCCATTATCATTTACACCTGGCACCCCAAACTTACCTACCACACCCTCTCTAAAAGTTTCTCCTACTTTAGCATTCAGGTCCCCTATCACAATTACTCTCTCACTTGGTTCAAAGGCTCCTATACATTCACTTAACATCTCCCAAAATCTCTCTCTCTCCTCTGCATTCCTCTCTTCTCCAGGTGCATACACACTTATTATGACCCACTTCTCGCATCCAACCTTTACTTTAATCCACATAATTCTTGAATTTACACATTCATATTCTCTTTTCTCCTTCCATAACTGATCATTCAACATTACTGCTACCCCTTCCTTTGCTCTAACTCTCTCAGATACTCCAGATTTAATCCCATTTATTTCCCCCCACTGAAACTCCCCTACCCCCTTCAGCTTTGTTTCGCTTAGGGCCAGGACATCCAACTTCTTTTCATTCATAACATCAGCAATCATCTGTTTCTTGTCATCCGCACTACATCCACGCACATTTAACCCTTTCAGGGTCCGTCCCGTAGATCTACGGCTTTACGTTCAGGGTCCAAACCGTAGATCTACGCCATGAGCTCAGCTCACTCTGATAAACTGTGAGTGGTACATTTGGGCCTAGATATGAGAGAATACATCTATGTGGTATGTGTGCACCACATAAAACAGATCCTGCAGCACACTGTGTATAATGAGAGAAAAAAAATGAAATCATGATTTTTCGATTAAAACAGCAACTTTGCAGTGTTTTTTCGTATGTTTTTTATAGATGTATTTGCGATTTCTTGGTCTCATTTGATAGAATGGAAGACATATTACAGAAATAGAGATGATTTTGATTGGTTTTAGCACTGGAAATGGCTTGAAACTGAGCTCAAAGTAGCAGAAATGTTAAATTTTTGCCGATATTCAAGAGTAAACAAACGACCTCACACGTCTAATACACGTCAGCTGGTGGGTCTAATATACATTCACAAATATGGTGATGATATTTATACAATCATTACAGTATTGCATAACAGTAAATCTTCTATTTTGTGGTGTGAATAAAAATTCATTATGTGAATAAAAAATCAAAATGGAATTTATTTGTAAAGCCTCAAAACATAACTAATGAACAGAGGAAATGTTAGTTTAGTGCCAGGAATACCTACATTGTTCATTCTGGACCCTATTTTGAAATTGGAATATTTTGAACTTTGTGTTAAATTGGCCAAATTAACAATTTCCGATCACTTTATTTTGTAGTTGAAACAGTTGACTTGGCAATTTCTTGTGCTCAATCGATAGAATAGAAGTAATACTAGTGAAATAGCTAAGAATTTGGTTGATTGGAATAATGTAATTGGCCTAAAATGGGAGTCAAAGTCGGCAAAATCACCAATTCGTAAATATCGCTGACACATCAAAATTCGCGAGAGCATAATTTCGTCAATTTTCCACCAAATTTCGTACTTTTTGTTTTATTACCTTCACAAAAAGATTCTCTACGATTTCATAAGAAAAAATAACAAATTTTTTTTTTTTAAATTCTTGGACACTGGTGCGTGACTCCAGATTTGGGCCTTGGACCCTGAAAGGGTTAAGCATCCCAGTTTTATAAAGTTTTTCTTCTTCTCTTTTTTAGTAAATGTCTACAGGAGAAGGGGTTACTAGCCCATTGCTCCCGGCATTTTAGTCGCCTCATACGACACGCATGGCTTACGGAGGAAAGATTCTTTTCCACTTCCCCATGGACAATAGAAGAAATAAAGAAGAACAAGAGCTATTTAGAAAAAGGAGAAAAACCTAGATGTATGTATATATATATGCATGTGCGTGTCTGTGAAGTGTGACCAAAGTGTAAGTAGGAGTAGCAAGATATCCCTGTTATCTAGCGTGTTTATGAGACAGAAAAAGAAACCAGCAATCCTACCATCATGCAAAACAGTTACAGGTTTCTGTTTCACAGTCATCTGGCAGGACGGTAGTACTTCCCTGGGTGGTTGCTGTCTACCAACCTGGGGTTGCTTCTCTTCTCTGTTTCTTAATGCCACTGGGACCACCTTGAGAGTCACTCTAGTCCTGTCTCGCAAAGTAACTGTGGAGAGAGCTCTGTTTCTAGCCTCTCTTTAACACTTCCCTAAAATGGTACAAGACTTTGTCACTGTACATATTTCTCACCTTCTTAACCACAGGCTTGGCACTAGGAGCTTTCTTTCGAGCCATGGTAGCTTATTTAGTACTTGCAAGCACTAAAATGAGTGGAATATTATGAAATATTTCATAGGAGCACTTGAGGGGACCTTCACTCACTGGTAAACAATGCCAGACTGGCTGGGTAGGGAGGCCTCCCCGGTTCACACCGTGCTTACGCGTCCCGGACGAACTACTATTCGCGAGTCAACCTATGAAAAGCGAGTCCATGTTTATACGAAAATACCCCTATGATTGGCGAAATTTACTATTGCCGAGAACTACGAAAAGCGAGGGACCACTGTATTTCTGTTTATGGTCAAATGGGTGAGTGAGTGTAAGTGTGAACCACCAGGTGGTATTCGTGTAGTTAGTTGATGGGGTTTATCAGGGAGATAAGATGTTTTCTAATAGTAGTTTTGAAGGTGATGAATGTGTCTGCAGTTCTAGAGTTCTCAGGTAGGGTGTTCCAGATTTTAGGGGCTTTGACATACATTGAATTTTTGTAAAGGTTTAGTCGGACATGGGGAATGTCGTAGAGATGTTTGTGTCTGGTGTTATGCTTGTGGGTTCTGTCACAACTATCCATAGGATCCAATCTTGCCAGTAAAATCCCAAGTACCAACGCCCATGCCGAGGACTATCTAGATGGGAATTTCCCAAATTCCTTCTATCTTGTACCAACTGAGCCCACCGAAGTCACCGAGATTATAAAGTCACTTAAAAATAACTTAGGGAATCTGTCTCATGTCCCACCATTATTGTACAAGCGAGCGGCCCATGCCCTTTTGCATGCTATTTCATTACATTTTAACAAGTCACTAGAAACTAGCACCTTCCCGAAACTACTCAAGACAGCAAGGGTTACACCAATACATAAAGGTGGTGACCCTACAGATGTAAACAACTATAGGCCAATATCAAACTTACCATTGCTATCCAAAATCTTCGAGAAACTCATGCACAGGAGACTGTATTCATTTACAACGGCACAAAACATACTCAACCCCTGCCAATTTGGATTCAGGAAAAATAAAAGCACTAATGATGCAATTGTAAAAATGCTAGATCTGCTTTACACAGCACTGGAAAATAATGAATATCCTCTAGGAATTTTTATTGACCTAAGAAAAGCTTTTGACACAGTAGACCACGGCATCCTACTCCACAAAGTTGACCATTATGGTATAAGAGGCCATGCGCTTGCATATTTCAAATCCTACCTTACTAATAGGTATCAGTATGTCACCATTAAAGACACAGCATCAACAACACAGCCACTTGATACTGGAGTTCCGCAGGGAAGTGTCCTTGGACCCCTGCTCTTCCTCATTTACATGGATTGTAGATGAATGGTTCAGAGAACTGACATGTTGATAAATTAGACACATGTGCAACTCTTGGGTATCTTTACTGAGGAAACGTTTCGCCACACATTGACTTCATCAGTCCATACAGAGGAGAATCTTGAAGAACAGGAGGAGAATGAGGTAATCAGTCCCTCAACCCTGAGTCGATGTGGTCAGTTCATCAATCTTGAACAGAATACAGCATAAGTGTGGAGAAGGAGCTTATAAACCGTAGGCAGGAGAGGTGCAGCAGTCGTAGGTGGTGTCACATTTGTTCAATGTGGAAGTAGGTTGAGGGACTGATTACCTCATTCTCCTCCTGTTCTTCAAGATTCTCCTCTGTATGGACTGATGAAGCCACTGTGTGGTGAAACGTTTCCTCAATAAAGATACCCAAGAGTTGCACATGTGTGTAATTTATCAACATGTCAGTTCTCTGAACCATTCGTCTACAATCCTGTCAGACACTGCAACTTCTTGGGATCTTAATACTTGGGAATTCTTCATTTGCCTAACCCTTGGGCACAACCTACTTCCACATTGAACAAATGTGACACCACCTACGACTGCTGCACCTCTCCTGCCTACGGTTCATAAGTTCCTTCTCCACACTTATGCCGTATTTTATTCAAGATTGATGGACTGACCACATCAACTCAAGGTTGAGGGACTGATTACCTCATTCTCCTCCTGTTCTTCAAGATTCACTTCTGTATGGACTAATGAAGCCACTGTGTGGTGAAACGTTTCCTCATTAAAGATACCCAAGAGTTGCACATGTGTCTAATTTATCAACTATCCTACTGTACAACTATGATATACTCCTTAGTATTAAGTAGACTGTAAGCCAATAATGTTAAGTTGGCCCATAATGCCTAAGCATAATAAAGGCTCTCTTTGCATTGCAACCCACTATTGTAATTACAAAATCTCAATGTACTGTTTGCAAAGACAAAAAATAAATAAATAAATAAATAAATAAATAAATAAATAAATAAATATAAATGGAAAAAAATGGTGTTCTGCCTTCCGGCGATGTCTGCTTTCCGGCGACAGCCTGGAACCTAACTCGCAGTATAAGTGGGGCCCTACTGTATTTAATTATATACCTGCATTACTTTCTGAAAGATTTTAGACAGTGAAGGCAAGTTTGAGATTGGCCTGTAATGAAAGGGAAAAGTTTTGCCTTAATGATTTATTGAAGTGTTGTAATAATTTGAGATATTACGAGAAACTTTCCTGTAGTACATTAGTGGCGGTGTATGTGCTTTGTTTCTATCTTTATTTTTCAGTGATATACTACTTGTAGCAGTAACCTTGGCTGAAACAGTTGGGATAGATACAATGAGCTTGTATGGTTATCAATGTTGTAACCTCTAACTTGGGCAGGAGAGTTTGGGATTTTGCAGGCTAGATTTGTTCCACCAGGTGAAAAAAAGTCCTGTATCTGTTGTCTCTGAGTCTTAGAGGGAAAGTTCATTAGATTTAGTTAATTAAAACCATTTCTTAGAATTAGGTGAACTTACTAGTACCTAATACATATCTGAGAAAGTGTTTTCCAAGTCTTTTTTTATATATATATATATTTAGAGTAACAAGACTGAATCTGTTGGCATAATATATCTGTTTTGATTTCTTTATGAGCTTTGTGTTACAGCATATCTCCTGCCTCATTCTTTAGGCATTAATCCTAACTTGTACTGTTTCTCATAGCCAAGCTTTTCGTCAATGAACCTGAGGATGCCGTTAGCTAGCCATGGGCTATTTAATCTCTTTATTGTCACTTGTATTGGTTTTAATGGTCAGTGTCTGTTATTGAGGCCTTGTATTGTGTGAAGCAATATGCAAACACTACAGGTAATGTCTTGATAATTGAACAATTCTCTCTGTAAGTTAATGTTGCTGATTGCCACTACATGGAAAGACCAGCTGTATAAGAGTGGTTATTTGTCCAACCAAGACTGAAATCACTATACAGTGGACCCTCAGTTATCGGCCATAATCCGTTCCAGAAGGTCAGCCTAAAACCGAAATGGCCGAAGACCGAAATAATATTTCCCATAAGAATTAATGTAAATCCAATTAATCTGTTTCAGACATCCAAAAATATTAGCAAAAACTACATTTTTTAAAGATTAACTACAGTTTTACATACAGAAACAAAGAGTACATTCATTACTTACCTTAAAATATTTGTAGTCTTAATGTAGGGAGAGAGGAGAGTAGCATTTATTTGTAGGAAGTCAGTGTAGGCAGCGGTAGATATAGGTACAGTACACGTATGTAGGCCCCCCATGGGCTACACTACACACCCACATTATTACTATGGTCACTGAGTTTAATCGTTTCTAGATGCCATCATAAACTAAGGGAGAAGTAATGAATAATTCATGCTGAGAATTGTAAACAAATGCACATGAAGGGTGGCTACTGAGCGAGACGCCAGATTCTCAGTTTTCTCTAATGCTGAATCAGAGAAAACGTAATGTTTACTCTCCACCCGACTCTCCACTCGATAGCATATAAGCATTGCATGTTCATATGCTATGTTTATATGCTATATGCTATGTAATGTGTTTCTTATATCATTTGGAAGTAAATATCATAGATGGATTAATGAAAATGTCTATATTAACCTAAAATAAGACATTTAATGTGCCCAAGAGTGATTATTATTAAACATACATCGCATATACACATTGCATGCCTGCTACACTCCCTGCATGTCTGCTACACTCTCTGCATGCCTGCTACACTCTCTGCATGTCTGCTACACTCTCTGCATGCCTGCTACACTCCCTGCATGCCTGCTACACTCTCTGCATGCCTACTACACTCCCTGCATGCCTGCTACACTCCCTGCATGCCTGCTACACTCCCTACCTTCCTGCTACACTCCCTGCATGCCTGCTACATTCCTTGCCTCTATACCTGCCTGTCTTGAATTTTATCATGTTTCTCACTTTCTTTACCAAAGGAAGTTTCCTAGGAACTTTCTTTGGGGCCACGGCTACTTATTTCGCAGTTACATTTAATCAATAACCACCAAAAACAATGGATTATAGCGAAATGTTTGGATGAATGAGCAGAAGCTTCCTCGCTCGCCCAGAGACACAGCCACACTGACTCAGGAACGCCCAAGCAGCTGGTGGGTTGACGTGTCCAATATGGCCGATAAGCAAAATAACGGCCAATAACCAGACGCCAAAAAACAGCTGATAACCAGAAGCCGAAAAAACAGCTGATAACCATGTTGGCCAATAAGCGGAACGGTCGATAACCAAGGGTCCACTGTACATAATAGTACAGTGGACCCTCAGCCAACGAAAGCATCGTCTAGCGATAAATTAACCCAACAAAGTGTTCGAGCGTAAAAATTTTGGCCCGACAAACGATGAAAAACTCGACCAACATGATTCATCTGGAACACGTCCATGTGCGGCCTGAGCATGCCTTAGCTGCCCCGTGTGTGCCAGGGGGCAGCCAGCCAGTGCGGTCGCATCCACGCACATATTCGGTACATTTTGTATTATTCCAGTGTTTTTAGTGCTTGTAACTGCAAAATAAGCCACCATGGGCCCCAAGAAAGCTTCTAGTGCCAACCCTGTGGTAAAAAGGGTGAGAATTACTATGGAATTGAAAAAAGAGATAATTGCAAAGTACGAAAGTGGAGTGCATGTCTCTGAGCTGGCTAGGTTGTATAACAAACCCCAATCAACCATCACTACTATCTTGGCCAACAGAAAGGCAATCAAGGAAGCTGTTGTTGCGAAAGGTGCAAGTATGTTTTCGAAACAGAGATCACAAATACTATAAGATGTTGAGAGACTGTTATTGGTGTGAATAAACAAAAAACAGATATCAGGAGATAGCATCTCTCAGGCGATCATATGTAAAAAGGCTAGGAAGTTGTATGACGATTTAATTAACAAAATGCCTGCAACTAGTGGTGATGTGAGTGAATTTAAGGCCAGCAAAGGTTGGTTTGAGAGATTTAAGTATCGTAGTGGCATACATAGTGTGATAAGGCATGGTGAGGCTGCCAGTTCGGACCAAAAAGCGGCTGAAAAATATGTGCAGGAATTCAAGGAGTACATAGAGGCTGAAGGATCAAAACCCCAACAAGTGTTTAATTGTGACAAAACAGGCCTGTTTTGGAAGAAAATGCCAAACAGGAACTACATTACACAGGAGGAAAAAGCACTCCCAGGATACAAGCCTATGAAAGACAGGCTAACCTTACTGTTGTGTAGTAATGCTAGTAGGGATTGCAGAGTGAAGCCTCTACTCGTGTATCACTCTGAAACTCCCAGTATTTTCAAGAAAAACAATGCCCTCAAGGCTAATTTGTGTGTGATGTGGTGACTGGTTTCACTATGTTTGGCAACACTGTGAAAAATTACCTCCTGGAAAAGAAATTGGACCTTAAGTGCCTCCTGGTATTAGATAATGCTCCTGGTCATCCTTCAGCCTTGGCAGAGCAAATTTCAAGGGACATGAGCTTCATAAAAAATGAGATTTTTGCCTCCTAATACCACTCCTCTCCTGCAGCCCATGGACCAGCAGGTCATTTCAAACTTCAAAAAAATCTACACAAAAGCTATTTCAAAAGTGCTTTGAAGTGACGTCAGACACTCGATTGACCATAAGAGAGTTCTGGAAAGATCACTTTAGTATCCTCAGTTGCATAAACCTTATAGGTAATGCTTGGGAGGGAGTGACTAAGAGGACCTTGAACTTTGCTTGGAGGAAATTGTGGCCAGAATGTGTAAAAGAGAGGGCTTTTCAAGGGTTTGGGGCTAACCCTGAGAAGCCTATGCCAGTTGTGGAATCTATTGCGGCATTGGGGAAGTCCTTAGGGTTAGAGGTTAGTGGGGAGGATGTGAAAGAGTTGGAGGAGGAGGACAATGAAGAACTAACCACTGACAAGCTGCAAGACCATCTGCAACAGCAAGAGGCCACAACTGAGGAAAATGCTTCAGAGGAGGGGAGAGAGAAATTGAGGAAGTTGCCTTCTTCAAAGATTAAGGAAATTTGTGCAAAGTGGGTTGAAGTCCAAACCTTTATGGATGAAAATCACCCTAGCACAGCTACTGCAAGCCGTGCTGGGGACTATTACAATGACAATGTTGTGGCCCATTTTAGGCAAATCTTAAAAAAACCGAGGTAAGAGCTTATGGAAAGATTTGTTGTATGAAAAAGGTCAAGGACTCTAAAGCGGGTTGTGGTTTAAAAAAACAAAGAAGGGAAGTAACCCCCAAAAAAGGGTTTGCTACCAAGCCCTCAGGGAGGGGATTCCATTTCCCAAAACAATAATGTCCATCATTCCCCCCTCCCATTCCATCATCACACCGATCTTCAATAAAGGAAAAGTGTCATTTTCTATTAACAGTAGTTATACTGGCCCCCCGCATAAGATCATTCCGAATGCGCCCAATTAGAAAGTGTATTTATGTAAGTGCGTTTGTACGTGTATGTTTGGGGGTTAAAGGGACTAATCACTTCACAATATTCCTTAGGGAAAAACAAATTCGGCAGTACTGGCCCCCTAAAATACTTCTGGTTTGAAAAAAATACGTTAACGGGGGTCCCCTGTATTAGCTGTCTTTTCTTTTGGGTGTGGGAAAAATGTTATTTCATGTGGTAAATTTTTTTTTTTTATATTTGGGGGTGTCGGGAAACGATTAATTTGACCCCATTATTTTTATGGGGAAAATTAATTCAGAAACGTAATTTTGTCTAACGATAGCTCTTGGAAAGGGATTAATATTTTTGGGCCCGGGGTTCACTGTGCTTGCAAGTGGCAAAAGCCCGAAAACACCCGTAATGGTTTTGCGTCTTTAAGGGGAAAGAGATTCTGAAAAATGGTTATTTTCCCAAAATTTATAACAAAGACATCTACCCAGGGTTGTTCAACAAAAGGGTAATAAAGTAATAAGCTAAAACCTTGGGATGATCCGTGTTCCCTGCTTCTTTGCTGGTGGGCTTTGCATGTCAGTGCCTCACTCTTTTTACCCCGTAGTGTATCCCGCCCCAAGCAGAGTCATGCTCACCAAAAAATATGCATCACCCAAAACTGCGCAAACCCTGCTCTTGAGAGTTACATCGCCCACAAATCTTACTGTAATGATTAAAAATAATACTGTACATACTTCATACATAAACCCTTTCAGGGTTTCCGACTATGTCGGGGTTCGCCCAGGGTTACGATGTTTGTATGCCAAATTCTAGTCCTTGAAATCTGAAAGGAAAGCGGTGGGCCCCAATTAAAGAATGGGGGCTTTGGCTTTTTGGGCCCGTATAAAAAAAATCCTGCAGCCCACAGTGCGTAATGAGAAAAAAAAAACTTTGACCATGTTTTTGGTTTAAAACAGCGACTTAGCAATGTATTTTTGTATGGTATTTATGGTTGTAATCTAGTTGTCCTGGTCTCATTTTATAGAATGGACAACATATTACAGAAATTGAGATGATTTTGATTGGTTTCACAATGAAAAGCACCTTGAAATTGAGCTCAAAGTAGCAGAAATGCTCAATTTTTGCCAGAGTTCAAAAGTCAACAAATCATGCCACGCGTCCAATACACGTCAACTGATGAGTCTAATGTTCTTTCACAAGTGTGCTGATATTATTTATACCATTTCTACAGTAATGCAGTAGTCTGCATAACAGTAAATCTTCTGTTTTTGTGAGAATAAAAATTCAAAGTGGAAAGCAAAAGAAATGTAAGAGGGGCCTGGGGACATGACTAATGAACAGAGGAAATGTTATTTAGTGCCAGGAATGTCTGTCTTGTTTATTCTGGACCCTGTTTAGAAATTGGCATCTTTTGAAATTCGTGTGAAATTGGCAAAATTGCCAATTTCTTACCACTTTATTGGATAGTTGACATCAGTAAATGGGTGGTTTCTTGTACTCATTCGACAGAAAAAATGAGTTCTAGCAAAATAATTATGATTTTTGTCAACTAGTACACTGGAATTAGCCGAAAATAGGGCTCAAAGTGGGCAAAATTGCCGATGCGTAAACATCGTCGAGACCGCTAACTTCACAAGAGCATAATTCCATAAGTTTTCCATCAAATTTCACACTTTTGGTGTCATTATGATCGGGAATGGATTCTCTATCTTTTCATAAGAAAAAAATAAATTTTTATTTTTCCAAAAAATTTTCGACACTGAGAACAAGTTTAGGAGAGGGCCTCTTGATCCTGAAAGGGTTAAAAGTTATTACAGATATTCAGTTATCTATTGCCATTGAATGTGATAGAGAGTACGGGTAATAATGACAAGACAGTTGAATAGCTAGGGGGCATATTTAAGGTGATTTTAGAGCATGCAACAGAAGTTTGTGGATATAGGAAAGTGGGTGCAAATGAGAAGAGGAGCGAATGGTAGAATGTGGTAAAAAAGGTGGATAGGAGAAAAAGTTAGCATATAAGAGGGTATTACCTTGTAGAAGTGATACAGTGGAACCTCAGTACTCGAACAGTTCCCTACTCGAATAATTCGGTATTTGAACACTTTGTTCGGTAAAAAAAATTGCTTGGTAGTTGACCGTTTGCTCAGAACTCAACCAAACAAACACACCCTGCCAAAACTTCACTGTACCTACACAGCAACTAACAGCGTGACAGTGTCAGCGTGCCTCGTTGTGCTCCGGGTTTTCTGGTGTTTTCACGGTCGCTCTTACGTGCTAGAACTTTAATTTGTGTCATCAATCCTATACGATACATCCCTCTAGCGCCTGGAACCAATCTTGGGCGGAAAACATTATATACTGAGTCAAAAAAGGAGAATTAGTGTGCACTACCTAGCAGAGTTTACTGCCAGAGAGGAATCATAGGCCTGTGTCCCGTGTGAAAAAAATAATAATACAGTGGACCCCCGCATAACGGACGCCTTGCATAGCGGACAATCCGCATAGCGGACGCTTTGTTCGCTAAAATTTTGCCCCGCATAGTGGACAAAAACCCGCTCAGCGGCCTTCGTCCGAGACGCGTCCAATGTGCGCCCTCAGCCAGCCTCACATGTGCCGCCTGTGCCATTGTTTACCAGCCAGCCTCCGCGGTAACATTCAAGCATACAATCGGAATATTTCGTATTATTACAGTGTTTTCGGTGCTGTTTCTGGAAAATAAGTGACCATGGGCCCCAAGAAAGCTTCTAGTTCCAACCCTACAGCAATAAGGGTTAGAATTCCCATTGAAATGAAGAAAGAGATCATTGATAAGTATGAAAGTGGAGTGCGTATCACCGACCTGGTCAGGTTGTACAAGAAACCCAAATCAACCATCTCTTCTATTGTGGGCAAGAAAACGGCAATCAAGGAAGCTGTTGTTGCCAAAGGTTTAACTGTGTTTTCGAAACAAAGATCGCAAGTGATGGAAGATGTTGAGAGACTCTTATTGGTGTGGATAAATGAAAAACAGCTAGCAGGAGATAGCATCTCTCAAGCGATCATATGTGAAAAGGAGAGGAAGTTGCATGAGGATTTAATTAAAAAAATGCCTGCAACTAGTGATGATGTGAGTGAATTTAAGGCCAGCAAAGGTTGGTTTGAGAGATTTAAGAAGCGTAGTGGCATACATAGTGTGATACGGCATGGTGAGGCTGCCAGTTCGGACCACAAAGCGGCTGAAAAATATGTGCATGAATTCAAGGAGTACATAGAAACTGAAGGACTGAAACCTGAACAAGTGTTTAATTGTGATGAAACAGGCCTGTTCTGGAAGAAAATGCCAAGCAGGACCTACATTACTCAGGAGGAAAAGGCACTCCCAGGACATAAGCCTATGAAAGACAGGCTTACTTTGTTGATGTGTGCCAATGCTAGTGGTGATTGCAAAGTTAAGCCTTTATTAGTGTATCACTCTGAAACTCCCAGAGCGTTCAGGCAAAAGAATGTCCTCAAGGATAATTTGTGTGTGCTGTGGAGGGCAAACAGTAAGGCATGGGTCACTAGGGAATTTTTCTATAACTGGTTACACCATGCATTTGCCCCCAATGTGAAAGATTACCTAACTGAAAAGAAATTAGACCTTAAGTGCCTCCTGGTGTTAGACAATGCCCTGGTCATCCTACAGACGTGGCAGAGCGACTTTATGGGGACATGAGCTTCATTAAGGTGAAGTTTTTGCCTCCTAATACCACTCCTCTCCTGCAGCCCATGGACCAGCAGGTCATTTCCAACTTCAAGAAACTGTACACAAAAGCTCTGTTTCAAAAGTGCTTTGAAGTGACCACAGACACTCGATTGACTCTAAAAGAGTTTTGGAAGGATCACTTTAATATCCTCAATTGTGTAAACCTTATAGGTAAGGCTTGGGAGGGAGTGACTAAGAGAACCTTGAACTCTGCTTGGAAGAAACTGTGGCCAGAATGTGTAGACAAAGGGATTTTGAAGGGTTTGAGGCTAACCTGAGAGGAGTATACCAGTTGAGGAATCAATTGTGGCATTGGGGAAGTCCTTGGGGTTGGAGGTTAGTGGGGAGGATGTGGAAGAGTTGGTGGAGGAGGACAATGAAGAACTAACCACTGATGAGCTGATAGATCAACTTCAAGAGCAAGAGGCCAGACCTGGGGAAACTGGTTCAAAGGAGGGGAGAGAGAAATTGAAGGAATTGCCTACTTCAAAGATTAAGGAAATGTGTGCAAAATGGCTTGAAGTGCAAACCTTTTTTGATGAAAATCACCCTCACACAGCTATTGCAAGCCGTGCTGGTGACTGTTACAATGACAGTGTTGTGAACCACTTTAGGACAAATCATAAAGGAACGAGAGGTACAGGCCACTATGGACAGATATGTTGTGCGAAAGAAGTCCAGTGACTCTGAAGCTGGTCCTAGTGGCATTAAAGAAGAAGGGAAGTAACCCCAGAAAAGGACTTGCCTCCTCAAGTCTTAATGGAAGGGGATTCCCTTTTAAACACTAACACTCTCTCTCCCCTCCTCCCATCCCATCAATCATCACCAGATCTTCAATAAAAGTAAGTGTCATGTAATTGTGCATGCCTTTTTCAGTTTGTGTGTACTAAAATTAACATTTTTTTGTGGTAAAAAAAATTTTTTTTCATACTTTTGGGTGTCTTGCACGGATTAATTTTATTTCCATTATTTCTTATGGGGAAAATTAATTCACATAGCGAACATTTCGCATAACAGCCAGCCCTCTTGCACGGATTAAGGTCGCTATGCGGGGGTCCACTGTAATTGAACTTTTCGTGTCAGAGGAAAGAAAGTCTCCCTGAAAACATTGAGTATACATAGTGTATAGTGTATACTACAGTGGCTCCCTAGTATATTGATGATAAAGGCTAAAGTGTCATTTGAAAACAGGTGAATTTGTAAATGAAGTGATAAGCCTATAGAGGCAGGTGCCAGAAGTTGCCAGAATCTTACCACAGTGGTCAGCTGTTTTTAATAATCTTCCTGGCCTGCTAGTGTACTCGCATATAATCTAGTGATACCAGTGAATAGCAGAATACAGTGTTGCAGTAGCAACTAACCAGTATTATAATGGTACTTAGTGGAGTGGAGTGACTTTCATTACTTTCTTTTTTCTTGAAATACCAGATGTATACTGTGAATTTCATATAACCTGTAGTTACCAGCAGTTGCAATATACACAACCAGAAGGAATTATTACTACAGAAAAAGCGTCCTTCCTCCAAAATTTGCACCAGTCAACTATAGTGATAATATAGCATTTATTGTGGTGGAGACGGGAAAAAAAATAGAAAAGCTAGATACAGCGATTGATAAACAAGGGTTGAGGTCGACCGTTCGTCATTGCAGGAGTTGCCAGCAGTCACCGGCTCTTCAACACGCAAGTTATACTTTTGTATCAATCAAATCACATATTACTCGGGTAGATAATTTCCAGTAGATCCTTCATGTGTTAGCTCAAATCACCGACCAGTATGGTTTAAATAAGTGACCCACTGATCAGATCAGATTGACTGGTCCGAACCCTTGACTGGTCCGAACCCTGGACCGGTCCGAACCCTTGACTGGTCCGAACCCTTGACTGGTTTCAAACGGTTTCGTTGGACAATAAAGCAGACTGTAAACGGATGGGGTTGTAGGCGCCCTTATAAACACAAACATTAAATATAATATATACCAGGAACGTGCACGGTAAGCTGTCCAATATACAAAAACAGTTAGAAACAGAAATACAAATAGCTAGAGCTTCATTTAAGGAGGTTATTAATAGAATATTCAAGAGGTTGCTAGTAGAATTGCAGTAAATCAACCATTCAAATCATTATGAAGCTGTGTGTAGTCTGTGGTCAGTCAAACGGGCTTCCACATGCATAAATTGTCATTTTTGTGGAAATTGGTGTCACGCCCCTTGTGCAGATATCCAAGAACTAGCTACAAGCAGTATTAAAACAGGGAAGTGTTTTTGGGTATGCCCAAATGAGATAAATCTGTGGACTAAAATCACAAGGGTATTAAAAGAGGTCAACATCAAAGCTGCTTTCATAGAAAACCTGGAAGCTTTCTACAACAGATGGGAACATAAAAAGTCTGGGCTGAATGGTACTGCCCTTGATACTGGCCATGTAGACAGAAACTGTAAGGCTGGAGATGATGTCCTGGTAGTCAGTAAATGTGGGGCTGATAGTGCTGTCCTGGGAGACAGTAATGGTGAAGCTGGAGGTGCTGTCCTGGGAGACAGTAATGGAGAAGCTGGAGGTGCTGTCCTGGGAGACAGTAATGGTGAAGCTGGAGGTGCTGTCCTGGGAGACAGTAATGGTGAAGCTGGAGGTGCTGTCATGGGAGACAGTAATGGTGAAGCTGGAGATGCTGTCCTGGGAGACAGTAATGGTGAAGCTGGAGATTTTGTCCAGGTAGTCGGGAATTATACGCAGGAAGGAATACATATAAATGACCTCATAGGGGACAGGAGCCATAGTAGGGAAACAAGTGTAGTCAAAGATAAGATAAAACCAATATTGCAAACTAGAAATACTGCAGGAAATAGCAAACAAGAGGACTCCACTAGCAATAGTGAGGATATACAGTGGACCCCCGGTTAACGATATTTTTTCACTCCAGAAGTATGTTCAGGTGCCAGTACTGACCGAATTTGTTCCCATAAGGAATATTGTGAAGTAGATTAGTCCATTTCAGACCCCCAAACATACACGTACAAACGCACTTACATAAATACACTTACATAATTGGTCGCATTCGGAGGTGATCGTTATGCGGGGGTCCACTGTATTACCAAAACAACTGGTGGGAGCTCCATTGTTGGTGCTAGGGAGGACAGAAGTAAGACAGGGAAACATGCACCAACAGGGAATACAGTCACAGAAACCCAAGGCAAACGGAAACCAAGCCTGTGCACATACTATGCACTCGGTATCTGCTGGCATGGGAAATCTGGAAAAACAGACGGGACGTGCAACTATGACCACCCTAGAAAATGCCATGCCCATATGACAACAGGAAAATGCAAACTCCCTTCCTGTAAGCTTTTTCACCCTGAACTGTGTACCTCTTCAGTACAGGAAAGACTGTGCTATAACTTAAATTGCCAGGCATACCATCTAAAGGGGACAAAAAGATACAAAACATCCAGGCCATGGGAAAACCTGGGTAGCCACAGCCACTCAAGAGGGAGAGGTTTTTTAGTGCCAGGAAGGAAAAAAAACTGGCAGGAAATGGAAGAAATCGTACACCAAATCCAGTCATTCCTGGAGTGGAACCACAGTCGATGACCTCCACTCCAAACCAACAGATACAGATACTAATGCCGGAAAAAAAATCCCCCCCCAGTACCAACAATACCACCAGTCCGATAACATTCTTCTTGGCAAATATACAGGGTCTAAAGCCAGCAACAAACAACAAAATACCTTTCATCCGTGGACTGCTTGCAGAGGCAAAGGCAATGTTCGCGGCTTTCATTGAGACCCACATAAAGGATCACTTGGACAACGAAATATGGATCCCAGGTTACAACCTATACAGATGTGACAGAGTGAACAGGCAAAAGGGGGGGGAAGGGGGTTGGCCTGTACATTGCAGAGTCACTTGTTTGCACAGAACTGCTAAATGCCTCAAATGATGTAGTGGAAGTTTTAGCAGTAAAGGTCGAGAACCAAAACCTAGTCATTGTGGTAGTCTACAAGCCTCCGGATGCAACATCCCAGCAATTCCAGGAAAAGCTGTTAAAAATTTACCACTGTCTGGAAAATCTTCCAGCTCCTGCACCCAACATCTTGCTCCTGGGGGATTTCAACTTAAGGCACCTAAAATGGAGGAATATAGCAAATAATATTGTTGCAGAAATAACACCAGGAGGCAGCTCTGATGAAAACTCACACTCACACGAGCTTTTAAATCTCTGAACAAAATTCAATTTAAACCAGCAAACAATAGAGCCTATTAGACTGGAGAATACACTAGACCTCATCTTCACTAACAACGATGATTTGATAAGAAATGTCACCATATCAAAAACAATATACTCAGATCACAACATAATTGAGGTTCAGTCAAGTATGCGCGGAGCCCCAGACCGACATAATGAGATTAGTCACGAGGGAGCATTCACCAAATTCAACTTCAATAACAAAAACATAAAGTGGGACCAAGTAAACCAAGTCCTAACCGATATAAGCTGGGAAGATATACTAAGCAACACAGACCCCAACTTATGCCTAGAACAGATTAACTCGGTGGCACTCGATGTATGCACAAGGCTTATTCCTCTAAGAAAAAGGAGGAGTAGATGTAAAATAGAAAGAGACAGGCGCTCCCTTTACAGGCGACGGAAAAGAATAACAGAGCGGCTAAAAGAGGTCAATATATCTGAAATGCGTAGGGAGACACTGGTCAGAGAAATAGCAAGCATCGAACTTAAGCTAAAAGAATCCTTTAGGAGTCAGGAATCGCGGGAAGAACTAAAAGCCATAAATGAAATCGAAAAAACCCAAAGTATTTCTTCTCCTATGCCAAATCAAAATCGAGAACAACGTCCAGTATTGGGCCCCTACTTAAACAAGATGGGTCCTACACAGATGACAGCAAGGAAATGAGTGAGCTACTCAAGTCCCAATATGACTCAGCTTTTAGCAAGCCGCTAACCAGACTGAGAGTCGAAGATCAAAATGAATTTTTTATGAGAGAGCCACAAAATTTGATTAACACAAGCCTATCGATGTTATCCTGATGCCAAATGACTTCGAACAGGAGATAAATGACATGCCCATGCACTCTGCCCCAGGGCCAGACTCATGGAACTCTGTGTTCATCAAGAACTGCAAGAAGCCCTATCACGAGCCTTTTCCATCCTATGGAGAGGGAGCATAGACACGGGGGTCGTCCCACAGTTACTAAAAACAACAGACATAGCCCCACTCCACAAAGGGGGCAGTAAAGCAACAGCAAAGAACTACAGACCAATAGCACTAACATCCCATATCATAAAAATCTTTGAAAGGGTCCTAAGAAGCAAGATCACCACCCATCTAGAAACCCATCAGTTACACAACCAGGGCAACATGGGTTTAGAACAGGTCGCTCCTGTCTGTCTCAACTATTGGATCACTACGACAAGGTTCTAAATGCACTAGAAGACAAAAAGAATGCAGATGTAATATATACAGACTTTGCAAAAGCCTTCGACAAGTGTGACCATGGCGTAATAGCGCACAAAATGCGTGCTAAAGGAATAACAGGAAAGTCGGTCGATGGATCTATAATTTCCTCACTAACAGAACACAGAGAGTAGTCGTCAACAGAGTAAAGTCCGAGGCAGCTACGGTGAAAAGCTCTGTTCCACAAGGCACAGTACTCGCTCCCATCTTGTTCCTCATCCTCATATCCGACATAGACAAGGATGTCAGCCACAGCACCGTGTCTTCCTTTCCAGATGACACCCGAATCTGCATGACAGTGTCTTCCATTGCAGACACTGCAAAGCTCCAGGCGGACATCAACCAAATCTTTCAGTGGGCTGCAGAAAACAATATGAAGTTCAACGATGAGAAATTTCAATTACTCAGATATGGTAAACATGAGGAAATTAAATCTTCATCAGAGTACAAAACAAATTCTGGCCACAAAATAGAGCGAAACACCAACGTCAAAGACCTGGGAGTGATCATGTCGGAGGATCTCACCTTCAAGGACCATAACATTGTATCAATCGCATCTGCTAGAAAAATGACAGGATGGATAATGAGAACCTTCAAAACTAGGGAGGCCAAGCCCATGATGACACTCTTCAGGTCACTTGTTCTATCTAGGCTGGAATATTGCTGCACACTAACAGCACCTTTCAAGGCAGGTGAAATTGCCAACCTAGAAAATGTACAGAGAACTTTCACGGCGCGCATAACGGAGATAAAACACCTCAATTTATAAGGGGAATACCCTCCATTAGGACTTGAGGTAGCAAGTCCTTTTCCATGGTTACTTCCCTTCTTCTCTTAATGCCACTAGGACCAGGTTGAGAGTCACTGGACCTCTGTCGCACAACATATCTGTCCATAGAGGCCTGTACCTCTTGTTCCTTTATGACTTTCCTAAAGTGGTTCACAACATTGTCAGTGTAATAGTCACCAGCACGGCTTGCAATAGCTGTCTGAGGGCGATTTTCATCCATGAAGGTTTGCACTTCAAGCCACTTTGTACAGATTTCCTTAATCTTTGAAGTAGGCAACTTCTTAAATTTCTCTCTCCCCTCCTCCGAAGCAATTTCCTCAGGTGTGGCCTCTTGCTGTTGAAGTTGATCTAGCAGCTCATCAGTGGTTAGTTCTTCATTGTCCTCCTCCACCAACTCTTCCACATCCTCCCCACTAACCTCCAACCCCAATGACTTCCCCAATGCCACAATGGATTCCTCAACTGGCATAGGCTTCTCAGGGTTAGCCTCAAACCCTTCAAAATCCCTTTTGTCTACACATTCTGGCCACAGTCTTTTCCAGGCAGAGTTCGAGGTCCTCATAGTCACTCCCTCCCAAGCCTTACCTATAAGTTTTACACAATTGAGGATAGTAAAGTGATCCTTCCAAAACTCCTTTAGAGTCAATTGAGTTTCTGTGGTCACTTCAAAGCACCTTTCAAACATAGCTTTTGTGTACAGTTTCTTGAAGTTGGAAATGACCTGCTGGTCCATGGGCTGCAGGAGAGGAGTGGTATTAGGAGGCAAAAACTTTACCTTAATGAAACTCATGTCCCCACAAAGTCGCTTTGACAAGTCTGTAGGATGACCAGGGGCATTGTCTAATACCAGGAGGCACTTAAGGTCTAATTCCTTTTCAATTAGATAATTTTTCACACTGGGGGCAAATGCATGGTGTAACCAGTCATAGAAAAAGTCCCTAGTGACCCATGGCTTACTGTTTGCCCTCCACAGCACACACAAATTAGCCTTGAGGACATTCTTTTGCCTGAACGCTCTGGGAGTTTCTGAGTGATACACCAATAAAGGCTTCGCTTTGCAATCACCACTAGCATTGTAACACATCAACAGAGTAAGCCTGTCTTTCATAGGCTTATGTCCTGGGAGTGCCTTTTCCTCCTGAGTAATGTAGGTCCTGCTTGGTAATTTCTTCCAAAACAGGACTGTTTCGTCACAATTAAACACTTGTTCAGGTTTCAATCCTTCAGCCTCTCTGTACTCCTTGAATTCATGCACATATTTTTCAGCCGCTTTGTGGTCTGAACTGGCAGCCTCACCATGCCTAATCACACTATGTATACCACTACGATTCTTAAATCTTTCAAACCAACCTTTGCTGGCCTTAAATTCACTCACATCACCACTAGTTGCAGGCAATTTTTTACCAAATCGTCATGCAACTGCCTAGCCTTTTCACAAATGATTGCTTGAGAGATGCTATCTCCTGCTATCTGTTTTTCATTTATCCACACCAATAACAGTCTCTCAACATTTTCTAATACTTGCAGTCGCTGTTTCGTAATCACAGTTGCACCTTTTGCTAGAACAGCTTCCTTGATTGCCGTTTTCTTGCTCACTATAGTAGAGATGGTTGAGTGGGGTTTACTATACAACCTGACCAGTCCAACACACGCACTCCACTTTCGTACTTTGCAATTATCTCTTTCTTCATTTCAACAGTCATTAACACCCTTGGTCTCGAAGGGATGGAACTGGGAGCTTTCTTGGAGCTCATGGTGACTTATTTTGCAAAAACAGGCACCAAAAACAGTGATAATATGGATAATATGGAATGTACCGAATGTATCCTTAGATGCGCGCACACTGGCTGGCTTGTAAACACTAGCACACACGGGGCAGTTCAGGCCACACATGGACACGTCTCGTACGAACCACATCGCATACCGGGTTTTGTATTGGGAAATGAGGCAAATTTTCTGCGATATAATGCATCGGTTACCGGATTTATCGGATACCGATAGCATCGCGAACCGGGGGTCCACTGTATACAGTACATAAGCCACGTCTATGGCCTTATGCTGTACATTCAACAAGATTGATGGACTGAACACATTGACTCCAGGCTGAGGGACTGATTACATCGACGATTTCCACATACGCGCATTACTTTATTTAGCAGTTTTTATAGTTTTTTCTTTTCCAATTTTTTTTCTTTTCCTACTGACATTTGGGGCCTGAGAGACCAATACTGTATATAATGTATATATATAAACTCACTGTATTGAACACAATAACCGTGCTAAAGTTATTATCATATTATTGTTTATCACTGCTGTTTATTACAATAAACATGCACAAATCTTGTATAATACTAATGTTCTATCATATATTTACATATTTACAATCACTGGACATGGTTTTAGAACTGCTGGAGCTTGTGGAACTCCTTGAAACAAGGCACCATGCACAGAGGTACCTTACATTCCTCACACATAAACCGAGTGTCTTTGCATCTTTGTTGCCGTCGTTTTGTTTGTGCACAGACGATGCATCTCTTCTGAGCAAATTTCTTCTGAGTTGAAGGAAGCTGTATTATGAAATGATCAGCCCTTGATGGAAACTATTGTCAGGGAAAGTAATAAGTATTTTGAGTACACTATGGCAAATACGATAATATCACCACAGTCAAGACTACACCAGTGGAAAGAGACGACTGTTGCAGAAATGTATTTGCTTCTTGCAACAATAATGCTTATGCTTCATGTCTATAAGCATAATATAAAAGCATACTGGTCCGCAGATTGGCTAATTTCTACCCCGGTCTTCAGTGAAATCATCCCAGTGAACAGGTTTATCTTACTCTTAAGTATGTTACACTTCTCTGACAAAACCAGGCCTGACAGAAGTGACAGGTTATACAAGATTAGAAATGTTTTTATGCATCTCAAACAAAAGTTCAGTATATACTTTTATCCATTCAAGAATCTCGTAATTGACGAGTCTTTGATTTTGTTCAAAGGAAGACTGTCATTCAAGCAGTATATACCGAGCAAGAGGAAACGCTTTGGTATAAAACTATTTGTACTCTGTGACTGTGACAGTGGCCTGGTATTGGATATTGTTGTATACACTGGATGTAAAACATTGAAAGATACCAAGATGTTATTGGGTATCTCAGGTGACGTAGTGAGAAGCATGATGGCACCTTATCTTGGTAAGGGGCATACATTATATACTGATAACTGGTACACAAGCCCATTACTCAGTGATTTCTTGTGAGTGAACAAGACAGATGTGTATGGCAGTGCGTTCTAATCATAAACACATGCCCAGGCTCAACGCAGGTGCTCGTGGTGATGACGTGCAGGTGTTTACTGCCAATGACATCATGGCATTACGGTGGCATGACAAATGAGATGTCACATTGTTGACAACCATTCACCGTAATGAAATGCAAGACAGTGGCAAAGTTGATCGAGTGACTAATGAACATATTCAAAAACCAGTGACAGTGATTGATTATACACATAACATGCGCTTGGTTGACAAATGTGACATGCAGAATGGTTTTTGTTGATTGTGTTCGTAAAAGTTACAAGTGGTACATGAAACTTTTCTTCCATCTCATGGACATTTCAATGCTCAATGCATATAATATGTACCAAATAAAGACTGGCAAGAGACCACCGTACGGTGAATTTTGTTTGTCTGTTGTCAGACAATACATTGTTGTCAGATACCTTCAGTATCATTTTCTCTAATCTAACATAAGAGAAAATGTGTTACTGGGGGTAACTGTAGAAAATTATAACTCGTATGTACGTAAGTTTATTCAAGTATACACAAATACAGTTACATAGATTATCATACATAACAGCATATGTGTAGAGAACCCAGGATAACCCAAAAATGACAGAGTGACTTATTTCCATTGCCTTCACTCAGAGCATCATTTCTTCTCAAAATGGTGTTACATGAGAATGGGAGTGTTGTTCTTTATTTATTCTACCGTATCAATGTAGAGACAACTTGTACACAATGTAATTTGTACACAAACCAGACGTGTACACTTTTTTTGTTTACAAAACTTACATTCGCCTGGTTTGGTTACATAACTTGGCACCAGTCCTCTCGCATGCACTCATTCTTTCTCTCTCATTTATTCGTTTTATCTCATTTACTTACTCCTGACCCTACATTAAGACTACAAATATTTTAAGGTAAGTAATGAGTGAACTGTATATACATTTTATCGCTCTGGGATGCTTAAATATCATAGAACAGTATGTGTGGGTGGGTTGGCCTGGTATGGTAGCCTGGCTGACTACCATACATACCACACTTGATTTCTTACAATAAATACTACTTGTCTCACCCTAGATTAAGACTACAAATATTTTAAGGTAAGTAATGAGTAAACTGTATATGCATTTTATTGCTCTGGGATGCTTAAATATCATAGAATTGTATGTGTGGGTGGGGTGGCCTGGTATGGTAGCCTGGCTGACTACCATACATACCACACTTGATTTCTTACAATAAATACTACTTGTCTCACCCTAGATTAAGACTATAAATATTTTAAGGTAAGTAATGAGTGAACTGTATATACATTTTATCGCTCTGGGATGCTTAAATATCATAGAATTGTATGTGTGGGTGGGGTGGCCTGGTATGGTAGCCTGGCTGACTACCATACATACCACACTTGATTTCTTACAATAAATACTACTTGTCTCACCCTAGATTAAGACTATAAATATTTTAAGGTAAGTAATGAGTGCACTATGTGTGTATTGTACTTTTTTATTGTTTTTTGATGCCTGGTTCTATTGCTAACTTAATATATGTTAGTGTAAACTTGTTATCTACTGTTTGTATGCATTTATAATTAAAAAAAAAAGGGTATTTCACTTTACGGCGATTTCCGCTTCTCGGCGGTAGCCTGGAACCTAACCTGCCGTATAAGTGGGGCCCTACTGTATTATGAAATATTTCGTATGAACAAGTGAGGGGACCGTCACTCTCTGGTAAACAATGGTACACTGGCTGGGAAGGGAGGGCGAGGCAGCTTGGAGCTATGTGTACATGTCTGGGATGAACGACGATTCGTGAGTCAAACAACAATTCACAAGCCAATGTTCTGGCAAAAATAATGTTACGATTTTCGAAAATTACGACTATCGAGCCTTACAATTATCGAGGGACCACTGTATATTGCTTGAATGACAGGCGTCCCTTGAAGAGAATCAGGGACTCATCAGCAACAATGTTCTTGAAGGGATGAAAATATGCACTGAATTTCTGCTTCAAATACATAAACACTTCCTGGATTTTGTATAGAAGGTCACTTCTGTTTGGCACATTTCTGTAGCAACAGAGTGAATCTGTTGCAGGGAAGGAGGTCACGGGAAACTGGAGTACTGATGAAGTGGTCTATGGACAAATAATTACGTATACGTATTGTTCTTATAGATATGTGGTATAAGCATGACAGTGGCAAGGAATAAATACATTTCAGCCACTGTTGTGTCTTTCCACCAGTGCACCCGTGATGATTCTCCAACCTCTGCTGTGTTGTCCATGACATATCGGTAATAATTGTTTGTCTGGGTCACTATCAAGTTCATTATAGGCTCATCAAAGTACAACTGGAAATAGTCTAACTCTGTAGACTCATTTGTTAGGGGACATTCTGGCTGGATACCACTTCCACTCGCATCAAAATCACAAGGCTGTGGCACGAATATACTTTGTGTCCAGTTCCACTCACAATCACATGGTGCAGGGTGGACCTGTGGCATGGGGCGAGAGGAAGCAGGAGGATGGACAGGAGTGGAGGCAGCACATGGTTGAAGGGATGCCGGGTGGTCCTTTGTCTGTCCACCCACTGCACCATGTGGTCCAGGCACCGTGCCACCCACCACTACTTCCTCCATCCCCGCATACTCGCCTTCATGATCATTTTCACTATCAGTGGCCGGGGTTTTGGATCGTGACTTGCCATGACCCTTGGGGACTGCATATAGCACACTGCCTGAACATAGATGACGACGCCTAAAAGTATGCTTCACTGGTGAATAATGAGCTTCACTATCGCTAGACAAATCCTCGAATGGCATAAAATCAATCTCATCGTCACTTACATCACTTTCACTATCACTAAAACACTGGGAAAATGATAGTTTCCTCTTGTGAAGTTGCCTATGAGTAACACTAGCCACTCCCGAGGTGCTTGGCCCAGGGTCTTGTGTGACCACACTGGCCACCCCAGAAGTGCTTGGCCTAGAGTCTGCTGTGGCCACACTGGCTACCCCAGAGGTGCTTGACCCTAGGACAGGTGTGGCTACCCCAGAGGTGATGGGTTGAGGGTCATCTGGGTAATCGTCGAAATTTTCACTAATTCCTTGAGTATTACTGGCCCCATTGGTGTCAAATCCACTAAACTCATGATTTATATCAATTTCCTCGAATAGTAGTGTTAATACAATGAGGCGTGAGTGAATCACGAGGATGTGCCATGATGCTGACCCAAGATGGAGCTGAATGTAACTGGATCTACCATGTGGTACCCAGGCATCCCCAATTTTTTTCATATGGCGCACACTGAGTGCGCACACCCATTCTCTCATGTCAATCGATAGAAAAAATGAAGTTCTAAAGAAATAGCTATGAGTTTGGGCGACTGGAACAATGGAATTAGCCAAAAATAGGGCTCAAAGTGGGCAAAATCGCCGATTTGTAAACAGCGCCGAGGTCGCTAACTTCGCGAGAGCATAATTCCGTCAGTTTTCCATCAAATTTCGTTTTTTTGGTGTCATTACAATCGGGAAAAGATTATCATTTCATAAGAAAAAATAATTTTTTTTTTTTTTTAAATTTTGCGACACCAGGAGACACCTCAGGATTGGGGGTTGCGACAGTCAAAGGGTTAATGGTAGTCACTTTTGTGAAGAGGGAAGTCACGTCCAAACTGCTTAGTTTCTTGTTACGGATGGAGAGGTTTCATCCATAAAGGTTTGTAGCTCAACCCACTTTGCACACATTTCCTTAATTTTTGAAGTAGGCACAATGGATTCCATAACTGGCATAGGCTTCTCAGGGTTAGCCCCAAACCCTTCAAAATCTTTCTTAATTTCCATACTAATTCTCACCCTTTTTACCACAGGCTTGGCACTAGAAGCTTTCTTGGGGCCCATGGTGACTTATTTTGCAGAAACAAGCACCAAAAACACTGATAATATGGAATGTACCAAATGTATGCTTAGATGTGAGCACACTGGCTGGCTTGTAAACACTGGCATGCACGGGGCAGTTCAGGCCACACATGGACACATCTCGGACAAATCGCGTGTGGCGGGTTTTTTAATGAGTGGCAAGGCAAAATTTTTGCATTAAAATGTATCGAATACCGGATTTATCGGATACTGATGCCATTGAATACCGGGGGTCCACTGTAGTTGTTTACATCTGTAGGGTCACCACCTTTATGTATTGTTGTAACCCTTGCTGTCTTGAGTAGTGTTGGGAAAGTGCTAGTTTCTAGTGACTTGTTAAAAAATAATGAAAAAGCATATGAAAGGACATAGGCTGCTCACTTGTAAAATAATGGTGGGACGTGAGACAGATTCCCTGAATTATTTTTAAGTGACTTAACCCTTTTAGGGTTGGTGCCATACTAGTATGGCTTACACGCCAGGGTTGGTGCCGTACTAGTATGCGTAAATTCTAGCAGCCTGTAATTAAGCAGGAAATGGCTGGTAGGCATAGGTTTGAAAGAATGGGTCTGCATGGTCAGTGTGCGCACTAGGAAAAAAAATCGGGCACCCAGTGGTGCATTGTGGGAACGCCATTTCAGTACACCTTGTCCACCATGCCTTGCAGTAAGAAACTCCTCACTCCTCGGCAAATTGGGACACTTTTGTTCCCCAGTGACAGTTCAAATACAGTGGACCCTTGACCAATGGGTTTAATCTGTTCCAGAGAGCTAGCCATTAGTCAAATTAATTTTCCCCATAAGAAATAATGGAAATAGAATTAATCCATTCCAGACACCCAAAAGTATTAAACAAAATAATTTTTTTTTACATGAAATATGCATTTCCCTACACAAAAATGAATGGTACATGCAAAATAAGCAACAATTAAATGCCACTTACCTTTATTGTGGAGTTGTTGATGAGTGATATACCAGCATCAGGGAACATTCAGGTGTTCTATTGTTTGGAAGGGAAATTCCCTTCCATAAAGACTTCAGGTACCAAGTCCTTTGGTGGGGTTACCTCCTTTTTTGTTTTTTTAACCCTTAAACGGTCCAAACGTATATATGCATTCTCTTGCGTAGCGCCCCAAACATATATATACGTTTCATTTTTCATTCATTCAAAATTGGCGCCTGATGCAACTTCCTAGCCTTTTCACTTATGATTACTTGAGAGATGCTATCTCCTGCTATCTGTTTTTCATTTATCCACACCAATAAGAGTCTCTCAACATCTTCCATCACTTGCGATCTCTGTTTCGAAAACACAGTTGAACCTTTGGCAAGAACAGCTTCCTTGATTGCCGTTTTGTTGCCCACAATAGTAGCGATGGTTGATTGGGGTTTATTATACAACCTGGCCAGCTCGGAGACACGCACTCCACTTTCATACTTATCAATGATCTCTTTCTTCATCTCTATAGTAATTCTCACCCTTATTGCTGTAGGGTTGGCACTAGAAGCTTTCTTGGGGCCCATGGTCACTTATTTTCCAGAAAAAATCACCAAAAACACTGTAAAAATATGAAATGTTCCGATTGTATGCTTGGATGTTACCGCGGAGGCTGGCTGGTAAACAATGCCACCGGCGGAACATGTGAGGCTGGCTAAGGGCGCACATTGGACGCGTCTCGGACAAAGAGCGGTGAGCGGGTTTTTGGGCGGTATGCGAGGCAAAATTTTTGCGAAAAAAGCGAGCAGTATGCGGATTGTATGGTATGCGATGCGTACAGTATGCGGGGCTCCACTGTATATGTACAGTCACTGAACACTTTCCTAGAACTGCTGCAGCTTGTGGAACTCTTTGAAACATGGGTATATGCAGAGTGGCACTTGACACTCCTCACACATAAAACAAGTGTCTCTGTGTGTTTGTGGGCATTTTGTGGTATGTGTACATACATAACACCTCTTCTGAGCATTTTTCTTGGACGTAGTAGAAGGCAGTTGTATGGGGTAGTGATCATCAGGCCACAAACGAGATGGCGTGTGTTGGTAATTTTGTGGGTGGTGGTCTATTGCAGGTGTTGCTCCTTGGTACTTGGCGATTATTTGTCTGATGACTGACAACCAAAATTCACCATATTTTGGTTTGTTGTTGGTCCTCAACTTGTATGTTATAAGCATTTAGCATGGAAATATCAACAAGATGGAAAAAAAGTTTTATAATCCACTTACAACTCTTGCGAACACAATCAGCAAACCCAATCTGCATGTCACATTTGCCCACTAAGCGCATATTGAGGCTGTAGTCCATGACAGCTGCAGGTTTTAGAATGGATTCATTGGTCTCTCTATTGTGCCTGCCAATGTATTCCATTTCATTTCGCTGAACTGATGTCAAGAATGTGACATCACATTTGTCATGCCACCGAAATGCCATGATGTCATTGGCAGCAAAGGCTTGCACTTCACCTCTGCGAGTGCCAGCGTCAAACCTTGGCACATGTTTATGATTACCACGCACTGTACCACACGCGTCTGTCAGGTTCACTCCCAAGAAATCACTGAGTATGGGGCTTGTGTACCAGTTATCAGTAAATAATATATGCCCCTTACCAAGATAAGGTTCCATCATTGTTTGAACCACATCATCAGAGATACCCAATAATTTCCTGGTATCTCTCAATGTACATATTACTGTCAGTGTACACAATGATATCCAAAATGAGACCACTTTTGCAATCACACAGTACAAATAACTTTATACCAAAGCTTTTCCTCTTGCTTGGTATGTATTGCTTGAATGAGAGTCTTCCCTTGAATAAAATCAAAGACTCATCAATAACAAGCTTCCTGAAGGGATAAAAATACATGCAACACTTATGTTTCAGGTACATAAACACATTTCTGATCTTACATAACCTGTCGGAAAAGTGTAACATATGTAACAGTATCAAGAAACGATTCACACCTATAATGTCACTAAAACCTGGGGTTGAAATCAGGCGTTCTGTTGCCCAGTATGTGGTGACAGTGTGCTTATACACATGTGGCATAAGCATTATTGTGGCAAAAAACAGGTACATCTCTGCCACAGTTGCGTCCTTCCACTGGTGTAGCCGTGATCTTGGTGAGGGAATTATATTTGTCATGGTGTACTCATAGTATGTGTTGGTTTCCCTGACAATAATGTCCATCAGGGTTTCATTGAAGAATAACTGAAAGCATTTCAGTTCAGTAGCATTGTTCCCAAGTGTACACGATGGCCGTATTCCACTTTGCGTTTCATCAAAGTCATGGGGACTGGGAACAAACTCATCACCTTCCTGCCAATCCCAGATGCGGTCTGCTGGTGGGTTCTGGATATTGAAACGTGGTTGTGCAGGTTGTGGGAGTGTGGGGTTGGTTGTGCAGAGTCAGCAGCGTGGGTAGTAGCATGGCCCACTGCCAGTGCCACATAAGACTCATGCCACCATCACTAACACCACCACCACCTACTGCTTCACTCACATCATTCATACCCATCGCAACAATATCGCCATCTTCACTATCAGGTTGTGGTGTAGGGCCACGGGATGTGCTCCGAGATTTACTCCTTCCCCTTGGAACAGCATATGAAACACTACCAGACCACATGTTATGTCGTATATACTGCCGCTTCACTAGAACGGCTTTCAATAACTTTGAAATCACTATCACTATCACTTTCACTGCTCACATCTGAGTCTTGTACACGGGCAAATAGTTTCCTCTTTCGTCCTGGTACAGGTGAACATGAACGACCCGGCCCAGCACCAGAGGTGGAAGGTCGCGGGTCATCGGGGTTTTCATCACTAATTACGTTATCCTGGGCACTTTTTTCGGTCACACCCACTTCAAAACCATGGAATTCACTTTCACTGACACTTCCATCGCTGTTGGAGCTATCACTTGGGAACAAAAGACTTCCAATCCGCCGAGGAGTGAGGTACTTCTTACTGCGAGGCATGGTGAAAATGGTCTACCAAGATGGCATTCCCACAATGCACCACTGAGTCCCAGATTTTTTTTCACAGGGTGCACACCCACCACTCAGACCCATTCTCTCTCATGTAGGCCTACCAGCTTTCTCCAGCTTGATTTGAAGCTGCTAGAATTTATGCGTATATATACGTCAGAAACAGTGGCGCGTAAGACGTATATATACGAAGAAAACAGTCAAAGGGTTAAGGAAATGTGTTCAAAGTGGGTTCAACTGCAAACATTTATGGATGACAATCACCCTAACACAGGTATTGCAAGCCGTGTTGGTGACTATAACAGGTCCTCCATCACAAATCCGGCATCATTGGGACCTGTAGTGTGCCGGATTACTGAGTTTGCCGAATTACAGAGTGGATAGGTTAGAATACACTTAATAAAATTAGCCAACTTGATTTACACAGTTCATTGAACATCGGCAAAAATCGAACATTTCCACTACTTTGAGCTCAATTTCAAGGTACTTTTCATCATGAAAGCAATCAAAATCATGTCTATTTCTGTAATATATCTTCCATTCTATCAAATGAGTAAAAAAAAAATGAGAATACAACCATATAAACCATACGAAAATATACTGCAAAGAGGCGGCTAATGGCTGAGAAGTTAACTCCCTTATTTATCGTCCGTCTTTTTTATTTTTGTTGTACGTTAAGAAGCATCTTTCCATCACACATTGCCCAAGTTTCAATGAGATAGCCCAACAAACAACCGAGAAAAAAAATATTTACCAAAAATCATATAAGCCCAAGCCAGGTACTGGAAATAAGTCACTTTGTCTGACTTTTCTGGGTTATCCCAGGTTCTCTATACATGTACTGCGATGTATGATAATCTATGTAACTGTATTTGTGTATACCTGAATAAACTTATTTACTTCTAGTCTGTCAACTGAGTAAAAGGGAAACCGCCCATTCACTTATTTCAACTCCCCAAATTAAAGTGGTCAGAAATTGGCAATAGGCCCATTTCACACAAATTTCAACAGATGCCAATTTCAAAATAGGGTCCAGAATAAATAATGCAGACATTCCTGGCACAAAAATAACATTTTCTCTGTTCATTAGTCACGGCTACAGGCCCCTCTTATATTACTCTTGCTTTTCATTTGGAATTTTTTTTCACAAAAAAATAGAAGATTTACTGTTATGCAGACTGCTGCATTATTGTAATAACTGTATAAATAATGTCAAGCCATTCTTGACTACATATTGGCCTGGCAGGCGGACAGGTATTGGACGGTGACGTCATTTGTTTACTCTTGAGCTTCGCTAAAGAATAGAACATTTTCGCTACTGTGAGTGCAATTTCAAGGTACTTTTCGTCATGAAAGCAATCAAAATCATATCTATTTCTGTAATATATCTTTCATTCTATCAAATGAGACCGAAAAAATGAGAATATAACCATAACAACCAAACAAAAATATACCGCTAAGCAGACGCTAATGGCTGAGAAGTGAACTCCGCTATTTATGGTCTGATTTCTTTCATTTTTGGTGTACGTGAAGAAGTATCTTTCCATCATACATTGCCCAAGTTTGAATAAGATAACCAACAAACAACTGAGAAAATATAATAATAATAATAATATCTTTATTTACTACACGTACATGTACAAGGTATACAGGCCTAGCTGACATCAGTGACATACTACTGTATAGAAAGCTGCTTGTTATGCAGAATATTTCAAGAAAATTAGGTCAGTGTCCCAGGATAACATCCACACTAGTCGACTAACACCCAGGTACCCATTTACTGATGGGTAAAACATAGACAACAGGGGGTAAAGAAAACATGCCTAAAGTTTCTACCTGGCTGGGAATTGAATATTTACCAAAAATCATATATGGCTAACCCAAGCCAGGTACTAAAAATTAGCCACGTTGACTTTTTTGGGGTTATCCTAGGTTCTCGACACATATGCTGCTATGTGTGATAATCTATAGATAGAAAATAACTTTTTTGTTTCAGGTTAATGGTGCAGTACGAGTGTATATCACAGTTAGACCTGTGCTACACTCCGTTTTCTCTAATATAAGCCCCCAAGACAGGGATAGGAGAATGGTATTTGTATACCATATCCTCTTCATACCTCCATTGAACTGCTCTGTCTTATGCCAAATATTATTCATTCTGGAGTATTTAACATGTTTTATGTTACTTATATTGATTCTTATGTCATATTAGATCAATTGTGATAGGCAAATAAGCAGTAGTGTTGATATTAGCGTAATAATAAAGCATATTCTCCTGCTTCATGAGACTGAGCTCATGGCAACCGACAGCGGCTTCAAAGCCACCTTATCTTTAATGGATAATGTACTGGGTAGGTGCTTTACATAATGAGAAACATTTCTTTTATTCATTGGAACCATGGCTAGGGGTAAAAGTAAGCAGGTTAAAACAATAAATGGAGAAAAATAAATTGGAATGACTTATGCAGCAAGTAGCACCACCAAACAGTACCAGCAGGTTGGTGTGGTGACCCTAGAAATTTGAAATTATGCTAGCCAAAATTAGTGCCGAATAACTGAAGGAACCGAATAACTGATCGCTGGATTTGTGATTGCGGACCTGTACAATGACAATGTTGTGGCCCATTTTAGGCAAATCTTAAAGAAACGTGAGGTACAGAGCTCTATGAACAGATTTGTTATGCGACAGAGGTCCAGTGACTCTCAAGCTGGTCCTAGTGGCATTAAAAGAAGAAGGGAAGTAACCCCGGAAAAGGACTTGCTACCTCAAGTCCTCATGGAAGGGGATTACCCTTCCAAACAATAACAACTTCCACCATCTCCCCTCCTCCCATCCCATCAATCATCACCAGATCTTCAATAAAGGTAAGTGCCATGTATTCTTTATTTAGTACAGTAGTAACTGTGCATGTCTTCTTCTTTCTGGGTGTATAAAAATGTATATTTCATGTGGTAATTTTTTTTTTCATACTTTGAGGTGTCAGGAACGGATTAATATGATTTCCATTATTTCTTATGGGGAAAATTAATTCTGCTAACAATAATTTCGGCTAACGATGAGCTCTCAGGAATGGATTAATATCGTTAGGCGAGGGTCCACTGTATACGTATGCTTCTGTCGTTAATTTTTTAATGTCTGCAGTGTATCCAGGCCCTTTTATATGACTGCTGATCTGGGAAAGGTGGGAAGATCTGACTAAGGTTCTTGCCAATTATGACTTCAATGACTTCCTTTGTGTCTGTTAACCAGATCTCATCCTCCGTGACTTGCAAGTCATCAGGGCTATCATGTAGATTCAATACATTTTATTTGTATTTGCCTATGACTAGTATTAAGGGCTCTTCTACCTCCATAGCCCAGCCTAAGGCCTGATCAACCAGAACGAATGTTTTTGCTAATGGGCTACAGAGCCAGCTTCTTGAAAAATTCTTTCTCTGTTCTGACAAAAAAAGGGTATCTGATGGTAATATGTTGAAAGAGTTTATGCCATGGATGTTGAAACTGTGTTTTCCAATTGTACTCTTCCTGGTTATTCTCAGGTCACTTTCAGATCTGGGTACTGTCAGGATGATTCTGGAGGGTCTTTGGGGTTCACAAAGGCTTGGAATACCTACTGTACCATTAATGATGTTATAGTTTTTTTTATTCCTCTGAGTTTTTTGGCCCTTCACCACCACAACCCTCCATCTTCTTGTTGCACTTATGTTTATAAATCAAGCACTTGACATCTTGCACTCCTGTTTATGAATCAAGCAGTTGACAAGTGGGAACTTATACAGAGGAGTGCTGGCTTGGTTGACAGGATCTGGAGATTGTTTGTTGGAAATTGTAGGGACATGACTAATGAACAGCAGAAATGTTTTAGTGCCAGGAATGTCTACATTGTTTATTATCAACTCTATATATAAACTGGTATCTTTTACTTTTGTGTGAAACTGGCCAAATTACCAAATTCTGATCACTTTATAGTTGAATGAACTGTTGTTTGTGCTCAATTGATAGAATGGGAGGCATACTAGCAAAATAGCAAAGAATTTGGTTGTCAGCAACAGTGGAATTGGTGTAAATAGGACTCAGAGTGGGTGAAATCACCGCTGTGTAAATAGAGCCTGCATAATTCCATACATTTTCCATCAAATACTTTTGGTCTCATTACCTTCAGAAAAAAATCCTACCATTTCAGAAGAAACAATATTTTTATTTTTTAATTTGTGGACATTGAGAGCAAGTTTCATTTTAGGGGTCAGGACAGCAAAGGGTTAACAGCACAAGGAAAAAAAGTTTTGCAAAAGGATGCACTAGGATTTTTAAGTTTCTTGTATGACATCAATGCTTATAATAAATAAAAAGGCATTATTTTTTGTAAAACTATATCAGCAGCTTTTTTAATATTCAAATTTGATGAAATAAACATGATAATTACCTGGAGGGGCTTCAATCATAGCTTTCAGTTCTGAACCAATACGATCAGCATAAGCATTAGAAGCAGTCATCCAAGTACGCTCTACTGCACGTCGAGTGATAGTTCCTGCAGGAACTACCATTGGTAAAATTGCTCCATATTTCCCCTTTCTATTAAAATCATCTGTATCAAAAGAAAACATGGGAAAAAAAAATTGTGGTCACTATAGAATGTACCTAAATATTTAGAAGAGGTTGCATATATAATACTGTACTGGTTCACTACAATATAACTTAGGAGACATCTTGGATTTAGAATGACTGAACTTAAAATATTTGTGCAAACTGCTTGAATTAAGTCACAAAACAGCTATTCATTGTCCACCTTCCACAAAGTGCAAGTACCACTTTCTGACAAGTGAAAAAATTCTTGAATGTCCCACATTATGTGCCAAGATCTCACAGACACTGAAGGTAAATTTTCAACCAAGTAACTGTTGCCACCTTGAGTCCATGTATGTTTTGCATATTTTCATAAGTTTTAATTTAAATAACATAATATAATAGGGCCCCGACCTATGATGTTCTGACATGTGAGGCTTCACACTTAAAATGTTGACACTTTGAAAGCAATTAATTTCTTACAATAACTTGCTCTTAATTTATAAGCTATCTTAATGATAAATTATAGATTAATGATAGGTGAATCACAGAACTGACGAGGGGAAAAAGGTGAGTGGTGCACTGAGGAGTCCGTGGAGACAAAGAACTTTATCCATGAAAGCAAAGAGGGGAATATATGAGAGTATAGTTATACCAATGCTCTTGAATGGGTGTGAAGCATAAGTGGTGAATGTTGCAACAAGGAGAAGACTGGAGGCAGTGGAGATGTCATGTCTAAGGGCAATGTGTGGTGTGAATATAATGCAGAGAATCCATAGTTTGGAGAATAGGAGATGTGGGATTACCAAAACTATTATCCAGAGAGCTGAGGAGGGGTTATTGAGATGGTTTGGACATGTAGAGAGGCTGAAACGAAATAGAATGACTTCAAGTGTATACAACAACAAATGTTTCTTTCTCTGTAAAGATTACAATGTGGGGTTTACATATTATAAAAAGAGGGCCACTATCACACCTAGCATGACTAGGCATTTCAGACAGACTAAAAAAAATATAGGTAGTAGGTTGGTAGACAGCAACCACCCAGGGAAGTACTACCGTCCTGCCAGATGACTGTGAAACAGAAACCTGAAACTGTTTTGCATGATGGTAGGATTGCTGGTTTCTTTTTCTGTCTCATAAACACGCTAGGTAACAGGGATATCTTGCTACTCCTACTTACACTTTGGTCACACTTCACAGACACGCACATGCATATATATATACATACATCTAGGTTTTTCCCCTTTTTCTAAATAGCTCTTGTTCTTCTTTATTTCTTCTATTGTCCATGGGGAAGTGGAAAAGAATCTTTCCTCCGTAAGCCATGCGTGTCGTATGAGGCGACTAAAATGCCGGGAGCAATGGGCTAGTAACCCCTTCTCCTGTAAACATTTACTAAAAAAGAGAAGAAAAACTTTATAAAACTGGGATGCTTGAATGTGCGTGGATGTAGTGCAGATGACAAGAAACAGATGATTGCTGATGTTATGAATGAAAAGAAGTTGGATGTCCTGGCCCTAAGCGAAACAAAGCTGAAGGGGGTAGGGGAGTTTCAGTGGGGGGAAATAAATGGGATTAAATCTGGAGTATCTGAGAGAGTTAGAGCAAAGGAAGGGGTAGCAGTAATGTTGAATGATCAGTTATGGAAGGAGAAAAGAGAATATGAATGTGTAAATGCAAGAATTATGTGGATTAAAGTAAAGGTTGGATGCGAGAAGTGGGTCAAAATAAGCGTGTATGCACCGGGAGAAGAGAGGAATGCAGAGGAGAGAGAGAGATTTTGGGAGATGTTAAGTGAATGTATAGGAGCCTTTGAACCAAGTGAGAGAGTAATTGTGGTAGGGGACCTAAATGCTAAAGTAGGAGAAACTTTTAGAGAGGGTGTGGTAGGTAAGTTTGGGGTGCCAGGTGTAAATGATAATGGGAGCCCTTTGATTGAACTTTGTATAGAAAGGGGTTTAGTTATAGGTAATACATATTTTAAGAAAAAGAGGATAAATAAGTATACAAGATATGATGTAGGGCGAAATGACAGTAGTTTGTTGGATTATGCATTGGTAGATAAAAGACTGTTGAGTAGACTTCAGGATGTACATGTTTATAGAGGGGCCACAGATATATCAGATCACTTTTTAGTTGTAGCTACACTGAGAGTAAAAGGTAGATGGGATACAAGGAGAATAGAAGCATCAGGGAAGAGAGAGGTGAATGTTTACAAACTAAAAGAGGAGGCAGTTAGGGAAAGATATAAAAAGCTTTTGGAGGATAGATGGGCTAATGAGAGCATAGGCAATGGGGTCGAACAGGTATGGGGTAGCTTTAAAAATGAAGTGTTAGAGTGTTCAGCAGAAGTTTGTGGTTACAGGAAAGTGGGTGCAGGAGGGAAGAGGAGCGATTGGTGGAATGATGATGTAAAGAGAGTAGTAAGGGAGAAAAAGTTAGCATATGAGAAGTTTTTACAAAGTAGAAGTGATGCAAGGAGGGAAGAGTATATGGAGAAAAAGAGAGAGGTTAAGAGAGTGGTGAAGCAATGTAAAAAGAGAGCAAATGAGAGAGTGGGTGAGATATTTTCAACAAAATTTGTTGATAACAAGAAAAAGTTTTGGAGTGAGATTAAGAAGTTAAGGAAGCCTAGAGAACAAATGGATTTGTCAGTTAAAAATAGGAGAGGGGAGTTATTAAATGAAGAGTTGGAGGTATTGGGAAGATGGAGGGAATATTTTGAGGAATTGTTAAATGTTGATGAAGATGGGGAGGCTGTGATTTCGTGTATAGGGCAAGGAGGAATAACATCTTGTAGGAGTGAGGAAGAGCCAGTTGTGAGTGTGGGGGAAGTTCGTGAGGCGGTAGGTAAAATGAAATGGGGTAAGGCAGCCGGGATTGATGGGATAAAGATAGAAATGTTAAAAGCACGTGGGGATATAGTTTAGGAGTGGTTGGTGCAATTATTTAATAAATGTATGGAAGAGGGTAAGGTACCTAAGGATTGGCAGAGAGCATGCATAGTTCCTTTGTATAAAGGCAAAGGGGATAAAAGAGAGTGCAAAAATTATAGGGGGATAAGTCTGTTGAGTGTACCTGGTAAAGTGTATGGTAGAGTTATTATTGAAAGAATTAAGAGTAAGATGGAGAATAGGATAGCAGATGAACAAGGAGGCTTTAGGAAAGGTAGGGGGTGTGTGGACCAGGTGTTTACAGTGAAACATATAAGTGAAGAGTATTTAGATAAGGCTAAAGAGGTCTTTGTGGCATTTATGGATTTGGAAAAGGCATATGACAGGGTGGATAGGGGGGCAATGTGGCAGATGTTGCAAGTGTATGGTGTAGGAGGTAGGTTACTGAAAGCAGTGAAGAGTTTTACGAGGATATTGAGGCTCAAGTTAGAGTATGTAGGAAAGAGGGAAATTTTTTCCCAGTAAAAGTAGGCCTTAGACAAGGATGTGTGATGTCACCGTGGTTGTTTAATATATTTATAGATGGGGTTGTAAGAGAAGTAAATGCGAGGGTCTTGGCAAGAGGCGTGGAGTTAAAAGATGATAAAGAGTCACACACAAAGTGGGAGTTGTCACAGCTGCTCTTTGCTGATGACACTGTGCTCTTGGGAGATTCTGAAGAGAAGTTGCAGAGATTGGTGGATGAATTTGGTAGGGTGTGCAAAAGAAGAAAATTAAAGGTGAATACAGGAAAGAGTAAGGTTATGAGATAACAAAAGATTTGGTGATGAAAGATTGAATATCAGATTGGAGGGAGAGAGTATGGAGGAGGTGAATGTATTCAGATATTTGGGAGTGGACGTGTCAGCGGATGGGTCAATGAAAGATGAGGTGAATCATAGAATTGATGAGGGGAAAAGAGTGAGTGGTGCACTTAGGAGTCTGTGGAGACAAAGAACTTTGTCCTTGGAGGCAAAGAGGAGAATGTATGAGAGTATAGTTTTACCAACACTCTTATATGGGTGTGAAGCATGGGTGATGAATGTTGCAGCGAGGAGAACGCTGGAGGCAGTGGAGATGTCATGTCTGAGGGCAATGTGTGGTGTGAATATAATGCAGAGAATTCGTAGTTTGGAAGTTAGGAGGAGGTGCGGGATTACCAAAACTGTTGTCCAGAGGGCTGAGGAAGGGTTGTTGAGGTGGTTCGGACATGTAGAGAGAATGGAGCAAAACAGAATGACTTCAAGAGTGTATCAGTCTGTAGTGGAAGGAAGGCGGGGTAGGGGTCGGCCTAGGAAAGGTTGAAGAGAGGGGGTAAAGGAGGTTTTGTGTGCGAGGGGCTTGGACTTCCAGCAGGCATGCTGAGCGTGTTTGATAGGAGTGAATGGAGACAAATGGTTTTTAATACTTGACGTGCTGTTGGAGTGTGAGCAAAGTAACATTTATGAAGGGGTTCAGGGAAACCGGCAGGCTGGACTTGAGTCCTGGAGATGGGAAGTACAGTGCCTGCACTCTGAAGGAGGGGTGTTAATGTTGCAGTTTAAAAACTGTAGTGTAAAGCACCCTTCTGGCAAGACAGTGATGGAGTGAATGATGGTGAAAGTTTTTCTTTTTCGGGCCACCCTGCCTTGGTGGGAATCGGCCAGTGTGATAAAAAAAAAAAAAAAAAAAAAATCTTACTCTATACTGCTACAGGTTATGGAGCATATTGATATCACAGGCAAACTTATGACTAGTTTAAGATTTATTAGACAACAGCTTTATTCAAAATTTTATGTTTACAGTCATTTGGGCGAGTGTAAGTGTAAATTGGGGGAATCACAGATATCGAGAGTAGGTCTAGTTTGTTTTTTATGTGTGCATGATACAAGTAAAAGAATAGGTGGTTTTCATGTACGTAGTCAGCTGACGGTGGAGTATAAATCTGTAGTGGAGGGAAGGCAAGGCAGGGGTCGGCCTAGGAAAGGTTGGAAGGAGGGGGTAAAGGAAGTATTGTGCGCAAGGGGCTTGGGCCTCCAACAAGCATGCGTGAGTGTGTTACATAGGAGGAAATAGAAACAAATGGTTTTTAGGACTTGATGTGCTGTTGGAGTGTAAGCAAGGTAACATTTATGAAGGGATTCAGGGAAACCGGCAGGCCGGACTTGATTCCTGGGGATGGGAAGTACAGTGCAGGCACTCTGAAGGAGGGGTGTTAATGTTGCAGTTTTATAACTGTAGTGTAAGCATGCCTCTGGCAAGACAGTGATGAGTGAAAGATGATGAAAGTTTTTCTTTTTCGGGCTACCCTGCCTTGGTGGGGAAACGGCTGATGTGTTAATAAAAAAATAAATAGAGATTATAAACACAATAGGGGCCCCAACTTATGATGTAAATGTACGCCAGAAAATTCAGGGTAAGCCGATTGTTCAGCACTCACAACCTAATTTTCCCAAAATAAATAAGGCAAACTGAAGTGATGTACAGTGGACCCTCGAGTTTCGGCAGCATGACTTTCGTGAAATTCGACCTTCGGCGAGTTTTTTTTTTGGCAAAATTTGGCCTCGAGTTTCGTGATTAGACTCGTGTTTCAGCAACCGTCCGGTACCCATCTGCTCGTCACCGCGCACACCAAGCCAGTCTCCCACGCCATTCACGCTCAGTGTGCCATTGTTTACCAACACATGACCATCACTCCGCGGGTTCATACAATACATTTCATAATAATCCATTGTTTTTTATGCTTGCAACTGCTAAATAAGTCATCATGGACCCAAGGAAAGCTAGTGCAAGCCTTTTGGTAAATAAAGTGAGGAACACGATCCAGAGGGATTTTGAAGGGTTTGAGGCAGACCCTGTCCCTGCTGACCCTCTGCCTGTTGTGGAAGGCGTTGTAGCATTGGGCAAGTCCATGGGTTGAAGGTGAGTGACGGGGATGTGGAAGAGTTGGTGGAGGACCACAGGAAGAGCTAACCACTGACAAACTGCAAGAGCTTCAACTGGAACAGCATCAGACCACAGCCAAGGAACTTGCTTCAGAGGAGGAGGAAAAGAGAGTGAAGGAGGTTCCTTCTTCATTGATTAAGGACATGTGTGGAATGTGGAATGAGTTGCAAAGTTTTGTTGAAAAGTATCACCCTGACCAAGCTGAAACAAGCCATATCTGCAACATGTACAATGACAGTGTTGTGTCCCACTTCAGGGAAATCTTAAAAAAACGCCAGAAAAAGACCTCTCTGGGCAGATATTTTGTGCGACAGGGGTCCAGCGACTCTCAAGTTGTTCCCAGTGGCATTAAAAGAAGAAGGGAAGCAACCACAGATAAGGACTTGCTACCTAAAGCCCTAATGGAAGGAGATTCTCCTTCCAAACAATAGTGTACACCTTCCTCCTATCCCCTCCTCCCGTCTTCCATCCACCCAGAAGTCTTCAGTAAAGGTAAGTGTTATGTTATTATTATTATTTTTTATATGCATGTACTTGATTTCTCATTGATTTCAGTATATAAATTTTTATTTAATTTGAAAAAAAAAAAATTTTATTTTAATATTTTTGGGTGTTTGGAACGGATTAATTTTATTTCCATTATTTCTTATGGGGAAAATGGTTTCGTGTTTCGTGAATTTCGACTTTCGGCAGGCTCTCTGGAACGGATTAATCACAAAACTCGGTGGTCCACTGTATTCCAAGCCCTAATATTCGATATCTAATTTCATTTATTTTTTCCAATGAATATGTATCCAATATCTTACATTCACCTAAGTACATAGTAGGTTGGTAGACAACAACCACCCAGGGAGGTATACCACTGCAATCCCAAGTGAGTGCAAAACAAATGCCTGTAATTGTTTTACATGATGGTATGATTGATAGTAGTCTTTTTTCTGTCTCATAAACATGCAAGATTTCAGGTACATTATACTACTTCTACTTACACTTAGGTCACACTACACATGCACGTACAGTGGAACCTCAAAAATCGAACGTATCACATATCGAACGTTTCGAAAATAGGACAATTTTTTCGGACAAACTGTGTCCCTATTATCGAACGCGCCCCTATTTTCGGACCGCCGGGTACGGGACCTGTCTGTCGGCTCACTCTGTCCGCATCCCCACGCAGGCGCCGTGAGCAGTCTAGCTTTGTTTATGCTTGAGTGAACACTAACCTGCACTCTCATTCACACATTTTACGATTATTTCGTTGTGTTTAGTGCTTGTGGGACTGTGAAATAAGCTGCCATGGGCCCAAAGAAACTTGCTAGTGGTACCCCTGTGGTAAAGAAAGTGAGAAACACCATAGATGTGAAGAAGGAAATAATACAGAAGTATGAGAGTGGTGTGAGACTTGTTGAGCTTGCCAGGACGTATGGGACAAACAAGTCGACCGTTGGTTCTATCCTGGCAAAGAAAGAACAAATCAAGGAAGCTGATGTTGTGAAAGGTGTTAATATGCTAACCAAAAAAAGACCACAAATAGCTGAAGAGGTTGAGAAGTTGTTGCTGGTGTGGATCAAGGATAAAGAGATTGCAGGTGATAGTGTTTCAGAGATGATTATTTGCGAAAAGGCAAGGAAGTTGCATGCCGATCTGGTACAGAAAACTCCTGGAACCAGTGCTGATAGTGAATTTTGGCCAGCAGAGGCTGGTTTGACAGATTTAAGAAGTGTAGTGGCATACACAATGTTGTAAGACATGGTGTGCAAGCCAGTTCAGACAAATGGGCGGCTGAGAAGTTTGTACAGGAGTTTAACCCTTAAACGGTCCAAACAGATCGACGTTCAAATTCGCAGTGCTACAAAAGTAGATCTACTTTTTTCCACATATTTTCAAATATAACAAAAAAAAATGTAGATAATAGTTTTTTACATGTTTTCAAATGTAAAACAAAAAAGAAGATCTACACTGTTTTACATACTTTCAGATGTTGAAAAAACGTATATATACGTTTGGACCATTTAAGGGTTAAGGGGTACATAGACAGTGAAGAATTCAAACCTGAACAAGTGTTTAATTGTGACAAAACAGGCTTGTTTTGGAAGAAAATGCCAAAAAGGACCTTCATCACACAGAAGGAAAAGGCACTGCCAGGACACAAGCCTATGAAAGACAGGCTTACTCTTTTATTCTGTGCTAATGCTAGTGGTGATTTTAAAGTGAAGCCTTTACTTGTGTATCATTCAGAAAATCCCAGAGTGTTTAAGAAAAACTATGTCTTTAAGAGCAAGTTATGTGTCTTGTGGAAAGATAATCATAAGGCATGGGTCACAAGACAAATTTTCAAAGAGTGGGTCTATGAAGTGTTTGGCCCAAGTGTGAAAAAATACCTCCAGGAAAAGAAATTGTCACTCAAGTGCCTCCTGTTAATGGATAATGCTCCTGCTCATCCTCCAAACTTATTAGACCTCTTGTCTAAGGACTTCAGTTTTATAAAAGTGAAGTTCTTGCCTCCTAACACCACTCTTCTCCTCCAGCCCATGGACCAGCAGGTTATTTCTAACTTCAAAAAACTCTACACAAAAGCAGTGTTTGAAAAGTGCTTTGAAGTGACGACAGACACTAAGTTGACCCTAAGAGAGTTCTGGAGGAATCACTTCAACATCTACAACTCCGTAAGCCTTATAGGTAAGGCTTGGGAGGGAGTGACTTCCAGGACTTTGAACTCTGCTTGGAGACAATTGTGGCCAGATTGTGTCCAAAAGAGGGATTTTGAAGGGTTTGAGGCTGACCCTGACCCTGACCCAGCTCACCCTCTGCCTGTTGTGGCCTCTATTGTGGCACTGGGGAACACCCTGGGGTTGGAGGTGAGTGGTGAGGATGTGGAAGAGTTGGCGGAGGACCACAGGGAAGAGCTAACCACTGAAGAGCTGCAAGAGCTTCATCTGGAACAGTATCAGACCACAGCTGAGGAACTTGCTTCAGAGGAGGAAGACGGAGTGGATGAGGTGCCTTCTTCAAAGATTAAGGAGATTTGTGCCAAGTGGAATGATGTCCAAATGTTTGTGCAGAAGTACCACCCTGAACAAGCTGAAACAAGCCATCTTTGCAACAAGTTCAGTGACAGAACCATGTCCCATTTTAAGGAAATGTTAAAGAGGTGCCAGAAACAGAGGACTGTGGACAGTTATTTTGTGAGACAGGGGTCCAGTGACTCTCAAGCTGGTCCTAGTGGCATTAAAAGACAGAGAAGGGAAGTAACCCCAGAGAGGGCTTTACCTGAAGTCCTCATGGAGGGGGATTCTCCTTCCAAACACTAACCCCAACTCCCTCTCTCCTCCTCCCTATCTTCCAGATGCCATCACCAATCTTCAATAAAGGTAAGTAAAAATGTTATTTTATATATATTACTATACATAATTAAAAACTATAGTATTTGTTGTATGTAAAACTGTAATTAATCTCTATAAAATGTATTTTTCGTGTGAATATTTTTAGGTTTCTGGAACGGATTAATTGTATTTTCATTATTTCTTATGGGAAATATTGCTTTGAATTTTAGACTTTTCGAATTTAGAACTAGCTCCTGGAACGGATTAAGTTCGATTTTTGAGGTTCCACTGTACAAGCATATACAGCTGGCCCTCCACTTTCACAAGTTCTACTTTCGCAAGCTTCGAACACTTGCAAATGCCCAGCCGCCCAATCATATTTACCCAACAAATGTGGGAAAAAGTATGAGAAAACGCTTCCTGCCACGTCCCTACTACGCTCCCTCTTACCCCTTCAACCAGCAGCCCGCTAGTCCACCACTCACTCAGTCATTGTCCAGTTACTGTTCGCATCGGTCGTGTCCAGTTACTGTTCATGTTCATCAGTACATGTGTGTTTGTGTGGTGGTGCAAGTATGGCCCCCAAGTGAACAGCAACCATTACTGATGAGCCAACCCCTAAGCACTCAAAGAAAGTCATGAATCTGGAGAAGGTGAAATTGCTAGACAAGTGTAGGGCAGGTTATTAGAGCAATTCTGCCAATGGAAAATTATTTAATATAAACGAAAGCACAGTGTGCTCTATCAAGGAAAATGAGGCGAAGATAAGGGTGGGACTAGCATTTACTGATCCTCCTTCAGCCAAGCATGTGTCACAAGTAAGAAACAGTGCAATGTCTAAGAATCAGCATTATTTGTGTGGATTTCAGACCAAAATAGAAAAGGAAATCCCATAGACAGCAATGCTATTCGTGCAAAGGAAAAGACTTGGTATGATACATTGGCTAGTGATGAGGCTAGTACCGGTGCAGAACCAAGACGTCCTACCATCACCCATCCTGACTTTCTAGCAAGTAAAGGATGGTCTGATAAATTTAAGAGATAGTTCTCCCTGCACAACCTGAAGATGAGTGGAGAATCAGGTTCGGCAGATCATGTTTCGGCAGCTGCATTCCCTGGCACTTTGAAAAAAATCATCGTTGAGAAGGAATACAGCCCTGAGCAGGTGTGGAATATGGATGAAACAGCCCTGTATTGGAAGAAGATGCCTGCCAGAACCTTCATCACCAAGGAGAAGTGTGTGCCAGAGGTCAAGGCTGCGAAAGACCAGTGTACATTGATGCTATGTGCTAACGCTGCTGGACACGTGGTAAAGCCAGGCTTTATTTATAAAACTGCCAACCCCAGAGCAGTGAAGTGAGACTGGCAGTGAAGAGTTAGAATCCACACACTAGACTCATCATGCCATTCAACTGTCATCAGTAACTGCATGGCTACCATCATCATCATCGTCAATGTCATCATCACAAGTCATCAGACTTCGTCTCCCTAACCTTACGAGTGGTGAGTGTTTTGTTTGTTCATTATTTGTTATTAAATCATAACATGTACAGTGGACCCTTGGCTAACGAACACTTCGCATAACATTAAATCCGCCCAACAAAGCGTTTGAGCATAAAAATTTTGGCCTGGCTAACGATAAAAAACTCGCCCAACGTGATTCGTCTCGAACCTGGCCATCCAGCCTGAGCGCCTCAGCTGCCCTGCCATCATTGTTTACAAGCCAGGGTGGCCGGTTTCATGCATACATTCGATACATTTTGTATTATTCCATTGTTTATAGTGCTTGTAACTGCTAAATAAGCCACCATGGGCACAAAGAAAGCTTCTAGTTCCAACCCCGTGGTAAAAAGGGTGAGAAATACTATCATACCATGGTCAGCTACTGCTGCACCATTGTGGGGTGTATTTATCATCTTTATATTCAAAGTTTAATCTCTATAAAGATTACAATGTTGAATTTACAGAATTTGGTTGTTGTGTGGTTTACATGTAGTTAAATAATGATTACAGAGTGTACCACTAGAACGCCTAGCATGGCTAGGCATTTCGGGCAGACTTAGTTTAATTCTTTATTTTAAAATATTACAAATTATGAGGTAAGTTGGTATTATGGCTAAGTGACTAAATACTAGTTTGTGAGTTTAGCAAGGTGAATGCTTTTGTTTTGCCACAGGACATAGTTTCAGTATTGGAGTATCATAGGATTCATTATTTTAAGATTGAGATTAATATTTCTGTTTATTGTCAAATGGGTGAGTGAGTGTAAGTGTGAACAACCAGGTGGTATTCGTGTAGTTAGTTGATGGGGTTTATCAGGGAGATAAGATGTTTTCTAATGGTAGTTTTAAAGGTGATGAATGTGTCTGCAGTTCTAGAGTTCTCAGGTAGGGTGTTCCAGATTTTAGGGCCTTTGACATACATTGAATTTTTGTAAAGGTTTAGTCGGATATGGGGAATGTCGAAGAGATGTTTGTGTCTGGTGTTATGCCTGTGGGTTCTGTCACAACTATCAAGAAAGCGTTTTAGGTCAAGGTTGATATTGGAGTTTAAGGTCTGTAGATGTAGATTGCACAGTAGTAAGTGTGGATGTACTGAACAGGGAGTAAGTTTAGATCTATGAAGAGTGGGGGTGTGTGTTGCCAGGGATGGGATTTAGTGATTATTCTTACTGCAGCTTTTTGTTGGGTTATTATTGGCTTTAGGTGTGTTGCTGCAGTTGATCCCAAGCACAAAATAGCATAGGTGAGGTATGGATAAATAAGTGAGTGGTATAGTGTGAGAAGGGCATTTTGCGGCACGTAGTATCGTATCTTGGAGAGGTTCCCAACTGTTTTGGATACTTTTTTGGTTATGTGTTGGATATGGGTGCTGAAATTCAGGTTGTTGTCAAGGTATAGGCCTAGGAATTTGCCCTCATTATGTCTGTTAATTAGAGTGTTGTCGATCTTAATGTTAATTTGTGCATCTCCTGCTCTGCTACCAAACATAATATAGTAGGTTTTGTCAGTGTTAAGCGTAAGTTTATTGGCTGTCATCCAAGTCGATATTTTGATCAGCTCCTCGTTAACAATGGTGTTGAGGGTGGCAAGATTAGGGTGAGAGATGACATAAGTCGTGTCGTCAGCGAAGAGAATGGGTTTCAGGTGTTGGGATACGTTTGGAAGATCATTGATGTATATGAGGAAGAGCAGGGGACCAAGGACACTTCCCTGCGGAAACTCCAGTATCAAGTGGCCGTGTTGTTGATGCTGTGTCTTTAATGGTAACATACTGATACCTATTAGTAAGGTAAGATTTGAAATAAGCAAGCGCATGGCCTCTTATACCGTAATGGTCAAGTTTGTGGAGTAGGATGTCGTGGTCTACTGTGTCAAAAGCTTTTCTTAGGTCAATAAAAATTCCTAGTGGATATTCCTTATTTTCCAATGCTGTGTAAAGCAGATCTAGCATTTTTATGATTGCATCATTAGTGCTTTTATTTTTCCTAAATCCAAATTGGCAGGGGTTGAGTATGTTTTGTGCTGTTATAAATGAATATAGTCTCCGGTGCACGAGTTTCTCAAAGATTTTGAATAGCAATGGTAAGTTTGATATTGGCCTATAGTTGTTTAAGTCAGTAGGGTCACCACCTTTATGTATTGGTGTAACCCTTGCCATCTTGAGTAGTTTCGGGAAGGTGCTAGTTTCTAGTGACTTGTTAAAAAGTAATGAAATAGCATGCGAAAGGATATGGGCCGCTCGCTTGTACAGTAATGGTGGGACATTAGACAGATTCCCTGAGTTGTTTTTAAGTGACTTTATAATCTCGGTGATTTCCGAGGGCTCAGTTGGTGCAAGATAGAAGGAATTTGGGAAATTCCCATCTAGGTAGTCCCCGGCATGGGCATTAGTATGTGGGATTTTATTGGAGAGATTAGATCCTATGGTTGAGAAGAAGTCGTTTATCTTGTTAGCTGTGTCAGTGGGATGTAGTGGTGTTTCATTAGGTTTAGTTAGGACAATATTCTTGTTTTTTTTTCAGTTTGTGGGTCCCTAGAATCTGAGTGTGTTTTCCAGGTCTTTTTTATATCTCCTCTAGTGTCTGTGAATCTACTGGAGTAGTGTAGTTGTTTGGCTTTCTTTATTACTTTGGTGAGAACTGATGAATAGTGTTTAAGAATATCTTTGTGTATTAAGCCCTGTCTATATTGCTTTTCATATTGGTGTTTCTTGTCAATGGATTTCAGAATGGTGCTAGTTAGCCATGGGCAACCAAGCCATTTGTTTGTGATCTGTTTCGTTTTTATAGGACAATATTTGTTGAATAGTCTAAGTAATTTGTTAAGAAAAATGTCTGTCCAGTCATCAATACCATTGGCCTTGGAGAATTCTGTAGGCCAGTCAACAATCTCTAGGTCAGTTGTGAACTTCCTTATTGAGGCCTCGTCATGGAGTCTAAATGAGACTTTGTTGTATTCAAGCGGTGGTTTATTAATGTTTGTCAGGAGGAAGGTAGGGTAGTGGTCTGTAGTGCTATCTGTGATTATCCCTGATTTAAGGGGGGCTAGTATATTGGTCCATATGTGGTCTATTATGGTTGCACTTGTCTCAGTTAGCCTGGTTGGTTTAGTTATTGTTGGTATGAGACGTGTGTTGTTTATATTGTTGATGAAATCAGTTACAGGCTGATCATCTAGTAAGCCAAGGTTGATGTTGAAGTCTCCAGCTAAGAGAAGGTGGTGCTTATTCATTTGTCTGTTTGTTATTAGTGACTTTAATTTCTCACTGAAATTTGGGATGTTTGTGTGAGGTATCCTGTAAATGGCACCGATTGTTATAGGTGTCTTAAGGTTTTTTTTACAGTAAAATTAGCAAAAATGTATTCCCCATATTCATCACTAAAGCAAGTGGTGCTAATACAAGATAACTGGTTAGAGTAATAGATTGCAATACCACCCCCAACTTGGTTTGGTCTGCAGTTGTGAATTGCTGTGTATCCTGGTAGAGGGTAGATATCTATTGTGTCCTGCTTAAGCCAGGTCTCAATAAGAATAATGCAGGAGAAGGGTGTCTTTAGTGATTCAAGGAGTGCCAGGAGGTCATCATAGTGTTTGCTTAAGGACCTGATTTTGTAGTTAAGTACTGATAGGCTTTTAGCATTGTTTAGGATAGTGCTGGCTTGTGATGCTGTGTAATAAAGGCAGTTACTTTCCAATAGGTTTTGATTGGGTGTCAGATTATGGAGGTTTAGATCAGGGTCAACGTGATCAATCATCTTCTAGGTTTAAATTATGGTTATTTATATCCTGAGTTATGTGTTGAGTTCTAGTACTGATATCTGTAGTGGTGGGAAGCTTGGATAAGTAAATAGCTAGAGTATTTTGGTTATATAGAGTATAGTCACTACTAAACATAATGAAGTTGATGTTGTCTGTGTTGTGCTGGAATGAACTAAAGTACAACTAGGTATAAACTAGTAATATAAAAATACAAATTTAAAATAGAACAAGACTCTCACTTGTAATTGCACTAAGGTCTAATATAATGACTTTTGGGGAGTCAATGTTTTGAGCTAGAATGAGCTATAGTATAACTAGATTTAATCTAATAATATAAAAATACAAATTAAAAATAGCACCAGTCTCTCACTAGTAATTGCAATATGGTCTAATATAATGAATTTGGTATTGACTATAGTACAACTGAGTTTAATCTAATAATATAAAAAACGCACAAGACTCTCAATTGTAATTGCACTAAGGTCTTATATAAGTTGTTTACAAGAATTAGAGTATAACTAGATTTAAATTGACAAGATAAAATATACAAGTTAAGGTAGCAAAAGAATAAAAAAGTAGAAAAAAAAAAAATAAGATATATGAGATAGTTGGTACTAGTTAGCAAAAGATAGTTAAGGGCCTTGAACAATAATATAATTGAAATATACACTAACTGCACACACAATATAGTCACTAAGATATGAAAACAATCTTAGAGTAGGAATTATAATATAAACTTTATTATTTTATTATTATCACACTGGCCGATTCCCACCAAGGCAGGGTGGCCCAAAAAAGAAAAACTTTCACCATCATTCACTCCATCACTGTCTTGCCAGAAGGGTGCTTTACACTACAGTTTTTAAACTGCAACATTAACACCCCTCCTTCAGAGTGCAGGCACTGTACTTCCCATCTCCAGGACTCAAGTCCGGCCTGCCGGTTTCCCTGAATCCCTTCATAAATGTTACTTTCCTCACACTCCAACAGCACGTCAAGTATTAAAAACCATTTGTCTCCATTCACTCCTATCAAACACGCTCACGCATGCCTGCTGGAAGTCCAAGCCCTGGCACACAAAACCTCCTTTACCCCCTCCCTCCAACCTTTCCTAGGCTGACCCCTACCCCGCCTTCCTTCCACTACAGACTGATACACTCTTGAAGTCATTCTGTTTCACTCCATTCTCTCTACATGTCCGAACCACCTCAACAACCCTTCCTCAGCCCTCTGGACAACAGTTTTGGTAATCCCGCACCTCCTCCTAACTCAAAACTACGAATTCTCTGCATTATATTCACACCACACATTGCCCTCAGACATGACATCTCCACTGCCTCCACCCTTCTCCTCGCTGCAACATTCATCACCCACGCTTCACACCCATATAAGAGCGTTGGTAAAACTATACTCTCATACATTCCCCTCTTTGCCTCCAAGGACAAAGTTCTTTGTCTCCACAGACTCCTAAGTGCACCACTCACTCTTTTTCCCTCATCAATTCTATGATTCACCTCATCTTTCATAGACCCATCCGCTGACACGTCCACTCCCAAATATCTGAATACGTTCACCTCCTCCATACTCTCTCCCTCCAATCTGATATCCAATCTTTCATCACCTAATCTTTTTGTTATCCTCATAACCTACTCTTTCCTGTATTCACCTTTAATTTTCTTCTTTTGCACACCCTACCAAATTCATCCACCAATCTCTGCAACTTCTCTTCAGAATCTCCCAAGAGCACAGTGTCATCAGCAAAGAGCAGCTGTGACAACTCCCACTTTGTGTGTGATTCTTTATCTTTTAACTCCACGCCTCTTGCCAAGACCCTCACATTTACTTCTCTTACAACCCCATCTATAAATATATTAAACAACCACGGTGACATCACACATCCTTGTCTAAGGCCTACTTTTACTGGGAAAAAATTTCCCTCTTTCCTACATACTCTAACTTGAGCCTCACTATCCTCGTAAAAACTCTTCACTGCTTTCAGTAACCTACCTCCTACACCATACACTTGCAACATCTGCCACATTGCCCCCATATCCACCCTGTCATATGCCTTTTCCAAATCCATAAATGCCACAAAGACCTCTTTAGCCTTATCTAAATACTGTTCACTTATATGTTTCACTGTAAACACCTGGTCCACACACTCCCTACCTTTCCTAAAGCCTCCTTGTTCATCTGCTATCCTATTCTCCGTCTTACTCTTAATTCTTTCAATTATAACTCTACCATACACTTTACCAGGTATACTCAACAGACTTATCCCCCTATAATTTTTGCACTCTCTTTTATCCCCTTTGCCTTTATACAAAGGAACTATGCATGCTCTCTGCCAATCCCTAGGTACCTTCCCCTCTTCCATACATTTATTAAATAATTGCACCAACCACTCCAAAACTATATCCCCACCTGCTTTTAACATTTCTATCTTTATCCCATCAATCCCAGCTGCCTTACCCCCTTTCATTTTACCTACTGCCTCACGAACTTCCCCCAAACTCACAACTGGCTCTTCCTCACTCCTACAAGATGTTATTCCTCCTTGCCCTATACACGAAATCACAGCTTCCCTATCTTCATCAACATTTAACAATTCCTCAAAATATTCCCTCCATCTTCCCAATACCTCTAACTCTCCATTTAATAACTCTCCTCTCCTATTTTTAACTGACAAATCCATTTGTTCTCTAGGCTTTCTTAATTTGTTAATCTCACTCCAAAACTTTTTCTTATTTTCAACAAAATTTGTTGATAACATCTCCCACTCTCTCATTTGCTCTCTTTTTACATTGCTTCACCACTCTTTAACCTCTCTCTTTTTTCTCCATATACTCTTCCCTCCTTGCATCACTTCTACTTTGTAAAAACTTCTCATATGCTAACTTTTTCTCCCTTACTACTCTCTTTACATCATCATTCCACCAATCGCTCCTCTTCCTCCTGCACCCACTTTCCTGTAACCACAAACTTCTGCTGAACACTCTTACACTACATTTTTAAACCTACCCCATACTCTTCGACCCCATTGCCTATGCTCTCATTAGCCCATCTATCCCCCAATAGCTGTTTATATCTTACCCTAACTGCCTCCTCTTTTAGTTTATAAACCTTCACCTCTCTCTTCCCTGATGCTTCTATTCTCCTTGTATCCCATCTACCTTTTACTCTCAGTGTAGCTACAACTAGAAGTGATCTGATATATCTGTGGCCCTCTATAAACATGTACATCCTGAAGTCTACTCAACAGTCTTTTATCTACCAATACATAATCCAACAAACTACTGTCATTTCGCCCTACATCATATCTTGTATACTTATTTATCCTCTTTTTCTTAAAATATGTATTACCTATAACTAAACCCCTTTCTATACAAAGTTCAATCAAAGGGCTCCCATTATCATTTACACCTGGCACCCCAAACTTCCCTACCACACCCTCTCTAAAAGTTTCTCCTACTTTAGCATTCAGGTCCCCTACCACAATTACTCTCTCACTTGGTTCAAAGGCTCCTATACATTCATTTAACATCTCCCAAAATCTCTCTCTCTCCTCTGCATTCCTCTCTTCTCCAGGTGCATACACGCTCATTATGACCCACTTCTCGCATCCAACCTTTACTTTAATCCACATAATTCTTGAATTTACATACTCATATTCTCTTTTCTCCTTCCATAACTGATCATTTAACATTACTGCTACCCCTTCCTTTGCTCTAACTCTCTCAGATACTCAGATTTAATCCCATTTATTTCCCCCACTGAACTCTCCTACCCCTTCAGCTTTGTTTCGCTTAGGGCCAGGACATCCAACTTCTTTTTCATTCATAACATCAGCAATCATCTGTTTCTTGTCATCCGCACTACATCCACGCACATTTAAGCATCCCAGTTTTATAAAGTTTTTCTTCTTCTCTTTTTTAGTAAATGTCTACAGGAGAAGGGGTTACTAGCCCATTGCTCCCGGCATTTTAGTCGCCTCATACGACACGCATGGCTTACGGAGGAAAGATTCTTTTCCACTTCCCCATGGACAATAGAAGAAATAAAGAAGAACAAGAGCTATTTAGAAAAAGGAGAAAAACCTAGATGTATGTATATACGTATATATATGCATGTGCGTGTCTGTGAAGTGTGACCAAAGTGTAAGTAGGAGTAGCAAGATATCCCTGTTATCTAGCGTGTTTATGAGACAAAAAGAAACCAGCAATCCTACCATCATGCAAAACAGTTACAGGTTTTTGTTTCACAGTCATCTGGCAGGACGGTAGTACTTCCCTGGGTGGTTGCTGTCTACCAACCTACTACCTATAATATATAATTTTATAATATAAAAATACAAATTGAAATGGTACTTGCAATTGCACTAGGGTCTGGTATAGGTTGTTGACAAGATCAAGAGTATAACTAGATTTAATTGACAAAATAAAATTCACAATTAAAGTACCAAAAGAATAATAGTAAAAAATAACAATGGTAATGTCTTGGTTATAATATGATAGTAAGATGGTAGACAGGTACACAGGTACAAAGGATAATATAAAGGTTGGAGTTGAATATACAAATTTGAAAATTTGGCAACAAAATGTTATGGGAAGTATAAAATAATGTTTAATGTACAAAAGAAAAATTGACTGGTAGTAAATATGGTGTTTAATAAAATTTTAGTAAGTAATAATGATTACAAAAAAAGTGAAAAAGTAATGTTTATTTCATTCAATATTGCACTGGTAGTTATACTAGAGGTTATATGGCAGTACAAGGTAATTAAGAGTACTCTAAGATAGTAAATGTGGTATTAAAACAGGTAAAGGTAATTAGACAAGTAATGGTTATTAAATGTCAAAAATGTTAAGAGTAAATTGAAATTATAGTAAAAATGATAATTATTAATTTTAGTAAGTAATATCAATTGATAGTATTTAAAAAAATATGAGGTAGTAATATGGACAGAGAAAGTATCAATTCAGCTAATGTTTAAGCAAACAATAGTAAATAAGAAAATTACATAAGGTGACTCAAGCTTACTAGTAAAATCACAAAATGAGGTAGTTGATTATTTAATTACTAAGAGATTGTACTATGAAATTTGAACAATAATGGAGCAAAACATACACTACACTACGTAGGCTTTTAAGTTGGACATTGTTTAGTTATTCTCTGTAAGATTAGTATCCCTGAGAAATCGTGATAGATCATTCTCGTTGTTATGTATCGTGTTTATTATATAATTTTGAAAAAATATCATAGCTGGATTAATGAAAATGTGTATATTAATGTAATATACGACATTTAATGAGACTCAATGATTATTATTGAGTATTATTATCATTACTAATATGGTGTCACTCGTACAAGTTATCTGGCTACCACATCTCATATTTATGTTTATTTATTCTACTGTGGAGTGTATTTATCATGTTTATATGTTATGTATCATGTTTATTATATAATTTTGAAAAAATATCATACATGGATTAATGAAAATGTGTATATTAACATAATATACAACATTTAATGAGACTCAATGATTATTATTGAGTATTATTATCATTACTAATATGGTGAATTGAGACATAAGACACTCTTAGTGATTTTAATGTGTACCTGCATGCCAGCACAGTGTGTAAATTTATTTAGGTACAGGTATACATAAGCATAATTATCAGAGTATATACAGTGGAAACCTGGTTTTCAGCCAGTTTGGTTATCGGCCAACTCGGTTATCGGGGGGTTTTTCGGTGCCCGGTTATCAGCCGTTTGCTCGGTTATCGGCCATTTTGGACGCATCCATCTGCCGGCTGGGGCAGCTTCTGCTTCAGTTTGGCTTTCTCTCGGTGGCTGAGGAAGCTTCTGCTCATACATCCAAACATTTCGCTTGTTTACCATTGTTTTTAGTGGTTTTTCTTACCGTGCAACTGTGAAATAAGTAAAGATGGCTCCAAAGAAAGTTCCTAGTAAAGTTCCTGTGGTAAAGAAAGTGAGAAACACCATGGAATTTAGCGTGAAATGACAGAAAAGTTTGAGAGTGGTATGAAGGTGATGGAACTTGCCAAGATGTACAGCAAGAATAAATCAACAATTACATCCATCCTGACAAAGAAAGAACAAATAAAAGACGCTAAACAAATGTCACCAATAATGGAAGAGATGGAAAAGTTATTATTATTGTGGATTAAGAAAAAAGAATTAGTGGTGGACAGTGCTGTGGAGTCGATCATTTGTGAGAAAGCAAAGCAGTTGCATGAGGATCTTGCAAAGAAAATGTCTGGAACAAGTGCTGCAGTTTGTGAATTTAGGGCCAGCAAAGGATGGTTTGATAGATTTAAGAAGCGTAGTGGCATACACAGTGTTGTAAGGCATGGTGAGGCTGCAAGTTCTGACAAATGTACAGCTGAAAAGTATGTTCATGAATTCCAGGACTATGTAAAGGCTGAAGGATTCAAACTCCAACAAGTGTTCAATTATGACGAAACAGGCCTGTTTTGGAAGAAATTGCCAAACAGGACCTATATTACCCAGGAGGAAAAGGCACTGCCAGGACACAAGCCTATGAAAGACAGGCTTACTCTTTTGTTGTGTGGTAATGCTAGTGGGGATTTCAAAGTGAAGCCTTTACTCATGTATCACTCAGAAAATCCTAGTGTTCAAGAAAAACAATATCATGAAGAATAGATTGTGTGTGATGTGGAAAGCTAATCATAAGGCATGGGTCACAAGGCAAATTTTCAGAGTGGGTTAATGATGTGTTTGGCCCAAGTGTGAAAAAAATACCTCCTGGAAAAGAAATTGCCACTCAAGTGCCTCCTGTTACTGGACAATGCTCTTGCACATCCTCCAGACTTGCAAGACCAAGTGTTTAGGGACTTCAATTTCATCACAGTGAAGTTCTTGCCTCCTAACACCACTCGTCTCCTCCAGCCCATGGACCAGCAGGTCATTTCTAACTTCAAAAAACTACACAAAAGCAGTGTTTCAAAAGTGCTTTGAAGTGACCTTGGATACTCAGTTGGCCCTAAGAGAGTTCTGGAGGAATCACTTCACTATCCTCCAATGCATAAGCCTTATAGGTAAGGCATGGGAGGGAGTGACTTCCAGGACTTTGAACTCTGCTTGGAGAAAACTGTGACCAGATTGTGTCCAAAAGAGGGAATTTGAAGGGTTTGAGGCCGACCCTGACCCTGCTGACCCTGTGGACTCTATTGTGGCACTGGGGAAGTCCCTGGGTTTGGAGGTGAGTGGCGAGGATGTGGAAGAGTTGGTGAAGGACCACAGGGAAGAGCTAATCACTGAAGAGCTGCAAAAGCTTCATCTCGAACAGCAACAGACTGCAGCTGAGAAACTTGCTTCAGAGAAGGAGGAAGAGGGAGTGAAGGAGGTGCCTTCTTCAGAGATTAAAGAGGTGTGTGTAATGTGGACTAGGGTGCAAGCTTTTGTAGAGAAACACCACCCTGAAAAAGCTGACACAAGCCATATCTGCAACATGTTTAGTGACAAAACCCTGTCCCACTTCAGGGAAATCTTAAAGACACACCAGAAACAGAGCAGTCTGGACAGTTATTTTGTGAGACAGGGATCCAGTGACTCTCAAGCTGGTCTTAGTGGCAATAAAAGACAGAAGGGAAGTAACCCCAGAGAAGGCTTTGCTACCTAAATTCTTTATGGAGGGGAATTCTCCTTCCAAACACTAACTCCTCCCTCTTTCCTCCTCCCTATCTTCCAGAAGCCAGCATTAGCTTTCAATAAAGGTATGTAATACTTACATAACTGATAATTTTTTTTTTGTAAATATTTTTATTTGGAATGGATTAACTGTATTTCCATTAATTTTTATGGGAAATATTAATTCTGGTATCGATCATTTCGGTTATCGGCCGATCTTCTGGAATGGATTACGGACGATAATCGGGGGTCCACTGTATAAAATATGAAATAACTTTTAAAAACACTTGAAATTTTGGAGTTTCCAGACACAATGGAGAGACGTAGTGCTTACGGAGCTCATGGAGAATGTAAACAAATAGGGTGGAGCGTGGTGACCGTATTAGAAAGTCAGGTGGGGGAGCCGTATAGAGAGTTTAGGTCATAATTTGAAATGACCATGTTAGAGGAACGCCGCAAAACAAAATGGCGAAAAGTGGGACCCTACAGTATATATTACACGTATTTAATAAATGTATGGAAGAGGGTAAGGTACCTAAAGACTGGCAGAGAGCATGCATAGTTTCTTTGTATAAAGGCAAAGGGGATAAAAGAGAGTGCAAAAATTATAGGGGAATAAGTCTGTTGAGTATACCTGGTAAAGTGTATGGTAGAGTTATTATTGAAAGAATTAAGAGTAAGATGGAGAGTAGGATAGCAGATGAACAAGGAAGCTTCAGGAAAGGTAGGGGGTGTGTAGACCAAGTGTTTACAGTGAAACATACAGATGAGCAGTATTTAGATAAGGGTAAAGATATTTTTGTGGCATTTATGGATTTGGAAAAGGCATATGACAGGGTGGATAGGGATGCAATGTGGCAGATGTTGCAGGTGTATGGTATAGGAGGTAGGTTACTGAAAGCAGTTGAGAGTTTTTACGAGGATAGTGAAGCTCAGGTTAGAGTATGTAGGAGAGAGGGAGATTATTTCCCAGTTAAAGTAGGCCTTAGACAAGGATGTGTGATGTCACCGTGGTTGTTCAATATATTTATAGATGGAGTTGTAAGAGAAGTATAAATGCAAGTGTCTTGGCAAGAGGTGTGTCGTTACAAGATAAAGAATCAAACACAAAGTGGGAGTTGTCACAGTTGCTCTTTGCTGATGACATTGTGCTTCTGGGAGATTCTGAAGAGAAGCTGCAGAGGTTGGTGGATGAATTTGGTAGGGTATGTAAAAGAAGAAAATTAACAGTAAATATAGGAAAGAGTAAGGTTATGAAGGTAACAAAATGATGAGGTGACAAAAGATTGGATATCAGATTGAAGGGAGAGAGTATGGAGGAGGTGAATGTATTCAGATATTTAGGAGTGGACGTGTCAGCAGATGGGTCAATGAAGGATGAGGTGATTCATAGAACTGATGAGGGGAAAAGGATGAGTGGTGCACTTAGGAGTCTGTGGAAACAAAGAACTTTGTCCGAGGAGGCAAAGAGGGGAATGTATGAGTGTTGTACCAACACTCTTGCATGGGTGTGAAGCATGGGTGATGAATGTTGCAATGAGGAGATGTCACGTCTGAGGGCAATGTGTGGTGTGACTATAATAAAGAGAATTCGTAGGTTGGAAATTAGGAGATCTTCATTGACTTATGTCAAGCTTTTGATACAGTTGACCATGATTTGCTCCACATAAAATTGTCACACTATGGTATAAGAGGGCACTCCCTCAAGTCATACCTCAGCAACAGAAGCCAATATGTGTACACAGATGGGGCAAACTCTTCCGCACAACCAATTACAGTTGGTGTCCCACAGGGAAGTGTCCTTGGCCCTCTTCTCTTTCTCCTATACATAAATGACCTACCAAATGCTTCGCAACTACTCAAACCCACACTATTTGCAGATGACACTACATACGTCTTCTCTCATCCGAGCCCAGTCATGCTAGCCAATACTGTAAATACCGAATTACAGAAAATATCTACCTGGATGAGGACTAACAAACTTACACTAAACATTGACAAAACCTACTTCATTCAGTTTGGTAACAGAGCTACAGATGTCCCTCTTAACATAATGATAAACAGATTACCTATCACAAAGCTAACAGAGGGAAAATTCTTAGGAATCCACCTTGACAATAGACTCAAATTTCATACACATATACAACAAATTTCTAAGAAAATTTCCAAGACCGTAGGCATAGTATCGAAGATACGGTACTATGTTCCACAGTCAGCCCTCCTGGCCCTATATCACTCTCTTATTTACCCCTATCTCACCTATGGGATTTGTGCATGGGGCTCAACAATAATTAACCATCTCAGATCACTAATTACCCAACAAAAGGCTGCAGTCAGAATGATAACAAATTCCCACTACAGGCAGCACACTCCACCAATATTCAAAACACTAAACCTACTCACCATACAAAACATCCATACTTATTACTGCACCTATTACATACATAGAACACTTAACTCTGATATTAACCCTCCCCTCAAACATCTCCTTGCCAACCTCAACAGAACACATGACCATAACACAAGGCATAGATCACTCTTTGATGTTCCTCGTGCCCATCTCACGCTATGCAAAAACTCAATGCACATAAAAGGCCCTAAAATCTGGAATTCATTACCTGTAAACATAAAAGAAACACTACCTGTTTATAAATTCAAGTCTCTTCTCAAAGATCACTTACTCACCCAAAACCAAATACATAAATACTGAATAACTGAACCTTATAAATTGTATATCTTAAATGTTTCTCATAATTATATCACATAAATGTTAAACCTAAGACCCAATCTAACTTTGTTATTTTTTAAATACACTACCTAACAGAATACTCCATTCTACTGAATGTACAACAATGCATGCAACCGTATGACCTCTCTTTGTAATACTCATTTGTGCTTTATTGTTATCTGTTTACAATAATGTTTTATCACTAATTACATCATTGCTTAGTTAATCTTAAGTTAATTTTAAGCCAGCCCATAATGCTATGCATACAAGTGGCTTTGGCATGCTGCTCTTACCTGTATTTTTTTGTACCTCTGTATGTATGTTCAAATTATTAAATAAATAAATAAATAAATAAAGGTGTGGGATTACCAAAACTATTATCCAGAGGGCTGAGGAGGGGTTGTTGAGGTGGTTCGGACATGAAGAGAGAATGGAACAAAACAGAATGACTTTGAGAGTGAATAAATCTGTAGTGGAGGGAAAGCGGGATAGGGGTCGGCCTAGGAAGGGTTGGAAGGAAGAGGTAAAGGAGGTTTTGTGTGCAATGGGCTTGGACTTTCAGCAAGCGTGCATGAGCATATTTGATAGGAGTGAATGGAGACAAATGGTTTTTAATACTTGACATGCTGTTGGAGTGTGAGCAAAGTAGCATTTATGGAGGGAGTCAGGGAAACCGGCAGGCCAGACTTGAGTCCTGGAGATGGGAAGTACAGTGGACCCCCGGTTCGCAAAGCCATTGGTATCCGATAAATCCGGTATCCAAAGCATTATATCGCAAAAAATTTGCCTCGGTTCCCATTACAAAACCTGGTATGCGATACGATTCGTACGAGATGTGTCCACGTGTGGCCTGAACTGCCCCGTGTGTGCCAGTGTTTACAAGCCAGCCAGTGCACGCGCATCTAAGGATACATTCGGTACATTCATATTATCCATATTATCACTGTTTTTGGTGCTTGTTTCTGCAAAATAAGTCACCATGGGCCGAAAGAAAGCTTCTAGTGCCAACCCGTTGAGACCAAGGGTGCTAATGACTATTGAAATGAAGAAAGAGATAATTGCAAAGTATAAGAGTGGAGTGCGTGTGTCGGAGCTGGCCAAGTTGTACAGTAAACCCCAATCAACCATCTCTACTATAGTGAGCAGGAAAACGGCAATCAAGGAAGCTGTTCTTGCAAAAGGTGCAACTGTGATTATGAAACAGCGACCGCAAGTGTTAGTAAATGTTGAGAGACTGTTATTGGTGTGGATAAATGAAAAACAGATAGAAGGAGATAGCATCTCTCAAGCGATCATTTGTGAAAAAGGCTAGGCAGTTGCATGAGGATTTAATTAGAAAAATGCCTGCAACTAGTGGTGATGTGAGTGAATTTAAGACAAGCAAAGGTTGGTTTGAAAGATTTAAGAATCATAGTGACATACATAGTGTGATTAGGCATGGTGAGGCTGCCAGTTCAGACCAAAAAGCAGCTGAAAAATATGTGCATGAATTCAAGGAGTTGAATTCAAGATATGTTGTGTGACAGAAGTCCAGTGACTTTCAAGCTGGTCCTAGTGACATTAAAAGAAGAAATGAAGTAACCCCGGAAAAGGACTTGCTACCTCAAGTCCTAATGGAGGGGGATTCCCCTTCTAAACATTAAAAACTTCGACACTCTCCCCTCCTCCCATCCCATCAATCATCACCAGATCTTCATTAAAGGTAAGTGTCAATTATTCTATTGTAATTATTCTATTGTTATTTTTGTTATTGTAATTATTATATTGCATTAAACTTAATATTTCATGTGGTAAAAGTTTTTTTTTTTTCATACTTTTGGGTGTCTTGCACGGATTAATTTGATTTCCCTTATTTCTTATGGGGAAAATTGATTCGCTTTCCGATAATTTTGGTTTAGGATGAGCTCTCAGGAACGGATTAATATCGTGAACCGGTGGTCCACTGTACAGCGTCTACACTCTGAAGGAGGCGTGCTTTATAACTGTAGTGTAAAGCACCCTTCTGGCAAGACAGGGATGGAGTGAATGATGATGAAAGTCTTTCTTTTTCGGCTACCCTACCTTGGTGGGAATTAGCCGATGTGTTAAAAAAAAAAATATTATAGAAACCAGAAGGAAGGAAGGAAGGAAAGAATGAAGAAAGAAAGAATGAAGATAGAAAGAAAGAAAAAGAAATAAAGAAAGAAAGAAAGAAAAATAAATAAATAAATAAATAAAGAAAGAAAGAAAGAAAGGTAGGTAGGAAACAAACCATACCATGGATGGGGATAGAACCCGTGATCAGAGAGTCTAAAAACTCCAGACTGTCACATTAGCCACTGGACCAGCCAGCCACAATAAGAATCTTACTGTGGCCAGCTGGTCCAGTGGCTAACGCGAAGGTCTGGAGTTCTGAGGCTCTCTGATCGCGGGTTCTATCCCCCTCCGTGGTATGGTTTGTTTGCAATCATGTCATTACGATTTCGTGAGTCAAGTAAGGTAGGTAGGAATGATGACACAGGACCATTTACCTATGATAACTACCTAACACAACTGTCTGCTACTACTTTTAAGAAAACTGCTCGGACAAGGTGTTTTGTCTGTGTACATACATAAAAAATGACCACAAAAATGCAGAAACACTAGTTTTATGTGTGAGGAGTGTAAAACACCATTGTGAATGAAACCATGTTTCAAAGAGTTTCACAAGCTGCAGAACTTCTAGGAACATGTCCAGTGACTGTACATTTGTATATATATTATAGAACAATAGTAATAAACAATTTTTTGTATTATTTGTGTGTAAACAAGTTTTGTAAACAATATATTGATAATTATGTTTGTGCGCTAATTGTGTTGTATACAATGAGTGTATATATGTACTAGGGATGTATCGGATATCCGTATCTGCATCCGCATCCGTGGAACATCCACAAATTTTCTTACATCCACATCCCCATTTTTCTAAACGAGACATGTGTAAGAATGGTATATAATACCGACAAGATGAAATTAAGACACATGTGCAACATCTGGGTATCTTTATTGTAGACGTTTCGCAATACAAATTCTAGGACATAACTACTACTACAACTAACCCATCTCTTTGGGAAGGACCTACTTCCACTGGGGAATCCCGCCTACCAGTGACTATGCCCTCATCTGCTACATAAGAACATAAGAAAGGAGGCACACTGCAGGAGGCCTGTTGGCCCATACTAGGCAGGTCCTTTACAATTCATCCCACTAACAAAACATTTGCCCAACCCAATTTTCAATGCCACCCAAGAAATAAGCTCTGATGTGAAAGTCCCACTCAAATCCAACCCCTCCCACTCATGTACTTATCCAACCTAAATTTGAAACTACCCAAAGTCCCAGCCTCAATAACCCAACTAGGCAGACTGTTCCACTCATCAACTACCCTATTTCCAAACCAATACTTTCCTATGTCCTTTCTAAATCTAAACTTATCTAATTTAAATCCATTACTGTGGGTTCTCTCTTGGAGAGACATCCTCAAGACCTTATTAATATCCCCTTTATTAATACCTATCTTCCACTTATACACTTCGATCAGGTCTCCCCTCATTCTTCATCTAACAAGTGAATGTAACTTAAGAGTCTTCAATCTTTCTTCATAAGGAAGATTTCTAATGCTATGTATTAATTTAGTCATCCTACGCTGAATGTTTTCTAACGAATTTATGTCCATTCTGTAATATGGAGACCAGAACTGAGCTGCATAATCTAGGTGAGGCCTTACTAATGATGATTAGTCAATAGTGGCATTCCACAAGGATCAGTTTTAGGCCCACGCTTGTTCATAATTTACATTAATGACCTTGATGAAGGGATTACGAGTGACATGAGTAAGTTTGCTGATGATACAAAGATAGGCCGTATAATTCACTCTGAGGAGGACGTCAATGAACTCCAGGAGGATTTGGACAAATTAATGTCTTGGTCTGAAAAATGGCAGATGAAGTTCAATGTGGATAAGTGTAAGGTACTTGCCCTTGGTAATGAAAATAACCCTCGAAGCTATAATCTAGGTGAAGTAGAGCTTGATCATACAGAATGTGAAAAAGACTTGGGAGTCATGGTAAGCAGAAATCTAAAGCCAAGACAGCAGTGCCTTAGTGTGCGCAACAAGGCCAACAGATTACTTGGATTTATCTCAAGAAGTATAAGTAACAGAAGTCCAAAAGTTATTTTACAGCTCTATACATCACTAGTGAGGCCTCATTTAGATTATGCTGCTCAGTTTTGGTCTCCTTACTACAGGATGGACATAGACTCATTAGAGAACATACAGAGAAGAATGACTAAAATGATTTACTGTGTAAGGAACCTCCCGTATGAAGATAGACTTAAAGCCTTAAATCTCCACTCTCTGGAGAGGCGTAGAATGAGAGGAGGTATCACTGAAGTGTATAAGTGGATGACAGGCATAAACAAGGGAGATATTAACCCTTTGACTGTCGCAACCCCCAATCCTGAGGTGTCTCCTGGTGTCACAAAATTTAAAAAAAAAAAAAAAAATATTTTTTCTTATGAAATGATAGAAAATCTTTTCCCAATTGTAATGACACCAAAAAAACGAAATTTGATAAAAAAACTGACGGAGTTATGCTCTCGCGAAGTTAGCGACCTCGGCGATATTTACAAATCGGTGATTTCGCCCATTTTGAGCCCTATTTTCGGCTAATTCCGTTGTTCCAGTCGACCAAACTCATAGCTATTTCTTTAGAACTCCATTTTTTCTATCGATTGAGTACAAGAAACTGCCCATTTACCGATTTCAACTACCCAATAACATGGTCAGAAATTTGCAATTTGGCCAATTTCACGAAAATTAAAAAACATGACAATTTCAAAATAAGGTCCAGAATGAACAATGCAGACATTCCTGGCTCTAAAATAACATTTTCTTTGTTCATCAGTCATGTCTCCAGGCCCCTCTGATATTACTCTTGCTTTCTATTTTGAATTTTTATTCAAACAAAAAATAGAAGACTTACTATTATGCAGACTACGGCAATACTGTAATAATTGGATAAATAACATCAACCCATTCATGACTGCATATTAGAATGGCTAGTTGGACATTTATTGGACAATGGCATCATTTGTTTACTTTTGAACATTGGCAAAAATCAAACATTTTCCCTACTTTGAGCTCCATTTCCAGGTTCTTTTTATAGTAAAATCAATCAAAATCACATCTATTTCTATAATATGCTTCCCATTCTACCAAATAAGACCAAGAAAATGAGAATACAACCATAAATACTATACGAAAATAGACCACAAATTCGGCATTTTAATTAAAAAAAATGGTAGGAGTTTTTTTTTTCTCATTATGCACTGCATGCTCCAGGATTTTTTTTATATGGTGCACAGTGACCACACAGACCCATTCTCTCACATGTGGGCCTACCAGCTTTCTCCTGCTTGATTTGAAGCCGCTAGAATTTATGAGTATATATACGTCAAACACGGTACCTCGTCAGACATATATATACGGCCGCGACAGTCAAAGGGTTAATAAAGTACTGAGGGTGTCGAACATGTAAGAACCAGAAATAATGGATATAAGTTAGATAAATTTAGATTTAGAAAGGACATAGGCAAGTATTGGTTTTCTAACAGAGTTGTAGATGCGTGGAACAGTCTTCCCAGTGGGATGATAGAGGCTAGGACCTTGGGTAGCTTTAAGAAGAGACTGGACAAATATATGAGTGGGAGGGGCTGGGTTTGATTGGTGTCATGGGGTACGGGAGTTATTTCTTGGGTAGCTTTAGTATTCATTACCTTTGTAACTTGTGAGTTCATTACCTTTGTAACTTGTGAGTTCATTACCTTGTACCTAGTTCAGCCATCAAAACTTTGGAGCCCGGTCCCTGGACCCATTGTGTACCTCTGTAATCTGTAAATACCTTTGTAACTTGTAATGATTGTGACTAGACCTACCTGGAGTTCATTACCTTTGTAAATTGTGAGTTCATTACCTTTGTAAATTGTGAATTCATTGCCTCTGTAACTTGCTCAGCTATCAAAACTTTGAGGCCCAGTCCCTGGACCCATTATGTACCTCTGTAATCTTTTGACTACCGCCCACAGGATGGGTATGGGGTGCATAATAAACATATTAAACTTTAGGAAGAGATCGTTTTGATAAGGACCTGCCTCGTATGGGCCAGTAGGCCTTCTGCAGTGTTCCTACATTCTTGTGTTGTGTGTATAAAGCTGCAGTATGACCTCTGGACTTCTGTTGCTTACACTTCTTGATATAAATCCCAGTAATCTATTTGCCTTATTACGTACGCTTAGGCATTGCTGTCTTGGTTTAAGGTTGCTGCTCACCATAACCCCAAAGTCCTTTTCGCAATCTGTATGGCTAAGTTCTACATCATTTAACTTATAAGTACTAGGGTTATGGGCACTCCCGAGCTTCAGAACCTTGCATTTATCTACATTGAACTGCATCTGCCACTTTTCTGACCAAGAATAGAGTTTGTTTAAATCCTCCTGAAGTTCCCTAACATCTACGTTTGAATCAATTATCCTACCTATCTTTGTGTCATCGGCGAATTTGCTCATATCACTAGTAATTCCCTCATCAAGATCATTGATATATATTATAAACAACAACGGGCCCAAGACTGATCCCTGTGGAACGCCACTTGTTACAGATCCCCACTCGGATTTAACCCCATTTATGGACACACTCTGCTTCCTGTCAGTGAGCCATGACTCGATCCACGAGAGCACTTTTCCCCCAATGCCATGAGCTGCCACTTTCTTTAACAGTCTATGGTGCAGAACTCTATCAAAAGCCTTACTAAAATCTAAGTAAATAATATCAAATTCTTCATTGTGGTCAACAGCCTCAAAAGCTTTACTGAAGAAAGTTAATAAATTAGTTAGACAAGACCGGCCTCTTGTGAATCCATGCTGAGTATCATTAATCAAGCTATGCTTATCGAGATGGCTTCTTATAATCTCAGCTATAATTGACTCTAGTAATTTGCCTACAATTGAGGTCAGGCTTATTGGGCGGTAATTTGACGGTAACGACTTGTCCCCTGTTTTAAAAATAGGAATTACATTAGCCATCTTCCACATATCAGACACTACACCTGTCTGAAGAGATAAATTAAAAATATTAGTTAATGATTCACAGAGTTCCATTTTGCATTCCTTAAGAACCCTTGAAAAAACCTCATCAGGACCCGGCGACTTATTTTGCTTCAGTCGGTCTATCTGCTTCACAACCATTTCACTAGTGACTGTGATGTTACATAATTTATCCTCTTCTAGCCCACTATAAAAATTAATTACTGGAATATTGTTAGTGTCTTCCTGTGTAAAAACTGAGGGAAAATAATTATTAAAAACCGAGCACATTTCATTCTCTTTGTCAGTAAGGTGCCCATAGTTATTTTTAAGGGGACCTATCTTATCTCTAACTTTTGTTCTATAGACCTGGAAAAAACTTTTTGGGTTAGTTTTAGAATCCCTAGCAACTTTAATTTCATAGTCCCTTTTAGCTTTTCTTATCCCCTTTTTAACGTCCCTCTTAATGTCAATATACTGATTCATAAGATGACCCTCGCCTCTTTTGATACGCCTATAAATTCCTTTCTTATGCCCTAGTAAATATTTGAGCCTATTATTCATCCATTTTGGGTCATTTCTATTTGATCTAATTTCTTTATATGGGATAAACGTTCTTTGAGCAGCATGTATAGTGTTCAGAAAACTGTCATATTGATAGCTCACTTCGTTACCCCAGTCAACAGATGATAAGTGTTCTCTAAGCCCATCGTAATCTGCTAAGCGAAAATCTGGGACTGTTACTGAGTTATCGCTACTATTGTACTTCCATTCAATGCTAAATGTAATTGATTTGTGGTCGCTAGCACCCAGTTCCTCTGAAATTTCTAAATTATTAACAAGGGATTCATTGTTTGCCATAACTAAGTCAAGGAGGTTATTTCCCCTTGAAGGTTCTGTCACAAACTGCTTCAAAAAACAATCCTGAACTACTTCTAAGAAGTCGTATGATTCTAAATTCCCAGTCAAGAAATTCCAATCAATATGACTAAAGTTAAAGTCTCCTAGAATTACTACATTATCGTGCCTTGTGGCCTTAACAATTTCCTCCCATAGTAGTCTCCCTTGGTCCCTACTACATAAGTGCCAGGCTCCTTTCTTCTGCTTCAGAATCTCCACGACTATGGTGCTCTTCGCACATACTCCTAGGTTGAGGGACTGATTACCTCACCTTCTGTACATAGTTCTACTGTCATAAGAACATAAGAATGTAGGAACACTGCAGAAGGTCTACTGGCCCATACGAGGCAGGTCCTTATCAAAACGACATCTACCTAAAGCTACCCAAGAAATAACTCCCGTACCCCATGACACCAATCAAACCCAGCCCCTCCCACTCATATATTTGTCCAGTCTCTTCTTAAAGCTACCCAAGGTCCTAGCCTCTATCACCCCACTGGGAAGACTGTTCCACACATCTACAACTCTGTTAGAAAACCAGTACTTACCTATGTCCTTTCTAATTCTAAATTTATCCAACTTAAATCCATTATTCCTGGTTCTTACCTGGTTCGACACCCTCAGTACTTTATTAATGTCTCCCTTGTTTATGCCCATCATCCACTTATACACTTCAATGATATCTCCCCTCATTCTACGCCTCTCCAGAGAGTGGAGGTTTAAGGCTTTAAGTCTATCTTCATACGGGAGGTTCCTTACACAGTAAATCATTTTAGTCATTCTTCTCTGTATGTTCTCTAATGAGTCTATGTCCATCCTGTAGTAATGGGACCAAAACTGAGCAGCATAATCTAAATGAGGCCTCACTAGTGATGTATAGAGCTGTAAAATAACTTTTGGACTTCTGTTACTTATACTTCTTGAGATAAATCCAAGTAATCTGAAGATTGAGACACTTATGCAGCATATGGGAATCTTTATTCAGGAAACGTTTCACCACACAGTGGCTTCATCAGTCCAATACAAAGAGGAAGGCGTAAGGAGAGGAGGAGAATGAGGTAATCAGTCCCTCAACCTGGAGTCGATGTGTTCAGTCCATCAATCTTGTAGAATGTACAGCATAGGGCCGTAGACGTGGCTTATGTACTGTAGTGAGGCGAGGTGAAGCAGGCGGAGGCGGGGTCATAGTGGTACCATCCACTAGTCGAAGTAGGTCTTCGTCCAAAGGTTGAACAAAGAATTCTTCAACACTTGTTCAACCTTTGGACGAAGACCTACTTCGACTAGTGGATGGTACCACTATGACCCCGCCTCCGCCTGCTTCACCTCGCCTCACTACAGTACATAAGCCACGTCTACGGCCCTATGCTGTACATTCTACAAGATTGATGGACTGAACACATCAACTCCAGGTTGAGGGACTGATTACCTCATTCTCCTCCTCTCCTTACGCCTTCCTCTTTGTATTGGACTGATGAAGCCACTGTGTGGCGAAACGTTTCCTGAATAAAGATTCCCATATGCTGCATAAGTGTCTCAATCTTCAACTTGTCGGTTTTTTTTAAAACCATTCATCCAAGTAATCTGTTGGCCTTGTTGCACACACTAAGGCACTGGTGTCTTGGCTTTAGATTTCTGCTTACCATGACTCCCAAGCCTTTTTCACATTCTGTATGACCAAGCTCTACTTCACCTAGATTATAGCTTTGAGGGTTATTTTCATTACCAAGGGCAAGTACCTTACACTTATCCACATTAAACTTCATCTGCCATTTTTCAGACCAAGACATTAATTTGTTCAAATCGTCCTGGAGTTCATTGATATCCTCCTCAGAGTGAATTATACGGCCTATCTTTGTATCATCAGCAAACTTACTCATGTCACTAGTAATCCCTTCATCAAGGTCATTAATGTAAATTATGAACAGGAGAGGGCCTAAAACTGATCCTTGTGGATAAACACATGAGTGAGAGGGGTTGGATTTGAGTGGGACTTGCACATGAGTAAATAGACGTGTACTTAGCTCAGTGGTGACGTGTACTTAGCTCTGTGAAGACCTGTTTGTGTGCTCTTGAGTGGTGACCTGTACTTAACTCTGTGAAGAAGTGTCTTGTTTGCTCCCGTGGACTGAACCAAGATGCCCTCCATCGAGCAACTTTACCAGCAACTTAAGGAAGAATTGAGGGCAGCGAAGATGGAGATACGGCAATTGACCGAGGAAAACAAGAGGATTCGTAGTAGTCCTCCTGTTTCGAGTCCTCAGGTCAAGAAGGGATCGTGGTCAGTGGCTGGACAGCAGGGGACGACGAAGTTGACGATCAAGAAGACGAATGGAAAGCCAGAAACGATGAAGAAGAAAGAGACTGCTGTGGAAACTCCCGTGGAAACCTCCATTGCATTCTCGGTGCTACCCGACGAATGTGAGTCTACTACTGGGATCGTCACGACGAACGACAACAAGGAAGGTAAGAATATTGTTGTTGTTGGGGATAGCCAGGTTAGATACATGGATAGGGCATTCTGCTTGACGGACAGGAGTAGGAGACAAAGGGTATGCTTTCCTGGGGCTGGGATGGGGGACATTGTTAGCCAGCTTGACAACATCATGAACGGTAATGGGATCAATCCTATTATTTGCTTCAGTGCTGGAGGCAATGATGTAGGCAAGCGTAGAAGTGAGGATTTAGTTAGAAAGTTCAGGACAGCTATAGACATGATTAGGAAGAAGGGGGGTGCCCTGTTATATGTGGCATTTTGCCAAGAAGAGGTGTTGGTAATGAATGGTTGTCCAGAGCAATTGGTATTAATTGTTGGCTGGATAAACACTGTAAGGATAATGCAGTATCATTCATTGACAACTGGGACAACTTCTATGGCCGAAATGACATGTATGCCAGGGATGGGGTTCACTTATCCAGGGCAGGTGTGGGTTTTCTTGCTAACTCAGTTGAGGGGGTTGTTAGGACTTTAAACTAGGATTAGTTAGAGGTATGGGTTTAGAAATGATTAATAATGAGTATGGATATATTGACTTATGCTCTGATATTAAGAATCTTAATAGTAACTGTCATGGAGTAACTCTGGGTAATGATAATTTCAGAAATTGTGTAAAAACAAAGATGAATAGGAAAAATGTGCAGAAGAAAAAACATATGATGGTATTTTATGCTAACAGTCGAAGTGCAAGAAATAAAATTAATGAACTACGTTTGGTAGCATGTGCTGGGAACTTTGATATCATTGCATTAACTGAAACGTGGTATGATTTAAAGAGTCGGGATATGACTGCTGAGTGTAATATTCAGGGATTTAAGTTATTCAATGTCGATAGATGTAATGGGAAGGGGGGAGGAGTTGCATTGTATGTTCGAGAAAATATTAATTGTTGCATAAAAACAGGTATAAAAATAGATGGAGCAGTAACAGAGTCTGTTTGGGTAGAGTTCGTGGAGGGTCAAGAAAAACTAATTCTAGGTGTAATATACGACCTCCAGGCTTGGATCACGATAGAGGGAGACTTCTTTGGGACGAAATTGTTAGGGCTTCTGGACACAGTAACATAGTCATAGTAGGGGACTTTAACTTTAGCCAAATTGACTGGAATTCTTTGACAGGTAATCTAGAGTCCAGTGACTTCATGGAAACAGTTCAGGACTGTTTTCTGAAACAGAGTGTAACTGAGCCTACCAGGGGTAATAATTTGCTAGACCTAGTCTTGTCAAATAAGGAAACACTCGTGAATAATCTGGAGATCACTGAAGAGCTTGGCGCAAGTGATCACAAATCCATCACCTTTAGCATTAATTGGGAATGCAAGAATAATGATAATACAGTAAAAATCCCTGATTTTCGTTCTGCCGATTATAACGGATTGGGGGAACATTGTTAATTTGTTTGGGGGGTTTTCTAGCTAATGTTTTATTCGATAAAATCATATTATGAAATGAAGGGATTGTTTTATGATTGTTTTTTTAAAAATGTACACAGTGCCCAGAGTATATAATTCCCAGAGAGAAATTAGTTTTTAAAACGATCCAAATGGGTTAACAGGAGGCTAAAAACATTATTAGGGGAGAAAAGGGGAATTTTTAGGGATCAGAAGAGGGGGTTAACCTTTCTGACCAATATGTTAGGTTTAAAAGAGAAGTAAAAAAGGGATTAGAAAAGGTAAACGTGCTATGAAATTTTGAGTTGTAATGAATCAAAGACTAATCCAAAGGGGTTCTTTCAAGTGTATGGAGAAGGGGAAGGAAAAAGTAGGGCCTCTGAAAAATGGGAATGGACAGCTGACGGATAATGAACTGGAAAATGTTTCCCTTTTTTAAAGACATTTTTTGTCAGTTTTTAACAGGAAGATGTAAAAAGAGATTCAGTAATTAACAAATTTTTTAGTTCCGGGTGAATTTAAGTTAAATAATTTACGTCATGGGGCAGGTTATTAAACAGATTGAAAACTGAAACAAAAAAAGTCCCCGGGGCCCCATGAGTTGTTTTTCAAGGGTCTTAAGGAATGCAAGATGGAGTTTGTAGCCCTTAACGGGTATTTAATGCGTCCCTCCCCTTTCCCGTGTTGTGGAAGATGGTAATGTGGTTTTCCCATTTCAAATCAGGGGGGTAAGTCCCCTCTTCAAATTTTCCGTCCCAAAAGCTGACATCTATGTGGGCAAGTTATTTGAATAATTATAGTGACATTATCAGAAGTCACCTTGAAGGCATCTTGTAAATGAATCTCGATGGATTTAGAGAGGTGTTTCTGCCCGCAAAATTACTGACGTTCTTCAAAAAGAACATTTGAGGCAGTTGACGTGATAAAGGGAAATGTATTTTTTATTTGGATTTTTAAAGCCTTCGACAGAGTACCTCACAAGAGATCTTTAAAAAAGTGGGAGTATGGTATAGGAGGGAAAGTTCTAGCATGGGTTGAGGGATGGGGTTCCATAGGAAAGCAGAGAGTTACCATTAATGGAGTGGAATCTGAATGGGGGATGGATTAGTCACTAGTGGCGTTCTCAAGGTTCAGTTTTAGGCCCTCTTTGTTCATAAATTTGACATTAATGACCTTGATGAAGGGAATTACTAGTGACATGAGTAAGTTTGCTGATGAGTACAAAGGATAGGCGTTATTTTAATTCACTCTGAGGAGGATATCAATGAATCCAGGACGATTTGAACAATTTAATGTCTTGGTCTGAAAAATGGCAGATGAAGTTTAATGTGGATAAGTGTAAGGTACGTGCCCTTGGTAATGAAAATAACCCTCGAAGCTATAATCTAGGTGAAGTAGAGCTTGTCATACAGAATGTTGAAAATGACTTGGGAGTCATGGTAAGCGAAATCTAAAGCCAAGACAGAGTGCTTAGTGTGCGCAACAAGGCCAACAGATTACTTGGATTTATCTCAAGAAGTATAAGTAACAGAAGTCCAAAAGGAAATAAATGGTATAAAATACCGACACAATGGAAATATAAACACAAATGCAGTATAATGTGATCCTGTATGACAACGTTTCACCCACACAGTGGGGCTTTTTCAAGTCACACACAGATCTACCAAGAAGTTGCAGTGTCTGACAGGATGTAGTTCAATGGTTCAGAGAACCGACACATTGATAAATAAAGACATAAAAGAATAAAATTGACACATGTGCAATATATGCTTGTGTATCTTTACAATGAGGAATTGTTCGCCACACGTGGGTTCATCAGTCCATACATCGGAGAACTTGTGAACCAGGAGGAGGAATAAGGTAATCAGTCTCAAACCCTTGAGTGATGTGTTCAGTCATCAATCTGAGTAGAATACGGCATATGACGGAGAAGAAAGAGAGAGAAGGCAAGCTTATAACCGTATGGGCAGGTGAGGTTGTAGCTGTCATAGGTGGGGGTCACATTTGTTCATGTGGAAGTAGGTCGTGCCAAGAATTAGGCAAGCCGAAAAGAAATTCCTAAGTATTAAGATCCCAAGAAGTTGCAGTGTTCAACATGTCGGTTCTCAGAATACAATCCTCTACAAAGAAAATAAGAACATAAGAATGGAGGGAACACGGGCAGAAAGGCCTACTGGCCCAATGCGAGCAGGCCTTAATCAAAAACGGGACTACTACCAAAGCTTCCCTTAGAAATTAACTCCGTAACCCAATGCACAAATCAAACCCAGACCCTCCAATCATATGTTTGATCCAGTTCTCTTCTTAAAGCTACCCAAGGTCCTAGCCTCTATCACCCCACTGGGAAGACTGTTCCACGCATCTACAACTCTGTTAGAAAACCAGTACTTACCTATGTCCTTTCTGTCATATGTGGCATTTTGCCAAGGAGAGGAGTTGGAAATGAATGGTTGTCCAGAGCAATTGGTGTCAATTGCTGGCTGGACAAATACTGTAAGGAAAATGCAGTAACATTCATTGACAACTGGGACCTCTTCTATGGCAGAAATGACATGTATGCCAGGGATGGGGTTCACTTATCTAGGTGTGGGGTGGGAGCACTGGCCAACGCAGTGGAGGGAGCTGTTAGGTCTTTAAACTAGGACTAGTTAGTGGTATGAGTTTTGATAAATTAGACACATGTGCAACTCTTGGGTATCTTTATTGAGGAAACGTTTTGCCACACAGTGGCTTCATCAGTCCTACAAAGGAGAATCTTGGTGAACAGGACGAGATGGGTAATCAGTCCTCAACCCTTGAGTCGACTGTGGTCAGTCCATCAATTCTTGATGGACTGATGGATGACCACTTCGACTCAAGTTGAGGGGGTCTGATTACTCAGTCTCGTCCTGTTCTTAAAGATTCTCCTTTGTATGGACTGATGAAGCCACTGTGTGCGCCAAAAACGTTTCCTCTATAAGATAACCAAAGAGTTGCACTTGTGTCTAAGTTTTCAACAGTCGGTTCTCTGAACCATTCATCTACAAAGGTATGGGTTTTGGCGGGAAAACTGTTGAAAGTCGCAGGGTAGTAATATGTGTACTAGGTGAACTAGTAATAGGGCAAAATGAGGTGGTTATTGGAAGCCAGTGGCACATAATTTGACAAGGACATTATAGGTTTAGTGGTAATAACAGAAAGGAGCCGGAAGGGGGGTAAAGAGGAGAGGAGGGTCTTTAAATTATTTATTACACAAATAGTCGCAAGTGCTAGGAATAAGATGGTACGAGTTGAGGTCTAGTTGCTAGTTGCAGGTACATTGAATGTATTTTCCATTACTGGAGACGTGTGTTTAATACAAAAAGTCGGTTACATGCCTGCAGAATGACACATTCAGGGGTTTTAAAATTGTTCAAGTGGATTGTAGTGTCGGGTATGGGGGTGTGGGGTGCATTGTATGTCGAGATCGACTTGAACTGTTTGCACAAAATCGGGTATTAAGTCTGAAAGTAAACACATTACGAGTCTGATAAAATATAAAATTAGTCACATGTGCATCTCTTGGGTTTCTTTATTGAGGAAACGTTTTGCCACCAGTGGCTTCATCAGTCCATACATAGGAGTAACTTGAAGAACAGGAGGTGAATGAGGTATCTGTCCTCAACCTTGAGTCGTTGTGATGTGGGAAAGCATTATGTACAGTTCAGGACCTTTATAAAGGAAACGTTTCGCCACCGTGATGGACTTTCTTCTGTCCTATTACAGAGAAAACTAAGAAAACACACACATATATTATATATATTATATATATATATATATATATTTTTATATATATATATATATATTTAATTATATATTTTATATATATTATATATTTTTATAGTATATTATATAGTATATATTATTATACATATAGTATATATATATATACATATAGTTATTATATATATATTAGTAGAGATAAATTATATCTATATATAGTAGTAGGTGGTAGACAGCAACCACCACAGGGTAGTTTACTTACCGTCCTGCCAGATTGACTGTGAAACAAAAACCTGTTAATGTTTTGCATGATGGAAGGATTGTGGTTTCTTTTTTCTGTCTCATAAACACGCTAAGATAACGGGAATATCTTGCTACTCCTACTTACACTTGGGGTCCACTTCACAGACACGCACATGCATCTATATATATACATACATCTAGGTTTTTCTCTTTTTTTCTAAATAGTCTTGTTCTTTTTTTATTCTTCTATTGTCCATGGGGAAGTGGAAACGAATCTTTCCTGTAAAGCCATGCGTGTCGTATGAGGCGACTAAAATGCCGGGGGAGCAATGGTGCTAGTGACCCATTCTCCTGTTACAATTACTAAAAAAAGAGAAGAAGAAAAACTTTATAAAACAGGGTTGCTTAATGTGCGTGGTGTAGTTGCGCGATGACTAGAAACAGATGATTGCTGTGTTATGAATGAAAAGAAGTTGGGATGGTCCTGGCCCTAAGCGAAACCAAAGCTGAAGGGGGTTAGGAGAGTTTCAGTGGGGGGAAATAAATGGGATTAAATCCTTGGAGTATTGAGAGAGTTAGAGCAAAGGAAGGGGGGTAGCAGTAATGTTAAAATGAATCTGTTATGGAAGTGAGAAAAGAAGATATGAATGTGATAAATTAAGAATTTTATGTGGATTATATTAAAGTAAAGTTGGATGCGAGAAGTGGGTCATAATAAGCGTGTATTGCACCTGGAGGGAGGAAGAGGAGGAAGGAATGCCGAGGAGAAGAGAGAGATTTTGGGAGATGGTTAAGTGAATGTATAGGAGCCTTTGAACCAAGTGATGAGAGTAATTTGGTGGTAGGGGAACTTGAATGCTAGAGTAGGAGACTTTAGAGAGGGTGTGGTAGGTAAGTTTGGTGGTGCCAGGTGGTAACTGATAATGGGAGCCCTTTGATATGAACTTTGTATAGAAAGGGGTTTTTTTAGTTATAAGGTAATACATATTTTAAGAAAAAGAGGAATAAATAAGTATACACGATTGATGTAGGGCGAATGACAGTATTTGTTGGATTAGATTGGTAGATTAAAAGACTGCTTGAGTGACTTCAGGATGTACATGTTTATAGAGGGGCCACAGATTATAATCAGGTTCACTTTCTAGTTGTAGCTACACTGAGAAGTAAAAGGTAGATGGGATACAAGGGGAGAATAGAAGCATCAGGAAGAGAGAGGTGAAGGTTTATAATCTAAAGAGGAGGCAGTTAGGGTAAGATATAACAGCTATTGGAGGATTAGAATGGGCTAATGAGAGCATAGGCAATGGGGTCGAAAGAGGTATGGGGTAGGTTTAAAAATGGTATTAGTGTTAGAGTGTTCTGCAGAAGTTTGTGGTTACAGGAAAGTGGGTGCTAGGAGGGAAAGAGGAGCAGATTTGGTGGAAATGATGCTGTTAAAGAGAGTTGTAAGGGGGAAAAAGTTAGCATATGAGAAGGTTTTACAATGTAGAAGTGATGAAAGGAGGGAAAGAGTATATGGAGAAAAAGAGAGAGAGGTTAAGAGAGTGTGATTGAAGCAATGTAAAAAAGAGAGCAAATGAGCGAAGTGGGTGAGATGTTATCAAAAAATTTTGTTGAAAAAATAAGAAAAAGGTTTTGGAGTAGGAGGAGTGAGAGTGAGATTATCTAGTTAAGAAAGCTAGAGTAAAACAAAATGGATTTGTCAGTTAAAAATAGGAGAGGAGAGTTTATTAAATGGAGAGGAGGTAGAGTTCTTGGGAAGATGGAAGGATATTTTGAGGAAATGTTAAATGTTGATGAGATAGGGAGCTGTGATTACGTGTATAGGGCAAGAGGAATAAACATCTTGTAGAGTGGGAAGAGCCAGTTGTGAGTGTGGGTGGAAGTTCGTGAGGCCGTAGTAAAATGGAAAGGGGGTAAGGGCAGCCGGATTGATGGGATCAAGATTAGAAATGTTAAAAGCAGGTGGGGAATATAGTTTGGAGAGTGGTTGGTGCAATTATTTAATTAAATGTATGGAAGAGGGTTACGGTACTAGGGTTTGGCAGAGAGCATGCATAGTTCCTTTGTATAAAGGCAAAGGGGATAAAGCGAGTGCAAAAATTATAGGGGGTAAGTTCTGTTGAGTGTTACCTGGTAAAGTGTATGGTAGAGTTATAATGGAAAGATTAAGGAGTAAAGACGGAGAATAGGATAGCAGATGATCAAGGAGGCCTTTTAGGAAAGGTAGGGGGTGTGTGGACGTGTTTACAGTGAAACATTTTAAAGTGTACAGTATTTAGATAAGGATAAAGGGTCTTTGTGGCAATTTAATGGATTTGATAAGGCGTTATGACAGGTTGGATAGGGGGGCAATGTGGCAGAGTTCAAGTGTATGGTGTAGAGAGGTAGGTTACTGAAAGCAGTGAAGAGTTTTTACGAGGATTTTTGCGCTCAAAGTTAGAGTATGTAGGAAAAGGAGGGACATTTTTTCCCAGTAAAAGTAGGCCTTAGGACAAGGGATGTGTGATTGTCACCGTTGGTTGTTTTATATATTTTAGATGGGGTTGTAAGAGAAGTAAAATGCGAGGGTCTTGGCAAGAGGGTGGAGTCAAAGATCAGAATCACACACAAAGTTGGGAATTGCACTGCTGCTCTTTGCCGAGGACACTGCTGCTCTTGGGAGATTTGAAGAGAAGTTGCAGAGATTGGTGGGATTGAATTTGGTAGGGTGTGCAAAGAAGAAAATTAAAGGTGATTACAGGAAAGAGTAAGGTTATGTGGATAACAAAAAAGTATTAGGGTGATGAAGATTGAATATCAGATTGGAGGGAGGAGTATGGAGGAGGTGAACGTTCATTCAGTTATTTGGTGAGTGGACGTTGTCAGCGGATTGGGTCTATGAAAGATGAGGTTGAATCAGAGAATTTGATGAGGCGAAATAAAGAGTGAGTGGATGCACTTAGGAGTCTGTGGAGACAAAGAAACTTTGTCCTTTGAGGCAAAGAGGGGAATTGTATGAGGAGTATAAGTTTACCAACGCTCGTATAGGGTGTGAAGCGTGGGTGATGAATGTTGCAGCGAGGGAGAAGGCTGGATCGGCAGTGAGCTGTCATGTCTAGGGCAATGTGGTGGTTGGTGAATATATGCAGGAGAATTCGTTATAGTTTGGAAGTTAGGAGGAGGTGCGGGATTACCAAAAACTGTTGTCAGAGGGCGAGGAAGGGTTGTTGAGGTGTGTTCGGACATGTAGAGAGTATGGAGCGAAACGAATGCTTCAAGGTATCAGTCTGTAGTGGATGGAAGGCGGGGTAGGGTCGGCTAGGAAGGTTGGAGGGAGGGGTTAAAGGAGGTTTGTGTGCGACGGGGCTGGGACTTCAAGCAGGCATGCGGTGAGCGTGTTTGATACGGCGTGAATGGAGACAAATGGTTTTTAATACTTGTCGTGCTGTTGGAGTGTGAGCAAAGTAACATTTTTGAAGGGATTTCAGGGAACCGGCCAGGCCCGGACTTGAGTCATGGAGATGGGAAAAAGTACAGTGCCTCGCTCTCTGAAGGAGGGGTGTTAATGTTGCAGTTTAAAAACTGTAGTGTAAGCACCCTTCTGGCAAGACAGTGATGGTGTGTTGGACTTGTGACTGATGGAGAAAAGTTTTTCTTTTTCGGGCCACCCTGCCTTGGTGGGAATCGGCCGGTGTGATAATAAAAAAAAAAAAAAAAAAAAATATATATATATTGGCAGGAGTCAGGTGAGGTGACGCGTGGGTACAGGTGGTAGTAGTAGTAATGGATCTAAGAGCGTGAGGCTAGAGAGGGACTGCTGGCATCAAGTAACACCGGTTCCCAAGGTGGGTAATATCCTCTTGCTTAGTAATTTTGAAATACTGTAACTACCGGATTTTTGCTTTATAATGTTACCGACAGAAATTAGCGCAGTTTCAATGCATTTTCTCCGTCTTAAGTCGTCTTCTTAATAACTAGTCTAGCTTCATTTAAATTTCATGAGGTGTCAACAATAATCTCTATGTTGAAACATGCGTTTTTGCGGTCATCATTTCTGCAGCATTTTTGTGTTCTGGCTATCCTAATGTCCAGAGTTTCTGGCTGTTTCCCCTACATATACTTTGTCACACCCCCCACATGGTATAGTGTAGATTCCTGCACTTGTGCCAGAAACATGCTTGGGTTTTTGTATCAGGTTCCTAATAGTAGTTGAAGAGCTGGTAGATATTTTAGCCAGTTTTCTGTCAAACATTTTTGAAACATTAGTGGCAACGTTGCTGACCGGTAAAACGATGTAACTTGGAGGCTTTTCTTCAATTTGATAGGTGTAGGTCTTGCTGAGGATACGTGTTGCACGTTTCCTGCAGTCACGTATGAAGTGAAGGGGAAAGTGTAGTGAACTAAAAGAGTTGGTGATGTATGTACATTCTTCTTCGAGGAACTGCGGACTGGAAATTCTGTAGGCTCTCAAAAAGAAGCCAATAACTACCCCTCTTTTAGTTCTTGTGTCATGGTGAGAGAAGAAATGTAGAAGATCATTCTTGTAGGTAGGCTTCCGGTAGACTTTAAAAGAAAGTTTGTTTTCCCCTGTGCGTAGAGAACGTCGAGAAAAGGTAACTGGTTGTCCTTCTCCTCCTCTAGAGTAAATTTAATAGTAGGTTCCAGAGTGTTGATGGTGTTGAGGATGCCCTGTACGTCAAGATTTTTGGGTACTATGACCAAAATATCATCTACGTACCACATCCAAGTAACTGAACGAGGGATGTTACTGAGGATCCTTCTTGATTCCAGGTCCTCCATATATAAATTGGCAAGAACTGCACTAAGGGGGGATCCCATGGCTAGTCCCGAAGAGTTGTTTATACTTCTTGTCCTCGAACCTAAAACAGTTATAACGAACACAAAGTTCGACAAGGCTCACAAAATCTTGGCGGGGTACAGGTAACTCTGTATCATCTTTAATCACCCTGCGAAGAAGATCAATGGCTTGATCAACTGGGACATTGGTGAATAAGGCAGTCACGTCAAAACTTGCAAGCTTCTTATCACTCATGTCGAGATCCCTGATACGGTTAAGGAGGTCACCCGAATGCTTTAGATGAGCCTGACTGATTGTACCCAGGAGCTTTGACAAATATTTCGCCAAAACTCCTGCTAGTCTGTGAGGGGCGCTGCCGATTCCAGATGTAATGGGTCTCATAGGCACATTTGGTTTAAATTTCAAATGTGCCTATACAGTGGACCCCCGCATAGCGAACGCCTTGCATAGCGAACAATCCGCATAGCGGACGCTTTGTTCGCTAAAATTTTGCCCCGCATAGTGGACAAAAACCCGCTCAGCGGCCTTCGTCCGAGACGCGTCCAATGTGCGCCCTCAGCCAGCCTCACATGTGCCGCCCGTGCCATTGTTTACCAGCCAGCCTCCGCGGTAACATTCAAGCATACACTCGGAATATTTCGTATTATTACAGTGTTTTCGGTGCTGTTTCTGGAAAATAAGTGACCATGGGCCCCAAGAAAGCTTCTAGTGCCAACCCTACACCTCAAAGGTAAGAATACCCATTGAAATGAAGAAAGAGATCATTGAAAAAGTATGAAGTGGAGTACGTATCACCGACCTGGTCAGGTTGTACAAGAAACCAAAATCACCATCTCTTCTATTGTGGGCAAGAAAACGGCAATCAAGGAAATTTTTTTTCCCAAAGGGAACTTTTTTCAAAAAAAATCCAATATAAAGGGAACTCATGGTTATAAATAAAAAACCTAGCAAGTGCCCCCCATAGGGAAAGAAATTCAGAAAAAAAAAATTCCTGCAATAGGTATTGAGTGAAATAAGGCCCAAGGTTGGTTTGGGAAAAATTTTAAGGGCGTGTGGCATCCTGGGGTTTGTTTACGGCGGTAAAGGCTCCCCGTTCGGCCCCACAAACCCCGGCTGAAAATATGTGCATGAATTCAAGGAGTACATAGAAATAAAGGAGGGAACCTGAACAAGTGTTTATTGTGTGAAAACAGGCCTGTTGGAAGAAAATGCCAAGCAGCCCCCCTACATTATCGGAGGAAAAGGCACCCCCAGGACATAAGCCTATGAAAGACAGGTTTACTTTTTGTGTGTGCCAATGCTAGGGTGATTGCAAAGTTAACCCTTTTTTTAGTGTATCACTCTGAAACCCCCAGAGCGTTCGAAAAATGTCCTAAAGGGATATTTGTGTGTGTGTGGGGGGCAAACAGTAAGGGGGGGTTCACTAGGGAATTTTTTAAACTGGTTACACCATGCATTTCCCCCCAATGTAAAGATTACCTAACTGAAAAAAATTAGACCTTAATCCCTCTGGTGTTAGACAATCCCCCTGGTCACCCTACAGCGTGGCAGAGCGACTTTATGGGGACTTGCTTCTTTAAGGTGAATTTTTTTCCCTCCAAATACACTCCTCTCCGCCCCCCAGGGACCAGAGGTCATTTCCAACTTCAAGAAACTGTCAAAAAAGCTCTGTTTCAAAAGTGCTTTGAAGTGACCACGGACACTCGATTGACTCTAAAAGATTTTTGGAAGGTCCTTTAAATCCTCAATTGTGTAAACCTTTAGGTAAGGTTGGGGGGGAGTGACTAAGAGAACCTTGAACTCTGCTTGGAAGAAACTGTGGCCAGAATTTTAGCAAAAGGGTTTTTGAAGGTTTGGGGCTCCCCTGAGGGGAGTATTTTCCCAGTTAGGAACAATTGTGGAATTTTGGGGAAGCCCTTGGTTGGGGTTAGTGGGGAGGATGTAAAAGAGTTGGGGAGGGGCAAGAAAAACAAACCCACTGATGACTGATGATAATTTCAAGAGAAAAGGGGCCCAGCCTGGGAAATGGTTCAAAGGAGGGGAGAGAGAAATTAAAGGGAAAATTTGCCTATTTAAAAGATTAAGGAAATTGTGCAAAATGGCTTGAATGAAAACCCTTTTTTTGATGAAAACACCTACACACTATTGCAAGCCGTGTGGTGATGTTACAATGACATTTTGTAAACCCACTTTTAACAAACATAAAGGAACGGAGGTACGGGCCATAGGGACAGATATGTTGGCGAAAGAAGCCCATGCTCTGAAGCTGGCCCTGTGCTTTAAAAAGAAAAAGGGGAAAGAAACCCCCAGAAAAGGACTTGCTACCTCAAGTCCTAATGGAAGGGGTTTCCCCCTTCTAAACAGTGAGAAGATAATGCTCTCCCTCCCCCCCATCCCATCAATCACCCCAATCTTCAAAAAAAATAAGTGTCATGTAATTGTGCATGCCTTTTTCATTTTGTGTGTACTAAATTAACTTTTTTTTGTGGAAAAAAATTTTTTTTTATACTTTTGGGTGTCTTGAGGTTTAAATTTTATTTCTTATTTCTTATGGGGGGAAAATTTAATTCCCCCTAGCGAACTTTTCCATAACGGCCAGCCCTTTTTTGCACGGTTAAGTTCGCTATGGGGGGGTTTTCCCACTGTATATGGTTTTCTTATTTTTTCTCTGTATTGGACTGAAAAAAGCCCTTGGGGCGAAACTTTCCTTTAATAAATGTCTGAACTGTCTAAGTGTCTTTCCCCTTTGTCGGATCACCATACCCTTTTTTCTTGAGTCGATGTGTTCAGTCCCCATTTTTGGTGAAACGGGGAGATGACGGGGAAGCAGCTTATAAACCCTAGGCAGGAGAGGTGCAGCAGTCATAGGTGGTGTAATTTGTTCAATGTGGAAGTAGGGTTTTGCCCAAAATTCTTGGATCTTAATACTTAGGAATTTTCGCTTGCCTAATTTTGGGCCCAAACCCACTTCCCCCAATTTAAACAAATGTAACCACCTATGACTGTGCACCTCTCCTGCCAACGGTTTATAAGCTGCTTCTCCGCTCATCTGCCCTTTTCTACTCAAGATTGATGGATGAACAACGACTCAAGGTTAAGGATGATTACCTCATTTTTCCTCTGTTTTTTCAAGTTTTCCCATGTATACTATAAGCCACTGTGTGGCGAAAGTTTCCCCAATAAAGATACCCAAGATTCACATGTTCTAATTTTCAAAGTCGGGTTTTTGAACCATTCATTACCCAAAAATACAGGTTTTTTGGATAAATTTTCGGGGGCATGAAAAAAATTTAAATTTTAGGTGTGATATACCATCCCCCCAAATTTTAAAATAGGGGCCGGGGAGACTATATGGGAGGAAATTTTTAGGGCCCCAAGGCACGTAATGTAGTAATTCTAGGGACTAACTTTATTTTTTGATTGGGAATTTTTTGATGGGAATTTGAATATCGACTTTTTAAAGTAGTTCAGGATGTTTTTTGAAACGTTTGGGGACTGAACCCACAAGGGGTAAAACCTCTTGACTTAGTTTGGCAAACAAGAATCCCCCTTTTTAAAAATTTAGAAATTTCAAAGGAACTGGGTGCCGCAACCCCAAATCAATTACATTTGCTTGAATGGAAGTACGATAGTAGGGGTAATCGTAACATCCCCGATTTTCCTTACAGATTCGATGGGGTTAGAGAACACTTACATCTGTTTATGGGGGTACGAAAAGCTTTCAATATGCGTTTTCTGAACACTTACTGCTGCTAAAAAATGTTTAACCCATTAAAAAATTAGATTTAAAAAGAAAATGACCAAAAAGGGGAAAATAGGCTCAAATATTTCTAGGGCATAAGAAAGGAATTTATAGGTATCAAAAAAGGCGAGGGCATTTAGGTTTATATTTGACATAAGAGGGGCGTTAAAAAAAAGGGGGTAAAAAAAAGCTAAAAAAGGGCTATGAAATTAAAGTTTCTGGGATTCAAAACTAACCCCAAAAGTTTTTTCCAGGGATATAGAACAAAAATCGAGATAAGAAAAGGTCCCCTTAAAATAACTAGGACATCTTAATGCAAGGAAAAGAAAAGTTCGGTTTTAAATAATTATTTTTTTCGGGTTTTTACACAGGAAGACCTAATAATATTCCGTAATTTAAATTTTTTTGTGGGCGAAGAAGAAAAAATTATTAAAACACAGTCACTAGTGAAAAGGTTGTAAGCAGATAGACCGCTGAACAAAAAAAGTCACGGGGCCTGATAGGGTTTTTTTAAGGGGTTTTTCAAAGGGAAAGCAAAATGGAAGTCTGTGAACCATTAAAATAATTTTTTTAATTTATCTCTTTAAACAGGTGTAGTGTCTGATTGTGGAAGAGGCAATGTAATTCCTATTTTTAAAACAGGGGGCAAGTCATTATCGTCAAATTACCGCCCCCATAAGCGACCCCAATTGTAGGGAAATTATAGATCAGTTATAGCTGGATTATAAGAAGCCATCTCGATAAAATAGTTGATTAAAGTACCAGATGGATTACAGAGGCCCGGCTTGTCTAACTAATTTATTAACTTTCTTCAGTAAAGTTTTTGAGGCTGTTGACCACGATAAAGAATTTGATATTATTTACTTAGATTTTAGTAAGGCTTTTGATAGAGTTCCGCACCATTTCTTGGGTAGCACTGAAAATTGGGTTGGTCAAATGTTTGTTAGTGGGATGAATTGTAAAGGACCTGCCTAGTATGGGCCAACAGGCCTGCTGCAGTGTTCCTCCTTTCTTATGTTTCTAAATCTAAATTTATCCAACTTAAATCCATTATTCCTGGTTCTTACCTGGTTCGACACCCTCAGTACTTTATTAATATCTCCCTTGTTTATGCCTGTCATCCACTTATACACTTCAATGATATCTCCCCTCATTCTACGCCTCTCCAGAGAGTGGAGATTTAAGGCTTTGACTCTATCTTCATACGAGAGGTTCCTTACACAGTAAATCATTTTAGTCATTCTTCTCTGTATGTTCTCTAATGAGTCTATGTCCATCCTGTAGTAAGGGGACCAAAACTGAGCAGCATAATCTAAATGAGGCCTCACTAGTGATGTATAGAGCTGTAAAATAACTTTTGAACTTCTGTTACTTATACTTCTTGAGATAAATCCAAGTAATCTGTTGGCCTTGTTGTGCACACTAAGGCACTGCTGTCTTGGCTTTAGATTTCTGCTTACCATGACTCCCAAGTCTTTTTCACATTCTGTATGATCAAGCTCTACTTCACCTAGATTATAGCTTCGAGGGTTATTTTCATTACCAAGGGCAAGTACCTTACACTTATCCACATTGAACTTCATCTGCCATTTTTCAGACCAAGACATTAATTTGTCCAAATCGTCCTGGAGTTCATTGATATCCTCCTCAGAGTGAATTATATGGCCTAACTTTGTATCATCAGCAAATTTACTCATGTCACTCGTAATCCCTTCATCAAGGTCATTAATGTAAATTATGAACAAGAGAGGGCCTAAAACTGATCCTTGTGGAATGCCACTAGTGACTAATCCCCATTCAGATTTCACTCCATTAATGGTAACTCTCTGCTTTCTATTGGTAAGCCATGCCTCAATCCATGCTAGAACTTTACCTCCTATACCATGAGCTGCCACTTTTCTTAAGAGTCTCTTGTGAGGTACTCTATTGAAGGCTTTACTAAAATCCAAATAAACAATATCATATTCCTTATCACTGTCAACTGCCTCAAATGTTCTATTGAAGAACGTCAGTAAGTCTGTCAGGCAGGAACGACCTCTCGTGAATCCATGCTGAGATTCATTTATCAAGTTATGCTCTTCAAGGTAACTTCTGATAATGTCAGCTATACAGTGGACCCCCGCATGGCGACTTTAATCCGTGCAAGAGAGCTCATTGTTATGCGAAATGATCGGTATGCGAATGAATTTTCCCAATAAGAAATAATGGAAATCAAATTAATCCGTGCAAGACACCCAAAAGTACGAAAAAAAAAATTTTACCACATGAAATATACATTTTCCTGTGATGAATGGTTTGAAAAACCGACAAGTTGAAGATTGAGACACTTATGCAGCATATGGAAATCTTTATTCAGGAAACGTTTCGCCACACAGTGGCTTCATCAGTCCAATACAAAGAGGAAGGCGTAAGGAGAGGAGGAGAATGAGGTAATCAGTCCCTCAACCTGGAGTCGATGTGTTCAGACTGAACACATCGACTCCAGGTTGAGGGACTGATTACCTCATTCTCCTCCTCTCCTTACGCCTTCCTCTTTGTATTGGACTGATGAAGCCACTGTGTGGCGAAACGTTTCCTGAATAAAGATTTCCATATGCTGCATAAGTGTCTCAATCTTCATACATTTTCCTACACACAAAGTGAAGGATACATGCACAATAGTAGAGTAGTATATGCACAATATATATTGTGCATGTACTACTCTACTAAATGAAGAATAAATGACACTTACCTTTATTGAAGATGCAGCAATGACTGATGAGACACTGTGTCCTGGGAGTGCCTTTTCCTCCTGAGTACTGTAGGTCCTGTTTGGCATTTTCTTCCAGAACAGTCCTTATCACACTGTGTATGCCACTACGATTCTTAAATCTCTCAAACCAACCTTTGCTGGCTTTAAATTCACCAATATGAGCACTAGTTCCAGGCATTTTTCCCTGTTCACCTGGGTGTTAGTCGACTGGTGTGGGTTGCATCCTGGGAGACAAGATTAAGGACCCCAATGGAAATAAGTTAGACAGTCTTCGATGACACTGACTTTTTTGGGTTATCCTGGGTGGCAAATCCTCTGGGGTTAATTGTTTCTTGGTATTCTCAATAAGCCACACCAACAACGGTGCTACAGCAGCAGTCTCAGTAGTAGTAACCAGTTACCAGTCTCAGTAGTAGTAACCAGTTACCAGTAACCTGTCCGTTGACTCAACGACCAACCGTCTTGAGTCACGGTCTTTCATATTGTGCTGAGCTGACACTATTTCAAAAGACCCACTACGGGGTACTGGCCAGCCGGCTAGGCAGTATTACGAGTGTAACCAAGGAGATAGGTAACGGCTGCGGGCTCTGTCCACATAACAGTAATTATACGTAATAACAGCCTACGTGAGTATTTCTTCCCTAATCCACGTATCGAACTCCCACATGATAAATGGTGTACAGCGGTGTGGAGCGTGGATTTACGTTTTTAAGGGTAATTCAAGGCGTTCGAAGACTGTTGTGAGTAGCCGGCAGGGTCATAGGTGAACCTCCAGCCACCAGCTCTACCCTCGCGCACCTCCAGCCACCAGCAGTCGCCTACTCCCCCAAAAACCCC
>NC_069411.1:1775469-1843480 GCF_026875155.1 Cherax quadricarinatus
AGAAAAAGATTGGAACTGTATTGGACTGTACCAAGGTAGGGGGGGTCGAAAGGGTGGAGGGAACGGGAAAAGAAGCGGGGGGAAGGGGATAGAAGAGGCAGAAACCTGGGAGGTGGCAGAAGAGAAAAGAAACCTGGGAGGGAACAGGGGAGGAGGTACAGTACGAGGAGGAGGGTGAACCTCTAACACTTGTAACAGAGCCAGTGAGAGGGGGAGAAACCCAGGGACAGAGACAGGGAGGGTAAAATGAGGAGGTGGAAGAGGGGGTAGGAGTTGTTAACGGACCTTTTTTTGACTTTTGAGAAGTAGAGGGACGATTGGGAGGAGGTGTCATACGAGATTCGTCGTTACTGAGGCTTGTGAGAGAGAACACAAAGAAGCGAGATCAGACTGAGGCGTTGAAGTAGGGACGTCTGAGCCGAGGACAGCAAAAGGATTAGATACAGGAGTGACTATGGGAGAGGTAACCACAGAGGTGGGTGTTAGAAGATGGGATACCAGAAGTGGGGGGACGTTTTGAAACACGGGAATAAGAAACAGTGGGGATTTCTCCCTTGGAGGCGGAGATGAGAAACTGCCATGGCATAAGGGAGACCTTCTGTCTCTTTGAGGTAACGGTTTTTCCGCTCGTTTAAATAGACTTGAACATTGGCGAGAGTACGAAGGGTGACCCTCATGACAGTTAAGGCAAGAGGGAGATCGTTTGGGCCAAGACGTATGAGAATGGTCATCGGCCCCACAGACTGGGCATTCGGCGATAGATTGCAATATTTCGCGGATGGATAAATCGCCAGCAATTTCTACACTTTTTGCGGTGTAGGGATCCCCTTTCGACTTGTAAACCGATGCCCTGCTATAAAAAACGGGAGGATGGGAGTTCTCGGCTGTCAAAAGTTAAACGACCCACATTGCTAGGGTATCGTCTCCGCCCCGGGCGGGAAGAACGTAAGTGTCTACCTTGAGGATTGGGGATCTTGGAGTTCCAGCTGTTCAAGAATGTCAGTGCAACATGTCTGGAAATTTTGTTAAAACTATGGTATGGGGCAGAATGACGGTTACCACTACAAGAATTGAGGGAAAATGATGTTTTTCAAGAGTGACAGGAACAGTATCGATAGGGGAAAGACGAGAGAGCTCATGAGCCTGGGTAGCATTCTGTACGGTGATGATGCGCGTACCGCTCTTAAGAGCATGGAAAGAAATATCTTTACCAACATGGCGTAGGAGTGCCTTGCCAATACTGTGGTCAGAAAGATAGGCAGTAGAGGAAGTCGGTCGTTAAAGTGAAGAATTTAGTCCATTGTTCGTCTGAAATGAGCTTTGGAAAGGTAGTGAAGGAGTGTCAATCGTTTTCTGAGAAGAACGAGAAGGTGGAGAATTTATCATCAGCAGGTAATTGTCATTGGCATTTGGCGTGGGACCAGAGTTGGTCCGACGTGGAACGGGTCAGCGATTGAAAATTGCTGCCCCGTAGAGGGAGGGGCCCGGAAGCATAGAGGAGAGCGAAGGTCCGATAAATCGAAGGAGTCAGTAAAGGGCCCTCAGTACCTGAAGCGGGTGAGGAAACAGCACCAAGCAAGAGGTACAGAGGCATGAGGAGTGTCTGAAGAGTGGCCCAAAAGGGACGAGGGGGGTCAGAACGGGGTGCGGTATCAAGAAGGGGCCCGGGGGTAGTAGGTTCATGGACTAGGGCTGCCATGGTTAGGTTATTTCTTTTTTTTGTTTTTAAGAAAAAAAAAAGAAAAGAAGAAAAGAAAATAAAAATAAAAAAAAAAAAAAAAAAAAGGGGGGGACCGGGGAGGGATATTTCCCAGGAGGAATGAAGGGGCCAGAAATCTCCTCCACCCCCAAAAGGGGGACCTCAGCACCGCAAGTAGCGCAGATGCAGCATGGAACCCCGTGCCATCCCCTACCCATCTGCTAGTAAAGAAAACAATCCGGGATGGGCAATTTCACATCTCCCGAGCTACCTCGGTGGACAAAAGAGAGGGCGGCCGGATATCTGCCACAAGCATACCTCCTTCGGCCACCACCCCGGAATCCGAAAAGGTGGCTTCCAGAGATGCACCCATCGCCCGAAAGAACCCAAAGCTACTCCGGGATACCGGAGAGGGAGGGTCGGGACATCCCCCAGGCGATCCAGATTCCACGGCAAACTATGCCACCGCCAAGAACCTCAACGGAATGGGATGGACCCCGGTATCCTTTTCCCCTAACCTAGGAACTAGGTGCCTGTGGGAGAAAACCCCAAAGGCCGAAAAGAGGAAGGGCAAAAGGGAGGGGTGGGGAGGAGGAGGAGGAAAGGAAAAAGGGGAGGATGGGATAGGGGAGGGGAGATTGGTAGGTAATTAGGTTCGGTCTGAGGAAGAAGACGACAGGTCTAATTCCTCAGACCAAGAAACCTCTTCACCACGCCAAGGAGCCCCCTTGAAAAGGAGAGGCAGATAGAGAGGGGGAGAGAGAGAGAGAGGGGAGGGGGGGGGCAAGTAAGGCAAAGTAAGGCAGAGGCAGCAAGCTCTGTCATTTTTCTCACCTGCAGAGCCATCAACGCTTCTATGATGCCTAATTACATTCAAAACTGCACTAATGTAGTAGAACCCAGAATGAACCAAGACAAACAACAGTGGTACCTACAAACCAAAAAATTACGATTGAAGCGAAGACTGCCCTCAAACTCCAGCCCCGCTGCCAGACGATTACCCACTCCAATTTCCAATTGGGCCAAACCCCACGTGGGGTTTAAATTTTCCAGCACTAAAAAACCCCCCAAATTACTTTCACTAGACTCTCTGTCATCTCCGATCATCCTTTGTACCTCTATGGGTCCCGTATCCCTGACCGTGATACAGTTTAAGTTTCTGGGCCTCCTCTTTGATTGTAGGTTATCCTGGAAACCTCACATTACCTCTATGAGGCAAACTTTTCCCCAGCCGGCTGAACCTCCTTAAAACCCTTGCTCATCTTTCATGGGGGGCTGATCCCTCGAACCCTCCTTCGCCTACATTCCCCCCTTATCTTTCAAAACTTGATTTGGTGACCCGATCTATTCAGTGGCATCTCTTGCTACTTCTCTAGCCTTAACCCATTCATCACCCAAAGGGTTACGTTTATGCCTTGGTGCTTTTCGCTCTTCCCATGTCGGAGCCTCTATGCAGAAGCGAACGTTCCATCCTTATCCCCAAACGCGTGATGCCCATTGCCTTCGCTGCTATGTACGCTCTTCTTTATCTCCGCAATCCTTCCATTTATAGAATGGTCATGATATTAGTAGACATTCTTTATTTGTTCGCCGCCTCTGTTTACTCTGGGCCCTTCTCTCTTCGCCTTCATTCGCTTTGTCTTCTCTTCAATTACCACCTTTCTATGTACATGTAGCATCTCACTTTTTTCCCCACCCCCTGGGAAGTTCCAGCTGTTCGAGTCTGTTTTTTTCTCTCTCCCCTTTTCGAAAACCCAACTGTCTACGGTCGCTTCCCGCTCTCTTTTTCTTGACCACTTTCACTCTCATTCTCATGCCCTTGCTGTGTACACAGTGGCTCTAAGTCTTCTGACAGCATAGGATTCGCAGCAGTATTTCCGGACAGCGTCGTACAAGGGCATTTACTATCTTCGGCTAGCATTTTTACTGCTGAATTGTATGCCATTCTTACAGCACTTATCCGTATTGCATCTATGCCTGTGTCATCATTTGTGGTTTTCTCAGACTCCTTAGTGCTTTACAGGCTATACAGAAATATTTGATACACCTCACCCCTTAGTCCTCCGTATCCAACTTTGGCTACGCCGCATCTTTACCAAGCATAAAGATATTGTTTTTTGTTGGGTCCTGGTCATGTTGACGTACAGGGCAATGAACAGGCAGACACTGCTGCGCGGTCAGCAGTACATGACCTACCAGTTTCATGTAGAGGTATTCCATTTACGGACTATTTTGCTGCAATATCTTCCAACTTTCCCCACCGTTGGCAACAACGTTGGTCTACTATGCTCGGCAACAAGCTTCAATCTATTAAACCGAGTATAGGTTACTGGCCGTCTTCTTATCACCAGTGTCGAGGTTGGGAGACTACTCTCTCCCGTCTTCGCATTGGCCATACTTGTCTTACTCATGGATATTCTCGTGGAGAGGCGCCCTGCTCCTCTCTGTGAGAATTGCCAAGTTCCATTATCAGTCAAACCACATTCTGTTGGACTGCCCACTTTATAAACGAGGGACGCAGAATTTACCTCCGTCGTTGTCTTCGCTCTGCTGCTCTCTCTTTACCTTCCCTTCTCGCTGATGGACCCACCTTTCTTCCAGACTCTCTCATTGACCTTTTGACAGCAACTGACTTACTTCACAAATTCTGATACCTTCAGCCCTTTCTACTTCAATCTCTTGCTACCCCCTACCCCCGTACTATCCCCTGCCCCGTTGTTTTCTGTAATCTACTGATCATCCTCCTCCCGCCATCCAATACCCTCGCTTCCTTCCCTACCCTGCAGCGCTGTATAGCCCTTGTGGCTTAGCGCTTCTTTTTGTTATATAATAATAATACCCACTCCAAGCTCTTAACTAATTCAGTTTCTTCAACCAAACGCAGCAACTCCTGTACTACTATGAGACCAACTCATAGTAGAAACAGCACTAAGAATAGCAAGGCATCACCTAAAAACCGACTACAGTGGACCCCCGGTTCACGATACTAATCCGTTCCTGAGAGCTCATCGTAAACCAAAATTATCGGGAAGCGAATCAATTTTCCCCATAAGAAATAATGGAAATCAAATTAATCCGTGCAAGACACCCAAAAGTATGAAAAAAAAAAACTTTTACCACATTATATATTAAGTTTATGCAATATAATATTACAATAACAATAATAACAATAGAATATCACAAGAGAATAATTGACACTTACCTTTAATGAAGATCTGGTGATGATTGATGGGATGGGAGGAGGGGATGAGATGTGTCGAAGTTTTTAATGTTTAGAAGGGAAATCCGCTCCATTAGGACTTGAGGTAGCAAGTCCTTTTCCGGGGTTACTTCCCTTCTTCTTTTAATGCCACTAGGAGCGCTTGAGAGTCACTGGACCTCTGTTACACAACATATCTGTCCACAGAGGCCTGTACCTCTCGCTCCTTTATGACTTTCCTAAAGTGGTTCACAACATTGTCAGTGTACAGGTTGCCAACATGGCTTGCAGTAGCTGTGTCAGGGTGATTTTCATCAAAAAAGGTTTGCACTTCAAGCCACTTTGCACACATTTCTTAATTTCAATAGTCATTAGCACCCTTGGTCTCGATGGGTTGGCACTAGAAGCTTTCTTGGGGCCCATGGTGACTTATTTTGCAGAAAAAAAGCACCAAAATAACAGTGATAATATGGATAATATAGAATGTACCGAATGTATCCTTAGATGCGCGCACACTGGCTGGCTTGTAAACACTGGACACGTCTCGTACAAATCGTTATCGCATACCGGGTTTTGTAACGGGAACGAGGCAAATTCTCTGCGATATAATGCATCGGTTACAGGATTATCAGATACCGATAGCATCGCGAACCGGGGGTCCACTGTATTCCATAGAGGGACCAGCAGGACACAGTGCCTCATCCACCCCATCACCACCAAGCGCGACGCATCACCAACAACAAACATGGCCGACTCACCCTCACCCACCAACCCAGGTGACTCGACTACAACAACACAACCGTGACTGACTTCCTCTCTACCTCTACTACCTTCATAGGATTTAACCCATTGATATGCTCCAGGTATGACTAATGATCCTGACACTCTAAAGAATTACATCACCACCCTAACGGCGGATAACTTTAACCTTCGTGCTGAAAATATGCTCTCCATGCAACAATAACAAACCATGAATCTAAACTACTTCACCTTGAAATTAGAAGGTGGGGAGCAACATGCCATAGTAGCAGAAGACAAGATTACAGTGCTTAGAAGAGGAACTGAGCAATCTGAAACAGCCCTAAAGAAGGAAATAACAGTACAGACATAACATCAGGAATTTTATATCAGACACAGACAAGGGGACTGGAGGGAGCAAGGAAGCTATACTGTATGCAAAGGGCCAATCAGACCCACACGGGGCCAAGGCAGTGGCAAGGAGCACACTAGGAACAAATGAGAGGTCTGGAGACATTGAAGGAGCTAGGATATATACAGGGACTCTACCAGACTCCTGCAAGGGCCAGGAACAGCTGAGCAGGAAAGACAGACCAATGAGCAGTGGGGCCTCAGCTAGGGAAGGGATTGAAGGAAGGAACACTCCAAGGGAAGGAACTAAAACACCTCAGAGGACGCAATGGGGGAGACAGTGGGAGGAAGAAAGGGGGAGAGAGATTTTTGTCTATGGGCTCCGGGAAGCTGATGGGGAAACTACGAGGAAAGAAAACAGGAGGAGATAAAAGCGATTGGAGGTATCATGAAGGCAATAGGCGAAGGAGACATGACCCAGGTGGCAAATTTTCGGAGAATTGGGTGGTTCGCAAGGAGAAGGAAGCAGCCTTCAGTAATTTTCAAGGCAGAATCAAATCGAGCCATGATCCTGCAGGAGATAGCATGGCTGAGAGACAAACTGGAATTCCAGAGTGTGTACCTCGACTGAGACAGAATGCAAGAGGAAAGGAGGATACTGAAAGAGAGTGCAAAAATGAAAGGAGGCTTGGGAGGAAGAGACAAAGAGAAGCAGAATAACCCAGACACAGGTGGAAGGGCAACCACACCCCCAGAAACACCTGCAGAAGGACTCTGACCATGACAACCCCTAGACAACTGAAACAATCTAAGCCAACAATCACACACTGATACCTCTGTCTCCACCCCCACACCACAAACTCCAACCTTACAGCAACCCCTATGGGAACTCTACTCCCACCACAACCACCCATAGGCCCCTACCAGGGCTCCTGCTCTCCCAACCCCAATGTCCTCCCAGAACCACAGTTTTGGAACAGAAGTTGAAGGTTTGGTACACAAATGCGGATGGAATAACGAACAAATATGAGGAGTGGCATGAAAGAATCAATGAGAAGTCCCCAGACATCATAGCAGTTACAGAAACGAAACTCACTGAGACAATAACAGATGCAATCTGGCTTAGCGCTTCTTTTTGATTATAATAATAATAATAATAATAATAATAATAACAGATGCAATCTTCCCACCAGGATATCAGATCCTGAGGAAAGACAGTAGGAGCAGTGGGGGAGGAGGGGGTTGCACTGCTCGTAAAACACGATGGAAATTTGAGGAATGGGAGGCATGGACGAGATTGGAGAAAGAATACATAGTAGGTACACTTCAGTCTGGGCTTTCCAAGGCAGTCACTGCAGTGATGTATAATCCACCACAGACTGCAGGAGGCCAAGAGAGAAATACGAAGAGTAGCCAGAGCATGGCTAGAAGAGCTCACTCAAGCAGAGCAAAGTTACTGGTTATGGGCGATTTCAATCACAGGGAGATCGATTGGGAAAACTGGAACCACAAGGGGGGTCCCGAAAAATGGAGAGCCAAGATGATGGATGTGGTACTGGAGAACCTTATGCATCAACATGTTAAGGATACTACCAGAGAGAGAGGGGAGGATGAACAGCAAGACTGGACCTTGTGTTCACCCTGAGCTGTTCAGACATTGAGGACATCACATATAAGAGACCCCTAGGAGCTAGTGACCACGTGGTTCTGTGCTTTGAATACATAGTAGAGTTACAAGTGGAGCGGGTGGTAACAGGAGATGAATGGGAAAAGCCAGACTATAAACTGAGGGACTACATAGGTTTGAGGAACTTCCAGCAAGAGGTTCAGTAGGACAGAGAACTGGTAGGAAACTCGGTAAATGAAATGATGGAATATGTAATAACAAAATGTAAGGAGACAGAGGAAAGGTTTGTTCCCAAGGGCAACAGAAATAATGGGAAGACCAGAACAAGCCCTGGTTTACCTGACGGTGTAAGGAGGCAAAACCAAGTGCATAGAGCATGAAAAAAGTATAGAAGGCAAAGAATACAGGGAAAACAAAGAGATTAGTCGAAGAGCCAGGAACGAGTGTGCCACAGGTAAGGAGGGAGGCCCAGCAACAGTATGAAAATAATTATAGCATCGAAAGTCAAGTCTGACCCAAAACTGCTGTACAGCCACATCAGGAGGAAGACAACAGTCAAAGACCAGGTGATCAGGCTGAGGAAAGAAGGTGGGGAACTCACAAGTAATGATCACGAGGTATGCAAGGAGCTCAACATGAGATTTAAGGAAGTATTTAAAGTAGAGACAGGAATGGCTCTGAGAAGACAGCATAGAGGGGGAACACCAACAGGGAACATTACCAAACAGGTGCTGGATGACATACAAACAATGGAGGAGGAGGTGCAGAAGCTGCTAAGTGACCTCGATACCTCAGAGGTGAGGGGTCCGGACAACATCGCCCCATGGGTCCTTAAAGAAGGAGCAGAGACGCTGTGCGTGCCACTAAACACAATATTCAGTACATCCCTTGAAACTGGGCAACTACCTGAGGTGTGGAGATGGCAAATGTGGTCCCCATTTTTAAGAAAGGAGACAGAAATGAGGTGCTAAACTACAGACCAGTGTCTCTGATGTGTATAGTATGTAAAGTCATGGGGAAGATTATCAGGAGGAGAGTGGTGGAGCACCTGGAACAAAACACGATTATAAACAACAACCAGCATGGATTCATGGAAGGCAGATCCTGTGTCACAAACCTTCTGGAGTTTTATGACAAGGTAACAGGTGTAAGAAATGAGAGAGAGGGGTGGGTTGATTGCATTTTCCTGGACTGCAGGAAGGCCTTCGACACAGTTCCTCACAGGAAATTAGTGCAGAAGCTGGAGGATCAGGCACATATAACAGGAAGGGTACTGCAATGGATCAGAGAATACCTGACGGAGGCAACAGTGGGTCATGGTATGTGATGAGGTATCACAGTGGGCTCCTGTGATGAGCGGGGTACCACAGGGGTCAGTCCTAGGACCAGTGCTATTTTTGATATATGTGAATGACATGGTGGAAGGGATAGACTGAAGTGTCCCTGTTCACAGATGATGTGAAGCTGATGAGAAGGATTAAATCGGATGAGGATCAGGCAGGACCACAAAGCGATCTGGATAGGCTGGACACGTGGTCCAGCAACTGGCTTCTCGATTTCACCCTGCCAAATGCAAAATCATGATGATTGGGGAAGGGCAAAGAAGACCGCAGACAGAGTATAGGCTAGGTGGACAAAGGCTGCAAACCTCACTCAAGGAGGAAGATCTTGGGGTGACCATGCAGCGCTGTATAGCCCTTGTGGCTTAGCGCTTCTTTTTGATTATAATAATAATATTAATTGGGGTGACCATAACACTGGAGGTACACATCAACCAGATAACTGCTGCAGCATATGGGCGCCTGGCAAACCTGAGAATAGCGTTCTAATACTTTAGTAAGGAATCGTTCAAGACACTGTACACTGTGTACATCAGGCCCATACTGGAGTATGCAGCACCAGTTTGGAACCCACACTCGGTCAAGCACTTCAAGAAATTAGAGAAAGTACAAAGGTTTGCAAACAAGGCTAGTTCCAGAGCTCGGGAATGTCCTATGAAGAAAGGTTGAGGGAAATTGGCCTGACGACACTGGAGTACAGGAGGGTCAGGGGAGATATGATAACAACTTACAAATAATGTGTGGAATAGAAAGGCAGACAGAGACAGATGTTCCAGAAAGGGAACACACAAACAAGGGGTCACAATTGGAAGCTGAAGACTCAGACGTATCACAGGGATGTTAGGAAGTACGTACTTCTTCAGTCACAAAGTCGTCAGGAAGTGGAATAGCCTAGCAAGTGATGTAGTGGAGGCAGGAACCATACACAGCTCTAAGACGAGGTATGACAAGCTCAGGAAGCATAGAGAGAGAGAGGACCTAGTAGCGATCAGTGAAGAGGTGGGGCCAGGAGCTGAGTCTCGACCCCTGCAACCACAATTAGGTGAGTACATGACTGTATACATAAAATTCTGACTACAGCTCTTGCTTCATAATTCTTAAGCTAGTCATAATTTGCCTAAGACACTGAATATAGAAAACTGTATCATGCCAAAACAAGACCATTTCCACTAATAGATAAACTAATTGTTAAGTTCTTAAATATTTTGAACTACCTCAGTTTTGTAAATCTAGTTAATCACTACAATTACCTAACCTTATTTCCAGTATGATTCATATCCTGTGCCAATATAGAGTAAGAACTAGTTATTAGTCTCCCAAAATGCCTAGGCATACTAGTGGCCATCTTTGTAATAAGTATTTTATAATATGTAATAATATCTTTTAATATGTAAAACCCCACATTGTAATATTAACAGAGAAATAAAGAATTTTAGTTGCACTTGTGTCCTTTTACTTTACATACTGTTGGTGATTCTACCAATGTGACATTTTATTGTGGCAACGTTTCGCTCTCCAGGAGCTTTGTCAAGCCGTAATGGCTTGACAAAACTTCTGGAGAACAAAACATTGCCACAGTAAAACGTCACATTAGTTTCACTTGTGTCCTTTTACTTTACACAATTTTAATTTTTAATAATAATTGGTCAGAGCATCATTCCTTCTAAAAATTGCATAAGAATGGAGTGTTGGTCTTTATTTATTTTACTGCATCAATGTGGAGACAACTTGTACACAATGTAAAGTGTTTGTATTGTGGTATAATACAAACGTGTATGAACGAACATCAGACGTGTTCGCCTGGTTTGTTTACATTACTTGTGGGTGGGGTGGGAGGGTTGCCTTGGCTGGCTACCATACTTCCGAAACCTGACTTCCTACAAATAAAACTCACCTCTCACCCTACAGTAGACCGTCATTTAGCACAAGTTTATTTGGCACGATTTGGGTATTGCATGATTGAAGAATTGCGGCACAATTTTATGTAACACGTCGTTAAGATGAATTTGACACGGTTCAGTTTGCGGGAAGGAATAAAAAACCTTCCCTTTTCCTCAAGCAGCTGCCTTGTTGTGGATCAGTGGGGTAGACCTCCCGCCATCCCCAGCCACCCTCCAGACACCACCCCACCATCCCAGCATTCGTACTCCATACGTGTCTAGTCCAACTTCTCTGCTACAAGCTTGTGATTGTGAATTTGTTTGATCTTTTAATTGCTTATCTTGTATTTGCCAAGCAATCATGACACCCAGTAGGCATACCAGTCTTGCTCAAAGTGGCAAGAAAAGGTGGTAAGCATTTAACCCTTTCAGGGTCGACAGGCCCTCTCCCAGACTCGTTCTCAGGGTCGAGAATTTAAAAAAAAAAAAATTATTTTTTCTGAACATTATAGGCTAAAGAAATTTTTTTTGCCATCAATACTTACGAGATATGGAGTCGTGAAGTTGACAGAAAATGAGCCACATGTGGCATCATTGCTGACTGCCAGTCACCTGGTATGTATTTTCATATTTACTTTTTTTCTACTTTTTTCTATTATTTTTTAATTTTTTTTCAGTAACTTTTATGGCCTGTGAGACCAATATGAGCACTATTTTGTAATTTTTTTTCTCTTTATTTACTACACTATAACTGCACAAGCACTGTAGTCACTACATTGTTTAGAAAACTTGTTTACACAACGAATGATATAAAATGTTAATTATTACTATTTTGCTATATTTTATATACACATATACAGTCACAGAACATGTTTCTAGAAGTTCTGCAGCCTGTGTAACTCTTTGAAACATGATGTCATGCACAGTGGTGTTTTACAATCCTCACATATTAAACGAGTCTCTGCGTTGTTGTGGACGTTTTTTTTTTGTATGTGCACAGACATAACACTTCTTTTGAGCCTTTTTCTTGAAAGCAGTAGCAGGCAGTTGTATTAGGAAGTGATCACCATGCTTCAGACGAGAAGGTAGTTGTTGATAATTTAATGGGCGGTTTTCTATTGCAGGTGTTGTTCCTTGGTACTTGAATACTATTTGTCTGATGACAGACAAACAAAATTCGCCATATGATGGTTTGTTTTCTGGTCCTCATCTTATACATATTATAAGCATTGAGCATGGAAATGTCCAGAAGATGGAAAAAAATGAGTTTTGTGTACCACTTATAAACTCTTGTGAACACAATCTGCATGCCACAAACCATACAACGGGCAGGGATAGAACCCGCAATCAGAGAGTCTCAAAGCTCCAGACCGTCGCGTTAGCCAGTGGCTAACGCGATGGTCTGGAGTTTGAGACCCTGATCGCGGGTTCTATCCCCGCCCGTGGTATGGTTTGTTTGCAATCGTTGTTATTACAATTTCGTGAGTCCTGCATGTCACATTTGTCCACTGAACGCATATGAAGGTGTAATCAATCACAGCAGCGGGTTTTAGAATGGGTTCATTGGTCTCTCTATTTGCTTGCCAGTGTTTGTCATTTCGTTAGGGTGAACTGATGACAGCTGTGTGACATCTTGTTTGTCATGCCACCGAAATGCCATGATGTCATTGGCTGCAAACACCTGCACCTCACCTCTATGAGTGCCAGCGTCAAACCTGGGTATATATGGTGAGTCTATTATACCATTTCTACACTAATGCAGTAGTCTGCATAACAGTAAATCTTCTATTTTTTGTGAGAATAAAAATTCAAAGTGGAAAGCCAAAGAAATATAAGAGGGGCCTTTGGATGTGACTAACGAACAGAGAACTTGTTATTTTAGTGCCAGGAATGTCTTTCTTGTTTATTCTGGATCCTATTCGGAATTGGCATCTTTTGAAATTTGTGTGAAATTGGCAAAATTGCTAAATTCTGACCACTTTATTGGATAGTTGAAATCGGTAATGGGTGGTTTCTTGTATCATTCGATAAAAAAAAAAATTTTTTTGGGTTTTGGGGTCCTATTTATAAAAAATTTCGGTTAGGGGAAAAATTTTTAAAATTTTTTTCAAAAAACCCCCATTTTTTGGCCAAAAAGACTCAAAGGGGGCCCCAACCCTGGTTAGGGTAAATCTTAACCACTTTTGCGTTTTTGCATAAAAATTTCTATTTTTTCCATTTTCAAAATTTGGGGAAAATTTTGAATGGGAAAAATTTTTTTTTTAAAAATTTTTTTGTTTTAAATTTGGCCGGGGGAAATTTGGACAAAGGAAGGCCCAAACCGCCCCTTTTAAAGGGGGTTTAAAATGGAAAATTTTTTTTTAAAATTTAAAAAAATGGTTCGCTTTTATTTTCTTTTTTTGGAAAAAACCGTAAAACCCCCAAAATAGGGCCCTTTTTCCGAAAAACAAATTTTTAAATTTTTTTTTGGTTTTTTTGTCTTTCAAATTCTAAAAAAAATTTTTTAAAGGCAAAAGGAAATTTGCTAGAGATTAAACCCTAAATTTTTTCATAAAAATATTGGAAAAAATTTTTTTCCCGGGGAAATTCTTTGATTGGGAAAATTCCCCATTAAATGGGGCCCTTAATTCTTTTTAAAATTTTCCCCCAATTTTAAATTTTTGGGTTTTTATTTTTAAAATTTTCTATTTTATTTTTAATTTTTTTTAAAAAAACCCAAAAATCAGGAAGGGCGTTGCCCCAAAGGGGGTTTTTCTTTACAATTATTAAATTGGGTTTTTTTTCCCATGTTTTTTTTTATATAAAATTTTATGAAAAACGATAAAAAAAAAAAGGGGTTTTAAAAGGGTTATATGTTGTTCCCTTGCTTAAATTAATTAAGGGAAAACTAAGAAATGTTTTTAAAAAAAATAATAAAAATTGGCCCTAATTTAAATTTGGTTTAAAAAAGAATTTTTTAAGCTTTATTCAGAAATTATTTTTTTGTTATATGTTTTTTAAAAAAAAAAAAAAAGATTGGGTAGGTTTCTTTTATATTTTGGAAAAAAAATTAAAGATATACTTTTATGGTCATTTTCATTTAAAAGGGGGGGAAAAAAAAGGACAAATTTTTAAAAACCCCCCCCCCAGTGGGGCCCTTTTATTTAAAAAAAAAATTAAAAAGGGGGGCCACTTGGGGGGGGGGCCCAAAAAGGGAAACCTTTTTGGCGGCATTTTAAAAGGATGTTTTGAGGGGGGGGTTTTTTGGGGTTATTTTTCTTTTTTAAAAGGTTAAAATTTTTTGGGTTTTGGGGTGGGGGTTTTATGGGGGGCGGGGTGGCAAAGGAAATGATATCTTGCCCTTTTTTTGGGTATGTGTTCTTGAGGTTTGGGGCCCAAAAAATTTGAGGGGGGGTAATAAATTTAAATTTTCAGTAGTAAATGGGTCGAAAGGAAAGTTGGATTTTTTTGTATTGGTATATGTTTTGAAATGGTTTTTGTTGTTATGGAAAAAATTTGTTATTTTTTAAAGCAGTTTTGTTGGGTAATTATTGTCTGAAAAATGGTTAATTGTTGTTGGAGCCCCATCAAAATTTTCCGTAAAGGGGTAAAAAAGAAGGGTGATGGGCCGGGGGTGACGGGAAACAAGTAGTATCTTCTTTGGGGTTTGTAATTGGAGATTTTTTAAAAAATTTTTGTAAAAGGAGAAAGAGAATCGGGGGTTCCTAGGAAACCCCTTTTAGTTGTGAAGGTATCCGTTTAGGGGTTATTTTTGAGGTAACCGAGTCTGTTCCAAATAAATAAAGTATTTTTGTCAAGTTTTTGGAAAAGTTTTAGTCCTACCCCCAGTGATTTTTTTTTAAATTCGGGTTTTTAATTTTGGCTAGCTGTGGTTGACAAAAAATTTTAGTGCCCATTCAAAAGGGGTTTTGAGAATTGCGGTTTTTTGGGGTCTTTTTTTGGGGAAAAGAAAAAAGGGTTTTTTTTCCCCCTTTTTGGGTTTGTGGGAAATTTTTTTTGGTTTTTTTTTTTTGCTTTTTGGGGGTTTGGGATGTTTTTTTTCTTTTTGGGGGTTTTTTTTTGCCCTTTGTGTTTAAAGATGTGGGTTTTTTTTTTTTTAAAATTTTGTATTTTTTTTTTGGTATTGTTTTTTTTTTTTTGGTTTTTTTTTTTTGAGAATTTTTTTTGAGGAGGTAGGGAAATTTTTTTATGAATTAATTTTTCGAAGTTTTTTTGAGAGAGGGTGTAAATTGGATTTTGGGCCTATAGTTTTTCAATCTTTTTGGTCTCCCCTTTTTGGATCGGGATGACCCTTGTATTTTGAGAACTTGGGGGAAGGTGGGGTTTCAAGGAATTTGTTAAAGAGTGTTGAAATTTTGGTGAAGTGAAGGTTGAGACACTTATGCAGCATAGGGAACTTTTTTCAGGAAATTTTCGCCAACGTGGCTTCTTCGTCCAATACAAAGGGGAAAGGCAAAGGGAGAGGAGGAGAATGAGGAAAACAGCCCCCAAACCGGGAGTGATGTGTTCAGCCTCAATCTTAGAATTACAACATAGGGCCGTAGACGTGGCTTATATCTTAGTATGTGAGGGGAAGCAGGGGAGGGGGGGGTATAGGGGTACACCCACTAGTCGAAGTAGGTCTTGTCCAAGGTTGAAAAGTGTTAAAGAATTTTTTGTAACAAGATCCCATGATGCTGCGTGTCTACAGTTGTGTGAATGGTTTAAAAAAACCGACAAGTTAAAGGAGGAACTTATGCAGCATAGGGGAACTTTTATTCAGGAAACGTTTCGCCAACAGTGGCTTTTCACCCAAAACCAAAGGGGAAAAGGCGTAAGGGAAAGGGGAGGAAAATGAGGAATCGCCCCTTTCAACCTGGAGTCGATGTGTTCAGTCCATCATTCTTGTAAAAATGTACAGCATGGGGCCGTAAGTGCTTATTACTGTAGGGGAGTGAGGTAAAAGCGGGGGAGGCGGGGTCAAGTGGTACCACCCATAGCGAAGTGGGGTCTTCGCCCAAAGGGTTTGAACAATTTTTGAAAAATTTCTTTGTAACAAGACCCCGATGCTGCATGTCTGACTTTGAAAAAGGGTTTTTGAAAAACCGAAAAGTTAAGGGTTTTGAGACCTTATGCGCTAGGGGAATCTTTATTAGGAAACTTTCGCCCACAGGGGCTTCTTCTCCAGTTAAAGGGGAAAGGCGAAAGGGAGGGGGAGAATGGGGTAATCAGTCCCTCAACCTGGAGTGATGTGTTCAGTCCTCAATTTTTAGAAGTACGCATAGGGCCGAGACGGGGTTTTATACTGTATGAGTGGGGGTGAAGCGGGCGGAGGGGGGGTCATAGTGGTACCATCCACTGTCGAAGTAGGTCTTGCCAAAGGGTTGAACAAGTTTTTGAAAAATTTCTTTGAAACAAGATCCATGTCTGCAGTGTTGAAGTTTTTACGAATGGTATTTTTAAACCGAAAGATGGAGAAAGACACATGTGAAAACTTTGGGGTTCTTTATTGTAGAGTTTCCCCACCCAGTGCTTTACAATACAAATTCTAGGACATAACTTGAAGAAGTAAACTATGTACAGAAGATGGGGGAAATCAGTCCTAAACAGGAGTGGGTGCAAACACCCATAGCGTGGAGATTCGAAGCAAAAGAAAGAATCCTGGGCTTATTAGAAACAAGGGAGCAGGAGGGCATATTCAGGGTAGGCGGGATTCCCAGGGGAAAGTAGGTCCTTCCCAAAGGAGGGGTTAGTTGTAGTAGTAGTGTGTAGTCGTGAAGTTATGTCATGTCCTCAAAAATTTAAGTTTCCCCACTCTTGGGAAAACCTACTTCCACTGGGGAATCCCCCCTCCGTAAATATGCCCCGTCTGAAACCCCTGACGTTACTATATAACCCCGGGATTCTTTCTTTGCTTCAGAATCCCACGACAAGGGTGCTGTTCGCCCCTATTAGGGTTGAGGGACTGATTCCCTCATCTTCTGTACTATTCTACTGTCTTCAATTATGTCCTAGAATTTGTATTGATAAACCCACGGGATGGCAAAACGTCTACAAAAAGATACCCAGATGTTGCACAGTGTTTTCTCCATCTTGTGGGTTTATTTACCTTCGTAAAAAACTTGTCGACCTGCAACATAGGGAAAATCTTAATTCTGAGGAAGACTAACCTTCCCGACTACGAATCTCTACTACAACTAACCCATCTTTTTGGGGAAGGCCTATTTCCCCGGGGGAATCCCCCCCATAATAGCCCTCGTCTGCTAACCTGCTTTACATATAAGCGCCAGGATTTTTTCTTCGCTTCAAAATTCCACGACTATGGTGCTGTTCGCACACTCCTGGGTTTGGGGAAATGATTCCCTCTCTTCTTACTATTTCTACTGTCTTAAGTTTTTCCCAAAATTTTGTTTTGAAAAGCCACTGGTGGCAAAGCTACATAAAGTACCAGAGTTACATGTGTCTTACTCTCATCTTGTCGTTTTATAACCATTGTAACAACTTGTCAGACCTGAAAACATAGGGAAAATTTTTTTCTGGGAAAATTGTACATAACCTTCACGACTACGACACTATCTACAACTAACCCCCTTTTTGGGAAAGGCCCTACTTCCAGGGGGGAATCCCACCTCCCAGTGAATATCCCTCGTCGTACACCGGGGTTTACATATGTCCGGGATTCTTTCTTCTGCTTCAAAATCCCACGACAGGGTGCTGTTGCCCACTCCTAGGTTAAAGGTATGTTCCCTCATCTTTGTACATTTTTTCTCTGTTTTCAATTTTATGTCCTAGAATTTGTATTGATAAAAGCCACTGGTGGCGAAACGTCTAAAATAAAATACCCAGATGTTGCACAGTGTCTTACTCTCATCTTGGGGTATTTTAAACCACGTACACAACTTGTCAACACGAAACATCAGGAATTTTAATTTGAGGCATGACATAACCTTCAGACTACGACATCTACTCTACAACAAACCCTCTTTTTGGGGAAAGGACCTATTCCACGGGGGAAACCCCGCCTACCAGTGAATACCCCTCCTGCACACTGGTTCTATTAAGCGCGGATTCTTTTTTCTGTTTCGAATCTCCAGGGGCTATGGTGCTGTTCGCCCCTACCCTAGGTTGAGGGATGATTACCTCATCTTCTGTACATAGTTTACTGTCTTCAATTTATGTCCTGAATTTTGTATGATTTAAAGCCACTGGATGGCGAAAGTCTACAATAAAGATCCCCCAGTGTTCACATGTGTCTTACCTCGTCTGACAGTTTGAAAAAAGGTTTGAAAAACCGACAATTGAAGTTGGACATTATTTGCCACTGTGTGGCAAAATTTTTCCCTAAATAAAGTTTCCATTGCGCAAAAGTGTCTCAATCTTCAATTGTCGGTTTTTCAAACCATTTCACACAACTGTTCAGACACGCAGCATCAGGGGATCTTGTTACAAGAATTTTCAACACTTGTTAAACCCTTTGGGACAAAGACCTACTTCGATAGTGGATGGTACCACTATGACCCGCCCCTCCTGCTTCACCTCACTCATACAGTATTAAAAGCCACGCCCGGGCCCTATGTGTACATTTACAAGATTGAGGGGACGAACACACGCTCCGGTTGAGGGATTTGTTTCCCTCTTTCTCCCCCTCCCCTTCCCCTTTCCCTCTTTGTGGGACGAAGAAGCCACGTGGGGCAAAAACATTTCCTGAATAAAGATTCCAAAAGCCATAAGGTCTAAATCTTCAATTTGTAGTTTTTCAAACCATTCACACAACGCAGACACTGCAGCAAGGGATCGTTACAAAAAATTCTTCAACACTTGTTACCTTTGGACGAAGCCCTACTTCGACTAGGGGAGGTACCACTATGCCCCCCTCCGCCTGTTCACCTCACATATCAGTATATAAGCCACGTCTCGGCCCTAGCGTAATTCTACAAGTTTGATGGACTAAAACACATCGACTCCAGGTTGAGGGACTGATTACCTCATTCTCCCCCTTCCTTACCCCTTTCCCTTTTTTTTTGGATGAAAAAGCCACTGTGGGGCAAAAACGTTTCCTGAAAAAAGTTTCCCATTGCTGCAAAGTGTTCAATCTTCAACTTGTGGGTTTTTTAAAAAACCATTTCACATTGGTGTAGATTTGTGAGCTTTTTTTTAAAAAGGGTGGTAAGGTATTTAAACCCCTCCTTGTTTTTCAGTGCTTTGTATAAGGGAGACTTCGTTGGGGTTTGTCGGAGTGGAACAGTGTGTTCGGGTATTTCCCCTGAGGTAGCATTTGGGGGGTATCTGAGTTGGGATTTTATTGCAAGGTTTGACCTATAGGGGGAAGAAATCATTGGTCTGTTTGCTGTTTTTTGGTGGGTTTTTGGGGGTTTATTGATTTGCTAATTTTTTTTCGCTAGTCTGATATCTTTTTTTTTCCCCGAATTTCTGTAGGGTCTTCGGTCTTTTTTTATATCCCTTGTAAGTTTGGGTAAACTGTTCTTAATAAATTTTTTTGCCCTTCTTATCAGGGGTGGTTAGATTTAGAGTAAAAGTTTTTTTTGGTCTCTGTTATTTTAACCCCTTCTGTATTTTTTTCATATCGGGGTTTTGTATTTATGGGTTTGAGAAAGGGGGTTGCCGGGGCTGTTCAGTCTCTTAGCTTTTATCTGTTTGTTTTTTTTTGGGGAAAGCTTTTTTAAAGGTATTTGGGTCTTTTTTTAGAAATATTAAAACATTCGTCAAAATCTGTATAGATTTCTAGCAGTGTGGCCGTCAATGTTTGTTATGCTGTTGTGAAATTATTAATGGCTGCCTCATTGTGAAGTCTGAAAGGGGACTTTTTGTAGTGTCTTGGGTATTTTTTCCCAAAATTTTTATGAGGAAAGTAGGGGGGGTCTGTGGGATTCGTAATTATCCTGATTTTTTAAAAGGGGGTTTGGTGTTGGTCCAGGTGGTCAAGTAGGGGGAAACACTGTCTCGTAATCTTTAGGTTTTTTTCTGTTGGTACAACATGCGTTTTCATTTTGGGTTTTTGAATTCGTAACGTGTGGGCCGGTCTTTCAGGAGATTTATATTGAAGTCACCTGAGGTAGTAAATATCTTTGTTCATGCGTGCATCGTTTTCAATTCCTAGGTTTTTACTAAATTGGTAATGTTTTATTTGGAACTCTGAATTTTTTTCACTGTGAAGGTTTTTGTAGGTATTTGGTTTGAATTTAGCTATTATATATTCCCCATGTTCATCCCTTGGCAAGTATTATGATACATTCAGTTTGGGTTTAGTAGTAATAGCATTTCCACCCCCTTTTTTGGTCTGGCCTAAGTTGGTATGGCTGTGTAACAGGGAAAGGGGATAGACCTGTAGTATCAGGCTTTTGCCCGGTTTAGTTAGTTAATGATGGACTATTGGCATGCAAGGAAAATTTATAATGCAGGAGGTCATCATAATGCTTGCTTAAAATCTGATATTGTAGTTTAAAAATAGTTATGTTTTGTTAGCCTGAGAAGTGCCTTTTATGTTCTGCTGGAGTAATTACAGTAACTGTTTGATCATTTAAGTCATTAAATAAAGGGGGGGTATCAGGATCAATGCTTTTAATCAAAGATTTGTATGAATCATAGTTAGAATTAAGTAAAAAATAAAGTAATATTCTAAAGCAAATAAAAAAAAAAACACCTAATTATTTAACAAATGTAAAAAAAGAGTAAGGGAGTTTTTTAAAGCTAAAAAAAAGGAGACAAAAAAAAGGGACAAAAAAAATTTTTGGGTGAACAAAAAAAGTGAGATCAAAAATGGGCTTGGGAATTGATAGTAGGGAGTACTTTAAAGGTAATTCTTTAAAGTTAGAATTTAATATAAAATTATAAAATAAAAGGGACTATTTTAATTGTGGTGAACAATAAAGGGGAATAAATAATTGCCTAAGGTCTAAAATATGACTTTTGTGGAGTCTATGTTTTGAGCTAGAATGAGCTATAGTACAACTAGATTTAATCTAAAAATATAACAAACAAAAATTAAAATACACCAGTCTCTCATAGTATTGCAATATGGTCTAATATAAAATTTGGATTTACTTAGTCAATTGAGTTTAATTTTAAAAATAAAAAAGGCCAAGACCTCAATTTTAATTGCACTAAGGTTTATATAAGTTTTTACAAAAATTAGAGTTTAAATAGATTTAAAAAGGCAAGATAAAATATGCAAGGGGGTAGCAAAAGAATAAAAAAGTAGAAAAAAAATATATGAGGAGTTGGGACTAGTTGCAAAAGATAGTTAAGGGGCCCTGAACAAAAATATAATTGAATAATACACTAATTGACACCAATATAGCATAAAATATGAAAACAATCTTAAGTAGGAATTATAATACAAATTATAAAATTTTAAAAAAACAAATTGAAAAGGGGACTTGCAAATTTCACTAAGTTGGAAAAGGTTGTTTACAAAATTAAGAGTATAAAAGATTTAAAATTTACAAAAAAAATTAAATTTTAAAATACCAAAAAAAAAATAGTAAAAAATAACAAGGGAAAAGTTTGGTTTTAATATGATAGTAAGTGGTAGACAGGACACGGTACAAAAGGGTAATATAAGGTTGGAGTTGAATTACAAACTTGAAAATTTGGGAAAAAAAATGTTATGGGAAATTAAAATAATGTTTAATGTCAAAAGTAAAATTGGACTGGTATAAAATGGTGTTTAAATAAAATTTTAGTAAATAATAAAATTTTCAAAAAAAGGGGAAAAAGTAATGTTTTTTTCATTAATATTGCCTGGTATTATTAGAGGTTTATGCAGTCAAAGGGAATTAAGAGACTTTTAAAAGTAATGGGTTTAAAACAGGGAAAGGGAATTACAAGTAATGGTTTTAAAAGTCAAAATTTTTAAGAGTAAATTTAAATTATAGTAAAAAAGTAATATTAATTTTAGTAAAAAACAATTATAGTATTAAAAAAAAATTTAGGTGTAATTTGGAAGAGAAATATCAATTTACTAATGTTTAAGCAAAAAATGTAAATAAAAAATTAATAGGGGACTTATGCTTACTAGTAAAAAACACAAAAAGAGGTATTGATTATTTAAATTTAAAAGGATTGTACATGAAATTTGAACAAAAATGGGCAAACTTCACTAAAATACGTGGCTTTTTGGTTGGGCATTGTATGTTTTCTCTGAAGATTATATCCCTGAAAATCGTGATGATCATTCTCGTTGTTATTTTGGTACAGTTGACCTACATTTGTTTTTTCCAACAAGAATTTTCCAATTTTGGTGAAGCATTGGTGTATTTTCATTTTTCCCCCCGCTTAAATTTTTGATCATAAAGGAGGGGTTTTGACGTTTTTTGGGAAGACACCCTTTTGTATACCTCTTTCTTTACTTTAAAATGCAATAAAATTAAGTTTTTTCCTTATGTATGGGATCTAACATAAACTTTTTTACCAAGGGATCCCCAGTAACCTGGCTTCTTTTATTTCTGACTCTGGTACAATAACACTTATTTGGTCCTTTTTGATTGCAGAGTAATTTTTTCTGTTGTTTTTTCATATCAGGGAAAAAAATGGGGTGTTAACTATTAAATGCGTCGATAGTTTATCTTTCAGTTTTATCTTCTTGGAGACAAAGTACACTGAACTGGTTATCTAAGTTGTTCTTCCTTCTTTTACTGTTCTTCAACCTTTTTTTAAGAGATATTTTTTGTTGGGGTTTGGGTATCTTTACTGCTTGGGGTCTTTTTCCCAAATTAGTTTCCCCTGGTGTTGATAACTTTTGTTCAAGCCCGAGGATTTGTTCTCGGTTGTGTTCCGGTTCTGTTTTTTTGGTCCTCGAAGATTCATATTTTAATAATAATTAGGATTATGTTTTTTGGGATTGGATCGTTTGGTCATACCTGAGACATACTTGGTAGGGGTTTAATCCGGGAAGAGAGGGGAGGAGGCTGGTGGAGCCGTTTGTTGTTATTTTTGTGGTGTCGCCCTTTAGGGTGGTGAGTGGGGTGGGTTTTGGGCCGGGGCCTCCTGACTACACTTGTTGAAGTTGATTTTTCGGTGTTTTCTTCTGGCCTTGGTGCTGTTTTTCTTAATTGCGCCTCATAAAACACAGGGAAATTTTTTTAGTTAAGAAGAATTTTGTTATACAAAGCTTAGGGTTACGTTGTTCGGCTGGCAGCGGGGGGGTTTCTTTTGGTTTGGGGAGTCTTCCTTTGATTTATTTTTTCATTTTTAGGGTTTCAGTTGGTAATCTTTGGTCATTCTGGGTGCTACGTTGGGTAGTGCAGTTTTCTTTTAACTAGGTCATCAAGGGGCTTTGGTAGCCTGATTGTTGGAAAAAAGTACGGTTGGGAATCGCTGCTGCCGCGCCCCTAACCCTACTGAATGATAACGATAATGATAAGTCAACATGTCAGAAGCTATTTGAGAGACAGCATACCTCCTAATATTTCAGGTTTGGTTCCAGACTGCAACCTAAAGCAAATGTTGCCCTTCAATGAATTACGTTTTTTTTTTTTTACTTGCCAGTGCTATGAAAACCCTTTAAAAACATGTTTACACTACCAAATTTTTTAAGGGTCCAGCACTAGGCCAAAAAAAGACAAAAGAAAAAAAATAACTAAAAATAATTTGAAAAATTTCCCAAAAACCATCTTTTTTAAACAAGTCAACTGCCAAAATAATAAACATGAATACAGTGGGCCTCCCTTTTTATCGATCTCGTCACCCCCGATTTTTTTTTTGTTCATGATTTTTTTGTCGAAATATTTGGGTTTCCCTTTCGTTGATGGGATTTAACCTGTCCATTTCCCGTGCGCGAACAAACCAGCTCCCACACACATTTAGGCGTGTCGGTTGTTTTTCATGAGGGAAACAATCCGCGAGGTCATATGAAACTTTTCCAATAATCCGTTTTTTTGGCACTTGTTTATTGTGTGTGACTGCTAAATAAAATACCATGGGCTTAAAGAAAGCTCCTAGTGCCAACCCCCTTTGGGAAAGAAAGGAGGGTTATAGAATTAAAACCCTTCAGGGGGACAGGCCCTCTCCCAAAAATTGTTTTTCAGGGTCGAAAAGATTGAAAAAAAAAAAATTTTATGAAAAAGATGTTTTTTGTGAGTATTTAGCCAAAAAAAATTTTTTTTTTAAACAAAATTTATGGAGATATGGAGGCGTGAAATTGACAGAAAAACTGAATGCAAGGAAATCGCCGACTGCGGCACCCCCTAATAGTATTTTTTTTTTTTTAATTTTTTTTTTATTTTTTATATTTTATTTTTCAAGTACTTTTATGGTCTCGACCCCAGTATAAAGACCATTTTGGGAATTTTTTACTCATTGTTTTACAAAACCAATAACGACAAACTTTGCTGTCAACTAATTGTTTGCAAAACATGTTTACACAAACCAACAATAAAAAATGTTGTTTATTACTATTTTTCTATCATATACAGTGGACCCCCGCATAACAATATTAACCCGTTCATGAGGCTCATTTTTATGCGAAATTATCGTTATGCGAATGAATTTTCCCCATAAGAAATAATGGAAATCAAATTAATCCGGCAAGACACCCAAAAGTATGAAAAAAAAAATTTTACCACTTGAAATAGACATTTTCCTACACACAAAGAGAAGGATACATGCACAATAGTAGAGTAGTACATGCACAATATATATTGGGGCATGTACTACTCTACAAATGAAAAATAAATAAACATTTACCTTTATTGAAGATGCGCAATGACTGATGAACACTGTGTCCTGGAGTGCCTTTTCCCCTGATACTGTGGGCCCTGTTTGGCATTTTCTTCCAGAGCAGGCCTTATCACACTGTGTAGGGTCACTACGATTCTTAAATCTCTCAAACCAACCTTTGCTGCTTTAAATTCACCAAAATATGAGCATTAGTTCCGGGCATTTTCCCTGTTCATCTGGGTGTTAGTTGACTGGTGTGGGTTGCATCCTGGAGACAAGATTAAGGACCCCAATGGAAATAAGTTAGAGTCCTCGAGATCACGACTTTCTTGGGTTACCCTGGGTGGCTAACCCTCCAGGGTTAATTGTTTCTGGGTAATTGTTCACGTTAAGCCACACCAACAACACTCTCTCCACATCTTCGAGTAATACAGCTGATGGTGGTGCAGCAAAACAACAGTTTGGTGCAGCTGACCATGGTGCAGCTGACCATGGTGCGGGCAGCAGCTGGGTGCAGCAACAGCTGACCATGGTGCAGCTGCAGCTGTGGTGCAGCAACAGCTGTGGTGCAGCAGCAGCTGACTGTGGTACGATAGTATTTATCACCCTTTTTACCACAGGGTTGGAAAGTAGAAGCTTTTTTTGGGCCCATGGGGGCTTATTTAGCAGTTTCAAGCACTATAAATAATGGAATAATACAAAATGTATCGAATGTAATGCATGCAACCGGCCACCCTGGCTTGTAAACAATGACGGCAAGGCAGGCGCTCAGGCTGGATGGACAGGTTCGGGACGAGTCATGTTCAGAAACAGCTGATGGTGCAGCAGCAGCAGCTGACTGGTCCAGCAACAGCTGACTGGTCCAGCAACAGGTGACTGGTCCAGCAACAGCTGACTGATCCAGCAACAGCTGACTGGTCCAGCAACAGCTGACTGATCCAGCAACAGCTGACTGATCCAGCAACAGCTGACTGATCCAGCAACAGCTGACTGGTCCAGCAACAGCTGACTGATCCAGCAACAGCTGACTGGTCCAGCAACAGCTGACTGGTCCAGCAACAGCTGACTGGTCCAGCAACAGCTGACTGATCCAGCAACAGCGATTCTTAAATCTCTCAAACCAACCTTTGCTGGCTTTAAATTCACCAATATGAGCACTAGTTCCAGGCGTTTTTCCCTGTTCACCTGGGTGTTAGTCGACTGGTGTGGGTTGCATCCTGGGAGACAAGATTAAGGACCCCAATGGAAATAAGTTAGACAGTCTTTGATGACACACTTTTTTTGGGTTATCCTGGGTGGCTAACCCTCTGGGGATTAATTGTTTTCTTGGTATTCTCAATAAGCCACACCAACAACGGTGCTACAGCAGCAGCAGCACAGCTGACAGTGCTACAGCAGCAGCAGACGATGCTACAGCAGCAGCAGACGGTACTACAGCAGCAGCAGCAGCAGACGGTACTACAGCAGCAGCAGACGGTACTACAGCAGCAGCAGCAGCAGACGGTACTACAGCAGCAGCAGCAGCAGCTGACGATGGTAAAGCAGCAGCTGACAGTGCTACAGCAGCACCAGCAGCTGACAGTGCTACAGCAGCACCAGCAGCTGACAGTGCTACAGCAGCAGCAGCAGCTGACAGTGCTACAGCAGCAGCAGACAATGCTACAGCAGCAGCAGACAGTACTACAACAGCAGCAGCAGCAGCTGATGGTGGTACAGCAGCAGCAGCAGCTGACAGTGGTACAGCAGCAGCAGCAGCAGCTGATGGTGCTACAGCAGCAGCAGCAGCTGACAGTGCTACAGCAGCAGCAGCAGTAGCAGCATCAGCAGTTGACCATGGTACCACAGTATTTCGATAATATTTCTCACCCTTTTTACCACAGGGTTGGCACTAGAAGCTTTCTTGGGGCCCATGGTCACTTATTTTGCAGATAAAATCACCAAAAACACTGTAATAATACGAAATGTTACGATTGTATGCTTGGATGTTACCGCGGAGGCTGGCTTGTAAACAATGCCACCGGCGGAACATGTGAGGCTGGCTCAGGCCTCACATAGACGTGTCTCGGACGAACAGCGTTGAGCGGGTTTTTTAGCGGTATGCGAGGCAAAATCTTAGCGATAAAATGTATCGGTATGCGAATTTAACGTTATGTAAGGCCAACGGTATGCGGGGGTCCACTGTATATACACATATAGAGTCACTGGACAGGTTCCTATAACTACAAGAGGTTTTGAAAGCTTGTAGTAGTGTGGGGGTGGACTTGTAAATATGCTGAGTCACTGGTGTGTCTTGTGTCACAATGATGCATCATACCACCAGTCACTAACCTCACTGCCTTCCACAACACATTCCTTCCTCCCCACACACCTACCTTCCTTGTTTCCTTCCTTCCTTCCTGCCTTCCCTCCTTCCTACCTACCTTCCATCCTTCCTCTCATCTCTTCCTACCTACCAATCTTCCCTCCTTCCTTCCTTACTTACTTCTTCCTTCCTTTCATTCAAGTAATTTTATGACCTGTAAACCCAATATAAGGTTATTGAATGAATTCACTTGTTGTATGCTACCCTAACCGCACAAACATTTTTAAATTTGTTTAAAAAACATGTTTACACAAACCAAAAATAAAAAATGTCGTTTATTACTATTTTCTATCAATTATACAACACAAATCCGGGACACTTCCCAGAATGCGCAGCGTCTGTAAAGTCGTATTGTTGTGTGGGGTGGACTTGTAAAATGTGGCCATGGTGTAATTATTTACATGACAAATAACCCCATCACTCACCACCCCACGCCTGCAACTTCCCCCCACCCCCCAACCCACAGGAAAAAATCACTGTCGAATTTTTTTTGGGGTTTTCCTAGGTTAGGGCTCCCTTCCCTTCCCTTTCTTTCCCCCCCCCTTCCCCCTTTCTTCCCCCCCTCCTTCCCTTCTCTTCCTTTCTTTTTTCCTACCTCTCATCCTTCCCTTTCCCCCCTTTCTTCCACCTCTTCTTTCCTCCCTTTTTTCCCTTTTTCCTTTCCCTTTTTCAGGTTCCTAGGCGTTGTTTTTGGGCACAACTCCCAAAACCAGAAATTTTCCTTCACGGCACTTCCATCTGTTTTGAACTCCACTTGGAACAAAAGAGCCTCAATTACCGAGGGGTGGGATTTTTCTTAGCATAGCCATGGTGAACAAGGTGTAATAAAATGGGGTTCCCACAATGCACCACTGGGTCCCCAATTTTTTTGTACCGCGCACACTGACCATGGGGACTCATTCTGTCACATCTAGGACTACCAGCCTTTTCCTGCTTGATTTGAGGACACTAGAATTTATGTGTACTAGTACGTCAAAAGCCCTGGCGCATAAGACGTACTAGTACGTCAGGAACCCTGAAAGGTTAAAGAAAGAAATTGCGACAAAGTAGCAAAGTGGAGGAGAAGGGGGAGGGGAGAATGTGTCTTCTTCAGTGATTCAGTGATTCTACAATATGTACGATACTAAAGCAGCATGAGTTGATAAAGGCTATAGTGCAAACCAGTGATAAAATGAAGCATTAAGAGTGTAGCAAGTAAGTTAAGTGATTAATCGATGGAAAGAAAACAGCACGAACCTAATTCCTCCAATGTTGTTGGAGTTATATAGGGCTACTGACAACACTGTTATCTCTGCTGCTGCCTTCACCACCACTATGTATGGCTTATGCTCTCAGTGGCCCTTATACACTCAACAACAACAAACAGAACACCACTCATGACTTACATAATGACTTATTTTATTCATTCTAGAGTATATGTTATGTTTCTGTGTTATTAAATATTATGTCATATTAGTTGAATTATGGTAGATAAATAAGCCGTAGAGTTGATATTAGTGTCATATTGAAGCATATTGTCCTGTCTCCAACATAAACTCGCTTCCCTCTCCCTTCCACGCCATCCGCCATACACCAAAAAGAGTCTTCAATAAAGGTAAATGTGATGTTAAATGTTCATTTATACATTTTATTAGTGTTTATATTTATTTTTCATTCTTTTCTGCTTGTAAATATAATTTAAGCTAGGGAAGTGACCCTGGATAAGGACTTGGTACCTAGAGTCCTATGGAGGGGATTCCCCTTCCAAACAATAACTTCTCTTCTCTCTCACCTCCTCCCTGTTTTCCATCCATCAACAACAGCCTTCAATAAAGGTAAGTGCATGTAAATCTATCTTTAAGTAAAAAAATTTGCTTGCTAATCTTCAGGTGTTTGGAACGGATTAATTGGATTTACATTTTCTCATGGGAAAATGGTTTCCGTTTTTGCAGATTTCCATTTTGCCAATTGTTCTGGAATGGATTAACCCTTCAGGTCCAGAGCAAAATTCAAAGTGCGCACCAGTGTCCAAGAATTTCAAAAAATAATTTTGCTATTTTTTCTTATGAATGGTAGAGAATCTTTTCTAAAGTAATAAAACAAAATGTACGAAATTTGATGGAAAATTGACAAAATTATGCTCTTGCGAATTTGATGTCTCAGTGATGTTAACGCATCTCGGCGATTTTGCAGATTTTCCACTCCCATTTTAGGCCAATTACCCTATTCCAGTCGACCAAAATTCTTAGCTATTCACTAGTATTACTTTTATTCTATCAATTGAGCACAATAAATCAACTCAACTGTTTCAACTACAAAATAAAGTGATCGGAAATTGGTAATTTAGCCAATTTAGTGCGAAGTTCAAAACATTCCAATTTCAAAATAGGTCCAGAATAAACAATTCAGGCATTCCTGGCACTAAACATAACATTTCCTCTGTTCATTAGTTACATTTTCAGGCTTTACAAATGAATTCCATTTTGATTTTTAATTCACATAATGAATTTTTATTCAAACCAAAAATAGAAGATTTACTGTAATGCAGTATTGTAATAACTGTATAAATAATGTCAGCACATTTGTGAACATATATTAGACCCACCAGCTGGCGTGTATTAGACATGTTAAGTCATTTATTTACTCTTGAACATGGCAAAAATTTAACATATCCGCTACTTTGAGCTCAGTTTCAAGCCATTTTCAGTATTAAAACCAATCAAAATCATCTCTATTTCTGTAATATATCTTCCATTCTATAAAATGAGACCAAGAAATCGCAGATACAACTATAAAAAACATACGAAAAAACACTGCACATTGCTGTTTTAATCGAAAATTACGTTTTGTTTCTCAATCATTATGCACTGTGTGCTGCAGGATTTTGTTTATGTGGTACACACGTACCACATAGATGTATTCTCTCATATCTGGGCCCAAATTTACCGCTCACAGCTTATCAGAGTGAGCTGAACTCATGGTGTAGATCTACGGTTTGGACCCTCAGCGTAAAGCCGTAGATCTACAGCACGACCCTGAAAGGGTAAACACGAAAACTGAGGGTCCACTGAAACTATAATTGAAAAGCACCATATTAGTGAGGCGCTCTAAATTGAGTGCTGTATAAGAGATATGCCTGTATACAGTACAGTTCGGCCCTCACTAAACCAGCAAGTGGTTATCGGGTTCCATCAGTAATCCGGCACTAATTTTGGCTAGCATAATTTGAAATTCATCATTATACTGACTCATATCATTATACTGATTTCCACTTCATCATTATAAATGACATGCCCATGCACTCTGCCCTAGGACCAGACTCATGGAACTCCGTGTTCACCCAAGAACTGCAAGAAACCCCTATCACGTACTTTTAACATCCTATGGAGAGGGAGCATGGACCTGGGGTCGTCCCACATTTAAACTAAAAACAACAGACATAGCCCCACTCCAAAAAGGGGGGCAGTAAAGCAATAGCAAAGAACGCAGACCGATAGCACTAACACCCATATCATAAAAAGCAAGATCGCCACCCATCTAGATACCCATCAGTTACACAACCCAGGGCAACATGGGTTTAGAGCAGGTTGCTCCTGTCTGTCCCAACTATTGGATCACTACGACAAGGTCCTAGATGCACTAGAAGACAAAAAGTATATAAATATACACAGACTTTGCAAAAGCCTTCGACAAGTGGGACAATGGCGCAATAGCGCACAAAACGTGTGCTAAAGGGAAAAACAGGAAAAGTTGGTAGATGGATATTTTAATTACCTCACAAACAGAACACAAAGATTAATAGTCAACAGAGTAAAGTCTGAGGGGGCTACAGTGAAAAGCCTGTTCCGCAATGCACAGTACTCGCTCCCATCTGTTTCTCATCCTCATATCTGACATAAAACAAGGATGTCAGCCACAGCACCGTGTTTTCCTTTGCAGATGACACCCCGATCTGCATGACAGTGTCTTCCTTTGCAGACACTGCAAGGCTCCAGGCAGACATAAAACCAAATTTTTTCAGGGGGCTGCAGAAAACAAAAATGAAGTTCAATGATGAGAAATTTCAATTACTCTATATGGTAAACTTTGGGAAAATTAAAACGCATCAGAGTATAAAATAAATTTCCAGCCACAAAATAAGCGAAAAGCTAACGCCCAAAGACCTGGGAGTAAATCATTTCAGAGGATCTCACCTTCAAGGCCCGTAACATTGTATCAATCGCATCTGCTAGAAAAATGACAGGATGGATAATGGGAACCTTCAAAACTGGGGATGCCAAGCCCATGATGACACTCTTCGGGTCGCTTGTTCTTCTGGGCTGGAATATTGGGCCACACTAACAGCACCTTCCAAGGCAGGTGAAATTGCTGACTTAGAAAATGTACAGAGAACCTTCATGGCACCATTACGGAAAATAAAATACCTCAATTACTAGGACATTTGAAGTTCCTGAACCTGTACTCCCTGGAATGCAGGGGAGAGATACATTTTTATATACCCCTGGAAAATCCTAGAGGGGCTAGTACCGAACTGGCACACAGAAAATCACTCATTACAGAAGCAAAAGATTCGACAGATGATGCAAAACCCCCAATAAAAGCAGGGGTGTCACTAGCATGTTAAGAGGCAACACAATAAGTCTCAGGGCCCAAGACGGGTTTAACTGCCTCCCAGCATACATAAGGGATTTCCAAAAGACCCCTGGCTGTCTTCAAACAGGCACTGGAGAAGCACCTATAGTCGGTACCTGACCACCAGGCTGTGGCTTGTACGTTGGATTGCGTGCAGCCAGCAGTAACAAACCGGTTGATCAGGCTCTGATCCACCATGAGGCCTGGTCACAGACCGGGCCATGGAGGCATTGAAACCCCCGGAACCTCTCCAGGTGAACTCAAAAGTTGTGCAGATGATTGTAAATCCACAGCAGAAAGCCAGTGGAGGAGAAAGCATGATGAAAATGAGGAAGATTGTAGTAGAAAGTGTTTCCTATTAATAGGGTTTAAATTAAAATGTATTCTAACCTAACTACTATTAATCTGGCAAACTCAATAATCCGGCACACTACAGGTCCCAATGATGCCAGATTAATGATGGCTGACCTGTATTATGGTCTTAAAACCCTTAAACTGTCCAAACGTAGATCTATTTTGCTTGCGTAGTGCTCCAAACGTAGATCTATGTTTTTTTTACATTCTTTCTTAGGGGGAAAATAAAGGTTGGAGCACTAAGTGTAAAAACGTAGATCTGCTTTTGGGGACATGTTTAAGGGTTAAAAGATATAAAGAAGTGAACATTTTCTTTTGCTTTTGTAAACAATTTTGGTCACAGTTGTGATTTCATTCTGAAGTTATTCATAACTATTAAGACAGTTATATAGCTAATTTTACAGCCTAATTGCTGAAAACGTTAGAAGAACCAAACAAACTGAAGGTCGTACATAGCAAAGACTCGTATATCAAAGAATGAGCAAATAGCATTTTCATTAAAGCACAGTATTACACAATAGATAAAAGGGTCTGAACACTTTCTGATATATTACTGCACTTTCATACTAGGTAAACCTCTCACTTCCCATTCCTATGCCTACACTGTACTTCATACTGGGTAAACCCCTCACATTCTCATTTCACATCTAGTAAGTCATATTTATACTTGGTAAATCCTCACTTCTCATACCTTCATCAAGTAAGCCATACTTCATAATAGGTAAATCACTCACTTTCCATCCTTTCACCTAGTAAGCCATACTTCAAAACTAGGAAAACTCCTCACTTCCCATTCAGGTATCTAGCAAGTTAACTTCATACTCCTTTAAAAAGGGCTCCTTGGAGTGGTAAAGGCTCTTGGTCTGAGGAATTAGACCTGTCAGTCCCTTCGTCAAACCGAACCTAATTACCTCCCAATCCCCCCTTCCCTATCCCATCCTCCCCTTTTTCCTTTCCTCCTCCTCCTCCCCACCCCTCCCTTTGCCCTTCCTTTTGGCCTTTGGGATTTTTCCCACAGGCGTGCTAGTTCCTAGGTGGGGGGGAAAGGGTCCCGGGGGTCCATCCCATTCTGTTGGGGTCTTGGTGTGGCGTAGTTTGTCATGGAATCTGGATTGCCTGGGGATGTCCCGATCCCTCTCCGATATCCCGGAGGGTGGCTTTGGGTGTCTCTCGGGCAAACGGGTGTATCTCTGGAAGCCACCTTTTGGATTCCGGGGGTGGTGGCCGAAGGAGTATGCTTTGTGGCGGATATCTGGCCGCCCTCTCTTTTGTCCACCGAGGTAGCTCGGCAGATGTGAGGTTGCTATCCCGGATTGCTGGTTTACTGGCATGATGGGTAGGGTATGGCATTGGTTCCATGCTGCATCTGCGCACTTGCGGTGCTGAGGTCCTCTTGGGCGCGGAGGGAGATTTCTGGCCCTTTCATTCCTCCTAGGAACTATCCCTCCAGGGCCCCCCTTTTTTTTATTATTTTTTATTTTTATTTCTTTTCTTTTTTTTTTTCTTAAAAACAAAAAGAAAAGTAACCTAACCATGGAGTACCCGATCCATGACCCCGCTGGCCCCCGGGCCCCTTATTGTTACTGCACCCCATTCTGCCCTTTCGCCTCGTCTTTTGGCCCACTCTTCGGACATTCCTAAGGCCCCTGTACCTCTTGCTGTGCTGTTTCCTCACCCCGCTTCAGGTACCGGGGCTTCCACTGACTCCTTTGATTTGTCTGACTTCCCCCTCTCCTTTGACTATGCTTCCGGCATAGTCCCACGTCGGGCCGACTCTGGTCCCACTTCTAAACATAAACCCGACAATCTCCTAATGATTTTACTTCGTTACCTTCCCATTCTACTCGGAAAAAAACCAACACGTCAGCACTCCCTCTCCACACTCAGTTTGGGACCACACAATGGACTAAATTCTTTACATTAAGACTGACTTCTTCTACTGCCCTATCTTTCCGACCATAGTATTGGCAAAGCGTTCCTACGCCCCCGTTGGTAGAGAGATTTCCTTTCATGCTCTTAAGAGTGGTACACACATCATCACAGTCCAGAATTCTACCCAAGCTCATGATCTTTCTCTTCTTTCACATATCGATACTATTCCATCACTATTGAAAAACATCATTCCCTCAATTCTTGTAGTGGTACTGTTATTCGCCCCATACCATAGTCCAACACATTTTTCCAGACATGTGGCACTGACATTCTCGAACAGCTGGAACTCCAAGATCTCTCCCAATTCTCAAGGTAACACTTATCTTCTTCCTGCCTGCGGGCAAAGACGATACCCTTGCAATGTGGCTCATTTAACTTTTGACAGCCATGGGAAATCCCATCCTCTGTTATGTAGCAGGACATCGGTTACAAGTTCGGAAGGTGATCCCTACACCACAACAGTGTAGGAATTGCTGGGATTTGGGGCCCCCCCGCAAAATATTGCAGATCTATAGCCGAATGCCCAGTCTGTGATGCCGATGAACCATTCTAATATGTCTTGCAGTCGAAATCCCTCTTGCCTTAATTGTCATGAGCTCACCCTTCGAAATCTCGCCATTGCCATGTCTATTTAAATGACGGGAAATTCGCTGCCTCAAAGAGGCAAAAAGGTCTCCCTTATGCTATGGCGGTTTCTCATCCCGCCTCCAAGGGAGACTGCCCCGTGTTTCTTATTCTCGTGTTTCAAAGCATCCCCCCACTTCTGGGTCACACCTGCAGCCTCCTCTGCGGTTGCCAGTCCCATAGTCCCCTCCTGTATCTAATTCTTTTGCTGTCCTTGGCTCAGACGTCCCTACTTCAACTCCTCAGTCTGTCCTCACTTCTTCGTGTCCTCCCTCACAAACCCCGGTATTGACAAGACCTCGTAAAGACACCTCCTCCCAATCGTCCCTCTACTTCTCAGAGGTCCAAAAATCTCCCCTTTAACCCCTCCTTTCCCCTTTATCCACCTCCACATTTTAAACCTTCCTGTCACTGTACCTGGGTCTTCCCCTTTCACTGGCTCTGTTACAAGTTGGAGGTTCATCCCCTCCTCGTACTGTGCCTTCCTTCCCCGTCCCCTCCCAATTTCTTCCACTTCTGCCACCCCCCAGGTTTTCTGCCTCTTCTGTCCCCCCCCCACACTTCTCCAGTTCCCCCCACCCTTTCGCCCCCCCCCCCTACCTTTTGGGACAATCCATTACAGCTCTGATCTTTACTCAAACTCCTCCTCCTTCCATCTCCAATATGTCTCCCATAACGACGTCTCTGAACTCCGAAACACTTGAAGCAATCTCTGAAATATTGCAAGACCAAACCATCAATGGACACTGATCCACCCTCTGTTCCTTCTCTTTCCTCTTCTCCATCGCGCAACTCCTTCTTCACAACACACCATTCCTTCGCTACTTGAACATTTTCCTTTGCACCGCATGTGGGCTTTTCTAACCCCTCAGTCCGTAGGTACCCTTACCTGCGGATTTCAGGTAACTTATCGTTGCCAGTCATGGGCCCATTTACAATGAAATATTCGCGGCCTCAGGGGTAATCGGGGTGAGCTTCAGATGTTGCTCTCCCAGTTTTCCCCTGTTGGTGTTTGCTTACAGGGAAACCAAAATTACACTCTGCCATTATCTATCCTATCTCAGGCTATAATTTATTGTATTCTTCAGATCCTTTTCCTGTGGGACCTTTAATGAAAGTGCCCTTCTTCTACGCACTGAATATTTCCTACTCATCAGCAATTTGTTCGTACTTCGCTGCATTACAACAGCAGCCCGTATCCACATTGCAAGGTGGTATACACTCTGTTTCTTTGTATCTCTCTATTTCTCAAGGCATTATCTATCCCCAGATATTGCCTTTCTTGTTTGTCATTACTGGCCACCACTTTCGGTTTTACTTGGAGATTTTAATGCCCATCAATTCCTCAGGGGTCTCACTGTGAATTCCCATAGGGCACTCAGGTTGAGACTTTCTTGACTACCCCACCCCCTCCATGTTTTAAAATACAGGTACTCACACCTTTATTTTGATCCTCGGACTCATACACTCTCTATTGCATCGATCTCCAGTCTGCTCTTCCTCCACCGCATTAGACTCACCTGGGTCTGTTTCTCCTGGATTTACATGACAGGCGATCATTTTCCCAATCATTTCTTACTATCCCCTTCATATTCACCACCTCTTCGTAACCCTTCGCTGCAATTTAGATCAAGGCAAATTGGAAACCTTTACTCACAAACTAATTGTTTTAGTAGGTTCTTTCTTTGTTCCTCCAATGACGAGCTTTTAATCCACCTCTTCTTCTCGTCCCTCCGCTATTAAACCCGCAAGCATTCTCATTCTAAACCCAAACTTGCTTCGGGCAGGCATTCTTTCAGAAATGCATGCCATGGTGATCTCCTCTTGTGCTCTTGCAGATACGTTTTGAATCGCGCTGCAGTGGGGCAGGTACCGAGACAATCAGAACCACTGAGAGACTTCTTGATTTAAGCATACGCCGTGGCGATCGCCCGCCGTGTCATCCATGGCGCTAAACCCACTTGCTGGCGAGATTATGTTCTCCACCATCACCTCTGCTTCCTCTATGAGTGCATTTGGAAAAAAGTACAAAACTGAGTGTTAAATAGTTCTCCAGACCCCGGCTTCCTGTTCTGCGGGTTCCGAGTTTGATATAGCAAACCCACAAGATGTTGCCATTTAAAAATTGGCAATCATCTGGTCCGTAATTCTCAGGGCTTCCATCTATGCCCCTCTTTCATTCTTCAAAGTCCTGCCAGAGAGTTAGCCCCCTTGGAACTTTCTACTCTCAGAGAAGAACAGTATAATGTGCCTTTTACACTCAGGAACTGAAGCAACACTCCAGCTTGCCGATCATCGCAGCTGGGCCCGACGACCATCAAACTTTGTAAGCTAACAACATTTACATAGTCACCCTTGCAGTCCAGTCCACAAGTAAGTTTCTTCCACAAGCTGTGGAAATCTGCCATTTGTTCTCCCTTTCCGCAAACAGGGTACTACGGGAGCATGAAGCCTCGCCACTACATCCGCATTGCTCTTACCAGTGCAGTATGCAAAGTGATGGAACGCGCCTGGTAATAGACATTTAGTGTGGTATTAAGACACACATGACAACAGTCTCTCCAATCGTCAATATGGCTTTCGTAAGGACGTTCTACCATAGACCCTTACTATGCTTGGATACCGTATGTTCGTCAATGCCTTTGCCGATAACCACTCAGTTTATTGCCATATTTTTTGACCTTGAGAAGGCATATGACCCAACATTGGAGGTATACTATTTTGGCCCAAGCCCACTCCTTAAGGCCTTCAAGCAAATCTAACCATCCTTCCTTAAGAACTTTTTTAAACTGACAGACATTTCCGTGAACGGCGATTATAAGTGTTCTCAACCCCGACTTTATATCCAAGCTGAAGGTGTCCGCCAGGGATGTGTTCTGCGAGCTCAACACTTTTCTCCTTGCTTAAATGATTGGCCTCTAGTCCTTCCTCCAATATTTGGTCATCACTCTATGTTAATTACTTCGCTATTGCATGATGGCAGGCGCTGACTGTCACCTCATTACAGTTTCCTCTCACACATGCGGTCGACCGTTGTTATCCAATTGGGCACCACACATGGTTTTAAATTTCCAGTACCAAAAACTCGCCAAATTCCCTTTCATCTAGATGCTCTGTCAACTCCAGATCATCCTTTTGTACCTCTATGGCTCCCGTTACCCTGAACGTGATACAGTCAGGTTTCTAGCTTCCTCTTTGAGACCCATTGGTTATCCTGGAAACCTCACATTACCTCTTCTGAAGGCAACTTGTCACAGCCGGCTGAACCTTCTTACAAACCCTTGCCATCTTTCAAGGGAGCTGATCGTCGAACTCACCTCCTGTGCGCCTACATTCCGCCCTCCATTTATCGAACTTGATTATGGTGAACCAATCTATTAGCGGTCCTCTCCTGCTACCTTTCTAAGCTTTAACCCCATTATCACCAGGATTACGTTTATGCCTTGGTGCTTTTCACATCTTCCCCTGTGAGAGCCTCTATGCAGAAAGCGAACGTTCCACCTTATCCGATCGCTTGATGCCATTGCTTCGCTATTATGATGTTCTCATGATCTCCACAATCCTCCTTTATAGGAATGGTCACCGATATTTAGTAGAAACATTCTTTATTGGTTCGCCTGCCCCTGTTTGCTCCGTCCCTTTTTCCCCTTCGCCTACATTCACTCTTGTCTTCTCTCATTACCACCTTTTCTATGTTCATGTAGCGCTCACTTTTCCCTACCCCCCCTGGGAGTTTTCCAGCTGTCGATTCTGTTCTTTCTCTCTCCCTTGCTCAAGAAGCCCAACTTGTCATACGTAGCTTCCCACTCTCTTTTTCTGACCACTTCCACTCTCATTCTCATGCCATTGTCAGGTACACAGATGGAATCTAAAGTCTTCTGATGGCGTAGGATTGGCAGCATGTTTTCCTGCAAGCAGTCGTACGATGCAATATACTATCTTCAGCTATATCTTTACTGCTGAATTGTATGCCAGTCTTGCTGTACTTATCACCGTATTGCATCCTATGCCTGTGTCATATTTGTGGTTTCTGTCTCAGAACTTCTTAGTTGCTTTACAGGCTAATACAGAAATTTGATACACCTCACCCCTTAGTTCTCCATATCCAACTTTGGCCTCTCGCCGCATCTCTTTCCAAGCAAAAGATATTTTTTTTTGTTGGGTCCCTGAGGTCATGTTGACGTACAGGGCAATGAACAGGCAACACTGCTGCGCGTCAGCATACATGACCTACCATTTCATATAGAGGATTCCATTTTACGGACTATTTTGCTGTTCAATAGCTACCCACCTTACACCTAGTTTGCAACATGTTTGGGTCTACTCTGGTTGGTAACAAACTTCAATCTATTAAACGAGTTTAGTTACTGGCCGTCTTCATTCCTTGTCACCAGTGTTGAGGTTGGGAGACTACTCCCCTCCTGTCGTTACACATGGCCATACTCGTCTTACTCATGTTTATTCATGGAGAGGCACCTGCTCCTCTCTTGAGAATTTTCCGGTTCATTATCGGTAGCCACATTCTGTTTAGACTGCCCACTTTATTAAACGAGCACGCAGAATATACCTCCAAACGTCGTCTTCGCTCCGCTGCTCTCTCTTAAACCTTCCCTTCTAGCTGATGGAACCCACCTTTCATCTGCTTCTCTCATTGACTTTCTACTCTATCTCTTGCTAAAACCCCTCTACCCCTGCACTATCCCCTCCCCCGCTGTTTTCTTAACCTACTGATCATCCCTTCCCCTTCCTGCCGCCCAAATAACACCTCGCTTCCTTCCTAACCCTGCAGCGCTGTATAGCCCTTTGGCTTAGAACTTCTTTTTTATTTTAAAAATAACTAATATACTTCATACGTAGATAAACCCCGGTCACTTTAGAAATCTTCTTTATGAAGAAATATTGAAAGACACTTAAATTACCGTCACGTTTGTTAGGACTAAGAATGAGGGGAGACCTGATCGAAGTGTACAGAGAAGATGGTATTAATAAGGGGGATATTAGCAAGGTCTTGAGGATACTCCCAGGAGAGAACCCGCCGTAAGATTCAAATTGGAACAAGTTTTAGATTAGAAGGGATTTGTAGGAAAGTATTGGTTTGAAATAGGTACTATGAGTGGAACAGTCTACCTAGTTGGGGTTATTGAGGCTAGGACTTTGGTATTTCAAATATAAGGTTGGAAAATACATGATGAGAGGGTTTTGGATTTGAGTTATTCAGAGCTTATTTCTGGTGGCATTGAAAATTGGGTAAGCAAACATTTTGTTAGTGGGATTGATTGTAAAGGGCCTGTCAGTATGGCCAACAGGCCTGCTGCTGCAGTGTTTCCTCCTTTCTTATGGTTCTCATTCCTGCACTAGTAAGCATAACATTCCATAATAGGTAAACCCCTCTCACTTCTTCATCCCACAACTAGTAAGCCAATGCTTCATAATAAGTAAACCCCCTCACTTATAGTCCCACACCTAGTAAGCCATACTTTATACTAGGTAAAACCCTCACTTCTCATTCCCACCACCTAGTAAGCCATACTTCAATACTAGGTAAAAGCCCATCACTTCTCATTCCACACCTAGTAACCATACTTTCATACTAGGTAAAACCCTTCACTTCTCATTCCCACAACCTAGTAACCATACTGGGTAAACCACCCTCACTTCTCATTCCCACACCTAGTAAGCCATAACTTCATACTAGGTAAACACCCTCACTTCTCATTTATAAACCTAGTAAGCTAAAAACATGATTGTCAAGAATCCACAACTTGCCACAACTTTCACAGTGATGACCGAAACTCAAGAGATGGCTGCATTGTTGTTTGGGTCCCTCTGGTTTTCAAAATGTCATGAAAAATGCCTATGCACTTGTAAACCAGTTAAGATGAGTCTTTTTTAAAATACTCTGATTGGCATACAAAATTATTGGTCTGGGATAGGTTGAACAGTAATACTGTCATGAATACTGTTAAGTGAACAAATGAAACAAGTGAAGGTACTGAGACCAAGAACAAGTAAAAGCCTTTTAAGCTTATTTAATGAGCCGATGCACAGTTTAAATATTAGATTAATATAATTAGTGTATTAATGTTAAAATAATTTATTACTAAATTGCACTTCCCAAATTAACTCCTTTTTTTTATTTTTTCATCATTATGCATAAAAAATCTTAAAGTACTCTAGATGAACCACCTTTCAGGAAGTTACTGAGAATTACTGTGGTGATCCAATGACCACTTCTACTACCCATTCTTTGCTGTTTATTACTACCTTCAGGAACATTAGTAATTTATTAGTTATAGGTAACTGTATATTAAGGGGGCATATAAGACCACATGAAGGGTATTGAGAACATCCAATATTAAATGTTTTATATGTCATATTTCACAGCTGAAGGAAAATATATGCAATAATTTATATGATACCCTCAATATTAAACTCTGTTTTATATGTATATAGCATTTTCATACACATCTTTTTTCTCTTGTTTACAGGATGGTGTCCACATATATAGAGGAAGATCACAGGGATGCAAATACTCTGAATGAGGGTATTGAGAATGCCTGATGGCATTGTCAAGAGGCATGTTGCAAAGAGATATTGTAAAAGATGCAGATACCTAAAGACAAGTTTGTAGGCTAGCATTCATTGGAAGGGTCCAATCAACCCAAAAAATTTGGAAGGAAAACAGTGTTTCTTTGAAATGAAGTACTAAATGTAGCTTCTATAGCTGATTTTGGAATGACTTTCAAATGTCACTGAGTCGAGAAATTTGTTAAAAGATTACCTGGGCCACAGTCAGAAAGTTATACCAGAATTTGCCAATAATCTTCCAAACATAATGGGCACATGTTTCATGAAAAGAACACAAGAATTTGCTGTCAACTTTTTTGTTAAAACATCTCATGAAAGTTTTGCAACATTTTAAGAAATGGATACATACTTCTTGCTTCTATCACCTGCCAGACAGTGATAGTGTACCACCAGGCATTAACACATCAGTTACAACTAAAACAATCTTATTGACACTGAGAGCAAGTTCAGATCTTAAGGAAAGATGCAAAGCATGCTGAAAGATAATGAACCACCCCTAAAAGTTGGGCATTGCAGCACGGTGTTGTATTGCTGCAGGTCAAGTTATAGATGTGGCCATGTTGTTTACCAGGGCAAAATTTTTTTAATATCAAATTATTTTCTTAATTGCAACTTTTAATGTACCAGTACTTATATTGTCCAAGTAGTAGTTAGTTTTTAATTATGTTTTATATGACTATAAACCACAATTGTTCCACGCTGTAAGAGCAAGGTGTCAATGCACCCCACCAGAAAAACTGAGATCAGTTTTTTATTAATTCTAGCATATAACTGGGCAACTTTAAGTAGAATTTGATCAGTTTGTTATATCCGTTATTCCTTTGTATTATTTTCTAAAATAAAAGCTTGACAAAAAAGTAGACCTATTTTATTTTGTTGCCATGTAAACAGGATGTTTGGTCTTGTTTGCCTCACTTGATTTTAACGTCGCTGTAAAGAACACCTACTGAGTCCATGGTATAGGGTGTCGTTAGTTCATCTTTGTTACAACATTGAAAGGTCTTGTATTGGATATTGAGTTTTTACTTAATGAATTGTACTTGCAGTTGACCAACAATGTTGTCTGGTCCTATGGTCCATTAAAGTGCCACGATCACCTCCATTACAGTGACCCTCTGTCCCTCACTCTCAAAACATTTACCAGATATTTCTTCTTGGTTGTTTAATGCTATTTCTTAGCCTTGTAAGTAGAATATGCTGTAGTTTGATAAATTCAACATTGTTTATCCATTTTGAGTGTGTCTCATTTAAAAATATTTAATTTCACTTCTGTTTATTTTCAGCTTTATATCTTACACATAAGGTTTAGTGTGCATGGCGATGGCTCTTTACAAAGTATGACATCAAAGGACGTTTCCTGCATTAGCATATCATGATGAGGTAAGGATGTTTGTTCTATGTTTTGGTGGGTGGGGTAACAGTTTGTAACATCTACACCAAGATAATCCCTTGGGTTTTGGATTCTTTAAATATGTAACAATATTTTTTTCCAGCAAACTGGCCGAATCCCACGAGGCAGGGTCACATGAAAAGGAAAAACGAAAGTTTCTCTTTTAAATTTTAGTATGGGGGGTATACAGGAGAAGGGTTACGAGCCATTGCTTTATATTTGTAACTGTTTACGGTGGAACCTTGAGTTTTGAACGCATCAGCTATCAAACCTTCGAGTTCGACTGCTTCCTTTCGCACCAATTTGTCCCGAATATTGAGCAATGCCCCATGTTTCAAACTGCATACAACCTGTCCTCCTGCCTGCACCTGCTCGCCTCTCCCCACACAGTCTGTCGTGTGTCAGTCTGCTTTGTTTCTCGTGACATTACATTATATACTAGCGCTTTAAAGTGCCATATGGAACATTTACCATATGGTACCATATTGTACCATATGTACAAATGTACCATATGGTTCAAAACCATAGAATTCCCTTCAAGATCCACTTCCATCATCTAGACTATAAGTTGGAAGCAGGAGAGTCAAATTCACCTGGGGAGTGAGAGCTTCCTTCCCGCCAGACATGGTGAACAAAGCACTTTGGCGGCGTTCCCACAATGCCATGGCGAGTATCCAGAGTTTTTCTATAGTGTGCGCACTGAACCACCCAGACACCCTTCTCTTAGAATGTAGCCTACCCAGCCTTCTTGACTAACTCTGAGGCCGCTTGAATATTGGTGTAGTCTACGGTTTTGAAACCCACACTCAAAGCCGTAGAACTATGGCACAAACCTGAAAGGGTTAAATCACTCTGGACCTTCTTTATTCCACCCTTTGACTGTTTTGGTTTATATTACGACTTAACGAGCCACCGTTTTTTACATATATATACTCATTAATTCTAGCGCTTCCAAATCAAGCAGGAGAATCTGTAGGCCCACATGTGAGAGAATGGCCTGTGTGGTCAGTGTGCACCATATAAAAAAAATCCTCAAGCACGCATTGCATAATGAGAAAAAAAGAACTCCGACCTTTTATTTTTTTTTAATTAAATGCCGACTTTGTGGTCTATTTTTGTATAGTAGTTATGGTTGTATTCTCGTTTCTTGTCTCATTGCTAAATGGAGAACTATATTATAGACATACAGTGATTTTGATTGCTTTTACTATGAAAAGACCCTTGAAAATGGAGCTGAAAGTAGGGGAAATGTTGATTTTGCCGATGTTCAAAAGTAAACATATGAAGTCATTTTTCCAATAAATGTCGCAAGTAGCCATTCTAATATGCAGTCATGAATGAGTTGGACATTATTTATACAATTATTACAATATTGCCAGTAGCCGCTAACAGTAAATCAATTTTTCGTGAAATTGGCCAAATCTTGCAAATTTCTGACCACGTTATTGGGTAGTTGAAATCAGTAAAATGGGCAGTGTCTTGTGCCAGTCGATAGAACAAATAGAGATCTAAAGACAAATAGCTAAAACTATGAGTTTGGTTGACTGAACAATGGAATTAGCCAAAAATAGGCTCAAAGTGTGCGAAATCGCCCACTTATCCTATTAATGTTTCTCCCTCTCTCCCCAGGTCTGTTTATGAGTTTTTTTACTAGGTTTTCTTCAGTTACATTTGGATGACGTAAACTATAACCAATCATCCTTGTATACAGTGCAGTGGACCCTCAGTTATCCGACCGTAATCACATTCCAGGTCCGGCCTAAATCCAAAAGGCTGAAAACCGAAATAATATTTTCCCATAAGAATTAATGTAATACAATTATCCAGATTCCAGACATCCAAAAATTAACAAACAATACATTTTTTAAAGATAACTAAGTTGACATACACTAAACAATGAGACTAAATAAAATGACTAATGAATGGATAAATGAACATTTACATCACTTTTATATCTTTACTTGAAGACTCTTGTTGGCGTTAATATCAACTCTGCGGCTTATTTATCTATCAGACATTTCATCTAATATGACATAATAAACAATATTAACCAACATTCAGGGTCCAAGGCCAGAAATTGAAAAAAAAAAAAAAAAAATTTTCTTACAAATTAAAGATATTATTTGAAGGTAATAAAACAAAAAAAAATTTCTGATCAGATACTTACCGAGATACAGTGGCAGAAGTTGGCCCAAAATGACCAGGTGGCGGCAACACATCAGGGACTTCCGCAAACAAATCGCATATTTTTATTTTACGTTTTTTATAAATTTTTACTTTTCTTTTGCTAATTTTTTCTTTTCTAATCACATTTTGTGGCCTGTGAGACCAATATAATGTATATTGTATAAGTTACCATCATTGTATTTGACACAATAACTGCACTAATTTGTTTATCATTATATTACTTACAAAACTTGTTTTACAAGTTCTTATTGTAAACAAAATGATGAAAATATTAGTGCGTTTATTGTGTTGAATACAATGGGTACCATATAGTACCATACGGTACAATGGTGCCATAGGGTGCAATGGTACCATAATAGTACAATTTGTACAAATGGAACAATGGTACCATATGGTACAATGATGATACAGTGGCACATTGTGATACAATGTACCATATGGTAGATATGGGTTAACAATGGTACCATATGGTAGAATATGGTACATGGCACCATTTGGTACAATGGTACCATATGAACAATGGTACCCTATGGTTGCAATGGTAGTCATATTGTACATTGTACATATGTACTACATGTACTGTTATATTCAACACAATACACACACTATATTCATCCATTATTTTGTTTCCAATAGTTGTTTACAAATAAAAATATGCAAAAATGTTGGATATTAGTAATGTTCTATTATTTTATATTATTATATATATTATATATATATTGATATTATATATATATATATATATATTATATATATAATAGCTAAATTCAAATCAAAGTACCTACAAATACCTCTCACATTGATAAACTCTACAGTGTTCCACAATCAACATTAGCCCAATTATCAAATCTAGGAAGTATGATAACTGATGCACGCATGATACTAAAGATCACTTTACTACTCTCAGGTTGACTTCAATATAAATCTCCTGCAAGACCAGGACCCCACACGTTACTGAATTCACAAACACAATGAGTAACTGATGTTACATCCAACAGTATACAAAACCTACAAGAGTTTACAGAGACTAGTGTTTCCCTACTTGACCCATCTGACCAACATACCCATATCCCCTTTAAAATCGCAGGCATAATTACTGATAATACCACAGACCACTACCCTACTTTCCTCATAACAACTCTGGTAAAACTACCCCAAGACGCTACTATAAGTCACCTCAGACTTCACAATGAGGCAGCCCATTAATAACTTCACAACAGCAAAAAGCAAAACATTGATTTGCACACTGAGCTAGAAACCTATACAGATATTGACGAATGTATTAATAATTTTTTCTAAAACAAACCCAATACCTCTATAACAAGCACTGCCCCTAAAAAAACTAAACGGATGACAGCAAAGAGAACTGAACAGTCCTCTGGCTAACACCCAGGCAATCCTCAAATCCATAAATACAAACACCAATATAAAAACAGTTATAGAATGGGTCACATAACCAGAGACCAAACAAAACGTTACTGCAATCCTAACCAGGCCTATAAGAAGGGCAAAAAATTGAATTATAAGAACAGATTATCCAACTTAACGAGGTGATATAAAAAAAGAACCTAAACCCTATCAGAAATTCTGGAACAAAAATGATATCACGAAATATCGAAATAAAATTACAAAAACCGATGACCCCAACTCCCACCAACAGAAACAGACAAACAGACTCAATGATTTCTTCTCCACTTAGACAAAACCTTGCCACTAAAAATCCCCAGCTCAGATACCCCACCAAATAGACTATAACTCAACCGGCAACTACCCGAACACATCACTGTTCCTAGCTCCGACTAAACCATACGAAGTCTCCCTTATCTCAACGCACTAAATAACAAGGCAGGAGATTTAAATACCTACAACCCCTTATATACAAAAAAGTGTCACAAGTGCTATCACCAATCATTGCAACCACTCTTGTAACAAATCCATTGAATCCTCCACCTTCCCACATACTCAAAATAGCAAGGGTCCACCCGATCCACAAAGGAGGAGACAAACAGAGTTGAATAACTATAAGGTCCAACTATCCAACATACACGCCTTCATCAAAAAAAAATTTCCTCTCCGAAAAATTAATTCAAAACGAATCTACTCCTACTGATCTCCCCAAAACATACTCAACCCCGTGGCCAATATGATTCAGTGCAAATATAAATACAAATGATGCTATTAATACACATGCTAGAACATAATATACACTGCAATAGAGAAAAAGAAGTCCACTGGGGATCTTCATTGACTTACGTAAAGACTTTTGATACAGTTTTGACCATGACTTGCTCCACGTAAAATTGTCACACTATGGTATAAGAGGGCACTCCCTCAACTACTCAAGTCTTTACCTCAGCATACAGAAGCCAATATGTATACGCAAATGGGGCAAACTCCTGGTCTGCACAACCAATTACAGTTGGTGTTCCCACAGGGAAGTGTCCTTGGCCCTCTTCTCTTTCTCCTATACATAAATGACCTTCCAAATGCTTCGCAATTACTCAAACCCACACTATTTGCAGATGACACTACATATGTCTTCTCTCACTCCGAGCCCAGTCACGCTAGCCAATACTGTATATTACCGAATTACAGAAAATATCTACCTGGATGAGGACTAACCAAACTTACACTAAACATTGACAAAACCTACTTCATTCAGTTTGGTAACAGAGCAACAGATGTCCCTCTTAACATAATGATAGTTGGATCACCTATCACAAAACTAACAGAGGGAAATTCTTAGGAATCCACTTGATAATAGACTCAAATTTTCATACACATATAGCTCAAATTTCTAAGAAAATTTCCAAGACTGTAGGAATACATCGAAGATACGGTACAGATGTCCACAAGTCCAGCCCTCCTGGCCCTATATCACTCTCTTATTTACCCCTATCTCAACTATGGAAATTGTGCATGGGGCTCAACAACAATTAACTAACCATCTCAACCACAATTACCCAACAAAAGGCTTCAGTTAGAATGATAACAAATTCTCACCTACAGGCAGCACACTCCACCAATATTCAATACACTAAACCTACTCAGTGCATACAAAACCATCCAGACACTTATTAACTGCACCTATTACATACAAAAAACACTTAACTCTGATATTACCCCCCTCCAAACATCCTCCTTGGCCAACCTCAACAGAACACATGACCATAACACAAGCACAGATCACACTCTTTGATGTTCCTCGTGTCCATCTCACACTATGCAAGAATCAATGCACATAAAAGGCCTAAAATCTGAAAATTCATTACCTTAATATATAAACGAAACCAACCTGTTTTAATAAATTCAAGTCTCTTCTCAAAGATTACTTACTCACCCAAAACCAATAAAATACTGAATACTGGAAACATTTATAAATTTTTATTGATCTAAATTTCTCACAATTATATCACTATAAATGTTAAATCCTAAAACCCCAATCCTAACTTTATTATTTTTAAAATACAAACTACAACAAATCCTACCTAACTGAATGCAACCATATGAACCGTCATTGTAATACTCACTGTGCTTTATGTTATCTGTTTACATTAATGAGTATTATCACTGGATTTTCATCATGCTTAGTAGCAGCGCTTTATAGTCTTTGTGGCTTAGGCGCATCTTTTGATATAATAATAATAATAAGCATTGCTTAGTTAATCTTAAGTTAATTTTAAGCCGCCCGTAATGCATGCATAGTATAAGTGGCTTTGGGCATACTGCTCTTATCTGTATTTTTTTGTACCTTCTGTAGTGTGCACGAAATTGGAAATAATAAATAACATTAAATAAATAAAGAAATATATTTACAAATGTACAGGAACTCGACTTTCCTTGAGGTGGATGACAAACGCATTTTCTCATAAACTATGGAGTTCAGTAGCCTAGCTGCGTCGCCATTCACTTCAGACCTTGCTGGTGTCTCATTGCCACCAACACCTATTGAACCATATGGTACATGGTATCATATGTTACAGGTACCATATGGTACATTGTACTATATGGTATAGGTGCCTGCAGTACAGGAAAACAAATGGTGCAGGGTACCATATGGTACAGGGTACTGTATGGTACAGGGTACCGTTATAGGTGCCAGGTAACCATATGGCACAGGGTAACCATTTGTTGCAGTACCAAAACAGTACAGACACCATATGGTACAGATACAGGGATCCCTATGAAATAATAACCCTGAACTTTTTGGAGGTTATCCTAGGATTTTTATACGTATGGCTTGTATGAATGATAATCTATGTATACTATACAGTGGACCCGCCACCCCCGCATACCGTTGCATCACATAGCGTTAAATCCGCATACCGATACATTTATCGCTAAAATTTTGCCTCGCATACCGCTAAAAAACCCGCTCAATCCATTCTTTCCGAGACGCGTCTAATGTGCGTCCTGGCGCCAGCCTCACATGTTTCCGCCATGGCATTGTTACAAGCCAGCCTCCGCGGTAACATCCAAGCATACAATCAGAACATTTCGATTATTACAGCTTTTTGGTGATTATCTGCAAAATAAGTGACCGTGGGCCCCCAAAAAGCTTCTAGTCCAACCCGTGGTAAAAAGGTGAGAAATATTATCGAAATACTGTGGTAACCATGGTCAAAGCTGCTGATGCTGCTGCTGCTGTAGCTCCGTCAGCAGCTGCTGCAGCTGTAGCATGCAACCGTCAGCTGCTGCAGCGCTTGTACCACCGTCAAGCTGCCTGAGCTGCTGTACCACCGTTCAGCTGCTGCTGCTGCGCTGCTGTATGTACCGCTGCTTGCTGCTGTAGCACCCGTCTGCCTGCTGCTGTAGCACTGTCAGCTGCTGCTGTAGCACTGTCACTGCTGCTGCATCTGTCAGCTGCTGCTGCTGCTGCTGTAAGCTACTGTCAGCTGCAGCTTGCTGTAGTACCGTCTGCTGCTGCTGTAAGCACCGTCTGCCTTGCTTGCTGCTGTAGACCACCGTCAGCTGCTGTGCTGCCTGGTAGTACCGTCTGCTGCTGCTGTTCACCATCTGCTGCTCGCTGAACCTGTCCGCTGCGCTTGTAAGCACCTGTTAGCTGCTGCTGTAGCACTGTCACTGCTGCTGCTGTAGCACTGCAGCTGGCTGCTGCTGCTGCGTAGCACCGTTGTTGGTGGAGGATTATTGAGAATTCCAAGAAACAATTAAACCCCAGAGGATTTGCCCACCCAGGATAGACTCCAAAAAAGTCGAGTGTCATCGAAGACTGTTCTAACTATTTCCATTGGGTCCTTAATCTTGTCTCCCAGGATGCAACCACACCAGTCGACTAACACCCAGGTGAACAGGGAAAAATGCCTGGAACTAGTGCTCATATTGGTGAATTTAAAGCCAGCAAAGGTTGGTTTGAGAGATTTAAGAATCGTAGTGGCATACACAGTGTGATAAAGCCTGTTCTGGAAGAAAATGCCAAACAGGACCTACAGTACTCAGGTGGAAAGGCACTCCCAGGACACAGTGTCTCATCAGTCATTGCTGCATCTTCAATAAAGGTAAGTGTCATCTATTCTTCATTTAGTACATGCACAATATATATTGTGCATGTACTACTCTACTATTGTGCATGTATCCTTCTCTTTGTGTGTAGGAAAATGTATATTTCATGTGGTAAAAATTTTTTTTTCATACTTTTGGGTGTCTTGCACGGATTAATTTGATTTCCATTATTTCTTATGGGGAAAATTCATTCGCATAACGATAATTTCGCATAACAATGAGCTCTCAGGAACAGATTAATATCGTTATACGGGGGTCCACTGTATTTGTGTACACCTGAATAAACTTACTCAAGCGCATGTGGCATCATAAGTAAGTTTATTTAGATATACACAAATAAAGTTACATGGAATATCATACTTAGCAGCATATGTTTGGAGAACCTAGGATAACCCAAAAAAGTCAGACAGACTTATTTCCATTAGGGTCCCTGTACCCTGTACCATATGGTATGTACCATATGGTGCATTGTACCATATGGTACCATTGTACCACATGATACCATTGTACCATATGATACCATTGTATGACATGGCACTATTGTACCATATGGTACCATTGTACCATATGGTTCAATGGTACCATATGGTACAATGGTACCTTATGGTACAATGGTACCATATGGTTCAAAACCATAGAATTCCTCTTCAGCTCCACTTCCATCAGTCTTAGAACTGTAAGTTGTGAAGAGGAGAGTCAGAATTCGCCCGGAGAGTGAGTGGGGAGTGAGAGCTTCCTTGCTGCCAGGCACGATGAACAAAGCTTCTTTGCCTGCGTTCCCACAATGCCATGCGGGCGTCCAGATTTTTTCTATAGTGTGCACACTGACCACCCAGACCCATTCTCTCAGATGTAGGCCTACAAGCCTTCTCACGCTAAATTGGACGCCACTAGAATTTTGGCATAGATCTACGGTTTGGACCCTGAACGTAAAGCCGTAGATCTACGGGACAGACCCTGAAAGGGTTAATAATATAGAAACATGATATATACTCTAGAATGAATAAAATATGTCATTACGTATCTGGTGGTGGTGGTGGTGGTGTTGGGTTTATCAGGGCCACTGACAGCATAAGCCGTATAGTGGTGGTGGCGGCGGCAGCGGCCACCACCATTAGCCACTCTGAAACACCACTAGTCACACTGAAACAGTGTACGTACGTAATTTATAAATAAGAAATATTGTATAAAAACATAATAGAGAATGCAAAGAAATAAAGTGGTTATTGTGGAGAATGTAAAGAAATAAAGTTGTTATTGAGATGCTGGCAGAGGTTTAGGGTGGTGGAAGATACGCAGGGCGGCATATGTTGTCAGTGACCCTATATACCTCCAACAACATTGGAGGAGTTAGTTTCGTGTCGTCCTTTTTCTGTTGCTTAATTGCTTAATTTACTTGCTACACTGTTAATGCTACACTTTATTACTGGCTGGTGCTATAGCCTTTATAGACTACTGCTACTTTAGTATCATACATATTGTAGAATCACTGAATCACTGAAGGAGGCACATTTCCCCTCTCTCTGAGCCCTTTACCAAAGGGCTGGGACTAGGAACTTTCTTTGGGCCCATGCTGGCTTATTTCGCAGTCACACTCAGTAAACAACCACAAAAAACAATGGATTAAAACGAAATGTTTGGATGAACGTGCAGAGTGTTGCTCACTCAAAGAGACACACAGCCAGACTGAATCAATTACGCGACGGGCGAACGCGTCCAATATGGCTGATTTCCGAGTTGCTGGCCAAAATTCAGGATAGAATTTCAGCCAAAAAAGTGGCCAAAATCCGATTTGGCCGATATCCGGAACAGCTAATATCCTAGGGTCCACTGTATTTTATTAGTCGAGATATAGGGTAAAACTTTATTTTTGTGTGATTATGGATTCAAAATGGAGGATGGGTGTTATATAAGAGAAGCCTGGGAACATGATTAATGAACAGAGTAAAAGTTGCTTGACAGGGCTTTTAATTTCAGGGATCACAACAGTGAAAAAGTTCATAGAGGAGATCAGTAAAAGGAAAAAACAAAATCATGTTTATGGACTTCACTGATAAAATAAAATGTAAAAGCGTTGATATTCATGGGGTATAGATTTTTTTTTTTTTTAAATTTAACTCATAAATAGAAATACAAAGAAAGAAATTGCTATGAAGATTTTTGTTCACTTGATGAGGGATTTTATCATAGAATGTATGTCATATTGGTTTAAGAAGCAGACTGTGGCAGTGATGTAAGGTGTTACACATTTTGCTAATGCAAGTGTGGCAAAATTTGACAAGGAAGAATCTTCATGTGTGAATATAACAATAATAGTGTAGAGCACATGAGAGGGTTTTGGAAGTAAGATAAACAATATTGAAAGAAAGGAGAATAGTGAAATATAATGGGTTTAGACTTTGCTGTATTGACCTTTGCCACAAGCAACTTATATCCTATCTAAGTAGAATACTTAATAAGACTAACTACTTTGTTAGTATTTTTACAGGTTGGCTCTAAAATTACTCTTCTGTTGCAGGTCCGTTATTTGGTGGCCTCAGAAGATTGTTATAGAGCTGCTCTAGCTCTCCAGATTACAAATCTTCTTGCACGCTCACTCTTTGCACTAAGGTTAGCAATTGTCTTTCGCAACATAAAACGGGTAAAAAACAATACCTTGTGATATACATGTCTAGGCTCTTCGGTTATTGTACCAGCTCTCTTGTAGATATTGTTGACCTCTTATGAGAATAAAGTGTATTTGTATTAAAGTTAATGTATTGTACATACAAATGTTATAACTTGTGCAGATTTGTGCTTTCATTACTAATTCAATTTTTCATGTTAGACTGCTGCTAACTACTACTTTCACTGAATACTGTTTTTATGTTGTCCAAATACCATAACACAATCCCAAAGATACAATTAGTTTATAATCATTAGGGAGTTTGTTCAGTAGGAAACCAATTAGCCTCTATCCAGTATGTAAATACTATGGGGGAACTTAAGGTGGGAACCATTGATAGTTCTTTAATTTGGTTATACTCATTTTACAGTACTGCTTGGTATTCTTCACCTGATCACTGTTTCATTCAACATTATACCACCATTCTTTTCTTTATATCATTTTATCAGTACAACCCCTCCTCACTTACTAACGGAGTTCTGTTCCTAAGACCACGTCAGTAGATGAATTCGTCGCTATTTGAGGAACCACCCCTTACTGATACTTCAAAAATGTCACCACCTGAAATTAAAACATTCAGTTTTATGTTTGCTGTGAAAATCCTTTCAATCCATTCATTATTAAGGGTAATACAACATGAAATCGGTCAATAACTTCTGAGATATTCCAGGAAACACGCTCATAGCTGATTACAGTGGATCCCCGGTATTCGATGGCATCGGTATTCGATAAATCTGGTATTCGATGCATTTTAACGCAAAAATTTCGCCTCGGTATTCGATACGATTTGTACGAGACTTGTCCACGTGTGGCCTGAACTGCCCCGTGTGTGCCAGTGTTTACAAGCCAGCCAGTGTGCACGCATTTAAGGATACATTCGGTACATTCCATATTATCATTGTTTTTGGTGCTTGTTTCTGCAAAATAAGTCACCATGGGCCCTAAGAAACCTTCTAGTGCCAACCCTGTGGTAAAAAGGGTGAGAATTAGTATGGAAATTAAGAAAGATTTTGAAGGGTTTGGGGTTAACCCTGAGAAGCCTATGCCAGTTGTGGAATCCATTGTGCCTACTTCAAAAATTAAGGATATGTGTGCACAGTGGGTTGAACTGCAAACCTTTATGGATGAAAATCACCCTAACACAGCTATTGCAAGCCGTGCTGGTGACTATTACAATGACAATGTTGTGGCCCATTTTAGACAAATCGTAAAGGAATGGGAGGTACAGAGCTCTATGGACAGATTTGTTGTGCGACAGAGGTCCAGTGACTCTCAAGCTGGTCCTAGTGGCATTAAAAGAAGAAGGGAAGTAACCCCAGAAAAGGACTTGCTACCTCAAGTCCTAATGGAAGGGGATTCCCCTTCTAAACACTAACACCATCCACACTCTCCCCTCCTCCCATCCCATCAATCATCACCAGATCTTCATTAAAGGTAAGTGTCAATTATTCTATTGTTATTGTTGTTATTGTAATTATTTTATTGCATTAAACTTAATATTTCATGTGGTAAATTTTTTTTTTCATACTTTTGGGTGTCTTGCATGGATTAATTTGATTTCCATTATTTCTTATGGGGAAAATTGATTCGCTTTTTGATATTTTTGGTATTCGATGAGCTCTCAGGAACGGATTAATATCGAATACCGGGGGTCCACTGTACTTTGGATTTTTTTTTTTTTTTGAGAAAAATCACACTTTTTTCAGGCATTGCATAGGATAAGAGTGATCTATAGTTACCCTTCAGGTGCATAACGTTTCTGGTAATGGTCACGGTCACTTTTTTTTTTTTTTTATCCCTTCCCGCCTTCCCCTGCCACCAAACCTTCAGTACCTCTCCATAAAATGGAGAGGTACTGAAGGTTTGGGCATCTTTATCATGCTTCTACATCATTTGTATTATACCTAATATTATTCTGATAGGTAGATAACCTTTATTGATAGTAATAGTATAATTATACAGTATTTTATAGTGGGGTGAGGCACACATCCGTGCATCATGGGGAATCATAAGTTACTGAGACTGCTTGCTTCTCCCTCTGTTATAGCTAGCTCTGCCCACTTTGTAACGATGCCAAATGGTGAATTAACCCTTTGAGGGTCGGTCACGTACTAGTACGTTGTTGCAGCCAAGGTTGGTTATGTACTAGTACACGTAAATTCTAGTGTCTTCAAATTCAGCGGGAGAAAGCTGGTAGGCCTACATGTGAGAGAATGGGTCTGTGTGGTCATTGTGTGCCGATGGAAAAAATTCGGGCACCCAGTGGAGCATAGTGGGAACACCATTTTAGTTCACCTTGTCCACCATGCCTTGCGGTAAGAAGCTCCTCACTCCTCGGCAAATTGGGAATTTTTTTGTTCCCAAGTGACGGTTCAAATAAGTATGGAAGTTTTCAGTGAAGATAATTTCCAGGGTTTTGGGGAGTTTGTGACCGAGAATAATGAACATTATAGTGGTAAAGGTGATGAAAATCCAGATGACCCCCAACCTTCCACATCTGGTGCTGGGCCGTCTTGTTCACGTTCAATTGCACCAGAACGAAAGAGGAAACTCGTATTTTCCAGTGCTAAGGACACAGAAATGAGCAGTGGTGATGATAGTGATAGTGAATATGAGTTCCAAGCTCTTGAAAACAGTTCCAGTAGTGAAAGTGAAGCAGAATATTCTCCAGTGAAGCGTCAGTATATACAACACTATATGCGCTCTGGTAGCATGCCATATGCTGTTCCAAGGGTAAGGAGTACACCTCGGGGTGCATCTCGTGGCCATACAACAGGACCAGATAATGAAAATGAAGATGATATTGTTACAATGGGGATAAAAAATCTGCAGGCATCAGAAGATGGTGGTGGTGCCAACCATGAGGCACCAGCAGCGGCCCATGCTATTACCCATGCCACTGAGTCAGCTCAGCTACAACAAAGACCACCCTCACCCACCCACCCACCACACCAACCTCCACAACTACAACCTCCACAACCACCTGTCAGTATCCAGTACCCACCAGCAGACCGCACCTGGGATTGGCAAGAAGCTGCCAATTTTGTTCCCAATCCCCATCAGTTTGATGACACTCTAAGTGGACTATGGCCATCTTGTACACTTGGGAACAATGCCACTGAACTGGAATGTTTCAGGTTATTCTTTGATGAACCCCTGATGGAAATTATTGCCAGGGAAAGCAACAGATACTACGAGTACACCATGGCAAACACAATTCTTTCACCAAGATCACGGCTACACCAGTGGAAGGAGACAACTGTGGCTGAGATGTATCTTTTCTTTGCCACAATAATGCTTATGCCACATGTGTATAAGCACAGTGTCAAATCATACTGGTCAACAGACTGTCTCATTGCAACCCCAGCTTTCAGTGATATAATACCAGTGAATCAATTTGTGCTACTGTTATGTATGCTACACCTCTCAGACAAAACCAGGCCTGACAGAAAAGACAGGTTATATAAGATTAGAAATGTTTTTTTTTTTCTTCAAACTGGCTGTATCCCACCAAGGCAGGGTGGCCCAAAAAGAAAAACAAAAGTTTCTCTTTTTAACCCTTTCAGGGTCCATCCCGTAGATCTACGGCTTCACGTTGAGTGTCCAAACCATAGATCTACGCCAAAATTCTAGTGCCGTCAAATTTAGTGCAAAAACATTCATAGGCCTACATGTGAGAGAATGGGTCTGCGTGGTGGGTGTGCACCATGAACAAAAAATCTAGGTGCCCGTATAGCATTGTGGGAACGTCGGCTCAGTTACCCTTGTTCACCATGCCTCGTCGCAAGGCAGCTCTCACTCCAAGGAAAATTGGGACTCTCCTGTTCCTATCTGATACTTCTGACAGTGATGGAAGTGGAAATGAAGACGAATTCTTTGGCTTTGATTAGTTAGTGACCGAAAGGAATGACCAGGATATCGATAATAGTGCAGAAAACCCTGACGATCCTCAACCTTCTACCTCTGGTGTGGGCACTCGTCAGTCACGGTCGGTTGTACCTCAATGCAAGAGAAAACTATTATTTTCGCGTGGCCAGGCCTCTGGCTTCAGTAATGATGATGATAGTGACATGGATTGTGATTTTATTGCTCTTGACGATCATTCGAGTAGTGATAGTGAGGAATCGTATTCACCAGTGAAGCGTCAGTATGTATGCCGCCGCATGCGTTTGGGTAGTGTACCCTATGCTGTGCCCAGGGGATGGAGTACATCCTGGAGTACATCCCGTGGCCCTACACCAGGTATAGATAGTGATAGTGAGGATGATGTGGCTACACTTGGTATGGATAGACCACAGGCATCAGTAGATTGTGGTAGTGGTGATAGTAGTGCCACGGCCATGCGTGACTCACCAGCCCAGGCTGGGACCCACGCTGCTGACTCCGCAGTTCAAGGACAAAGCAGAGCGTCAGCCACCAGCCCACCACAACCACAACTACCCGCACAACCAACCTATGATGTCCAGTATCCACCAGCAAACCGTATCTGGGATTGGCAGCAAAATCCCAGTTTTGTTCCCAAGCCCCACCACTTTGATGACTCTGAAAGTGGAATTCTACCAACTTGTCCCCTTGGAAACACTGCAAATGAACTGCAATTCTTTGAACTATTCTTTGACCAGCCATTGATGGAAACTATTGTCAGGGAAAGTAATAAGTATTTTGAGTACACCATGGCAAATACGATCATATCACCACAGTCAAGATTACACCGGTGGAAAGAGACGACTGTTGCAGAAATGTATTTGCTTTTTGCAGCAATAATGCTTATGCCTCATGTCTATAAGTATAATATAAAAGCATACTGGTCCACAGATCAGCTAATTTCTACCCTGCTCTTCAGTGAAATCATCCTAGTGAACAGGTTTATCCTACTGTTACGTATGTTGCACTTTTCTGACAAAACCAGGCCTGACAGAAGTGACAGGTTATACAAGATTAGAAATGTTTTTATGTATCTCAAACAAAAGTTCAGCATGTACTTTTATCCATTCAAGAATCTTGTAATTGACGAGTCTTTGATTTTGTTCAAAGGTAGGCTGTCATTCAAGCAGTATATACCGAGCAAGAGGAAACGCTTTCGTATAAAACTGTTTGTACTCTGTGACTGTGACAGTGGCCTGGTATTGGATATTGTTGTATACACGGGAAGTAAAACATTGAAAGATACCAAGATGTTATTGGGTATCTCAGGTGACGTGGTGAGAAGCATGATGGCACCTTATCTTGGTAAGGGGCATACATTATATACCGATAACTGGTACACAAGCCCATTACTCAGTGATTTCTTGTGAGTGAACAAGACAGATGTGTGTGGCACACTGTGTTCTAATCGTAAACATATGCCCAGGCTTAACGCAGGTGCTCGTGATGACGTGCAGGTGTTTACTTCCAATGACATCATGGCATTACGGTGGCATGACAGACAAGATGTCACATTGTTGACAACCATTCACCGTAATGAAATGCAAGACAGTGGCAAAGTTGATTGAGTGACTAATGAACGTATTCGAAAAGCAGTGACAGTGATTGATTATACACAAAACACGTGCTTGGTTGACAAATGTGACATGCAGATTGGCTTTGTTGATTGTGTTCATAAAAGTTACAAGTGGTACATGAAACTTTCCTTCCATCTCATGGACATTTCAGTGCTCAATGCATATAATATGTACCAAATAAAGACTGGCAACAGACCACTGTATGGTGAATTTTGTTTGTCTGTTGTCAGACAACTCATAATGAAGTACCAGGTAACAACACCTGCTATACAACAAGGTCCTCAAACTCCTCAGGATTTACCCAAGCGTTTGAGGAGGGAAGGTGATCATTTCATAATACAGCTTCCTTCAACTCAGAAGAAATTTGCTCAGAAGTGATGCATTGTCTGTGCACAAACAAAACGACGGCAACAAAGATGCAAAGACACTCGGTTTATGTGTGAGGAATGTAAGGTACCTCTGTGCGTAGTGCCTTGTTTCAAGGACTTCCACAAGCTCCATCAGTTCTAAAACCATGTCCAGTGATTGTAAATATGTAAATATATGATAGAACATTAGTATTATACAAGATTTGTGCATGTTTATTGTAATAAACAAAAGTGGTAAACAATAATATGATAATAACTTTAGTGTAGGGGATGTGTAGATCAAGTGTTTACATTGAAGCATATATGTGAACAGTATTTAGATAAAGGTAGGGAAGTTTTTATTGCATTTATGGATTTAGAAAAGGCATATGATAGAGTGGATAGAGGAGCAATGTGGCAGATGTTGCAAGTATATGGAATAGGTGGTAAGTTACTAAATGCTGTAAAGAGCTTTTATGAGGATAGTGAGGCTCAGGTTAGGGTGTGTAGAAGAGAGGGAGAATACTTCCCGGTAAAAGTAGGTCTTAGACAGGCATGTGTAATGTCACCATGGTTGTTTAATATATTTATAGATGGGGTTGTAAAAGAAGTAAATGCTAGGGTGTTTGGGAGAGGGGTGGGATTAAATTATGGGGAATCAAATTCAAAATGGGAACTGACACAGTTACTTTTTGCTGATGATACTGTGCTTATGGGAGATTCTAAAGAAAAATTGCAAAGGTTAGTGGATGAGTTATGAGAATGTGTGTAAAGGTAGAAAGTTGAAAGTGAACATAGAAAAGAGTAAGGTGATGAGGATATCAAATGATTTAGATAAAGAAAAGTTAGATATCAAATTGGGGAGGAGGAGTATGGAAGAAGTGAATGTTTTCAGATACTTGGGAGTTGACGTGTCGGCGGATGGGTTTATGAAGGATGAGGTTAATCATAGAATTGATGAGGGAAAAAAGGTTTTAGTGGTGCGTTGAGGTATATGTGGAGTCAAAAAACGTTATCTATGGAGGCAAAGAAGGGAATGTATGAAAGTATAGTAGTACCAACACTCTTATATGGATGTGAAGCTTGGGTGGTAAATGCAGCAGCGAGGAGACGGTTGGAGGCAGTGGAGATGTCCTGTCTAAGGGCAATGTGTGGTGTAAATATTATGCAGAAAATTCGGAGTGTGGAAATTAGGAGAAGGTGCGGAGTTAACCCTTTGAGGGTCCGTCCCGTAGATCTACGGCTTTATATTCAGGGTCCAAACCGTAGATCTACGTCATGAGCTCAGCTCACTCTGATAAACTGTGAGTGGTACATTTGGGCCTAGATATGAGAGAATACATCTATGTGGTATGTGTGCACCACATAAAATAGATCCTGCAGCACGCTGTGTATAATGAGAGAAAAAACTGAAATCATGATTTTTCGATTAAAACAGCGACTTTGAAGTGTTTTTTTGTATGTTTTTTATAGATCTATTTGCGATTTCTTGGTCTCATTTGATAGAATGGAAGACATATTATAGAAATAGAGATAATTTTGATTGGTTTTAGCACTGGAAATGGCTTGAAACTGAGCTCAAAGTAGCAGAAATGTTAAATTTTTGCCGATATTCAAGAGTAAACAAACGACCTCACACGTCTAATACACGCCAGCTGGTGGGTCTAATATGCATTCACAAATATGGTGATGATATTTATACAATTATTACAGTATTGCATAACAGTAAATCTTCTATTTTTAGGTGTGAATAAAAATTCATTATGTGAATAAAAAATCGAAATGGAATTTATTTGTAAAGCCTCAAAACGTAACTAATGAACAGAGGAAATGTTAGTTTAGTTCAAGGAATACCTACATTGTTTATTCTGGACCTATTTTGAAATTTGGAATATTTTGAACTTTGTGTTAAATTGGCCAAATTAACAATTTCCGATCACTTTAATTTGTTGTTGAAACAGTTGACTTGGCGTTTTATTGTGCTCAATCGATAGAATAGAAGTAATACTAGTGAAATAGCTAAGAATTTGGTTGACTGGAATAATGTAATTGGCCTAAAATGGGAGTCAAAGTCGGCAAAATCGCCGATTCGTAAATATCGCTGACACATCAAAATTCGCGAGAGCATAATTTCGTCAATTTTCCATCAAATTTTGTACTTTTTGTTTTATTACCTTCACAAAAAGATTCTCTACCATTTCATAAGAAAAAATAACATTTTTTTTTTTAAATTCTTGGACACTGGGGCACCACTTCAGATTTGGGCCTTGGACCCTGAAGGGGTTAATAAAAGCATTAGTCAGAGGGCAGAAGAGGGGTTGTTGAGGTGGTTTGGTCATTTAGAGAGAATGGATCAAAGTAGAATGACATGGAAAGCATATAAATCTATAGGGGAAGGAAGGAGGGGTAATGGTCGTCCTCGAAAGGGTTGGAAAGAGGGGGTAAAGGAGGTTTTGTGGGCAAGGGGCTTGGACTTCCAGCAAGCGTGCATGAGCGTGTTAGATAGGAGTGAATGGAGACGAATGATACTTGGGACCTGACGATCTGTTGGAGTGTGAGCAGGGTAATACAGTGGACCCCCGCATAACGATTACCTCCTAATGCGACCAATTATGTAAGTGTATTTATGTAAGTGCGTTTGTACGTGTATGTTTGGGGGTCTGAAATGGACTAATCTACTCAATATTCCTTATGGGAACAAATTCGGTCAGTACTGGCACCTGAACATACTTCTGGAATGAAAAAAATATCGTTAACCGGGGGGTTCCACTGTATTTAGTGAAGGGATTCAGGGAAACCGGTTATTTTCATAAAGTCGGACTTGAGTCCTGGAAATGGGAAGTACAATGCCTGCACTTTAAAGGAGGGGTTTGGGATATTGGCAGTTTGGAGGGATATGTTGTGTATCTTTATACGTATATGCTTCTAAACTGTTGTATTCTGAGCACCTCTGCAAAAGCAGTGATAATGTCTGAGTGTGGTGAAAGTGTTGAATGATGATGAAAGTATTTTTTTTTGGGGGATTTTCTTTCTTTTTTGGTCACCCTGCCTCGGTGGGAGACGGCCGACTTGTTGAAAAAAAAAAAAAAAAAACTTTAGTGCGGTTATTGTGTTCAATACAGTGAGTTTATATATAGTTATACATCTATATACAGTATTGGTCTCTCAGGCCCCAAATGTTAGTAGGAAAAGAAAAAACTGCAAAAAACGGTAAACAAAGTAATGTGCATATGTGGAAATCGTCGCTGTTGCCACCACCACGTCATTTGGGGTAAACTTCTCGGCACTGTATCTTGGTAAGTACTGATCAGAATTTTTATTTTTTTGTCTTATTACCTTCAACAAAGTATACTCTTTAATTCTGTTAGATTTTTTTTTTTTTTTTTTTTTTTTTTTTTTTTTTTTTTTTTTTTTTTTTTTTTTTTTTTTTTTTTCAAAATTTCTTGGACAGAGCACCACTTCAGATTTTGGCCTTGGACCTGAAGGGGTCGCCTCTTACAACACGCAAGGCTTAAGGAGGAAAAATTCCGTTCCATTCCCTATGGAGATAAGACTAATAAACAAGAACAAGAACTAGAAAGAAATAGAAGAAAACCCAGAGGGGTGTGTATATACATGCTGTACATGTATGTGTAGTGTGTACCTAAGTGTAAGTAGAAGTAGCAAGACGTAAATGAAAATCTTGCATGTTCAGGAGACAGAAAAATGGACACCAGCAATCCTACCATCATGTAAAAACAATTACAGGCTTTTGTTTTGCACTCACTTGGCAGGACGTAGTACTTCCCTGGGTGGTTGCTGTCTACCAACCTACTACCTTAGAAATGTGTTTATGTATCTGAAACAGAAATTCAGTATGTATTTTTATCCCTTCAGGAAGCTTGTTATTGATGAGTCTTTGATTTTGTTCAAAGGCAGACTGTCATTCAAGCGTATATTACCAAGCAAAGAGGAAACGCTTTGGTATAAAGTTATTTGTACTGTGTGATTGTTACAGTGGTTTTGTATTGGATATTATTGTGTACACTGGAAGTAATACATTGAGAGATACCAGGAAGTTATTGGGTATCTCTGGTGATGTTGTTAGAACAATGATGGAACCATATTTGGTAAGGGGCATATATTATATTACTGATAACTGGTACACAAGCCCCTCACTCAGTGATTTTTTGTGAGTGAATATGACAGATGTGTGTGGCACAGTGCGTGGAAATCATGAACATATGCCCAGGTTCGACGCTGGCACTTGTAGAGGTGAGGTGCAGGCGTTTGCTGCCAATGACATCATGGCATTTCAGTGGCATGACAAATGAGATGTCACACTGTTGTCATCAGTTCACCGAAATGAAATAACAGACACTGGCAGGCAGCATAGAGAGACCAGTGAACCCATTCTAAAACCTGCAGCTGTGATGGACTACACCCTCAATATGCGCTCAGTGGACAAATGTGATATGCAAATTGGGTTTGTTGATTGTGTTCGTAAGAGTTATGAGTGGTACATAAAATTCTTTTTTCATCTTGTGGACATTTCCATGCTGAATGCTCATAATGTGTATAAGTTGAAGACCAGAAACAAACCACCATATGGTAAATTTTGTTTGTCTGTCATCAGACCAAATATTATTCAAGTACAAGTAACAACACCTGCAATAGAACAATGCTGCAAACTGATCATCAACTGCCCTCTCGTCTGAGGCCTGGTGATCACTTCCTAATACAACTGCCTGCTACTGCTTTGAAGAAAAAGGCTCAGAAGAGGTGTTTTGTCTGTGCACATACAAAAAAATGCCCACAAAAACACAGAGACACTCGTTTTATGTGTGAGGAGCATGAAACACCATTGTGCATGACACCATGTTTCAAAGAGTTCCACAGGCTGCAGAACTTCTAGAAACATGTCATGTGACTGTATTGTGTATATATTGTGTATATAAAATTTAGAAAAATAGTAATAAACAACCATTTATATTGTTCGTTTGTGTAAAACATGTTTTGTAAACAATTATAATGACAGCAGTTATTGTGTCATATAGAAAATGTAAATACATACAAAAGAGTGCTCATGTTGGTCTCACAGGCCATAAAAGTTACTTGAAAAGAAAAAATATTAAAAAATAATATAAAAATAATAGAAAAAATAAGTAAATGATTACCAGGTGAATGGCAGTCATGTGATGATGCCGTATGCAGTTCAGTTTCTGTCAACTTCACGCCTCCATATCTCGGTAAGTATTGATGGCAAATTTTTTTTATTTTAAAATGTTAAGAAAAAAAAACTCTACGATGAAAAAAAAAAAATTTGAATATTTTTCGACCCTGTGAACAAGTCTGGGAGAGGGCCTGTCGACCCTCAAAGGGTTAAATACGTATATTAGAAAGAAAAAACAAAAAAATAAATAAAAAGGAAACTCCAGCTTAACCCTTTGACTGTCGCGGCCGTATATATACGTCTTACGAGGTGCCGTGTTTGACGTATATATTACTCATAAATTCTAGCGGCTTCAAATCAAGCAGAGGAGAAAGCTGGTAGGCCCACATGTGAGAGAATGGGTCTGTGTGGTCAGTGTGTACCATTTAAAAAAAATCCTGGAGCACGCAGTGCATATAAGAAAAAAAAGCTCTGACCATTTTTTTAATTAAATGCCGACTTTGTGGTCTATTTTCGTATAGTATTTATGGTTGTATCTCATTTTCTTGGTCTCATTTGATAGAATGGAAAACATATTATAGAAGTAGAGGTGATTTTGATTGATTTTACTATAAAAAGAACCTGGAAATGGAGCTCAAAGTAGGGAAAATGTTTGATTTTTGCCAATGCTCAAAAGTAAACAAATGATGTCATTGTCCAATAAATGTCCAACTAGCCATTCTAATATGCAGTCATGAATGGGTTGATGTTATTTATACAATTATTACAGTATTGCAGTAGTCTGCATAATAGTAAGTCTTCTATTTTTTGTTTGAATAAAAATTCAAAATAGAAGCAAGAGTAATATCAGAGGGGCCTGGAGACATGACTGATGAATAAATAAAAATGTTATTTTAGAGCCAGGAATGTCTGCATTGTTCATTCTGGACCTTATTTTGAAATTGTCATATTTTTTTAATTTTCGTGAAATTGGCCAAATTGCAAATTTCTGACCACATTATTGGGTAGTTGAAATCGGTAAATGGGCAGTTTCTTGTACTCAATCGATAGAAAAAATGGAGTTCTAAAGAAATAGCTATGAGTTTGGTCGACTGGAACAATGGAATTAGCCGAAAATAGGGCTCAAAGTGGGCGAAATCGCCGATTTGTAAATATCGCCGAGGTCGCTAACTTCGTGAGAGCATAATTCCATCAGTTTTCCATCAAATTTTGTTTTTTTGGTGTCATTACAATCGGGGAAAAGATTCTCCATCATTTCATAAGAATTTTTTTTTTTTTTTTTTAATTTTGCGACACCAGGAGACACCTCAGGATTGGGGGTTGTGACAGTCAAAGGGTTAATAACTTTGTTTTAATTTGCATAACTCTTACATATTACAGAAACAATAAAAAAGTAAAATACACATACAGTACACTCATTACTTACCTTAAAATTTGCAATCTTAACCCTTTGATGGTTGAGAGGCCCTCTCCCAAACTCGTTCTCAGGGTCAAAAAATTTTTGAAAAAAAAAAAAATTATTTTCTTATGAAATGATAGATAATCTTTTTCTGATTATAATGACACCAAAAGTTTGAAATTTGATGGAAAACTTATGGAATTATGCTCTCGAGAAGTTAGTGGTCTTGATATTTACGCATGGGCGATTTCGCTATTTTAACCCTTTGAGGGTTTTCGTCGTACTAGTACGTTTTACGCGTAGGGGTTTTTGACGTACTAGTACTCATAAATTCTAGCGGCCTCAAATCTAGTGGGAGAAAGCTGATAGGCCTTCATATGAAAGAATGGGTCTATGTGGTCAGTGTGCACAGTCTAAAAAAAATCCTGCAGCACACAGTGCATAATGAGAAAAAAAAAACTTTGACCATTTTTTTTTAATAAATCAGCGACTTTGCAGTGTATTTTCGTATGGTATTTATTGTTGTATTCTAGTTTTCTTGGTCTCATTTTATAGAATGGAAGACATATTACAGACATTGAGATGATTTTGACTGGTTTTACAAAGAAAGGTGCCTTGAAATTGAGCTCAAAGTAGCAGAAATGTTCGATTTTTACCAAACGTCAAAAGTAAACAAATCGTGCCAAGCGTGCAATACACGTCAACTGGTGAGTCTAATATTCTTTCACAAGTGCACCAATAATATTTATACCATTTTTTACACTAATGCAGTAGTCTGCATAACAGTAAATCTTATATTTTTTGTGAAAATAAAAATCAAAGTGGAAAGCAAAAGAATATAAGAGGGGACTTGAGACATGACTAATGACTAGAGGAAATGTTATTTTAGTGCCAGGAATGTCTTTCTTGTTTATTCTGGACCTATTCCGAAATTGGCATCTTTTGAAATTTGTGTGAAATTGGCAAAATTGCTAAATTCTGACCACTGTACTGGATAGTTGAATTTCATAATGAGTGGTTTCTTGCATCCATTCGATAGAAAAAAATGGAGTTTCTAGCGAAATATTCATGTTTTTTGTCGACTAGTACAGTGAAATTGCGAAAATGGGGCTCAAAGTGGGCAAAATTGCCGATGCGTAAACATCGCCAAGACCGCTACTTTGCGAGAGCATAATTCCGTAAGTTTACTATCAAATTTCAAACTTTTGGTGTCTTTATGATTCGGGAAAAGATTTTCTATCTTTTCATAAGAGAAAATAATTTTTTTTTTTTTTAAATTTGGCCGACCCTGAGAACGAGTTTCGGAGAGGGCCTGTCGACCCTCAAAGGGTTTAATGTGTACCTGCACACCAGCACAGTGTGTAAGTATATTTAGGTACAGGTACACATAAGTATAATTATCATAGTACGAATTTTGGTCATAATTTGACATCGCCATATTAGCGGAATGCCGTAAGACGAAACGCCGTTAAGCGGGGCCTTACTGTTATATGCATTTATGAGTGGAAAAAAATGGCATTCTGCTTTCTGGCAATGTTTGCTTTCGGCGGTAGCCTGGAATGTAACTTGCCATATAAGTGGGGCCCACAGTATACAATAAACCTTCTCTTAACCCTTTCAGGGTCCATCCCGTAGATCTACGGCTTTACGTTCAGGGTCCATCCTATAGATCTACGGCTTTACGTTCAGGGTCCAAACCGTAGATCTACACCAAAATTCTAGCGGCGTCAAATTTTACGCAAGAAGGCTGGTAGGCTACATCTGAGAGAATGGGTCTGGGTGGTCAGTGTGCACACTATAGAAAAAATCTGGACGCCCGCATGGCATTGTGGGAACACCGCCAAAGTAGCTTTGTTCATCATGCCTGGCGACAAGGAAGCTCTCACTCCCCACTCACCTCTGGGCAAGTTCTGACTCTCTCTCTCACAACTTACAGTTCTAAGACTGATGGAAGTGGAGCTTAAGAGGAATTCTATGGTTTTGAACCATATGGTTCAAAACATTGTACCATATGGTACCATTGTACCATATGGTACAATGGTGCCATGTCATACAATGGTATCATATGGTACAATGTGCCATATGGTACATTGTACCATGTGGTACATTATACCATATGGTACATTGTACCATATAGTACAGGGTACAGGGACCCTAATGGAAATAAGTCTGTCTGACTTTTTTGGTTATCCTAGGTGCCAAACATATGCTGCTAAGTATTTAGGTAAGAGCAGTATGCCAAAGCACTTATATGCATAGCATTACGGGCAGGCTTAAAATTAACTTAAGATTAACTAAGCAATGATGTAATCAGTGATAAAACATTATTGTAAACAGATAACAATATAGCACAAAATGAACATTACAAAGAACAGGTCATATGGTTGCATGCTTGCTGTACATTCAGTAGAATAGAGTATTATGTTAGGTAGTGTATTTAAAAAAATAACAAAGTTAGATTGGGTCTTAGGTTTAACATTTATGTGATATAATTGTGAGAAACATTTAAGGTATACAATTTATAAGGTTCAGTTATTCAGTATTTATTTTGGTTTTGGGTGAGTAAGTGATCTTTGAGAAGAGACTTGAATTTATAAACAGGTAGTGTTTCTTTTATATTTACAGGTAATGAATTTCAGATTTTAGGGCCTTTTATGTGCATTGAGTTTTTGCATAGCATGAGATGGACACGTAGGAACATCAAAGAGTGATCTGTGCCTTGTGTTATGGTCATGTGTTCTGTTGAGGTTGGCAAGATGTTTGAGGGGAGGGTTAATATCAGAGTTAAGTGTTCTATATACGTATTAGGTGCAGTAATAGTAGGATGTTTTGTATGGTGAGTAGGTTTAGTTTTTGAATATTGGTGGAGTGTGTGCCTGTAGTGGGAAT
>NC_069411.1:1843980-1986070 GCF_026875155.1 Cherax quadricarinatus
TGAGACCAATATAAGGTATATTGAATGTATATTCACTTGTTGTATGCTACACACTAACCGCACAAACATTCATTATATTGTTTACAAAACATGTTTACACAAACCAACAATAAAAAATGTCGTTTATTACTATTTTTCTATCACATATATACACACACAAAGTCACTGGACACTTCCCAGAACTGCTGCAGCGTCTGTAAAGCTCGTAGTTGTTGTGTGGTGGTGGACTTGTAAATATGCTGAGCCACTGGTGTAATTAGTGTTACAGTGACAAATAACACCATCACTCACCACCCTCACTGCCTGTCAACTTCCTCCCCACCCCACCAACCCACATGGAAATAAGTCACTGTCTGAATTTTTTGGGTTATCCTAGGTTGATGGTCTCCTTCCTTCCTTACTTCCTCCCTCCCTTCCCTCCTTTCTTCCTTCCCTCCTTCCTCTCATCTCTTCCTTTCTTCTTTCCTACCTCTCATCTCTTCCTTCCTCCCTTTCTTCCTACCTTCCTTCTTCCTTCCTTCTTTCCTTCTTCCTTCCTTCTTTCAGGTTTCCTAGGCGTTGTTTTCGGTCACAAACTCCTCAAAACCATGAAATTCATCTTCACTGGCACTTCCATCTGTGTTTGAACTCTCACTTGGGAACAAAAGAGCCTCAATTAGCCGAGGAGTGAGGAGTTTCTTAGCATAGCCATGGTGAACAAGGTGTAATAAAATGGCTTTCCCACAATGCACCACTGGGTCCCCAATTTTTTTTGTACCGCGCACACTGACCATGGGGACTCATTCTGTCGCATCTAGGACTACCAGCCTTTTCCTGCTTGATTTGAGGACACTAGAATTTATGTGTACTAGTACGTCAAAAGCCCTGGCGCATAAGACGTACTAGTACGTCAGGAACCCTGAAAGGGTTAAAGAAAGAAATTGCGACAAAGTAGCAAAGTGGAGGAGGAAGGGGGAGGGGAGAATGTGTCTTCTTCAGTGATTCAGTGATTCTACAATATGTACGATACTAAAGCAGCATGAGTTGATAAAGGCTATAGTGCAAACCAGTGATAAAATGAAGCATTAAGAGTGTAGCAAGTAAGTTAAGTGATTAATCGATGGAAAGAAAACAGCACGAACCTAATTCCTCCAATGTTGTTGGAGTTATATAGGGCTACTGACAACACTGTTATCTCTGCTGCTGCCTTCACCACCACTATGTATGGCTTATGCTCTCAGTGGCCCTTATACACTCAACAACAACAAACAGAACACCACTCATGACTTACATAATGACTTATTTTATTCATTCTAGAGTATATGTTATGTTTCTGTGTTATTAATATTATGTCATATTAGTTGAATTATGGTAGATAAATAAGCCGTAGAGTTGATATTAGTGTCATATTGAAGCATATTGTCCTGTCTCCAACAATAAACTCGCTTCCCTCTCCCTTCCACGCCATCCGCCATACACCAAAAAGAGTCTTCAATAAAGGTAAATGTGATGTTAAATGTTCATTTATACATTTTATTAGTGTTTATATTTATTTTTCATTCTTTTCTGCTTGTAAATATATATTTAAGCTAGGGAAGTGACCCTGGATAAGGACTTGGTACCTAGAGTCCTTATGGAGGGGGATTCCCCTTCCAAACAATAACTTCTCTTCTCTCTCACCTCCTCCCTGTTTTCCATCCATCAACAACAGCCTTCAATAAAGGTAAGTGCATGTAAATCTATCTTTAAGGTAAAAAAATTTGCTTTGCTAATACTTCAGGGTGTTTGGAACGGATTAATTGGATTTACATTATTTCTCATGGGGAAAATGGTTTCCGTTTTTGCAGATTTCCATTTTTGCCAATTGTTCTGGAATGGATTAACCCTTTCAGGGTCCAGAGGCAAAATTTCAAAGTGCGCACCAGTGTCCAAGAATTTTCAAAAAATAATTTTGCTATTTTTTCTTATGAAATGGTAGAGAATCTTTTTCTAAAGGTAATAAAACAAAATGTACGAAATTTGATGGAAAATTGACAAAATTATGCTCTTGCGAATTTTGATGTCTCAGTGATGTTTACGCATCGGCGATTTTGCAGATTTTCACTCCCATTTTAGGCCAATTACCCTATTCCAGTCGACCAAATTCTTAGCTATTTCACTAGTATTACTTTTATTCTATCAATTGAGCACAATAAATCAACTCAACTGTTTCAACTACAAAATAAAGTGATCGGAAATTGGTAATTTAGCCAATTTAGTGCGAAGTTCAAAACATTCCAATTTCAAAATAGGGTCCAGAATAAACAATTCAGGCATTCCTGGCACTAAACTAACATTTCCTCTGTTCATTAGTTACATTTTCAGGCTTTACAAATGAATTCCATTTTGATTTTTAATTCACATAATGAATTTTTATTCAAACCAAAAAATAGAAGATTTACTGTAATGCAGTATTGTAATAACTGTATAAATAATGTCAGCACATTTGTGAACATATATTAGACCCACCAGCTGGCGTGTATTAGACATGTTAAGTCATTTATTTACTCTTGAACATTGGCAAAAATTTAACATATCCGCTACTTTGAGCTCAGTTTCAAGCCATTTTCAGTATTAAAACCAATCAAAATCATCTCTATTTCTGTAATATATCTTCCATTCTATAAAATGAGACCAAGAAATCGCAGATACAACTATAAAAAACATACGAAAAAACACTGCACATTGCTGTTTTAATCGAAAATTACGTTTTGTTTCTCAATCATTATGCACTGTGTGCTGCAGGATTTGTTTTATGTGGTACACACGTACCACATAGATGTATTCTCTCATATCTGGGCCCAAATTTACCGCTCACAGCTTATCAGAGTGAGCTGAACTCATGGTGTAGATCTACGGTTTGGACCCTCAGCGTAAAGCCGTAGATCTACAGCACGGACCCTGAAAGGGTTAAACACGAAAACTGAGGGTCCACTGTACTATAATTGAAAAGCACCATATTAGTGAGGCGCTCTAAATTGAGTGCTGTATTAATGAGATATGCCTGTATACAGTACAGTTCGGCCCTCACTAAACCAGCAAGTGGTTATCTGGTTCCATCAGTAATCCGGCACTAATTTTGGCTAGCATAATTTGAAATTTCATCATTATACTGACTCATATCATTATACTGACTCCACTTTCATCATTATAAATGACATGCCCATGCACTCTGCCCTAGGACCAGACTCATGGAACTCCGTGTTCATCAAGAACTGCAAGAAACCCCTATCACGTACTTTTAACATCCTATGGAGAGGGAGCATGGACACTGGGGTCGTCCCACAGTTACTAAAAACAACAGACATAGCCCCACTCCACAAAGGGGGCAGTAAAGCAATAGCAAAGAACTGCAGACCGATAGCACTAACATCCCATATCATAAAAAGCAAGATCGCCACCCATCTAGATACCCATCAGTTACACAACCCAGGGCAACATGGGTTTAGAGCAGGTTGCTCCTGTCTGTCCCAACTATTGGATCACTACGACAAGGTCCTAGATGCACTAGAAGACAAAAAGTATATAATATACACAGACTTTGCAAAAGCCTTCGACAAGTGGGACAATGGCGCAATAGCGCACAAAACGTGTGCTAAAGGAATAACAGGAAAAGTTGGTAGATGGATATATAATTACCTCACAAACAGAACACAAAGATTAATAGTCAACAGAGTAAAGTCTGAGGTGGCTACAGTGAAAAGCTCTGTTCCGCAATGCACAGTACTCGCTCCCATCTTGTTTCTCATCCTCATATCTGACATAGACAAGGATGTCAGCCACAGCACCGTGTCTTCCTTTGCAGATGACACCCGAATCTGCATGACAGTGTCTTCCATTGCAGACACTGCAAGGCTCCAGGCAGACATCAACCAAATCTTTCAGTGGGCTGCAGAAAACAATATGAAGTTCAATGATGAGAAATTTCAATTACTCTGATATGGTAAACATGAGGAAATTAAAACGTCATCAGAGTATAAAATAAATTCCAGCCACAAAATAGAGCGAAAAGCTAACGTCAAAGACCTGGGAGTGATCATTTCAGAGGATCTCACCTTCAAGGCCCGTAACATTGTATCAATCGCATCTGCTAGAAAAATGACAGGATGGATAATGGGAACCTTCAAAACTAGGGATGCCAAGCCCATGATGACACTCTTCAGGTCGCTTGTTCTATCTAGGCTGGAATATTGCTGCACACTAACAGCACCTTTCAAGGCAGGTGAAATTGCTGACTTAGAAAATGTACAGAGAACCTTCATGGCACGCATTACGGAGATAAAATACCTCAATTACTAGGAGCATTTGAAGTTCCTGAACCTGTACTCCCTGGAATGCAGGTGGGAGAGATACATTTTTATATACCCCTGGAAAATCCTAGAGGGACTAGTACCGAACTTGCACACGAAAATCACTCATTACAGAAGCAAAAGATTCGACAGATGATGCAACAACCCCCCAATGAAAAGCAGGGGTGTCACTAGCATGTTAAGAGGCAACACAATAAGTCTCAGGGACCCAAGACTGTTCAACTGCCTCCCAGCATACATAAGGGGGATTACCAATAGACCCCTGGCTGTCTTCAAGCAGGCACTGGAGAAGCACCTATAGTCGGTACCTGACCAGCCAGGCTGTGGCTTGTACGTTGGATTGCGTGCAGCCAGCAGTAACAACCTGGTTGATCAGGCTCTGATCCACCATGAGGCCTGGTCACAGACCGGGCCATGGAGGCATTGACCCCCGGAACTCTCTCCAGGTGAACTCAAAAGTTGTGCAGATGATTGTAAATCCACAGCAGAAAGCCAGTGGAGGAGAAAGCAGTGATGAAAATGAGGAAGATGTAGTAGAAAGTGTGCCTATTAATAGGTTAATTAAGTGTATTCTAACCTAACTACTATGTAATCTGGCAAACTCAATAATCCGGCACACTACAGGTCCCAATGATGCCAGATTAATGATGGCTGACCTGTATTATGGTCTTAACCCTTAAACTGTCCAAACGTAGATCTATGTTTGCTTGCGTAGTGCTCCAAACGTAGATCTATGTTTTTTTTACATTCTTTCTTATGGGGAAAATAAAGGTTGGAGCACTAAGTGTAAAAACGTAGATCTGCGTTTGGACAGTTTAAGGGTTAAAAGATATAAAGAAGTGAACATTTTTCTTTTTGTCTTTTGTTAAACAATTTTGGTCACAGTTGTGATTTCATTCTGAAGTTATTCATAACTATTAAGACAGTTATATAGCTAATTTTACAGCCTAATTGCTGAAAACGTTAGAAGAACCAAACAAACTGAAGGTCGTACATAGCAAAGACTCGTATATCAAAGAATGAGCAAATAGCATTTTCATTAAAGCACAGTATTACACAATAGATACAAGGTCTGAACACTTTCTGATATATTACTGCACTTCATACTAGGTAAACCTCTCACTTCCCATTCCTATGCCTACTAGCTGTACTTCATACTAGGTAAACCCCTCACTTCTCATTTCCACATCTAGTAAGTCATATTTATACTTGGTAAATCCTTCACTTCTCATACCTTCATCAAGTAAGCCATACTTCATAATAGGTAAATCACTCACTTTCCATCCTTTCACCTAGTAAGCCATACTTCATACTAGGTAAACTCCTCACTTCCCATTCAGGTATCTAGCAAGTTATACTTCATACTCCTTTCAAAAGGGGCTCCTTGGAGTGGTGAAGAGGCTCTTGGTCTGAGGAATTAGACCTGTCAGTCTCCTTCGTCAAACCGAACCTAATTACCTCCCAATCCCCCCTTCCCTATCCCATCCTCCCCTTTTTCCTTTCCTCCTCCTCCTCCCCACCCCTCCCTTTTGCCCTTCCTTTTTGGCCTTTGGGATTTTTTCCCACAGGCGTGCTAGTTCCTAGGTAGGGGAAAGGGTACCGGGGTCCATCCCATTCTGTTGAGGTTCTTGGTGGTGGCGTAGTTTGTCATGGAATCTGGATTGCCTGGGGATGTCCCGATCCCTCTCCGATATCCCGGAGGGTGGCTTTGGGTGTCTCTCGGGCGACGGGTGTATCTCTGGAAGCCACCTTTTGGATTCCGGGGGTGGTGGCCGAAGGAGGTATGCTTTGTGGCGGATATCTGGCCGCCCTCTCTTTTGTCCACCGAGGTAGCTCGGCAGATGTGAGGTTGCTATCCCGGATTGCTGGTTTACTGGCATGATGGGTAGGGTATGGCATTGGTTCCATGCTGCATCTGCGCTACTTGCGGTGCTGAGGTCCTCTTGGGCGCGGAGGGAGATTTCTGGCCCTTTCATTCCTCCTAGGAACTATCCCTCCACGGTCCCCCCTTTTTTTTATTATTTTTTATTTTTATTTTCTTTTCTTTTTTTTTTTCTTAAAAACAAAAAGAAAAGTAACCTAACCATGGAGTACCCGATCCATGACCCCGCTGCCCCCGGGCCCCTTATTGTTACTGCACCCCATTCTGACCTCGCCTCGTCTTTTGGCCACTCTTCGGACATTCCTAAGGCCCCTGTACCTCTTGCTGGTGCTGTTTCCTCACCCGCTTCAGGTACCGGGGCTTCCACTGACTCCTTTGATTTGTCTGACTTCCGCTCTCCTTTGACTATGCTTCCGGCATAGTCCCACGTCGGGCCGACTCTGGTCCCACTTCTAAACATCAACGACAATCTCCTAATGATGTTACTTCGTTACCTTCCCATTCTACTCGGAAAAGACCGACACGTCATGCACTCCCTCTCCACACTCAGTTTCGGACCACACAATGGACTAAATTCTTTACATTAAGACTGACTTCTTCTACTGCCTATCTTTCCGACCATAGTATTGGCAAAGCGTTCCTACGCCACGTTGGTAGAGAGATTTCCTTTCATGCTCTTAAGAGTGGTACACACATCATCACAGTCCAGAATTCTACCCAAGCTCATGATCTTTCTCTTCTTTCACATATCGATACTATTCCTATCACTATTGAAAAACATCATTCCCTCAATTCTTGTAGTGGTACTGTTATTCTGCCCCATACCATAGTCCAACAGCATTTCCAGACATGTGGCACTGACATTCTCGAACAGCTGGAACTCCAAGATCTCCCAATTCTCAAGGTAGACACTTATCTTCTTCCTGCCTGCGGGCAAAGACGATACCCTTGCAATGTGGCTCATTTAACTTTTGACAGCCATGAACTCCCATCCTCTGTTTATGTAGCAGGACATCGGTTACAAGTTCGGAAGGTGATCCCTACACCACAACAGTGTAGGAATTGCTGGTGATTTGGCCACCCAGCAAAATATTGCAGATCTATAGCCGAATGCCCAGTCTGTGATGCCGATGACCATTCTAATATGTCTTGCAGTCGAACTCCCTCTTGCCTTAATTGTCATGAGGCTCACCCTTCGTACTCTCGCCATTGCCATGTCTATTTAAATGAGCGGGAAATTCGCTGCCTCAAAGAGGCAGAAGGTCTCCCTTATGCTATGGCGGTTTCTCATCTCCGCCTCCAAGGGAGACTGCCCCGTGTTTCTTATTCTCGTGTTTCAAAGCATCCCCCCACTTCTGGGGTCACACCTGCAGCCTCCTCTGCGGTTGCCAGTCCCATAGTCACTCCTGTATCTAATTCTTTTGCTGTCCTTGGCTCAGACGTCCCTACTTCAACTCCTCAGTCTGTCCTCACTTCTTCGTGTCCTCCCTCACAAACCCCGGTATTGACAAGACCTCGTACGACACCTCCTCCCAATCGTCCCTCTACTTCTCAGAGGTCCAAAAATCTCCTTTAACCCCTCCTTCCCTTCATCCACCTCCACATTTTACCTTCCTGGTCACTGTACCTGGGTCTTCCCCTTTCACTGGCTCTGTTACAAGTGTGGAGGTTCATCCTCCTCCTCGTACTGTGCCTTCCTCCCCTGTCCCCTCCCAAGTTTCTTCCACTTCTGCCACCTCCCAGGTTTCTGCCTCTTCTGTCCCCTCCCACACTTCTCCAGTTCCCTCCACCCTTTCGCCCCCCCCCCTACCTTGGTACAATCCATTACAGCTCTGATCTTTACTCAAACTCCTCCTCCTTCCATCTCCAATATTGTCTCCCATACGACGTCTCTGAACTCCGAAACACTTGAAGCAATCTCTGAATATATTGCAGAGACCAAACCATCAATGGACACTGATCCACCCTCTGTTCCTTCTCTTTCCTCTTCTCCATCTGCGCAACTCCTTTCTTCACAACACACCATTCCTTCGCTACTTGAACATTTTCCTTTGCCACCGCATGTGGACTTTTCTAACCCCTCTAGTCCGTAGGTACCCTTACCTGCGGATTTCAGGTATCTTTATCGTTGCCAGTCATGGCCTATTTACAATGAAATATTCGCGGCCTCAGGGGTAATCGGGGTGAGCTTCAGATGTTGCTCTCCCAGTTTTCCCCTGTTGGTGTTTGCTTACAGGAACCAAAATTACACTCTGCCATTATCTATCCTATCTCAGGCTATAATTTATTGTATTCTTCAGATCCTTTTCCTGATGGGACCTTTAATGAAAGTGCCCTTCTTCTACGCACTGATATTCCGTACCATCAGCTATTTGTTCGTACTTCGCTGCATTACACAGCAGCCCGTATCCACTTGCATAGGTGGTATACACTCTGTTCTTTGTATCTCTCTATTTCTCAGGCATTATCTATCCCAGATATTGCCTTTCTTGTTTTGTCATTACTGCCACCACTTCGGTTACTTGGAGATTTTAATGCCCATCATTTCCTCTGGGGGGTCTCACTGTGATTCCCATGGCACTCAGTTTGAGACTTTTCTTGCTACCCACCCCCTCCATGTTTTAAATACAGGTACTCACACCTATTTTGATCCTCGGACTCATACACTCTCTTGCATCGATCTCCCAGTCTGCTCTTCCTCCACCGCATTAGACTTCACCTGGTCTGTTCTCCTGGATTTACATGACAGCGATCATTTCCCAATCATTCTTACTTCCCCTTCATATTCACCACCTCTTCGTAACCCACGCTGGCAATTTGATCAGGCAAATTGGAACCTTTACTCACAACTAATTGTTTTTAGTGAGGTTCTTTCTTTGTCCTCCATTGACGAGCTTTTACACCTCTTCTCGTCCTCCGTTTTAACCGCAGCTTCTCATTCTATACCCAAACTTCGGGCAGGCATTCTCAGAAATGCATGCCTTGGTGATCTCCTGCTTGTGCTCGTGCAGTACGTTTGAAACGCGCTGCGTGGGGCAGGTACCGAGACAATAGAACCACTGAGAGACTTCTTGAATTTAAGCAGAAGCGTGCGATCGCTCGCCGTGTCATCCATGGCGCTAAACCCACTTGCTGGCGAGATTATGTCTCCACCATCACCTCTGCTTCCTCTATGAGTGCAGTTTGGAAAAAAGTACAAAAACTGAGTGGTAAATATTCTCCTGACCCGGCTCCTGTTCTGCGGGTTGCCGGTGTTGATATAGCAAACCCACTAGATGTTGCCATTGAAATTGGCAATCATCTGGTCCGTATTTCTCAGGGGCTCCATCTATGCCCCTCGTTTCTTTCTTCAAAGTCTGCCAGAGAGTTAGCCCCCTTGGACTTTTCTTCTCTCAGAGAAGAACAGTATAATGTGCCTTTTACACTTCAGGAACTGGAAGCAACACTCTCAGCTTGCCGATCATCGGCAGCTGGGCCCGACGACATTCATATTTGTATGCTACAACATTTACATCAGTCAGCCCTTGCAGTCCAGTCACAAGTAGTTCTTCCACAGCTGTGGAAATCTGCCATTGTTCTCCCTTTCCGCAAACCGGGTACTACGGGACATGAAGCCTCCCACTATCATCCCATTGCTCTTACCAGTGCAGTTTGCAAAGTGATGGAACGCCTGGTAAATAGACATTTAGTGTGGTATTTAGAGACACACAACAGTCTCTCCACTCGTCAATATGGCTTTCGTAAGGGACGTTCTACCATAGACCCCTTACTATGCTTGGATACGTATGTTCGTAATGCCTTTGCGAATAACCACTCAGTTATTGCCATATTTTTTGACCTTGAGAAGGCATATGACACAACTTGGAGGTATAATATTTTGGCCCAAGCCCACTCCTTAGGCCTTCAAGGCAATCTACCATCCTTCCTTAAGAACTTTTTAACTGACAGACATTTCCGTGTTCGGGTTAATAATGTGTTCTCCCCGGACTTTATCCAAGCTGAAGGTGTCCCCCAGGGATGTGTTCTGAGCACAACACTTTTTCTCCTTGCTTTAAATGATTTGGCCTCTAGTCTTCCATCCAATATTTGGTCATCACTCTATGTTAATTACTTCGCTATTGCATGTGCAGGCGCTGACTGTCACCTCATTACAGTTTCTCTCCCACATGCGGTCGACCGTGTTTCCAATTGGGCCACCACACATGGGTTTAAATTTTCCAGTACCAAAACTCGCCAAATTCCTTTCACTAGATGCTCTGTCATCTCCGATCATCCTTTGTACCTCTATGGCTCCCGTATCCCTGAACGTGATACAGTCAGGTTTCTAGGCTTCCTCTTTGACCATTGGTTATCCTGGAAACCTCACATTACCTCTCTGAAGGCAACTTGTCACAGCCGGCTGAACCTTCTTAAAACCCTTGCTCATCTTTCAAGGGGAGCTGATCGTCGAACTCTCCTTCGCCTACATTCCGCCCTCATTTTATCGAAACTTGATTATGGTGACCAGATCTATTCAGCGGCCTCTCCTGCTACTCTTTCTAGCTTTAACCCCATTCATCACCAAGGATTACGTTTATGCCTTGGTGCTTTTCACTCTTCCCCTGTTGAGAGCCTCTATGCAGAAGCGAACGTTCCATCCTTATCCGATCGGCGTGATGCCCATTGCCTTCGCTATTATGTATGTTCTCATGATCTCCACAATCCTTCCATTTATAGGATGGTCACCGATATTAGTAGACATTCTTTATTTGTTCGCCGCCCCTGTTTGCTCCGTCCCTTTTCCCTTCGCCTACATTCACTCTTGTCTTCTCTTCAATTACCACCTTTCTATGTTCATGTAGCGTCTCACTTTTCCCTACCCCCCTGGGAAGTTCCAGCTGTTCGATTCTGTTCTTTCTCACTCCCTTGCTCAAAAGCCCAACTGTCTACGGTAGCTTCCCACTCTCTTTTTCTTGACCACTTCCACTCTCATTCTCATGCCATTGCAGTGTACACAGATGGATCTAAGTCTTCTGATGGCGTAGGATTTGCAGCAGTGTTTCCTGACAGCGTCGTACGAGGGCATTTACTATCTTCAGCTAGTATCTTTACTGCTGAATTGTATGCCATTCTTGCTGTACTTATCCGTATTGCATCTATGCCTGTGTCATCATTTGTGGTTGTCTCAGACTTCCTTAGTGCTTTACAGGCTATACAGAAATTTGATACACCTCACCCCTTAGTTCTCCATATCCAACTTTGGCTTCGCCGCATCTCTTCCAAGCATAAAGATATTGTTTTTTGTTGGGTCCCTGGTCATGTTGACGTACAGGGCAATGAACAGGCAGACACTGCTGCGCGGTCAGCAGTACATGACCTACCAGTTTCATATAGAGGTATTCCATTTACGGACTATTTTGCTGCAATAGCTACCCACCTTCACACCTGTTGGCAACAATGTTGGTCTACTCTGGTTGGTAACAAACTTCAATCTATTAAACCGAGTATAGGTTACTGGCCGTCTTCTTGTCACCAGTGTTGAGGTTGGGAGACTACTCTCTCCTGTCTTCACATTGGCCATACTCGTCTTACTCATGGTTATCTCATGGAGAGGCACCCTGCTCCTCTCTGTGAGAATTGTCCGGTTCCATTATCGGTTAGCCACATTCTGTTAGACTGCCCACTTTATTAACGAGCACGCAGAATATACCTCCAACGTCGTCTTCGCTCCGCTGCTCTCTCTTTACCTTCCCTTCTCGCTGATGGACCCACCTTTCATCTGGACTCTCTCATTGACTTTCTACCTCAATCTCTTGCTACCCTCTACCCCTGCACTATCCCCTGCCCCGCTGTTTTCTGTAACCTACTGATCATCCCTTCCCCCTTCTGCCGCCCAATACCCTCGCTTCCTTCCCTACCCTGCAGCGCTGTATAGCCCTTGTGGCTTAGAACTTCTTTTTTATTTTAATAATAATAATATACTTCATACTAGATAAACCCCTCACTTTAGAAATCTTCTTTATGAAGAAAGATTGAAGACACTTAAATTACAGTCACTTGTTAGACGAAGAATGAGGGGAGACCTGATCGAAGTGTACAAGTAGAAGATGGGTATTAATAAGGGGGATATTAGCAAGGTCTTGAGGATATCTCTCCAGGAGAGAACCCGCAGTAATGGATTCAAATTGGACAAGTTTAGATTTAGAAGGGATGTAGGAAAGTATTGGTTTGGAAATAGGGTAGCTGATGAGTGGAACAGTCTACCTAGTTGGGTTATTGAGGCTAGGACTTTGGGTAGTTTCAAATATAGGTTGGATAAGTACATGAGTGAGAGGGGTTGGATTTGAGTTATCAGAGCTTATTTCTTGGGTGGCATTGAAAATTGGGTAAGGCAAACATTTTGTTAGTGGGATGGATTGTAAAGGGCCTGCCAAGTATGGGCCAACAGGCCTGCTGCAGTGTTCCTCCTTTCTTATGTTCTCATTCCTGCACCTAGTAAGCCATACTTCATAATAGGTAAACCCCTCTCACTTCTCATTCCCACACCTAGTAAGCCATGCTTCATAATAAGTAAACCCCCTCACTTCTAGTTCCCACACCTAGTAAGCCATACTTTATACTAGGTAAACCCCTCACTTCTCATTCCCACACCTAGTAAGCCATACTTCATACTAGGTAAACCCTTCACTTCTCATTCCCACACCTAGTAAGCCATACTTCATACTAGGTAAACCCTTCACTTCTCATTCCCACACCTAGTAAGCCATACTAGGTAAACCACCTCACTTCTCATTCCCACACCTAGTAAGCCATACTTCATACTAGGTAAACACCTCACTTCTCATTTATAAACCTAGTAAGCTAAAAACATGATTGTCAAGAATCCACAACTTGCCACACTTTCTCAGTGATGACCGAAACTCAAGAGATGGCTGGCATTGTTGTTGGCCCTGGTTTCAAAGAATGTCATGAAAAATGCCATGCACTTGTAAACCAGTAGATGAGTCTTTTAAAATACTCTGTTGGCATAACAAAATTATTGGTCTGGGATAGGTTGAACAGGTATACTGTGCATGAATACTGTCAAGTGAGGCAAATGAAACCAAGTGAGGTAACTGAGACCAAGACAAGGAAAAGTCTTTTAAGCTGATTTATATGAGCCATGCACAGTTTAAATAATTAGATTAATATAATTAGTGTATTAATGTTAAAATAATTTATTACTAATATGCACTTCAAATTAATCCTTTTTTTTATTTTTTCTAGTCTATGTATGCATAAAAATCTTAAGTACTCTAGATGAACCACCTTCAGGAAGTTACTGAGAACTGTGTGATCCAATGACCACTTTCTACCCATTCTTTGCTGTTATTCTACCTTCAGGAACATTAGTAATTATTAGTTATAGGTAACTGTATAGTAAGGGGGCATATAAGACCACTTGAAGGGGTATTGAGACATCCAATATTAAATGTTTTTATATGTCATATTTCACCTGAGAAAATATATGTCATATTTATATGATACCTCAAATATTAACTCTGTTTTATATGTTATATAGCATTTCATACACATCTTTTTCTCTTGTTTACAGGATGGTGTCCACATATAAGAGGAAGATCACAGGGATGCAATACTCTGAAGAGGGTATTGTGAATGCCTTGATGGCATTGTCAAGAGGCATGTTGCAAAGAGATATTGTAAAAGAGTGCAAGATACCTAAGACAAGTTTGTAGCAGCATTTCATTGGAAGGTCCAAATCAACCCAAAAAATTTGGAAGGAAAACAGTGTTTCTTTGAAATGAAGTACTAAATGTAGCTTCTATAGCTGATTTTGGAATGACTTTCAATGTCACTGAGTCGAGAAATTTTGTTAAAGATTACCTGGGCCACAGTCAGAAAGTTATACCAGAATTTGCCAATAATCATCCAGACATTAATTGGGCACATGGTTTCATGAAAAGACACAAGAATTTGCTGTCAACTTGCTTTTGTTAAAACATCTCATGAAAGTTTGCAACAGTTTAAGAAATGGATACATACTTCTTGCTTCTATCACCTTGCCAGACAGTGATAGTGTACCTCCAGGCATTATCATCAGTTACAACTAAACCAATCTTATTGACACTGAGAGCAAGTTCAGATCTTAAGGAAAGATGCAAAGCATGCTGAAAGGATAATGACCACCCCTAAAAGTTTGGCATTCATCACGTTTGTTGTAATTGCTGCTGGTCAAGTTATAGATGTGCATGTTGTTTACAAGGGCAAATTTTTTTAATATCAATATTATTTTCTTAATTGCAAATTTTAATGTACCAGTACTTATATTGTCCAAGTAGTAGTTAGTTTTTAATTATGTTTTATATGAACTATAACCACAATTGTTCCACCTGTAAGAGCAAGGTGTCAAATGCTCCACACCATGAAAAACTGAGATCAGTTTTTTATTATTCTAGCAATATAACTGTGCAACTTAAGTAGAATTTGATCAGTTTGTATATCCGTTATTCCTTTGTATTATTTTCTAAAATAAAAGCTTGAACAAAAAAGTAGACCTTTTATTTGTTGCCATGTAAACAGGATGTTTGGTCTTGGTTGCCTCACTTGATTTTACCTCGCTGTAAAGAACACCTACTGAGTCATGGTATAGGGTGTCGTTAGTTCATCTTGTTACAACATTGAAAGGGTCTTGTAGTTGGTATTGAGTTTTACTCAATGAATTGTACTTGCAGTGACCAACAATGTTGTCTGGTCCTATGGTCAGTAAGTGCCACAGATCACTCCATGACAGTGACCCTCTGTCACACTCTCAAAACATTTACCAGATAATTTCTTCCTTGGGTTGTTTAATGGCTATTTCTTAGCCTTGTAAGTAGAATATGCTGTAGTTTGATAAATTCAACTATTGTATATCCATGTTGAGTGTGTCTGCATTTAAGAAATATTTAATTTCACTTCTGTTTATTTTCAGCTGTTGATTATCTTCACATAATGTTAGTGTGCATGCGATGGCTCTTTACAAAGTATGACATCAAAGGACGTTTCTGCATTAGCATTCATGATGAGGTAAGGATGTTGTCTACTGTTTTGTGGGTGGGGTAACAAGTTTGTAACATCCTACACCAAGATAATCCCTTGGGTTTTTGGTTTCTTTATATATGTACATATATTTTTTTCAGCAAACTGGCCGTATCCCACTGAGGCAGGGTGACATGAAAAGGAAAACGAAAGTTTCTCTTTTTAAATTTAGTATTGTATACAGGAGAAGGGGTTACGAGCCACTTGCTTTATATTTGTAACTGTTTACGGTGGAACCTTGAGTTTTGAACGCATCAGCTATCAAACGCTTCGAGTTTCGACTGCTTCTTTCGCACCAATTTTGTCCCGAATATTGAGCATGCCCCATGTTTCAAACTGCATACCAGACCTGTCCTCCTGCCCTGCACCTGCTCGCCTCCCCACACAGGTGTCGTGAGTCAGTCTGGCTTTGTTTCTCAGTGAACATTACATTATATACTAGGCATTTAAAGTGCCATATGGTACAATTTACCATATGGTACCATATTGTACCATATGGTACAATGTACCATATGGTTCAAAACCATAGAATTCCTCTTCAGATCCACTTCCATCAGTCTTAGAACTATAAGTTGGGAAGAGGAGAGTCAGAATTCACCTGGGGAGTGAGAGCTTCCTTCCCGCCAGACATGGTGAACAAAGCCACTTTGGCGGCGTTCCCACAATGCCATGCGAGTATCCAGAGTTTTTCTATAGTGTGCGCACTGACCACCCAGACCCCTTCTCTTAGATGTAGGCCTACCAGCCTTCTTGAGCTAAATTTGAGGCCGCTTGAATTTTGGTGTAGTTCTACGGTTTGAACCCACAACTCAAAGCCGTAGAACTATGGCACAAACCCTGAAAGGGTTAAATCACTCTGGGACTCTTTTATTCAACCCTTTGACTGTTTTGGTTGTATATATACGTCTTACGAGCCACCGTTTTTTACATATATATACTCATTAATTCTAGCGGCTTCAAATCAAGCAGGAGAAACTGGTAGGCCCACATGTGAGAGAATGGGCCTGTGTGGTCAGTGTGCACCATATAAAAAAAATCCTGCAGCATGCAGTGCATAATGAGAAAAAAAGAACTCCGACCTTTTTTTTTTTTTTAATTAAAATGCCGACTTTGTGGTCTATTTTTGTATAGTAGTTATGGTTGTATTCTCGTTTTCTTGGTCTCATTTGCTAGAATGGAGAACATATTATAGACATACAGGTGATTTTGATTGCTTTTACTATGAAAAGACCCTTGAAATGGAGCTCAAAGTAGGGGAAATGTTTGATTTTTGCCGATGTTCAAAAGTAAACATATGATGTCATTTTCCAATAAATGTCCAAGTAGCCATTCTAATATGCAGTCATGAATGAGTTGACATTATTTATACAATTATTACAATATTGCAGTAGCCTGCATAACAGTAAATCAATTTTCGTGAAATTGGCCAAATTGCAAATTTCTGACCACGTTATTGGGTAGTTGAAATCAGTAAATGGGCAGTGTCTTGTGCTCAGTCGATAGAACAAATAGAGTTCTAAAGAAATAGCTATAACTATGAGTTTGGTTGACTGGAACAATGGAATTAGCCAAAAATAGGGCTCAAAGTGTGCGAAATCGCCCACTTTATCCTATAATGTTCTCCCTCTCTCCCCAGGTCTGTTTTATGAGTTTTTACTAGGTTTTCTTCAGTTATTTGGATGACGTAAACTATAACCAATCATTCTTGGTTATACAGTGCAGTGGACCCTCAGTTATCGACCGTAATCACATTCCAGGTCGGCCTAAATCCAAAAAGGCTGAAAACCGAAATAATATTTCCCATAAGAATTAATGTAAATACAATTAGTCCATTCCAGACATCCAAAAAAATTAACAAAAAATACATTTTTTAAAGATTAACTAAAGTTTTACATACACTAAACAATGAGAACTAAATAAAATGACTAATGAAATGGATAAATGAACATTTAACATCACTTTTATCTTTATTGAAGACTCTTGTTGGCGTTAATATCAACTCTGCGGCTTATTTATCTATCGCATTTCATCTAATATGACATAATAAACAATATTAACCCTTTCAGGGTCCAAGGCCAGAAATTTTGAAAAAAAAAAAAAAAATTTTCTTACAGAATTAAAGATATTTTTTGAAGGTAATAAAACAAAAAAAAATTTCTGATCAGTACTTACCGAGATACAGTGGCAGGAAGTTGGCCCAAAATGACCAGGTGGCGGCAACATCAGTGACTTCCGCAAAATCGCATTTTTTATTTTACGTTTTTTATAATTTTTTCTTTTCTTTTCTAATTTTTTCTTTTTCTAATAACATTTGTGGCCTGTGAGACCAATATAATGTATATTGTATAAGTGTACACTCATTGTATTCGACACAATAACTGCACTAATTTGTTTATCATTATATTACTTACAAAACTTGTTTACAAGTTTATTGTAAACAAAATGATGAAAATATTAGTGCGGTTATTGTGTTGAATACAATGGTACCATATAGTACCATACGGTACAATGGTGCCATAGGGTGCAATGGTACCATATAGTACATTTGTACATATGGAACAATGGTACCATATGGTACAATATGATACAGTGGCACATGATACAATGGTACCATATGGTAGAATATGGTACAATGGTACCATATGGTAGAATATGGTACAATGGCACCATTTGGTACAATGGTACCATATGATACAATGGTACCATATGGTGCAATGGTATCATATGGTACATTGTACCATATGGTACTATATGGTACTGTTATATTCAACACAATAAACACACTAATATTTTCATCATTATTTTGTTTACAATAGTTGTTTACAATAAAAATATGCAAAAATGTTGGGATATTAGTAATGTTTATTATATATATATTTTATATATATTATATATATTTTTAATAAATATATTATATTAATATTTTATAAAAATAGCAAAATTCAAATCAAAGTACCTAAAAAAAACCTCTCACATTGAAAACATCACAAGTTCCACAATCAAAATTTGCCAATTTAGTCAAAATCTAGGGAAATATGATAAAATGATGCACGCATGAAAAAAGATCACTTATACTCTCAGGTGACTTCAATAAAATCTCCTGCAAGACAGGACCCAACTTATGAATTAAAACACAATGAGTAACTGTAGTTACTACCAACAGTAAACAAAACCACAAAAGTTACAGAGACTAGGTTTTCCCTACTTGACCAATCTGGACCAAAACCATATCCCCCTTTTAAAAACAGCAAATACGTAATACCCACAGACCCCTACCCTTTCTTTCCTCATAAAATCTTGGTAAATACCCCAAGACCATAAAGTCACCTTCAGACTTTACAATGAGGGGGCCCTTAATAATTTTACAACAGCAATAGCAAACATTGATTGGACACTGAGAGAAACCTTTTCGATATTTACGAAAGATTAATAATTTTTTTTAAAAAAAAAAACCAAAAACCCCTTAACAACACTGCCCTAAAAAAACTAAACGGATACGCAAAGAGATGAACAGTCCCCGGGTAACACCAGCATTCTCAAATCCATAAATACAAAACACCAATATGAAAAAATACAAAATGGTCCCAAAACCAAGACCCAAAAAAAACGTTACTGTCAACCTAACCAGCCTGTTTAAAAGGGCAAAAAAAAAGTATTATGAGAACAGATTATCCAACTTCGAGGTGATATAAAAAAGACCTGGAAAACCCTATCAGAAATTCTGGGAACAAAAAAGATATCACAAAATAGCGAAATAAAATTAGCAAAAACAGATGAACCCCAATTTCCCACAACAAAAAACAGCAAACAGACTCAATGATTTCTTCTCCACTATGGGACAAAACCTTGCCAATAAAATCCCAAGCTCAGATACCCCACCAAAATGACTACCTCCCCGGGCAACTACCCGAACACACTGTTCCTAGCTCCGACAAACCCAACGAAGTCTCCCTTATTATCAACGCACTAAAAAACAAGGCAGGAAAATTTAAATCCCTTACCACCCCTTATATACAAAAAAGTGCCCACAAGTGCTATCACCAATCATTGCAACACTCTTTAACAAATCCATTAAATCCTCCACCTTCCCTACAGTACTCAAAATAGCAAGGGTCACCCCGATCCACAAAGGAGGAACCAAACAGGTTGAATAACTATAGGCCAATATCCAACTTACACCCTCTCTAAAAAATCTTCGAAAAATTAATTCTAAACGAATCTACTCCTACCTTATCTCCCAAAACATACCAACCCTGCCAATTTGGATTCAGGCCTAATAAAATACTAATGATGCTATTATACACATGCTAGAACATATATACACTGCAATAGAGAAAAAAAGTCCCACTGGGGATCTTCATTGACTTACGTAAAGCTTTTGATACAGTTGACCATGACTTGTCCACGTAAAATTGTCACACTATGGTATAAGAGGGCACTCCCTAACTAACTCAAGTCTTACCTCAGCAACAGAAGCCAATATGTGTACCAAATGGGGCAACTCTTCTGCAAAACCCAATTACAGTTGGTGTCCCACAGGGAAGTGTCCTTGGCCCTTTTCTCTTTCTCCTATACATAAATGACCTTCCAAATGCTTCGCAATTACTCAAACCCACACTATTTGCAGATGACACTACATATGTCTTCTCTCACCCGAGCCCAGTCACGCTAGCCAATACTGTAAATACCGAATTACAGAAAATATCTCCCTGGATGAGGACTAACAAAACTTACACTAAACATTGACAAAACCTACTTCATTCAGTTTGGTAACAGAGCTACAGATGCCCCTCTTAACATAATGATAATTGGATCACCTATCACAAAACAAACAGGGGGAAAATTCTTGGGAAATTTCCACCTTGATAATAGACTCAAATTTCATACACATATACATCAAATTTCTAAGAAAATTTCCAAGACTGTGGGCATACTTCGAAGATACGGTACTATGTTCCACAGTCAGCCCTCCTGGCCCAAATATCACTCTCTTATTTCCCCCTATCTCACCTATGGAATTTGTGCATGGGGCTCAACAACATTAACCATCTCAGACCACTAATTACCCAACAAAAGGCTGCAGTTAGAATGATAACAAATTCTCACTACAGGCAGCACAAATCCACCAATATTCAATACACTAAACCTACTCACCATACAAAACATCCATACTTATTACTGCACTATTACATACATAGAACACTTAACTCTGATATTAACCCTCCCCTCAAACATCTCCTTGCCAACCTCAACAGAACCATGACCAAACACAAGGCACAGATCACTCTTTGATGTTCCTCGTGTCCATCTCACACTATGCAAAAACTCAATGCACATAAAAGGCCCTAAAATCTGGAATTCATTACCTGTAAATATAAAAGAAACACAACCTGTTTATAAATTCAAGTCTCTTTCAAAGATTACTTACTCACCCAAACCAAATAAATACTGAATAACTGAACATTATAAATTGTATATCTTTAAAAGTTTCTCACAATTATATCACATAAATGGTTAAACCTAAAACCCAATCTAACTTTAATTTTTTTTTAAATACACTACCTAACAGAATCACTACCTAACTGAATGCAACCATATGACCTGTCTTTGTAATACTCACTTGTGCTTTATAGTTATCTGTTTACATTAATGTTTTATCACTGATTTCATCATTGCTTAGTAGCAGCGCTTTATAGTCCTTGTGGCTTAGCGCTTCTTTTTGATTATAATAATAATAATAATCATTGCTTAGTTAATCTTAAGTTAATTTTAAGCCAGCCCGTAATGCTATGCATAGTATAAGTGGCTTTGGCATACTGCTCTTATCTGTATTTTTTTTGTACCTCTGTATGTGTGCACAAATTGGAAATAAATAAATAAATAAATAAATAAATAAATATATTTACAAATGTACAGGAACTCGACATGTTCCTTGAGGTGGATGACAAAGCGCATTGTCTCAGAAACTATGGAGTCAGTAGCTAGCTTGCGTCGCCACTCACTCAGTCTTGGCTGGTGTCTCATGCCACCAACACCTATTGACCATATGGTACATGGTATCATATGTTACAGGGTACCATATGGTACATTGTACTATATGGTATAGGGTGCCATGCAGTACAGGATAACATATGGTGCAGGGTACCATATGGTACAGGGTACTGTATGGTACAGGGTACCATATGGTGCAGGGTACCATATGGCACAGGGTACCATATGGTGCAGGGTACCATACAGTACAGGACACCATATGGTACAGATACAGGGATCCCTATGGAAATAAGTAACCCTGACTTTTTTGGGTTATCCTAGGATTTTATACGTATGCTTGTATGTATGATAATCTATGTAACTATACAGTGGACCCCCGCATACCGTTGGCATCACATAGCGTTAAATCCGCATACCGATACATTTTATCGCTAAAATTTTGCCTCGCATACCGCTAAAAAACCCGCTCAATGCCATTCGTCCGAGACGCGTCTAATGTGCGGCCTGGCGCCAGCCTCACATGTTCCGCCAGTGGCATTGTTTACAAGCCAGCCTCCGCGGTAACATCCAAGCATACAATCAGAACATTTCGTATTATTACAGCGTTTTTGGTGATTTTATCTGCAAAATAAGTGACCGTGGGCCCCAAGAAAGCTTCTAGTGCCAACCCTGTGGTAAAAAGGGTGAGAAATATTATCGAAATACTGTGGTACCATGGTCAACTGCTGATGCTGCTGCTGCTGTAGCACCGTCAGCTGCTGCTGCTGCTGTAGCACCGTCAGCTGCTGCTGCTGCTGTACCACCGTCAGCTGCTGCTGCTGTACCACCGTCAGCTGCTGCTGCTGCTGCTGTAGTACCGTCTGCTGCTGCTGTAGCACCGTCTGCTGCTGCTGTAGCACTGTCAGCTGCTGCTGTAGCACTGTCAGCTGCTGCTGCACTGTCAGCTGCTGCTGCTGCTGCTGTAGCACTGTCAGCTGCTGCTGCTGTAGTACCGTCTGCTGCTGCTGTAGCACCGTCTGCTGCTGCTGCTGTACCACCGTCAGCTGCTGTTGCTGCTGTAGTACCGTCTGCTGCTGCTGTAGCACCATCTGCTGCTGCTGAAGCACTGTCAGCTGCTGCTGTAGCACTGTTAGCTGCTGCTGTAGCACTGTCAGCTGCTGCTGCTGTAGCACTGTCAGCTGCTGCTGCTGCTGCTGTAGCACCGTTGTTGGTGTGGATTATTGAGAATACCAAGAAACAATTAACCCCAGAGGATTTGCCACCCAGGATAACCCAAAAAAGTCAGTGTCATCGAAGACTGTCTAACTTATTTCCATTGGGGTCCTTAATCTTGTCTCCCAGGATGCAACCCACACCAGTCGACTAACACCCAGGTGAACAGGGAAAAATGCCTGGAACTAGTGCTCATATTGGTGAATTTAAAGCCAGCAAAGGTTGGTTTGAGAGATTTAAGAATCGTAGTGGCATACCCAGTTTTGATAAAGCCTGTTCTGGAAGAAAATGCCAAACAGGACCTACAGTACTCAGGGGGAAAAGGGCCACCCCCAGGACACAGTGTCTCATCAGTCATTGCTGCATCTTCAATAAAGGTAAGTGTCATCTATTCTTCATTTAGTACATGCAAAATTTAATGTGCATGTACAAACTCTACATATTGTGCATGTATCCTTCTCTTTGTGTGTAGGAAAATGTATATTTCATGTGGTAAAAATTTTTTTTCATACTTTTGGGTGTCTTGCACGGATTAATTTGATTTCCATTATTTCTTATGGGGAAAATTCATTCGCATAACGATAATTTCGCAAAACAATGAGCTCTCAGGAACAGATTAATATCGTTATACGGGGTCCACTGTATTTGTGTACACCTGAATAAACTTACTCAAGCGCAGGGTGGCATCATAAGTAAGTTTATTTAGATATACACAAAAAAGTTACATGGAATATCATACTTAGCAGCATATGTTTGGAGAACCTAGGATAACCCAAAAAAGTCAGACAGACTTATTTCCATTAGGGTCCCGGGTTCCCCTGTACATATGGTATGTACCATATGGTGCATTGTACCATATGGTACCATTGTACCACATGATACCATTGTACCATATGATACCATTGTATGACATGGCACTATTGTCCCATATGGTACCATTGTACCATATGGTTCAATGGTACCATATGGTACAATGGTACCTTATGGTACAATGGTACCATATGGTTCAAAACCATAAAATTTCCCTCTTCAGTTTCCACTTCCATCAGTCTTAGAACTGAAAGTTGTGAAGAGGAGAGTCAGAATTCGCCCGCGAGAAGTGAGTGGGGAGTGAGAGCTTCCTTGCTGCCAGGCACGATGAACAAAGCTTTTTTGCCTGCGTTCCCACAATGCCATGCGGGCGTCCAGATTTTTTCTATAGTGTGCACACTGACCACCCAGCCCCATTCTCTCAGATGTGGGCCCTACAAGCCTTCTCACGCAAAATTTGGGACGCCACTAAAATTTTTGGCATAGATCTACGGTTTGGACCCTGAACGTAAAGCCGTAGATCTACGGGACAGACCCTGAAAGGGTTAAATAATTAGAAACATGATATATACTCTAGAATGAATAAAATTGTCATTACGTATCTGGTGGTGGTGGTGGTGGTGTTGGGTTTATCAGGGCCACTGACAGCATAAGCCTTTATAGTGGTGGTGGCGGCGGCAGCGGCCACCACCATTAGCCATCTGAAACACCACTAGCCCACTGAAACAGTGTACGACGAAAATTTATAAATAAGAAATATTGTATAAAAACATAATAGAGAATGCAAAGAAATAAAGTGGTTATTGTGGAGAATGTAAAGAAATAAAGTTGTTATTGAGATGCTGGCAGAGGTTTAGGGTGGTGGAAGATACGCAGGGCGGCATATGTTGTCAGTGACCCTATATACCTCCAACAACATTGGAGGAGTTAGTTTCGTGTCGTCCTTTTTCTGTTGCTTAATTGCTTAATTTACTTGCTACACTGTTAATGCTACACTTTATATACTGGCTGGTGCTATAGCCTTTATAGACTACTGTATTTAGTATCATACATATTGTAGAATCACTGAATCACTGAAGGAGGCACATTTCCCCTCTCTCTGAGCCCTTTACCAAAGGGCTGGGACTAGGAACTTTCTTTGGGCCCATGCTGGCTTATTTCGCAGTCACATCAGTAAACAACCACAAAAAACAATGGATTAAAACGAAATGTTTGGATAAACGTGCAGAGTGTTGCTCACTAAAAGAGACACACAGCCAGACTGAATAAATTTACGCGACGGGCGAACGGCGTCCAATATGGCTGATTTCCGAGTTGCTGGCCAAAATTCAGGATAGAATTTCACCCAAAAAAAGTGGCCAAAAATCCGTTTTGGCCGATATCCGGAACAGTAATATCCTAGGGTCCACTGTATTTTATTAGTCGAGATATAGGGTAAAACTTTATTTTTGTGTGATTATGGATTCAAAATGGAGGATGGGTGTTATATAAGAGAAGCCTGGGAACATGATTAATGAACAGAGTAAAAGTTGCTTGACAGGGCTTTTAATTTCAGGGATCACAACAGTGAAAAAGTTCATAGAGGAGATCAGTAAAAAAAAAACCCAAAATCATTTTTATGGACTTCACTGATAAAATAAAATGTAAAAGCGTTGATATTCATGGGGTATAGATTTTTTTTTTTTTTAAATTTAACTCATAAATAGAAATACAAAGAAAGAAATTGCTATGAAGATTTTTGTTCACTTGATGGGGGATTTTATCATAGAATGTTTTGTCATATTGGTTTAAGAAGCAGACTGTGGCAGTGATGTAAGGTGTTACACATTTTGCTAATGCAAGTGTGGCAAAATTTGACAAGGAAGAATCTTCATGTGTGAATATAACAATAATAGTGTAGAGCACATGAGAGGGTTTTGGAAGTAAAAATAAACATTTGAAAGAAAGGAAAATAGTGAAATAAAATGGTTTAGCTTTGCTGTATTGACCTTTCCCCACAAGCAACTTATATCCTATCTAAGTAGAAAAATTAATAAGACTAACTACTTTGTTAGTATTTTTACAGGTTGGCTCTAAAATTACTCTTCTGTTGCAGGTCCGTTATTTGGTGGCCTCAGAAGATTGTTTTTAGAGCTGCTCTAGCTCTCCAGATTACAAATCTTCTTGCACGCTCACTCTTTGCACTAAGGTTAGCAATTGTCTTTCGCAACATAAAACGGGTAAAAAACAATCCTTTGTGATATACATGTCTAGGCTCTTCGGTTATTGTACCAGCTCTTTTGTAGATATTTTTGACCTCTTATGAAAATAAAGTGTATTTGTATTAAAGTTAATGTATTGTAATAAAAAATGTTAAAACTTGTGCAGATTTGTGCTTTCATTACTAATTCAATTTTTTCATGTTAGACTGCTGCTAACTACTACTTTCACTGAATACTGTTTTTTGTTGTCCAAATACCATAACACAACCCCAAAAGATCAATTAGTTTATAATCATTAGGGAGTTTGTTCAGTAGGAAACCAATTAGCCTCTATCCAGTATGTAAATACTATGGGGGAACTTAAGGTGGGAACCATTGATAGTTCTTTAATTTGGTTATACTCATTTTACAGTACTGCTTGGTTTCTTCACCTGACCCACTGTTTCATTCAACATTATACCACCATTCTTTTCTTTATATCATTTTATCAGTACAACCCCTCCTCACTTACTAACGGAGTTCTGTTCCTAAGACCACGTCAGTAGATGAATTCGTCGCTATTTGAGGAACCACCCCTTACTGATACTTCAAAAATGTCACCACCTGAAATTAAAACATTCATTTTTATTTTGCTGTGAAAACCCTTTAAATTTCCATTCATTTTAAGGGTAATAAAAACATGAAATCGGTCAATAACTTCTGAGATATTCCAGGAAACACGCTCATAGCGATTACAGTGGATCCCCGGTATTCGATGGCATCGGTATTCGATAAATCTGGTATTCGATGCATTTTAACGCAAAAATTTCGCCTCGGTATTCGATACGATTTGTACGAGACTTGTCCACGTGTGGCCTGAATTTGCCCGTGTGTGCCAGTGTTACAAGCCAGCCAGTGTGCACGCATTTAAGGATACATTCGGTACTTTCCCAAATTTTTCATTGTTTTTGGTGCTTGTTTCTGCAAAATAAGTCACATGGGCCCTAAGAAACCTTCTAGTGCCAACCCTGTGGTAAAAAGGGTGAGATTAGTATGGAAATTAAGAAAGATTTTGAAGGGTTTGGGGTTAACCTGAGAAGCCTATGCCGTTGTGGAATCCATTGGCCTACTTAAAAAATTTAAGGATATGTGTGCACAGTGGTTTAAACTGCAAACCTTTATGGATGAAAATCACCCTAACACAGCTATTGCAACCGTGCTGGTGACTATTACAATGACAATGTTGGGGCCCCATTTTAGACAAATCGTAAAGGAATGGAGGTACAGAGCTCTATGGACAGATTTGTTGTGCGACAGAGGTCCAGTGACTCTCAAGTGGTCCTAGTGGCATTAAAAGAAGAAGGGAAGAAAACCCCAGAAAAGGACTTGCTACCTCAAGTCCTAATGGAAGGGGATTCCCCTTCTAAACACTAACACCATCCCCCACTCTCCCCTCCTCCCACCCCATCAATCATCCCCAGATCTTCATTAAAGGTAAGTGTCAATTATTCTATTGTTATTGTTGTTATTGTAATTATTTTATTGCTTTAAACTTAATATTTCATGTGGTAAATTTTTTTTTTCTTTACTTTTGGGTCTTGCATGGATTAATTTGATTTCCATTATTTCTTATGGGGAAAATTGATTCGCTTTTTGATATTTTTGTATTCGATGAGCCTCAGGAACGGATTAATATCGAATTACCGGGGGTCCAAACTTTTACTTTGGATTTTTTTTTTTTTTTTGAGAAAAATCACACTTTTTCAGGCATTGCATAGATAAGATTATCTATAGTTACCCTCAGGTGCAACGTTTCTGGTAGGTCAGGGTCACTTTTTTTTTTTTTTATCCCTTCCCCCTTCCCCTGCCACCAAACCTTCAGTACCTCTCCATAAATGGAGAGGTACTGAAGGTTTGGGCATTTTTTATCATGCTTCTAAAATCATTTGTATTATACTAATATTATTCTGATGGGTAGGAAAACCCTTTATTGATAGTAATAGTATAATTATACAGTTATTTTATAGTGGGGTGAGGCACACATCCGTTGCATCATGGGGAATCATAAGTTACTGAGACTGCTGCTTCTCCCTCTGTTATAGCAAAGCTTGCCCACTTTGTAACGATGCCAAATGGTAAATTTAAACCCCTTTGAGGGTCGGTCACGTACTAGTACGTTTTGCAGCCAAGGTTGGTTATGTATAGTACACGTAAATTCTAGTGTCTTCAAATTCAGCGGGAGAAAGCTGGTAGGCCTACATGTGAGAGAATGGGTCTGTGTGGTCATTTTGGTGCCGATGGAAAAAAATTCGGGCACCATTTGGAGCATAGTGGGAACACCATTTTATTTCCCACCTTGTCCACCATGCCTTGCGGTAAGAAGCTCCTCACTCCTCGGCAAATTGGGAAATTTTTTTTGTTCCCAAGTGACGGTTCAAATAAGTATGGAAGTTTTCAGTGAAGAAAATTTTCCCAGGGTTTTGGGGAGTTTGTGACCGAGAATAATGAACATTATAGGGGTAAAGGTGATGAAATCCAGATGCCCCCCAACCTTCCACATCTGGTGCTGGGCCGTCTTGTTCACGTTCAATTGCACCAGAACGAAAGAGGAAACTCGTATTTTCCAGTGCTAAGGACACAGAAATGAGCAGTGGTGATGATAGTGATAGTGAATATGATTTCCCAAGCTCTTGAAACATTTCCCAGTAGTGAAAGTGAAGCAAAATTTTCTCCAGTGAAGCGTCAGTATATACAACATTTATATGCGCTTTGGTAGCATGCCTATGCTGTTCCAAGGGTAAGGAGTACACCTCGGGGTGCATCTCGTGGCCATACAACAGGACCAGATAATAAAAATGAAGATGATATTGTTACAATGGGATAAAAAATCTGCAGGCATCAGAAGATGGTGGTGGTGCCAACCATGAGGCACCAGCAGCGGCATGCTTTACCCATGCCACTGGTCAGCTCAGCTACAACAAAGACCCCCCTCACCCACCCACCCACCACACCAACCTCCACAACTACAACCTCCACAACCACCTGTCAGTATCCAGTACCCACCAGCAGACCGCACCTGGGATTGGCAAGAAGCTGCCAATTTTGTTCCCCAAACCCCATCAGTTTGATGACACTCTAAGTGGACTATGGCCATCTTGTACACTTGGGAACAATGCCAAATGAAACTGGAATGTTTCGGTTATTCTTTGATGAACCCCTGATGGAAATTATTGCCAGGGAAAGCAACAGATACTACGAGTACACCATGGCAAACACAATTCTTTCACCAAGATCACGGCTACAACCCGTGGAAGGAGACAACTGTGGCTGAGATGTATCTTTTCTTTGCCACAATAATGCTTATGCCACATGTGTATAAGCACAGTGTCAAATCATACTGGTCAACAGACTGTCTCATTGCAACCCCAGCTTTCAGTGATATTTAAAACCAGTGAATCAATTTGTGCTACGTTATGTATGCTACACCTCTCAGACAAAACCAGGCCTGACAGAAAAGACAGGTTATATAAGATTAGAAATGTTTTTTTTTTTCTTCAAACTGGCTGTATCCCACCAAGGCAGGGTGGCCCAAAAAGAAAAACAAAAGTTTCTCTTTTTAACCCTTTCAGGGTCCATCCCCTAGATCTAAAGGCTTCACGTTGAGTGTCCCAAAACCCTAGATCTACGCCAAAAAATTTTAGTGCCGTCAAATTTAGTGCAAAAAAATTCATAGGGTACTGTGAGAGAATGGGTCTGCGTGGTGGGTGTGCACCATGAAAAAAAATCTAGGTGCCCGTATAGCATTGTGGGAACGTCGGCTCAGTTTACCCTTGTTCACCATGCCTCGCGCAAGGGAGCTCTCACTCCAAGGAAATTGGGACTCTCCTGTTCCTATCTGATACTTCTGACAGTGATGGGAAGTGGAAATGAAGACGAATTCTTTGGCTTTGATTAGTTAGTGACCCAAAGGAATGACCAGGATACGATAATAGTGCAGAAAAACCCTGACGATTCCTCAACCCTTTTACCTTGGTGTGGGCACTCGTCAGTCACGGTCGGTTGTACCTCAATGCAAGAGGAAAACTATTAAATTTTTGCCGTGGCCAGGCCTCTGGCTTCAGTAATGATGATGATAGTGACATGGATTGGTGATTTTATTGCTCTTGACGATCATTCGAGTAGTGATAGTGAGGAATCGTATTCACCAGTGAAGCGTCAGTATGTATGCCGCCGCATGCGTTGGGTAGTGACCCTATGCTGTGCCCAGGGATGGAGTACATCCTGGAGTAAATCCGTGGCCCTACACCAGGTATAGATAGTGATAGTGAGGATGATGTGGCTACACTTGGTATGGATAGACCACAGGCATCAGTAGATTGTGGTAGTGGTGATAGTAGTGCCACGGCCATGCGTGACTCACCAGCCAGGCTGGGACCCACGCTGCTGACTCCGCAGTTCAAGGACAAAGCAGAGCGTCAGCCACCAGCCCACCACAACCACAACTACCCGCACAACCAACCTATGATGTCCAGTATCCACCAGCAAACCGTATCTGGGATTGGCAGCAAAATCCCAGTTTTGTTCCCAAGCCCCACCACTTTGATGACTCTGAAAGTGGAATTCTACCAACTTGTCCCCTTGGAAACACTGCAAATGAACTGCAAATTTTTTTGAACTATTCTTTGACCAGCCATTGATGGAAACTATTGCAGGGAAAGTAATAAGTATTTTGAGTACACCATGGCAAATACGATCATATCACCACAGTCAAGATTACACCGGTGGAAAGAGACGACTGTTGCAGAAATGTATTTGCTTTTTGCAGCAATAATGCTTATGCTCATGTCTATAAGTATAATATAAAAGCATACTGGTCCACAGATCAGCTAATTTCTACCTGCTCTTCAGTGAAATCATCCTAGTGAACAGGTTTATCCTACTGTTACGTAGTTGCACTTTTCTGACAAACCAGGCCTGACAGAAGTGACAGGTTATACAAGATTAGAAATGTTTTTTTGTATCTCAAACAAAAATCAGCATGTACTTTTATCCATTCAAGAATCTTGTAATTGACGAGTCTTTGATTTTGTTCAAAGGTAGGCTTCTATTCAAGCAGTATATTACCGAGCAAGAGGAAACGCTTTCGTATAAAATGTTTGTACTCTGTGACTGTGACAGTGGCCTTGGTATTGGATATTGTTGTATTTCACGGGAAGTAAAAAAATTGAAAGATACCAAGATGTTATTGGGTATCTCAGGTGACGTGTGAGAAGCATGATGGCACCCTTTTCTTGGTAAGGGGCATACATTTTATACCGATAACTGGTACACAAGCCCCTTACTCAGTGATTTCTTGTGAGTGAACAAGAAAAGATGTGTGTGGCCCCACTGTGTTCTAATCGTAAACATATGCCCAGGCTTAACGCGGTGTCGTGATGACGTGCAGGTGTTTACTTCCAATGACATCATGGCAAATTTCGGTGGCATGACAGACAAGATGTCACATGTTGACAACCATTCACCGTAATGAAATGCAAGAAAAGTGGCAAGTTGATTGAGTGACTAATGAACGTATTCGAAAAGCAGTGACAGTGATTGATTTTTACACAAAACACGTTTCTTGGTTGACAAATGTGACATGCAGATTGGCTTTGTTGATTGTGTTCATAAAAGTTACAAGTGGTACATGAAACTTTCCCTTCCATCTCATGGACATTCAGTGCTCAATGCATATAATATGTACCAAATAAAGACTGGCAACAGACCACTGTATGGTGAATTTTGTTTGTCTGTTGTCAGACAACTCATAATGAAGTACCAGGTAAAAAACACCTGCTATACAACAAGGTTTCCCCAAACTCTCAGGATTTACCCAAGCGTTTGAGGAGGGAAGGTGATCATTTCATAATACAGCTTCCTTCAACTCAGAAGAAATTTGCTCAGAAGTGATGCATTGTCTGTGCACAAAAAAAAAAACGACGGCAACAAGATGCAAAGACACTCGGTTTATGTGTGAGGAATGTAAGGTCCTCTGTGCGTAGTGCCTTGTTTCAAGGACTTTTCCCCAAGCTCCATCAGTTCTAAAACCATGTCCAGTGATTGAAATATGTAAAATTATGATAGAACATTAGTATTATACAAGATTTGTGCATGTTTATTGTAATAAACAAAAGTGGTAAACAATAATATGATAATAACTTTAGTTTTAGGGGGTGTGTAGATCAAGGGGTTTACATTTAAGCATATATGTGAACAGTATTTAGATAAAGGTAGGGAAGTTTTTATTGCATTTTGGATTTAGAAAAGGCATATGATAGAGTGGATAGAGGAGCAATGTGGCAGATGTTGCAAGTATATGGAAAAGGTGTTAAGTACTAAATGCTGTTAAAGAGCTTTTATGAGGGTAGTGAGGCTCAGGTTGGGTGTGTAGAAGAGAGGAGAATATATTCCCCGGTAAAAGTAGGTCTTAGACAGGCAGTGTAATGTCACCATGGTTGTTTAATATATTTTTTAGATGGGGTTGTAAAAGAAGTAAAATGCTAGGGTGTTTTGGGGAGGGGGTGGGATTTAATTATGGGGAATCAAATTCAAAATGGGAACTGACACAGTTACTTTTTGCTGATGATACTGTGCTTATGGGGGATTCTAAAGAAAAATTGCAAAGGTTAGTGGATGAGTTTGAGAATGTTTTGTAAAGGTAGAAAGTTGAAAGTGAACATAGAAAAGAGTAAGGTGATGAGGATATCAAATGATTTAGATAAAGAAAAGTTAGATATCAAATTGGGAGGAGGAGTATGGAAGAAGTGAATGTTTTCAGATACTTGGGGGTTGAGTGTCGGCGGAAAGGGTTTATGAAGGATGAGGTTAATCATAGAATTGATGAGGGAAAAAAGGTGAGTGGTGCGTTGAGGTATATGTGGAGTCAAAAAACGTTATCTATGGAGGCAAAGAAGGGAATGTATGAAAGTATAGTAGTACCAACACTCTTATATGGATGTGAAGCTTGGGTGGTAAATGCAGCAGCGAGGAGACGGTTGGAGGCAGTGGAGATGTCCTGTCTAAGGGCAATGTGTGGTGTAAATATTATGCAGAAAATTCGGAGTGTGGAAATTAGGAGAAGGTGCGGAGTTAACCCTTTGAGGGTCCGTCCCGTAGATCTACGGCTTTACATTCAGGGTCCAAACCGTTTGATCTACGTCATGAGCTCAGCTCACTCTGATAAACTGTGAGTGGTACATTTGGGCCTAGATATGAGAGAATACATCTATGTGGTATGTGTGCACCACATAAAATAGATCCTGCAGCACGCTGTGTATAATGAGAGAAAAAACTGAAATCATGATTTTTCGATTAAAACAGCGACTTTGAAGGTTTTTTTTGTATGTTTTTTATAGATCTATTTGCGGGTTTCTTGGTCTCATTTGATAGAATGGAAGACTATTATAGAATAGAGATAATTTTGATTGGTTTTAGCACTGGAAATGGCTTGAAACTGAGCTCAAAGTTTGCAGAAATGTTAAATTTTTGCCGATATTCAGAGTAAACAAACGACCTCACACGTCTTAATACACGCCAGCTGGTGGGTCTAATATGCATTCACAATATGGTGTGATATTTATACAATTATTACAGTATTGCATAACAGTAAATCTTCTATTTTTAGGTGTGAATAAAAATTCATTATGTGAATAAAAAATCGAAATGGAAATTTTTTTGTAAAGCCTCAAAACGTAACTAATGAAAAAGAGGGAAATGTTAGTTTAGTTCAAGGAATACCCACATTGTTTATTCTGGACCCTATTTGAAATTGGAATATTTTGAACTTTGTGTTAAATTGGCCAAAATTTAACAATTTCCGATCACTTTAATTTGTTGTTGAACAAGTTGACTTGGCGTTTTTTTGTGTCAATCGATAGAATAGAAGTAATATAGTGAATAGCTAAGAATTTGGTTGACTGGAATAATGTAATTGGCCTAAAATGGGAGTTTAAAGTCGGCAAAATCGCCGATTCGTTAATATCGCTGACACATCAAAATTCGCGAGAGCATAATTTCGTCAATTTTCCATCAAATTTTGTACTTTTTGTTTTATTACCTTCACAAAAAGATTCTCTACCATTTCATAAGAAAAAATAACATTTTTTTTTTAAATTCTTGGACACTGGGGCACCACTTCAGATTTGGGCCTTGGACCCTGAAGGGGTTAATAAAAGCATTAGTCAGAGGGCAGAAGAGGGGTTGTTGAGGTGGTTTGGTCATTTAGAGAGAATGGATCAAAGTAGAATGACATGGAAAGCATATAAATCTATAGGGGAAGGAAGGAGGGGTAATGGTCGTCCTCGAAAGGGTTGGAAAGAGGGGGTAAAGGAGGTTTTGTGGGCAAGGGGCTTGGACTTCCAGCAAGCGTGCATGAGCGTGTTAGATAGGAGTGAATGGAGACGAATGATACTTGGGACCTGACGATCTGTTGGAGTGTGAGCAGGGTAATACAGTGGACCCCCGCATAACGATCACCTCCTAATGCGACCAATTATGTAAGTGTATTTATGTAAGTGCGTTTGTACGTGTATGTTTGGGGGTCTGAAATGGACTAATCTACTCAATATTCCTTATGGGAACAAATTCGGTCAGTACTGGCACCTGAACATACTTCTGGAATGAAAAAATATCGTTAACCGGGGGTCCACTGTATTTAGTGAAGGGATTCAGGGAAACCGGTTATTTTCATAAAGTCGGACTTGAGTCCTGGAAATGGGAAGTACAATGCCTGCACTTTAAAGGAGGGGTTTGGGATATTGGCAGTTTGGAGGGATATGTTGTGTATCTTTATACGTATATGCTTCTAAACTGTTGTATTCTGAGCACCTCTGCAAAAGCAGTGATAATGTCTGAGTGTGGTGAAAGTGTTGAATGATGATGAAAGTATTTTCTTTTTGGGGATTTTCTTTCTTTTTTGGGTCACCCTGCCTCGGTGGGAGACGGCCGACTTGTTGAAAAAAAAAAAAAAAAACTTTAGTGCGGTTATTGTGTTCAATACAGTGAGTTTATATATAGTATACATTATATACAGTATTGGTCTCTCAGGCCCCAAATGTTAGTAGGAAAAGAAAAAACTGCAAAAAACGGTAAACAAAGTAATGTGCATATGTGGAAATCGTCGCTGTTGCCACCACCACGTCATTTGGGGTAAACTTCTCGGCACTGTATCTTGGTAAGTACTGATCAGAATTTTTATTTTTTTGTCTTATTACCTTCACAAAAGTATACTCTTTAATTCTGTTAGATTTTTTTTTTTTTTTTTTTTTTTTTTTTTTTTTTTTTTTTTTTTTTTTTTTTTTTTTTTTTTTTTCAAAATTTCTTGGACAGAGCACCACTTCAGATTTTGGCCTTGGACCCTGAAGGGGTCGCCTCTTACAACACGCAAGGCTTAAGGAGGAAAAATTCCGTTCCACTTCCCTATGGAGATAAGACTAAATAAACAAGAACAAGAACTAGAAAGAAAATAGAAGAAAACCCAGAGGGGTGTGTATATACATGCTTGTACATGTATGTGTAGTGTGACCTAAGTGTAAGTAGAAGTAGCAAGACGTAAATGAAATCTTGCATGTTCAGGAGACAGAAAAATGGACACCAGCAATCCTACCATCATGTAAAACAATTACAGGCTTTTGTTTTGCACTCACTTGGCAGGACGGTAGTACTTCCCTGGGTGGTTGCTGTCTACCAACCTACTACCTTAGAAATGTGTTTATGTATCTGAAACAGAAATTCAGTATGTATTTTTATCCCTTCAGGAAGCTTGTTATTGATGAGTCTTTGATTTTGTTCAAAGGCAGACTGTCATTCAAGCAGTATATACCAAGCAAGAGGAAACGCTTTGGTATAAAGTTATTTGTACTGTGTGATTGTTACAGTGGTTTTGTATTGGATATTATTGTGTACACTGGAAGTAATACATTGAGAGATACCAGGAAGTTATTGGGTATCTCTGGTGATGTTGTTAGAACAATGATGGAACCATATCTTGGTAAGGGGCATATATTATATACTGATAACTGGTACACAAGCCCCTCACTCAGTGATTTTTTGTGAGTGAATATGACAGATGTGTGTGGCACAGTGCGTGGAAATCATGAACATATGCCCAGGTTCGACGCTGGCACTTGTAGAGGTGAGGTGCAGGCGTTTGCTGCCAATGACATCATGGCATTTCAGTGGCATGACAAATGAGATGTCACACTGTTGTCATCAGTTCACCGAAATGAAATAACAGACACTGGCAGGCAGCATAGAGAGACCAGTGAACCCATTCTAAAACCTGCAGCTGTGATGGACTACACCCTCAATATGCGCTCAGTGGACAAATGTGATATGCAAATTGGGTTTGTTGATTGTGTTCGTAAGAGTTATGAGTGGTACATAAAATTCTTTTTTCATCTTGTGGACATTTCCATGCTGAATGCTCATAATGTGTATAAGTTGAAGACCAGAAACAAACCACCATATGGTAAATTTTGTTTGTCTGTCATCAGACAAATATTATTCAAGTACCAAGTAACAACACCTGCAATAGAACAATGCCTGCAAACTGATCATCAACTGCCCTCTCGTCTGAGGCCTGGTGATCACTTCCTAATACAACTGCCTGCTACTGCTTTGAAGAAAAAGGCTCAGAAGAGGTGTTTTGTCTGTGCACATACAAAAAAATGCCCACAAAAACACAGAGACACTCGTTTTATGTGTGAGGAGCATGAAACACCATTGTGCATGACACCATGTTTCAAAGAGTTCCACAGGCTGCAGAACTTCTAGAAACATGTCATGTGACTGTATTGTGTATATATTGTGTATATAAAATTTAGAAAAATAGTAATAAACAACCATTTATATTGTTCGTTTGTGTAAACATGTTTTGTAAACAATATAATGACAGCAGTTATTGTGTCATATAGAAAATGTAAATACATACAAAAGAGTGCTCATGTTGGTCTCACAGGCCATAAAAGTTACTTGAAAAGAAAAAATATTAAAAAATAATATAAAATAATAGAAAAAACTAAGTAAATGATTACCAGGTGAATGGCAGTCAGTGATGATGCCGTATGCAGTTCAGTTTCTGTCAACTTCACGCCTCCATATCTCGGTAAGTATTGATGGCAAATTTTTTTTATTTTAAAATGTTAAGAAAAAAAAACTCTACGATGAAAAAAAAAAAAATTTGAATATTTTTCGACCCTGAGAACAAGTCTGGGAGAGGGCCTGTCGACCCTCAAAGGGTTAAATACGTATATTAGAAAGAAAAAACAAAAAAATAAATAAAAAGGAAACTCCAGCTTAACCCTTTGACTGTCGCGGCCGTATATATACGTCTTACGAGGTGCCGTGTTTGACGTATATATACTCATAAATTCTAGCGGCTTCAAATCAAGCAGGAGAAAGCTGGTAGGCCCACATGTGAGAGAATGGGTCTGTGTGGTCAGTGTGTACCATTTAAAAAAAATCCTGGAGCACGCAGTGCATAATAAGAAAAAAAAAGCTCTGACCATTTTTTTAATTAAAATGCCGACTTTGTGGTCTATTTTCGTATAGTATTTATGGTTGTATTCTCATTTTCTTGGTCTCATTTGATAGAATGGAAAACATATTATAGAAGTAGAGGTGATTTTGATTGATTTTACTATAAAAAGAACCTGGAAATGGAGCTCAAAGTAGGGGAAATGTTTGATTTTTGCCAATGCTCAAAAGTAAACAAATGATGTCATTGTCCAATAAATGTCCAACTAGCCATTCTAATATGCAGTCATGAATGGGTTGATGTTATTTATACAATTATTACAGTATTGCAGTAGTCTGCATAATAGTAAGTCTTCTATTTTTTGTTTGAATAAAAATTCAAAATAGAAAGCAAGAGTAATATCAGAGGGGCCTGGAGACATGACTGATGAATAAATAAAATGTTATTTTAGAGCCAGGAATGTCTGCATTGTTCATTCTGGACCTTATTTTGAAATTGTCATATTTTTTTAATTTTCGTGAAATTGGCCAAATTGCAAATTTCTGACCACATTATTGGGTAGTTGAAATCGGTAAATGGGCAGTTTCTTGTACTCAATCGATAGAAAAAATGGAGTTCTAAAGAAATAGCTATGAGTTTGGTCGACTGGAACAATGGAATTAGCCGAAAATAGGGCTCAAAGTGGGCGAAATCGCCGATTTGTAAATATCGCCGAGGTCGCTAACTTCGTGAGAGCATAATTCCATCAGTTTTCCATCAAATTTTGTTTTTTTTGGTGTCATTACAATCGGGAAAAGATTCTCCATCATTTCATAAGAATTTTTTTTTTTTTTTTTTAAATTTTGCGACACCAGGAGACACCTCAGGATTGGGGGTTGTGACAGTCAAAGGGTTAATAACTTTGTTTTAATTTGCATAACTCTTACATATTACAGAAACAATAAAAAAGTAAAATACACATACAGTACACTCATTACTTACCTTAAAATTTGCAATCTTAACCCTTTGATGGTTGAGAGGCCCTCTCCCAAACTCGTTCTCAGGGTCAAAAAATTTTTGAAAAAAAAAAAAATTATTTTCTTATGAAATGATAGATAATCTTTTTCTGATTATAATGACACCAAAAGTTTGAAATTTGATGGAAAACTTATGGAATTATGCTCTCGAGAAGTTAGTGGTCTTGATATTTACGCATGGGCGATTTCGCTATTTTAACCCTTTGAGGGTTTTCGTCGTACTAGTACGTTTTACGCGTAGGGGTTTTTGACGTACTAGTACTCATAAATTCTAGCGGCCTCAAATCTAGTGGGAGAAAGCTGATAGGCCTTCATATGAAAGAATGGGTCTATGTGGTCAGTGTGCACAGTCTAAAAAAAATCCTGCAGCACACAGTGCATAATGAGAAAAAAAAAACTTTGACCATTTTTTTTTAATAAATCAGCGACTTTGCAGTGTATTTCGTATGGTATTTATTGTTGTATTCTAGTTTTCTTGGTCTCATTTTATAGAATGGAAGACATATTACAGACATTGAGATGATTTTGACTGGTTTTACAAAGAAAGGTGCCTTGAAATTGAGCTCAAAGTAGCAGAAATGTTCGATTTTTACCAAACGTCAAAAGTAAACAAATCGTGCCAAGCGTGCAATACACGTCAACTGGTGAGTCTAATATTCTTTCACAAGTGCACCAATAATATTTATACCATTTTTTACACTAATGCAGTAGTCTGCATAACAGTAAATCTTATATTTTTTGTGAAAATAAAAATTCAAAGTGGAAAGCAAAAGAATATAAGAGGGGACTTGAGACATGACTAATGACTAGAGGAAATGTTATTTTAGTGCCAGGAATGTCTTTCTTGTTTATTCTGGACCCTATTCCGAAATTGGCATCTTTTGAAATTTGTGTGAAATTGGCAAAATTGCTAAATTCTGACCACTGTACTGGATAGTTGAATTTCATAAATGAGTGGTTTCTTGCATCCATTCGATAGAAAAAATGGAGTTCTAGCGAAATATTCATGTTTTTTGTCGACTAGTACAGTGAAATTGGCCGAAAATGGGGCTCAAAGTGGGCAAAATTGCCGATGCGTAAACATCGCCAAGACCGCTAACTTTGCGAGAGCATAATTCCGTAAGTTTACTATCAAATTTCAAACTTTTGGTGTCTTTATGATCGGGAAAAGATTTTCTATCTTTTCATAAGAGAAAATAATTTTTTTTTTTTTTTAAATTTGGCCGACCCTGAGAACGAGTTTCGGAGAGGGCCTGTCGACCCTCAAAGGGTTAATGTGTACCTGCACACCAGCACAGTGTGTAAGTATATTTAGGTACAGGTACACATAAGTATAATTATCATAGTACGAATTTTGGTCATAATTTGACATCGCCATATTAGCGGAATGCCGTAAGACGAAACGCCGTTAAGCGGGGCCTTACTGTATATGCATTTATGAGTGGAAAAAAATGGCATTCTGCTTTCTGGCAATGTTTGCTTTCCGGCGGTAGCCTGGAATGTAACTTGCCATATAAGTGGGGCCCCACAGTATACAATAAACCTTCTCTTAACCCTTTCAGGGTCCATCCCGTAGATCTACGGCTTTACGTTCAGGGTCCATCCTATAGATCTACGGCTTTACGTTCAGGGTCCAAACCGTAGATCTACACCAAAATTCTAGCGGCGTCAAATTTAGCGCAAGAAGGCTGGTAGGCCTACATCTGAGAGAATGGGTCTGGGTGGTCAGTGTGCACACTATAGAAAAAATCTGGACGCCCGCATGGCATTGTGGGAACACCGCCAAAGTAGCTTTGTTCATCATGCCTGGCGACAAGGAAGCTCTCACTCCCCACTCACCCTCTGGGCAAGTTCTGACTCTCCTCTTCACAACTTACAGTTCTAAGACTGATGGAAGTGGAGCTTAAGAGGAATTCTATGGTTTTGAACCATATGGTTCAAAACCATTGTACCATATGGTACCATTGTACCATATGGTACAATGGTGCCATGTCATACAATGGTATCATATGGTACAATGTGCCATATGGTACATTGTACCATGTGGTACATTATACCATATGGTACATTGTACCATATAGTACAGGGTACAGGGACCCTAATGGAAATAAGTCTGTCTGACTTTTTTGGTTATCCTAGGTGCCAAACATATGCTGCTAAGTATTTAGGTAAGAGCAGTATGCCAAAGCCACTTATATGCATAGCATTACGGGCAGGCTTAAAATTAACTTAAGATTAACTAAGCAATGATGTAATCAGTGATAAAACATTATTGTAAACAGATAACAATATAGCACAAATGAACATTACAAAGACAGGTCATATGGTTGCATGCATTGCTGTACATTCAGTAGAATAGAGTATTATGTTAGGTAGTGTATTTAAAAAAATAACAAAGTTAGATTGGGTCTTAGGTTTAACATTTATGTGATATAATTGTGAGAAACATTTAAGGTATACAATTTATAAGGTTCAGTTATTCAGTATTTATTTGGTTTTGGGTGAGTAAGTGATCTTTGAGAAGAGACTTGAATTTATAAACAGGTAGTGTTTCTTTTATATTTACAGGTAATGAATTTCAGATTTTAGGGCCTTTTATGTGCATTGAGTTTTTGCATAGCATGAGATGGACACGAGGAACATCAAAGAGTGATCTGTGCCTTGTGTTATGGTCATGTGTTCTGTTGAGGTTGGCAAGATGTTTGAGGGGAGGGTTAATATCAGAGTTAAGTGTTCTATATACGTATTAGGTGCAGTAATAAGTATGGATGTTTTGTATGGTGAGTAGGTTTAGTGTTTTGAATATTGGTGGAGTGTGCTGCCTGTAGTGGGAATTTGTTATCATTCTGACTGCAGCCTTTTGTTGGGTAATTAGTGGTCTGAGATGGTTAATTTTTGTTGAGCCCCATGCACAAATTCCATAGGTGAGATAGGGGTAAATAAGAGAGAGATATAGGGCCAGGAGGGTTGACTGTGGAACATAGTACCGTATCTTCGATAGTATGCCTACGGTCTTGGAAATTTTCTTAGAAATTTGTTGTATATGTGTATGAAATTTGAGTCTGTTATCAAGGTGGATTCCTAAGAATTTTCCCTCTGTTAGCTTTGTGATAGGTGATCCATTTATCATTATGTTAAGAGGTACATCTGTAGCTCTGTTACCAAACTGAATGAAGTAGGTTTTGTCACTGTTTAGTGTAAGTTTGTTAGCCCTCATCCAGGTAGATATTTTCTGTATTTTAGTATTTACAGTGGTGGCTAGCATGACTGGGCTCGGGTGAGAGAAGACGTATGTAGTGTCATCTGCAAATAGTGTGGGTTTGAGTAATTGCGAATCATTTGGTAGGTCATTTATGTATAGGAGAAAGAGGAGAGGGCCAAGGACACTTCCCTGTGGGACACCAACTGTAATTGGTTGTGCGGAAGAGTTTGCCCCCATTTGTGTACACATATTGGCTTCTGTTGCTGAGGTATGACTTGAGGTAGTTGAGTGAGTGCCCTCTTATACCATAGTGTGACAATTTTATTTGGAGCAAGTCATAGTCAACTGTATCAAAAACTTCACGTAAGTCAATGAAGATCCCCAGGGGGACTCTTTTTTCTCTCTATTGCAGTGTATATATGTTCTAGCATGTGTATAATAGCATCATTAGTATTTTTATTAGGCCTGAATCCAAATTGGCAGGGGTTGAGTATGTTTTGGGAGATGAGGTAGGAGTAGATTCGTTTATGAATTAATTTTTCGAAGATTTTTGAGAGAGGGTGTAAGTTGGATATTGGCCTATAGTTATTCAACTCTGTGGTCTCCTCCTTTATGGATCAGGGTGACCCTTGCTATTTTGAGAACTGTAGGGAAGGTAGAGGATTCAATGGATTTGTTAAAGAGTGTTGCAATGATTGGTGATAGCACTTGTGATACTTTTTTGTATATAAAGGGTGGTAAGGTATTTAAATCTCCTGTTTTGTTTTTTAGTGTGTTGATAATAAGGGAGACTTCGTATGGGTTAGTCGGAGCTAGGAACAGTGTGTTTGGGTAGTTGCCAGTGAGGTAGTCATTTGGTGGGGTATCTGAGCTTGGGATTTTATTGGCAAGGTTTTGTCCTATAGTGGAGAAGAAATCATTGAGTCTGTTTGCTGTTTTTGTTGGTGGGAGTTGGGGTTCATCTGATTTTGCTAGTTTAATTTCACTATTTCGTGATATCTTTTTTGTTCCTAGAATTTCTGATAGGGTTTTCCAGGTCTTTTTTATATCACCTCGTAAGTTGGATAATCTGTTCTCATAATACAATTTTTTTGCCCTTCTTATCAGGCTGGTTAGGATTGACGAGTAACGTTTTGTTTGGTCTCTGGTTATGTGACCCATTCTGTACTGTTTTTCGTATAGGTGTTTTGTATTTATGGATTTGAGAATGCTGGGTGTTAGCCAGGGACTGTTCAGTCTCTTAGCTGTCATCTGTTTAGTTCTTTTAGGGCAGTGCTTGTTATAGAGGTATTGGGTCTTTTTTATAAAATTATTAATACATTCGTCAATATCTGTATAGATTTCTAGCTCAGTCTGCCAGTCAGTGTTTGTTACTGCTGTTGTGAAGTTATTAATGGCTGCCTCATTGTGAAGTCTGAAGGTGACTTAAGTAGTGTCTTTGGGTAATTTACCAAGAGTTGTTATGAGGAAAGTAGGGTAGTGGTCTGTGGTATTATCTGTGATTATGCCTGATTTTAAAGGGGATATGATGTTGGTCCAGATGTGGTCAAGTAGGGAAACACTAGTCTCCGTAACTCTTGTAGGTTTTGTTACTGTTGCTAGCAACATGCAGTTACTCATTGTGTTTGTGAATTCAGTAATGTGTGGGTCCTGGTCTTGAAGTCACCTGAGAGTAGTAAGTGATCTTTGTTCATGCGTGCATCAGTTATCATACTTCCTAGGTTTTGACTAAATTGGCTAATGTTTGACTGTGGAACTCTGTAGATGTTTATCAATGTGAGAGGTTTTTGTAGGTATTTGGATTTGAATTTAGCTATTATATATTCCCCATGTTCATCCCTTGTGCAAGTATTAGTGATACATTCTAGTTGGTCTGAGTAGTATATAGCTGTGCCACCCACTTATTGGTCTGGCCTACAGTTGTGTATGGCTGTGTAACCAGGAATGGCATAGACATCAGTAGTATCAGGCTTTAGCCAGGTTTCAGTTAGTGTAATGATGGACATATTGGCATGCAAGGAATTTAGTAATGCTGTGAGGTCATCGTAGTGCTTGCTTAAAGATCTGATATTGTAGTTAAAGACAGTTATGTTGTTGTTGGCTCTGAGGAGTGCCTTTGATTGTTCTGCTGTGTAGTAATTACAGTAGCTGTTTGATTCATTTAAGTCATTAAATAAGAGGTTGGTATCAGGATCAATGCTTGTAATCATAAGATTTGTAGTGAATCTATAGTTAGAATTAAGTATGAAACAAAGTAAATATTCTAAAGCTAAAAAGTAGCACCTTAATTATTTAAATGTAAAAAAAAAAATGAGCTAAGGTAGTTTTTTAAAGCTAAAATAAAGGAGACAATATAAAAGGGACTAAAATAATTTGTGGTGAACAAATAAAGTGATGATCAAATAATGGAGCTTGGGAATATGATAGTAGGTAGTACTTTAAAGGTAATTCTTTAAAGTTAGAATTAGGGAAAACAATATAAAAGGGACTAATATAAGTTGTGGTGAACAATAAAGTGGTAATCAAATAAATGAGCTTTGGAATATAATGACAAAATAGTGAACTTATTACACTTTAGCACCTGAGAATAGCACCTTGATTATTTTAACAATTGTGAATATATGAACTAGGGTAGTTATATAAAGCCAAAATTAAGGAGAAAATATATAAGGGACTAAAATTAAGTAATGGTAAACAAAGTTAAATGGACAGATAGTTACTATGAAATAATATTAGTTTAGGAGTAAGATCTGATTTGTAATATTAAATAAGTTGAGCAGTTTATTGCACAATAAAAAGTAAAAAAATATGAGGTAGTTGGTACTAGCTAGCGAAAGATAGTTTTGGGACTTGCAAAAAAAGTAATTGGATTATTCACTAATTGCACACACAATAAAAGGTGACTAAAACAAGTAGTGGTAAACAAAATTAAATGGACAGGTAAGAACGATGAATAATATTAATTTGGAGTAAGATTTGACTTGTAACACAAAATTATGAGCAATTAATAGCAGTAAGAAAGAAGTATAAAGTATTGGAGGTAGTTGGCATTAGCTAGTGATGAAAAATAAAAAAATAATAATGCACAATATAATAGTAACGTACACTATATGCACCACACGTATATATGTATTAACCCTTTCAGGGTCCGTCCCGTAGATCTACGGCTTTACGTTCAGGGTCCAAACCGTAGATCTACGCCATGAGCTCAGCTCACTCTGATAAACTGTGAGTGGTACATTTGGGCCTAGATATGAGAGAATACATCTATGTGGTATGTGTGCACCACATAAAACAGATCCTGCAGCACACTGTGTATAATGAGAGAAAAAAAATGAAATCATGATTTTTCGATTAAAACAGCAAGTTTGCAGTGTTTTTTCGTATGTTTTTTATAGTTGTATTTGCGATTTCTTGGTCTCATTTGATAGAATGGAAGACATATTACAGAAATAGAGATAATTTTGATTGGTTTTAGCACTGGAAATGGCTTGAAACTGAGCTCAAAGTAGCAGAAATGTTAAATTTTTGCCGATATTCAAGAGTAAACAAACGACCTCACACTTCTAATACACGTCAGCTGGTGGGTCTAATATACATTCACAAATATGGTGATGATATTTATACAATTATTACAGTATTGCATAACAGTAAATCTTCTATTTTTTGGTGTGAATAAAAATTCATTATGTGAATAAAAAATCAAAATGGAATTTATTTGTAAAGCTCAAAACATAACTAATGAACAGAGGAAATGTTAGTTTAGTGCCAGGAATGCCTACATTGTTCATTGGACCCTATTTTGAAATTGGAATATTTTGAACTTTGTGTTAAATTGGCCAAATTAACAATTTCCGATCACTTTATTTTGTAGTTGAAACAGTTGACTTGGCGATTTCTTGTGCTCAATCGATAGAATAGAAGTAATACTAGTGAAATAGCTAAGAATTTGGTTGACTGGAATAATGTAATTGGCCTAAAATGGGAGTCAAAGTCGGCAAAATCGCCGATTCGTAAATATCGCTGACACATCAAAATTCGCGAGAGCATAATTTCGTCAATTTTCCACCAAATTTCGTACTTTTTGTTTTATTACCTTCACAAAAAGATTCTCTACGATTTCAAAAGAAAAAATAACAAATTTTTTTTTTGAAAATTCTTGGACACTGGTGCGTGACTCCAGATTTGGGCCTTGGACCCTGAAAGGGTTAAGGGCACTTATCTAATCTGTTACAGAAATGTCAGCTTTTCTAAGGAAGGTAGAGAAATCGTGTTCGTTTGAGATGGTATATTTTTGTCCTGTTGATGTTTTCCTTACTAGTATTTTCCCATCTCGTGTGAAACACTGATGTATTTTGTTTCCTGTTTAAGTTTTCTCAGCCTGAACTGAAGGTTTTGACGGTTTCTTGTTAGACACTCATTTCAAATTCAAATTCAAATTCAAAGTTTATTCTCTATAAAGATTACAATGTTGAATTTACAGAATTTGGTTGTTGTGTGGTTTACATGTAGTTAAATAATGATTACAAAGTGTACCACTAGAACGCCTAGCATGGCTAGGCATTTCGGGCAGACTTAGTTTAATTCTTTAATTTAAAATATTACAAATTATGAGGTAAGTTGGTATTATGGCTAAGTGACTAAATGCTAGTTTGTGAGTTTAGCAATGTGAACGCTTTAGTTTTGGCACAGTACATAGTTTCAGTATTGGAGTATCATAGAATTCATTATTTTAAGATTGAGATTAATATTTCTGTTTATGGTCCAATGGGCGAGTGAGTGTAAGTGTGAACCACCATGTGGTATTCGTGTAGTTAGTTGATGGGGTTTATCAGGGAGATAAGTTGTTTTATAATGGTAGTTTTGAAGGGATGAATGTGTCTCGTTCCCAGAGTTCTCAGGTAGGGTTTCCAGATTTTAGGGCCTTTGACATACATTGAATTTTTGTAAAAGGGTTTTGTCGGACATGGGAATGTCGTAGAGATGTTTGTGTCTGGTGTTATGTCAGTGGGTTCTGTCACAACATCAAAAAGCATTTTAGGTCAGGTTTTGATATTGGATTTTAAAGGGCCGTGATGTAGATTGCACAGTATAATGTGGATGTACTGAACAGGGAGTAAGTTTAGATCTATAAGATGGGGGGGGGGTGTTGCCAGGAGGATTAGTGATTTTCTTACGCACTTTTGTTGGTTTTATTGGCTTTAGGTTTTGCGCATTTTGATCCCCAACAAAAATAGATAGGTAGGAGGGTAAATAAGTGAGTGGTATAGGTGGAAGGGCATTTTGCGCACATAGTACAAATTTGGGAGAGGATCCCAACTGTTTTGATACTTTTTGGGTTATTTTTGGGATAGGGGTGCAAAATTGGGTTGTTGTCAAGGTATGGGCCCTAGAATTTGCCCCATTAGTCGGGTAATTAGAGTTTTCGACTTAATGTTAATTTGGCATCTTGCTCTCTACCAAACATAATAAGTAGGTTTCCCAGTTTAAGCAAGTTTTTTTGGCTGTCACCGGTCGTATTTTGATCAGCTCCTCGTTAACAATGGGTTGGGGTGGCAAATTGGGGTGAGAGATGACATAAGTCTGTCATCGCAAAGAGAGGGGGTTTCAGGGTTGGGATACATTTGGAAACATTATGTATAGGGGGAAAGCAGGGCCCAAGGACATTTCCCGCGGAACCCAGTATCAAGTGGCCGTTTTGTTGATGCTGTTTTTTAAAGGGTAACATACTGATACCTTTTAGTAAGGTAAGTTTTGAAATAAGAAAGCGCATGGCCTCTTATACCTAATGGTCAAGTTTGGTAGATGTCGTGGTCTACTGTGTAAAAATTTTTTAGGTCAATAAAAATTCCTATGGTTTTTTTTCCTTATTTTCCAATCTGTAAAAGCAGATCACTTTTTTTATGATTGCATCATTAGTGCTTTTTTTTTTCCAAAAATCCAAATTGGCAGGGTTGAAGTTTTGTGTGTTAAAAATTTAAATATAGTCTCCTGTGCACATTTTCTCAAAGTTTTTTGGATAGCAATGGTAAGTTTGATATTCCTATATTTTGTTTAAGTCGTAGGTCACCCCCCTTTTATGTTTTGGGTGTAACCCTTGCCTCTTGATATTTGGGGAAAAGGTGCAGTTTTAGTGACTTGTTAAAAAAGTAATGAAATACATGCAAAAAGGATAGGGCCGCTCGCTTGTACAGTAATGGGGGACATTAGACAGTTTCCCCCGATTGTTTTTAATGACTGTAATCTCATGACTTCCGGGGGCTCATTGGGTGCAAGTAAAGGAATTTGGGAAATTCCCATCTAGGTAGTCCCCGGAAAGGGGCATTGTAGGGGGTTTTTTATGGGAGATTAGACCCATGCTTGAAAGAAGTCTTTTATCTTGTTACTGTGTCAGGGGGATGTAGTGGTGTTTCTTTTTTTTATTAGGACAATATTCTTTTTTTTTTTTCATTTTTCGGGGCCCAGAATCTGAGAAAAGTTTTTCCAGGTTTTTTTAATCCCTCTAGTGCTGTAAATTTACTGGAGTAGTGTAGTTGTTTGGCTTTTTTTTATTACTTTGGTAGAACTGATGAATAGTTTTTAAATATCTTTTTTTATTAAGCCCTGTTTATTGCTTTCATATTGGGTTTTTCTTGTCAATGATTTCAAAGGGCTGGTTAGCCAGGGGCAACCAACCGTTTTTTTTTGGATCTGTTTCGTTTTTTAGGACAATGTTTGTTGTATAGTTAAGAAATTTTTTTAAAAAAAAAAATGCTGTCCATCCAAATACCTTGGCCTTTGGGGAAATTCGTAGGCCAGTAAAAACAATCCCCGGGTCAGTTGTGAAACTCCTTATTGAGGCCCTGTCATGGACAAAGAGATTTGTTGTATTCCATGGTGGTTTTTAATGTTTGTTAAGGAAGGTGGGGTAGGGTCTGTAGTGCTATCTGTGTTATCCCTATTTAAGGGGGCTATATATTGATCCTTGGGGGCTATTTGGTTGCTTTGTTCTTACCGGGTTTTTTTTAGTTTTTTGTTGGATGAGAAGTGTTTTTATATTTGTTGATGAAATCAGTTCAGGCTGATATCTAGTAACCCAAGTTATGTTGAAGTCTCCAGCTAAAAGAAGGTGGTGCTTTTCATTTGTCTTATTATGCTTTAATTTCTCCGAGTTTGGGATTTTTGTGAGTACCCGGGTAAATGGCCCCGATTGTTATGGGTTTTTTAAATTTTTTTTACAGTAAAATTAGCAAAAATGTATTCCCCAATTCACAAAAGAAGTGGGCAATCAAGATAATTGGTTGGAAAATAGATTGCAATACCCCCCCAATTTGGGTTTTGGCCCCGCAGTTGTGAATTGCTGTGTTCCGGGGTAGGGTAGATATCTATTGTGTCCTGTTTAAACCCAGGCTCAGTAAGAAAAAAAGCGGAGAAGGGTTCTTTATGATTCAGGATGCCAGGAGGTAATAGGTTTGCAAGGACCGATGTTGTATTAAGACTGATAGGGTTTTGCATTGTTTAGATAGTCTGGGTTGTGATCTGTGTAAAAAAAGGCAGTTTTTCCAATGGTTTTTATTGGGGGTCAGATTTTGGGGGTTTAAAAACAGGGGAAGGTCAATCATTCTAGTTTAAATTATGGGTTTTTTATACCTGATATGTGTTGATTTAGTATGATATCTGAGGGGGGGGAAGCTTGGTAAGTAAATAGAGATATTTTTGTTATATAGAGTAAAGTATACTAAACATAATTTAAGTTGATGTTGTCGTGTTGTGCTGAATGAACTAAAAACAAAAGGTATAAATAAAAATAAAAAAACAAATTTAAAATAGAACAAACTCCACTTTAATTCACTAAGGTTAATATAAGGGCTTTTGTGGGGGTCTAGTTTTGAGCGTGAGCTTAGTACAACTAGTTTTTCAATAATATAAAAATACAAATAAAAAATGCACCATCTTCACTATAATTGCAAATGCTAAATAAAATTTGGTATTGACTAAGTACAACTAGTTTAATCTAATAAAATAAAAAAGGGAAAAACTCTCAATTGTAATTGCACTAAGGTCTTATATAAGTTTTTACAAGAATTTGAGTTAAAAATAAATTTAAATTGAAAGATAAAAATACAAATTAAGGACAAAAGAATAAAAAAAAAAGAAAAAAAAAAAAAAAAACCTTTGAGGGAGTTGGGCTAGTTAGCAAAAGTAGTTAAGGACCTTGAACAATAATAAATTAAAAAACACTAATTCACCCCCCAATATAGTCACTAAGATAGAAAAAAAACTTGAGTAGAATTATAAATAAACGTAAAAAATACAAATTGAATGGTACTTCAATTGCACTAAGTTGGATAGGTTTTGACAAACAGAGTATAACAGTTTAAATTTACAAAAAAAAAATTCACAATTAAATACCCCAAAAAAATAATATAAAAAAAACAATGGGTAATGTCTTGGGTTTTAATAGAAGTAAGAGGGGAGACAGGGACACAGGGACAAAGGATAATATAAAAAGGTTGGGTTGAAAATACAAAATTGAAAAAATTTTGGGAAAAAAAGTTAGGAAAAAAAATAATGTTTAATTACAAAAAAAAAATTGACTGGTAGTAAATTGGTGTTTAATAAAATTTTAGTAAGTAAAATGATTACAAAAAAATGAAAAATAAAGTTTTTTCATTCAATTTGCCCCCGGTGTTATACTAGGGTTAAGGCAGTCAAGGGAATTAAGAGTACTTTAAAATAAATGTGGTATTAAAACAGGTAAAGGTAAAAAAATTTGACAAGTAATGGGTTTTTAAATGTAAAAATTTAAGAGTAAATTTAAATTATAGTAAAAATGATAATTTTAATTTTGTAAGTAATTCAATTGAAAATATTTAAAAAAAAAGAGATAGTAAAATGGACAGAAAATATCAAAACAAATTTTTTTTAAACAAAAAATAGTAAAAAAAAAATTTTCATAAGGGGACTTATGCTTCTAGAAAAATCACAAAAATGAGGGGTTATTTTTTTTACTAAGAATTGTACAATGAAAATTTTTAACAATAAAAGGGGCAAAACATACACTACCACTAGGCTTTTAAGTTGGGCATTTTTTTAGTTTTCTTGTAAATTAGTATCCCTGAAAACTGATAGATCATTCTCTTTGTGATTGTGGTACAGTTGACCTACATTTTGTTTTCCCCAACAAGAATTTTCCCCTCCCATGTGAAGCATTTTTTTATTTTTGTCATTTTTCTCCCCTTTAAATTTTTGACTCTATACGGAGGGGTTTTGACGTTTTTTGGTAAGACACTCTTTATGTTATTGATGGAATCTAAACATAAAACTTTCTCTACCATGGGATCCCCGTAACCCGGGTTCTTTATTTAGACTCTGGTACAATAAAACTTGTTTTGGGCCTTTATGATCTCAGAGTAATTTCTTCTTGTTTGGTTCATATCACGGGAAAAATGGGCTGTTAAACTATTACTGCGTCCGATAGTTTATCTTGCTCATTTTTTTCTTCTGGGGAGCAAAAAAGTCACTGAATGGTTATCTAAGTTGTTCTTCCATTCTTTTTCTGCTTCTTTAACCTTTGTATTAAGAATATTATTTGTTGGGTATGGGTATCTATGACTGCTTGGGTGGTCTTGTCACGTTAGTCATTCCTGGTGTAACTTTTGTTCAAGACGAGATTTTGTTCTCGAGTTGGTCATCCCTTTTCTTGTTTGTGCGTCTCTCGAAAAAATTCATATTTTCAAAAACTAAGTTGAAGATGAATGTCTTTGGGTATTGGATCGTTGGTCATACCGGGAGAGATACTTCGTAGGGTTTTTAAACCGGGAAAGGGGGAGGGTGGGCTGGTGGCACCCTGTTTGTTTTATGTTGTGGTGTGCCCCTGAAGGGGTGAGGGGGTTTGCGGGGCCCGGGGTTTCCCCCCTGGGTAACTTGTTGAATATTTTATTTTTTGTTTTTTTTTTGGCCTTGGTGTGTTTCCTCTTTAAATTCGCCCCATAATTACAGGAATTGTTGTAGTTAAGAAGAAGTTGTAGTTATACAAAGCTTAGGGTTACGTTGTTCGGCTGGCAGCGGGGTGTTGCTTTTGGTTTGTGGGCAGTCTTCTTTTGATCTCTATTATTTTCGATTTGTAGGTTTCACTGTTGGTAATCTTTGGTCATTCTGGGTGCTACGTTGGGTAGTGCAGTTTTGCTTGTAACTAGGTCATCATAGGAGCATTGGTAGCTCTGATAGTTGGATAAAAGTACGGAGCTTGGAAGTCGCTGCTGCCGCTGGCGGGAAGGAGTTGTACACTCCATTTTTAATTGTAATTGCTGATTTAATTAGGTCCTTTCTTTTATCATATGAATGAAGTCTGATCATTATACTGTGTTTACTACCTGGTTTTCCTAGCAAACGTGTTTCTTTGATTTCATTGTTTTGTACGCGACTTGTACGTGATCCTGTATTATCCTGATACCAGCTTCTTTGCACTGTGCTTGGGTTATGTCACTAGGAATGTGTGGACTGTTTATTATAACTGCATCTGACAACTTGTCTTGTTCAGTTTTGTCGTCTTGGAAATCAAGGTACTGTATTCATTTAGTCGAGTGTGCATGTTCTGATTCCAGTCCTTGATTGCTTCTTCAACCTTCATATTTATTGTTGTTATTTGTTCAGTGTGACTGGCTATAGCTGCTTTCAGAGTATTTTCTGTGTCAACACTTCCCGATGTAATCTTCTCTTCGAGGTTTTGGATCTTGTTCTTGAGGTTGGTTATCTTGGATTCTCGTCGCGCAAGTGTTTCTTTGATATCTTTGATTTCGTTTTCTAGAGCAATGATGTAGTCCTTGATATTGTCAGGAATAATCATACCTGAGTTATCAGGGGGGAAAATCCTTTAAAGGGAGTGGGGGTTGGAGGGGAGTCAGCCATGTTTGTTGTTGTTGTTCCCTGGGTGGCGGTGGTGAGGGGGGTTGATGATACACCGGCGTCCTGCTGGGTAGACAAGTTGAGTTCTAGGGTCCTTGCTGTTATTCTTTTATTACTGATGTTGTTTCTTCTGCAATATCCTTTCATAGTATCACTGAAGTAGATACTGTGTAGCTATGGAGGAGAAGGCTTGTTTTCTCAGAGCTTGGGTTAAGTGGTTGTCTGGCAGCGGAGGCAGTGTTTGGGTTAGCACGGCTGTCTTCCTTAGATCTTCTAATTTTGTCAAGATTTGGGTTACATTCTTAGTATTCTTGGGTCATTTTGTGGTCTACGTGGGTTCATGTAGTTGTACATTCACTTAGGCCATCACAAGTTTTGATGAGCGATGGTTTCTTGAGGAAGAAGAGCTGGTAGGATGCCGCTGCCACAGTATGATATTCTATGTAACTTTATTTGTGTATACGTAAATAAACTTACTTATGATGCCACATGCGCTTCAGCAAGTTTATTCAGGTGTACAGAAATACAATTACATGGATTATCATATATAGCAGCATAAGTATAAAATCCTAGGATAACCCAAAAAAGTCAGGGTGACTTATTTCCATAGGGATCCCTGTAGTTGTATCATATGGTGTCTTGTACCACATGGTACCCTGTACCATATGGTACCCTGCACCATATGGTACCCTGCACCATATGGCACCCTGTACCATATGGTACCTGTACCATTGGTACCCTGTACCTATGGTACCTGTAAAATGGTACCTGCCCCTATGGTACCTGTACCATATGGTCCTGCACCATTGTTATCTGTACTGTTGGACCTTACCTACAGTACAAAGTACCATATGGTACCCTGTAAAATTATATCAAAGTACCATATGGTCAATAGGACGTGTTGGTGGCACGAGACACCAGCCAAGACTGAGTGAGTGGCAACACAAGCTAGCTACTGACTCAACAGTTTCCAAGACAAAGCGCTCTGTCATCCACCTCAAGTAACATGTCGAGTTCCTGTACATTTGTAAATATATAATAGAACATTACTAATATACAACATTTTTCATATTTTTGTTGTAAACAATTATTGTAAACAAAATAATGATGAAAATATTAGTGTGTTTATTGTGTTGAATACAACAGTACCATATAGCACCATATGGTATCATTGTACTGTATGGTACAATGTACCATATGATACCATTGCACCATATGATACCATTGCACCACAATGTACCATTGTATCATTTGATACCATTGTACCAAATGGTGCCATTGTATGATATTCTACCATATGGTATCATTGTAACATATGGTACCATTGTATCATAAGGTACCATTGTATCATATGGTGCCATTGTACCATAGGGTACCATTGTACCATATGGTACCATTGCACCCTATGGCACCATTGTACCATATGGTACTATATGGTACCATTGCATTCAACACTATAACCGCACTAATATTTTCATCATTTTGTTTACAGTAAACTTGAAAACAAGTTTTGTAAGCAATATAATGATAAATTAGTGCAGTTATTGTGTTGAATACAATGAGTGTACACTTATACAATACAGTGGACCCTCGACCAGCGATGGCATCGATTAACGATAAATCCGACTAGCGATACATTTTAACGCAAAAATTTTGTCTCAAGCGCTAAAAAACCCGACCAACGCTATTCGTTCTGTTCGAGACGCATCCACTTTGGCCTAAGTGCGCCTCACTTGTCCCATGGGTGCCAGTGTTTACAAGCCAGCCAGCCACCGCTGTCACTTCCAAACATACAATTGGAACATTTCATATTATCACAGCCTTTGTAGTGATTGCACCTGCAAAATAAGTGACCATGGGCCCCAAGAAAGCTTCTAGTTCCAACCCTACAGCAAAAAGGGTGAAAATTACCATGGAGATGAAGAAAGAGATCATTGCTGAGTATGAAAGTGGAGTGCGTGTCTCCGAGCTGGTCAGGTTGTATAGTAAACCCCAATCAACCGTCGCTACTATTGTGGGCAAGAAAACGGCAATCAAGGAAGCTGTTCTTGCCAAAGGTGCAGCTATGTTTTCGAAACTGAGATCGTAAGTGATAGAAGATGTTGAGAGACTGTTATTGGTGTGGATGAACAAAAAACAAATAGCAGGAGATAGCATCTCTCAAGCAATCATATGTGAAAAGGCTAGTAAGTTGCATGACGATTTAATTAAAAAAATGCCAGCAACTAGTGGTGATGTGAGTGAATTTAAGGCCAGCAAAGGTTGGTTTGAGAGATTTAAGAAGTGTAGTGGCATTCATAGTGTGATAAGGCATGGTGAGGCTGCCAGTTCGGACCACAAAGCGGCTGAAAAATATGTGCAGGAATTCAAGGAGTACATAGACAGTGAAGAATTGAAACCTGAACAAGTGTTTAATTGTGATGAAACAGGCCTGTTTTGGAAGAAAATGCCAAGCAGGACGTACATTACTCAGGAGGAAAAGGCACTCCCAGAACATAAGCCAATGAAAGACAGGCTTACTCTGTTGATGTGTGCCAATGCTAGTAGTGATTGCAAAGTGAAGCCTTTATTGGTGTATCACTCTGAAACTCCCAGAGTGTTCAGGAAAAACATTGTCATCAAGGCTAATTTGTGTGTGCTGTGGAGGGCAAACAGTAAGGCATGGGTCACTAGGGACTTTTTCTATGACTGGTTACACCATGCATTTGCCCCCACTGTGAATAATTACCTAATTGAAAAGAAATTAGACCTTAAGTGCCTCCTGGTATTAGACAGTGGTCTTGGTCATCCTTCAGACTTGGCAGAGCGACTTTCTAGGGACATGAGCTTCATTAAGGTGAAGTTTTTGCCTCCTAATACCACTCCTCTCCTGCAGCCCATGGACCAGCAGGTCATTTCCAACTTCAAGAAACTGTACACAAAAGCTATGTTTGAAAGGTGCTTTGTAGTGACCTCAGAAACTCAACTGACTCTAAGAGAGTTTTGGAAAGATCACTTTAGCATCCTCAGTTGTGTAAACATTATAGGTAAGGCTTGGGAGGAAGTGATTAAGAGGACCTTGAACTCTGCTTGGAAAAAACTGTGGCCAGAATGTGTAGACAAAAGGGATTTTGAAGTGTTTGAGGCTAACCCTGAGAATCCTAAGCCAGTTGAGGAATCCATTGTGGCATTGGGGAAGTCCTTGGGGTTGGAGGTTAGTGGGGAGGATGTGGAAGAGTTGGTGGAGGAGGACAATGAAGAACTAACCACTGATGAGCTGCTAGATCATCTTCATCAGCATGAGGCCACACCTGAGGAAACTACTTCGGAGGATGGGATAGAGAAATTGAAGAAGTTGCCTACTTCTAAGATTAAGGAAATCTGTGCAATGTGGCTTAAAGTGCAAACCTTTATGGATGATAATCACCCTGACACAGCTACTGCAAGCCGTGTTGGCAACCTGTACACTGACAATGTTGTGAAACACTTTAGAAATGTCATAAAGGAACGGGAGGTACAGGCCTCTATGGACAGATATGTTGTGCGACAGAAGTCCAGTGACTCTGAAGCTGGTCCTAGTGGCATTAAAAGAACAAGGGAAGTAACCCCGGAAAAAGACTTGCTACCTCAAGTCCTAATGGAAGGGGATTCCCCTTCTAAACACTAAGAAGATCAACACTCTCTCCTCCTCCCATCCCATCAATCATCACCAGATCTTCAATAAAGGTAAGTGTCATGTAACTGTGCATGTCTTCTTCAGTTTGTGTGTATTAAAATTAATATTTCATGTGGTAAAATTTGTTTTTTCAATACTTTGGGGTGTCCTGCACGGATTAATTTGATTTCCATTATTTCTTGTAGGGAAAATTAACTCGACTAACGATAATTTCGATTAACGATGAGCTCTCAGGAACGGATTAATATCGCTGGTCGAGGGTCCACTGTATATATTATATTGGTCTCACAGGCCAAAGATGTTACTAGAAAAAGAAAAAAATAGAAAAGAAAAGAAAAAAGTATAAAAAAACAAAAAAAAAAATGCGATTTTGCGCAAGTCACTGATGTTACCGCCACTGGGTCAATTTGGGTCAACTTCCCGCCACTGTATCTCAGTAAGTACTGATGAGAATTTTTTTTTTGTTTTATTACCTTCACAAAAATATTATCTTTAATACTGTAAGAAAAAATAATTTTTTTTTTTTTTTTTTTTTTTTTTTTTTTTTAAAATTTCTTGGACACTGCGGCACCACTTCCAATTTTGGCCCTCTCCCAGACTTGTTCTCAGGGTCGCCCAAATTTAAAAAAAAAAAATTATTATTTCTTATGAAAAGAGAGAGAATCTTTTCACGATCATAAATGCACCAAAAGCATGAAATTTGGTGGAAAACTTACGGAATTATGCTCTCGCGAAGTTAACGATCTCGACGATGTTTACACATTGGCGATTTTGCCCACTTTGAGCCCTATTTTCGGCCAATTCCAGTGTACTAGTCGACAAAAATCATAACTATTTCACTAGAACTCCGTTTTTTCTATTGAATGAGTACAAGAAACCACCCATTTACTGATTTCAACTATCCAATACAGTGGTCAGAATTTAGCAATTTTGCCAATTTCACACAAATTTCAAAAGATGCCAATTTCCAAATAGGGTCCAGAATATTATTATTATAATCAAAAAGAAGCGCTAAGCCACAAGGGCTATACAGCGCTGCAGGGTAGGGAAGGAAGCGAGGGTATTGGGCGGCAGAAGGTAGGAGGGATGATCAGTAGGTTACAGAAAACAGTGGGGCAGGGGATAGTACGGGGGTAGAGGGTAGCAAGAGATTGAGGTAGAAAGGGCTGAAGGTATCAGAATTTGTGAAGTAAGTCAGTTGTTGTCAAAAAGTCAGTGAGAGAGTCCGGATGAAAGGTGGGTCCATCAGCGAGAAGGGAAGGTAAAGAGAGAGCAGCGGAGCGAAGACGACGACGGAGGTAAATTCTGCGTGCTCGTTGATAAAGTGGGCAGTCCAACAGAATGTGGCTGACTGATAATGGAGCCTGAGAATGCAATTCTCACAGACAGGAGCAGGGCGCCTCTCCATGAGATATCCATGAGTAAGACGAGTATGGCCAATGCGAAGACGGGAGTGAGTAGTCTCCGAACCTCGACACTGGTGATAAGAAGACGGCCAGTAACTTATACTCAGTTTAATAGATTGAAGTTTGTTACCAACCAGATTATTTATTTATTTATTTATTTACAATTCGAGCGCACATACAGAGGTACAAAAAAATACAGCTAAGAGCAGCATGCCAAAGCCACTTATACTATGCATAGCATTACAGGCTGGCTTAAAATTAACTTAAGATTAACTAAGCAATGATGAAATCGGTGATAAAACATTAATGTAAACAGATTACTATAAAGCACAAGTGAGTATTAAAAAGACAGGTCATATGGTTGCATGCATTGTTGTACATTCAGTCATATGGAGTATTCTGTTAGGTAGTGTATTTAAAAAATAATAAAGTTAGATTGGGTTTTAGGTTTAACATTTATGTGATATAATTGTGAGAAACATTTAAGATATACAATTTATAAGGTTCAGTTATTCAGTATTTATTTGGTTTTGGGTGAGTAAGTGATCTTTGAGAAGAGACTTGAATTTATAAACAGGTAGTGTTTCTTTTATATTTACAGGTAATGAATTCCAGATTTTAGGGCCTTTTATGTGCATTGAGTTTTTGCATAGTGTGAGATGGACACGAGGAACATCAAAGAGTGATCTGTGCCTTGTGTTATGGTCATGTGTTCTGTTGAGGTTGGCAAGGAGATGTTTGAGGGGAGGGTTAATATCAGAGTTAAGTGTTCTATGTATGTAATAGGTGCAGTAATAAGTATGGATGTTTTGTATGGTGAGTAGGTTTAGTGTATTGAATATTGGTGGAGTGTGCTGCCTGTAGTGAGAATTTGTTATCATTCTAACTGCAGCCTTTTGTTGGGTAATTAGTGGTCTGAGATGGTTAATTGTTGTTGAGCCCCATGCACAAATTCCATAGGTGAGATAGGGGTAAATAAGAGAGTGATATAGGGCCAGGAGGGCTGACTGTGGAGCATAGTACCGTATCTTTGATAGTATGCCTACAGTCTTGGAAATTTTCTTAGAAATTTGTTGTATATGTGTATGAAATTTGAGTCTATTATCAAGGTGGGAAGATATTGCAGCAAAATAGTCTGTAAATGGAATACATGTACCTCTATATGAAACTGGTAGGTCATGTACTGCTGACCGCGCAGCAGTGTCTGCCTGTTCATTGCCCTGTACATCAACATGACCAGGGACCCAACAAAAAACAATATCTTTATGCTTGGTCAAGGTGCAGCGTAGCCAAAGTTGGATACGGAGGACTAAGGGGTGAGGTGTATCAAATTTCTGTATATCCTGTAAAGCGCTAAGGGAGTCTGAGACAACCACAAATGATGACACAGACATAGCTGCAATACGGATAAGTGCTGCAAGGATGGCATACAATTCAGCAGTAAAAATACTAGCCGAAGATAGTAAATGCCCTTGTACGATGCTGTCCGGAAACAATGCTGTGAATCCTACGCCATCAGAAGACTTAGAGCCATCTGTGTACACAGCAGTGGCATGAAAATGAGAGTGGAAGTGATCAAGAAAAAGAGAGCGGGAAGCGACCACAGACAGTTGGGCTTTCGAGCAAGGGAGAGAGAAAGAACAGACTCGAACAGCTGGAACTTCCCAGGGGGGTAGGGAAAAGTGAGATGCTACATGAACATAGAAAGGTGGTAATTGAAGAGAAGACGAGCGAATGAAGGCAAAGAGAGAAGGGACGGAGTAAACAGGGGCGGCGAACAAATAAAGAATGTCTACTAATATCAGTGACCATTCTATAAATGGAAGGATTGCGGAGATCATGAGAGCGTACATAGTAGCGAAGGCAATGGGCATCACAGCGATCGGATAAGGATGGAACGTTCGCTTCTGCATAGAGGCTCTTAACAGGGGAAGAGTGAAAAGCACCAAAGCATAAATGTAATCCTTGGTGATGAATGGGGTAAAGGCTAGAGAGAGTAGCAGGAGATGCTACTGAATAGATTTGGTCACCATAATCAAGTTTCGATAAAACGAGGGTGGAATGTAGGCGAAGGAGGGTTCGACGATCAGCTCCCCTTGAAAGATGAGCAAGGGTTTTAAGAAGGTTCAGCCGGCTGTGACAAGTTGCCTTCAGAGAGGTAATGCGAGGTTTCCAGGATAACCTACGGTCAAAGAGAAGGCCCAGAAACTTGACTGTATCACGTTCAGGGATACAGGAGCCATAGAGGTACAAAAGATGATCGGAGATGACAGAGCGTCTAGTGAAAGTAATTTGGTGGGTTTTATTGCTGGAAAATTTAAATCCATGTGTGGTGGCCCAATTGGAAACACGGTCGACCGCATGCTGGAGAGAAACTGTAATGAGGTGACAGTCAGCACCTGCACAGGCAATAGCGATGTCATCAACATAGAGTGATGACCAAATATTTGATGGAAGACTAGAGGCCAAATCATTAATAGCAAGGAGTAAAAGTGTTGTGCTCAGAACACATCCCTGGGGGACAACTTCAGCTTGGATAAAGTCCGGGGAGAGCACATTTTTAACCCGAACACGGAAATGTCTATCAGTTAAAAAGTTCTTAAGGAAGGATGGTAGATTGCCTCGGAGGCCTAAGGAGTGGGCTTGGGCCAAAATATTATACCTCCAAGTTGTGTCATATGCCTTCTCAAGGTCAAAAAATATGGCAATAACTGAGTGGTTATTCGCAAAGGCATTACGAATATACGTATCCAAGCGTAATAAGGGGTCTATGGCAGAACGCCCCTTACGAAAGCCATATTGACGAGTGGAGAGACTGTCGTGTGTCTCTAAATACCACACTAAACGTCTATTTACCAGGCGTTCCATCACTTTGCAAACTGCACTGGTAAGAGCAATGGGACGACAGTGGGAGGCTTCATGTCCCGTAGTGCCTGGTTTGTGGAAAGGGAGAACAATGGCAGATTTCCACAGCTGTGGAAGAACTCCTCGTGACCAAATAAGATTGAAAAGGCGTAATAGGACTGCAATGGCTGACTGATGTAAATGGTGTAGCATATGAATATGAATGTCGTCGGGCCCAGCTGCCGACGATCGGCAAGCTGAGAGTGTTGCCTCCAGTTCTTGAAGTGTAAAGGGCACATTATACTGTTCTTCTCCGAGAGAAGGAAAGTCCCAGGGTGCTAACTCTCTGGCAGACTTTGAGGAAAGAAACGAGGGGCATAGATGGAGCCCCTGAGAAATACGGACCAGATGATTGCCAATTTCATTGGCAACATCTAGTGGCTTTGCTATATCAACACTGGCAACCCGCAGAACAGGAGCCGGGTCAGGAGAATATTTACCACTCAGTTTTCGTACTTTATTCCAGACTGCACTCATAGAGGAAGCAGAGGTGATGGTGGAGACATAATCTTGCCAGCAAGTGCATTTAGCGTCACGGATGACACGGCGAGCGATCGCACGCTTCTGCTTAAAATCAAGAAGTCTCTCCGTGGTTCTTTTGTACTGGTACCTGCCCCATGCAGCGCGTTTCAAACGTACTGCACGAGCACAAGCAGGAGACCACCAAGGCACGCATTTCTGAGAATGCCTGCCCGAAGTGTGGGGTATAGAATAAGAAGCTGCGATCGATGCAAGAGAGAGTGTGAGTCCGAGGTTCAAAATGGGTGTGAGTACCTGTATCTAAAACATGGAGGGGGTGGGTAGCAAGAAGAGCCTCTAACTGAATGCCACAGGAGTCACAGTGAGACCCCCCCCAGAGGAAATGATGGGCATTAAAATTGCCAAGTAACAGAATCGGTGGTGGTAATGACGAAACAAGAAAGGCAATATCCCGAATATATAATGCCCGAGAAGGAGAGAGATTTAAAGAACAGAGCGTATACCACCGATGCAAGTGGATACGCGCTGCTGTGTAATGCAGCAAAGTACGAACAAATATCTGGTGGTACGAAATATCAGTGCATAGAAGAAGGGCACTTTCATTAAAGGTCCCATCAGGAAAAGGATCTGAAGAATACAATAAGTTATAACCTGAGATGGGAGAGATAACAGCAGAGTGTAATTTTGGTTCCTGTAAGCAAACACCAACAGGGGAAAACTGGGAGAGTAAAATCTGAAGCTCACTCCGATTACCCGAGGCCGCATATATTCCACTGTAAATAGGCCATGATTGGCAATGATGAAGATACTTGAAATCCGCAGGTAAGGGTTCCTACGGACTAGAGGGGTTAGAAAAGTCCACATGCGGAGGCAGCGGAAAACGTTCAAGAAGCGAAGGAACGGTGCGCTGTGAAGAAAGGAGCTGCGCAGATGGAGGAGAGGATAGAGAAGGAACAGAGGGTGGATCAGTGTCCACTGATGGTTTGGTCTCTGCAATATATTCAGAGATTGCTTCAAGTGTTTCGGAATTCAGAGACGTCGTATGGGAGACAATATTGGAGATGGTAGGGGGAGGATGAGTAAAGATTGGAACCGTAATGGTCTGTACCAAGGTAGGGGGGGTCAAAAGGGTGGAGGGAACTGGAGAAGAAGCGTGAAAGGGGACAGAAGAGGCAGAAACCTGGGAGTGCAGAAGAGGAAGAACCTGGAGGGAACAGGGGAGATAGGTATAGTACGAGGAGGAGTGTGGAACCCTACACTTGTAACGAGCAGTGAGAGGGGGAAGAACTCGGTACAGAGACAGGGAAGGTAAAATGAGGAGGTGGAAGAAGGGAAGGAGGGGTTAAAGGACCTTTTTTTGACTTCTGAGAAGTAGAGGGATGATTGGGAGGAGGTGTCGTACGAGGTCTCGTCAATACTGAGGCTTGTGAGGGAGAACACAAAGAAGCGAGAACAGACTGAGGCGTTGAAGTAGGGACGTCTGAACCTAAGACAGCAAAAGAATTAGATACAGGAGTGACTATGGGAGAGGTAACCACAGAGGAGGTTGCAGAAGATGGGACCCCAGAAGTGGGGGGACGTTTTGAAACACGGGAATAAGAAACATGAGGTAGTCTTCCTTGGAGGCGGAGATGAGAAACTGCCATGGCATAAGGGAGACCTTCTGCTTCGTTAAGGTAACGGATTTCCCGCTCATTTAAGTAGACTTGGCAACGGCGAGAGTACGAAGGGTGAGCCTCATGACAATTAAGGCAAGAGGGAGGTCGATTGCAAGACGTATTAGAATGGTCATCGGCACCACAGACTGGGCATTCGGCTATGGATCTGCAATATTTCGCTGGATGGCCAAATCGCCAGCAATTTCTACACTGTTGCGGTGTAGGGATCACCTTTTGAACTTGTAACCGATGTCCTGCTACATAAACAGAGGATGGGAGTTCACGGCTGTCAAAAGTTAAACGAGCCACATTGCTTGGGTATCGTCTCCGCCCGCGGGCGGGAAGAACATAAGTGTCTACCTTGAGGATTGGGAGATCTTGGAGTTCCAACTGTTCAAGAATGTCATTGCCACATGTCTGGAAATTTTGTTGAACTATGGTATGGGGCAGAATGACGGTACCACTACAAGAATTGAGGGAATGATGTTTTTCAATAGTGACAGGAACAGTATCTATATAGGAAAGAAGAGAAAGATCATGAGCTTGGGTAGCATTCTGTACCGTGATGATGCGCATACCGCTCTTAAGAGCATGAAAAGAAATATCTTTACCAACATGGCGTAGGAGTGCCTTGCCAATACTGTGGTCGGAAAGATAGGTGATAAAGGAAGTCGGTCGTAAAGTGAAGAATTTAGTTCATTGTGCAGTCTGAAACTGAGCGTGGAAAGGGAGTGCAGGACGTGTCGATCTTTTCTGAGAAGAACAAGAAGATGGAGAATTATCATCAGCAGGTAAGTGTCATTGGCGTTTAGGCGTGGGACCAGAGTTGGTCCGACGTGGAATGGGCCGGCAATTCGAAAATTGCCGCACCGTAGAGGGAGAGGCCGGAAGCATAGTCAAAGGAGAATGGAGGTCAGATAAATCAAAGGAGTCAGTCGAGACCTCAGTACCTGAAGCAGGTGAGGAAACAGCACCGGCAAGAGGTACAGAGGCATGAGGAGTGTCCGAAGAGTGGTCCAAAGACGAGACAGGGTCAGAACGGGGTGCTGTATCAAGAAGGGGCCTGGGGGTACCAGGTTCATGGATTGGGTTCTCCATGGTTAGGTTACTTCTTTCTTTTTGTTTTTAAGAAAAAAAAAAGAAAGAAGAAAAGAAAATAAAAATAAAAAAAAGGAGGGACCGGGGAGGGATAGTTCCTAGGAGGAATGAAAGGGCCAGAAATCTCCCTCCGCACCCAAGAGGACCTCAGCACCGCAAGTAGCGTAGATGCAGCATGGAACCCGTGCCATACCCTACCCATCATGCCAGTAAACCAGCAATCCGGGATAGCAACCTCACATCTGCCAAGCTACCTCGGTGGACAAAAGAGAGGGTGGCCAGATATCCGCCACAAAGCATACCTCCTTTGGCCACCTCCCCCGGAATCCGAAAGGTGGCATCCAGAGATACACCCGTCGCCCGAAAGACACCCAAAGCCACTCTCCGGGATACCGGAGAGGATCGGGACATACCCAGGCGATCCAGATTCCACGGCAAACTACGCCACCGCAAAGAACCTCAACGGAATGGGATGGACCCTGGTACCCTTTCCCCTACCTAGGAACTAGCGCGCCTGTGGGAAAAATCCCAAAGGCCAAAAAGAGGAAGGGCAAAAGGGAGGGGTGGGGAGGGGGAGGAGGAAAGGGAAAAGGGGAGGATGGGATAGGGAAGGGGGGATTGGGAGGTAATTAGGTTTGGTCTGAGGAAGGAGACCGACAGGTCTAATTCCTCAGACCAAGAGCCTCTTCACCACGCCAAGGATCCCCCCTTGAAGAGGGGGTCCAGAATAAACAAGAAAGACATTCCTGGCACTAAAATAACATTTCCTCTGTTCATTAGTCATGTCCCCACACCCCTCTTACATTCTTTTGCTTTCCACTTTGAACTTTTATTCTCAGAAAAAATAGAAGATTTACTGTTATGCAGACTACTGCATTAGTGTAGAAATGGTATAAATAATATCAGTGCACTTGTGAAAGAATATTAGATTCACCGGTTGACGTGTATTGGACGCTTAGCATGATTTGTTTACTTTTGAACTTTGGTAATAATCGAACATTTCTGCTACCTTGAGCTCAATTTCGTGGCACTTTTCATTGTAAAACCAGTCAAAATCATCTCAATTTTTGTAATATGTCTTCCATTCTATAAAATGAGACCAGGAAAACTAGAATACAACAATAAATACCATACGGAAATACAGTGCAAAGTCGCTGTTTTAATCCAAAAACACGGTCAAAGTTTTTTTCTCATTACACACTGTGTGCTGCAGGATTTTTTTTTATACTGCACACTCTGACCACATAGACCCATTCTTTCATATGTAGGCCTACCAGCTTTCTCTCACTAGATTTGAGGGACCCTTAGACAGTCCAAATAGATCGACGTTCAAATTCGTAGTGCTCCAAAAGTAGATCTACTTTTTTTTACATATTTTCAAATATAACAAAAAAAAATGTAGATAAAAGTTTTTTTACACGTTTTCAAATGTAAAACAAAAAAAAAGATCTACATTTTTTTACATACTTTCAGATGTTGAAAAAACGTATATATACGTTTGGACCATTTAAGGGTTAATGCCACTAGGACCAGCTTGAGAGTCACTGGACCTCTGTCGCACAACAAATGTGTCCATAGAGCTCTGTACCTCCCGTTCCTTTACGATTTGTCTAAAATGGGCAATAGTATTGTCATTGTAATAGTCACCAGCATGGCTTGCAATAGCTGTGTTAGGGTGATTTTCATCCATAAAGGTTTGCAGTTCAACCCACTTTGCACATATTTCCTTAATTTTTGAAGTAGGCACGATGAAGTCCACAACTGGCATAGGTTTCTCAGGGTTAGCCCCAAACCCTTCAAAATCTTTCTTAATTTCCATACTAATTCTCACCCTTTTTGCCATAGGGTTTGCACTAGAATCTTTCTTGGGGCCCATGGTGACTTATTTTGCAGAAACAAGCACCAAAAACAGTGATAATTTGGAATGTACCGAATGTATCCTTAGATGTGCGCACACTGGCTGGCTTGTAAACACTGGCACACACGGGGCAGTTCAGGCGACATGTGGACACATCTCGTACGAATCGTATCAAATACCGGATTTTCAGTTGGATACCAAGGCAAAATGTTTGCACTAAAATGCATCGAATACAGTGGACCCCTGCATACCGATTTTAATCCGTGCAAGAGGGGTCATTGTTATGCGAAATAATCGGTATGCGAATGAATTTTCCCCATAAGAAATAATGGAAATCAAATTAATCCGTGCAAGACACCCAAAAGTATGAAAAAAAAATTTTTTACCACATGAAATGTTAATTTTAATACACACAAACTGAAAAAGGCATGCACACTTACATGACACTTACTTTTATTGAAGATCTGGTGATGATTGATGGGATGGGAGGAGGGGAGAGAGAGTGTTAGTGTTTAGAAGGGGAATCCCTTTCCATTAAGACTTGAGGTGTCGAGTCCTTTTCTGGGGTTACTTCCCTTCTTTTTTTAAAATGCCCTAGGCCCAGCTTCAGAGTCACTGGACTTCTTTGCACAACATATCTGTCCATATGGCCTGTACCTCTCGTTCCTTTATGACTTCCCTAAAGTGTTTTCACAACTTTGTCAGTGTACAGGTTGCCAACACGGCTTGCAATAGCTGTGTGAGGGTGATTTTCATCAAAAAAAGGTTTGCACTTCAACCCCACTTTGCAACATTTCCTTAATCTTTGTAGTAGGCAATTTCTTCAGTTTCTCTCTCCCCTCCCTGAACCAGTTTCCTCAGGTCTGGCCTCTTGCTGTTGAAGTTGATCTAATCAGCTCATCAGTGGTTAGTTTCTTCATTGTCCTCCCCACCAACTCTTCCACATCCTCCCCACTAACCTCCAACCCCAAGGACTTTCCCAATGCCACAATGGATTCCTCAACTGGCATAATCCTCTCAGGTTAGCCTCAAACCTTCAAAATCCCTTTTGTCTACACATTCTGGCCACAGTTTTTTTCCAAGCAGAGTTCAAGGTCTTCTTAGTCACTCCCTCCCAAGCCTTACCTATAAGGTTTTTCACAAATTTAGGATATTAAAATGCTCTCTCCAAAACTCTCTTAGAGTCAGTTGAGTTCTGAGGTCACTACAAAGCACCTTTCAAACAGAGCTTTTGTGTACAGTTTTTTGAAGTTTGCAATAACCTGCTGGTCCGGGCTCAGAGAAGAGTGGTATTAGGAGGCAAAACTTGATGTTAATGAGTTTCATGTTTCCCCCTAAAGTCGCTCTGCCACGTCTGTAGGATGACCAGGGGCATTGTCTAACACCAGGAGGGGGGGACTTAAGTTCTAATTTTCTTTTCAGTTAGGTAATCTTTCACATTGGGGGGAAATGCATGGTGTAACCAGTCATAGAAAAGTCCCTAGTGACCCATGCCTTACTGTTTGCCCTCCACAGCACACACAAATTTTCCTTTAGGACATTCTTTTGCCCGAACGCTCTGGGGTTTCAGGTGATACATAATAAAGGCTTAACTTTGCAATCACAGTAGCATTGGAACACATCAACAAAGTAAGCCTGTCTTTCATAGGCTTATGTCCTGGGAGTGCCTTTTCCTCCTGAGTAATGTAGGTCCCGCTTGGCATTTTTTTTTCCAAAACAGGCCTGTTTCATCACAATTAAACACTTGTTCAGGTTTCAGTCCTTCAGTCTCTATGTACTCCTTGAATTCATGCACATATTTTTCAAGCCGCTTTGTTTGGGCCGAACTGGCAGCCTCACCATGCCTTATCACACTATGTATGCCACTACGCTTCTTAAATCTCTCAAAACCAACCTTTGCTGGCCTTAAATTCACTCACATCAGCATAGTTGCAGGGATTTTTTTAATTTAAAACCTCATGCAACTTCCTAGCCTTTTCGCTTATGATCGCTTGAGAGACGTTATCCCCCTGCTAGCTGTTTTTCATTATATCCACAACCAATAAGAGTCTCTCAACATCTTCCATCACTTGCGATCTTTGTTTCGAAAACACAGTTAAAACCTTTGGCAAAAACAGCTTCCTCGATTGCCTTTTGGTGCCCACAATAGTAGCGATGGTTGATTGGGGTTTCTTGTACAATCTGACCAGGTCGGCGATACGAACTCCACTTTCATTCTTATCAATGATCTCTTTCTTCATTTCTATTGGAATTCTCACCCTTATTGGTGTAGGGTTGGCACTAGAAGCTTTCTTGGGGCCCATGGTCACTTATTTTCCAGAAACAGCACCGAAAACACTGTAATAATACGAAATATTCCGATTGTATGCTTGGATGTTACCGCGGAGGCTGGCTGGTAAACAATGGCACGGGCGGCACATGTGAGGCTGGCTGAGGACGCACACTGGACGCGTCTCGGACGAAAATCTCTGAGCGGGTTTTTAAGCGGTATGCGAGGCAAAATTTTTGCGATTAAAGCAAGCGGTATGCGGATTAATCGTTATGTGATGCCATCGGTATGCGGGGGTCCACTGTACTGGATTTATCGAATACCGATGCCATCGAATACCGGGGGTCCATTGTATTATTATTATTAACCCTTAAACGGTCCAAACAGATCGACGTTCAAATTCGTAGTGCTACAAAAGTAGATCTACCTTTTTTTATATATTTTCAAATATAACAAAAAAATGTAGATAAAAGTTTTTTTACACGTTTTCAATTGTAAAACAAAAAAAAAAGATCTACATTTTTTTACATACTTTCAGATGTTGAAAAAGCGTATATATACGTTTGGACCGTTTAAGGGTTAATTTGTATTTATTATTGTTAATATTATTATTGTTATTATTATTATTATTATTAATTTGTATTTAGTATTATTATTATTATTATTATTACAGGTCCGCCATCACAAATCCGGCAATCAGTTATTTGGTTCCTTCAGTTATTCGGCACTAATTTCGGCTAGCATAATTTCAAATTTCCAGGGTCGCCACACCAAGCTGCTGGTACTGTTTGGTGGCGCTACTTACTGCATCAGTCATTCTAATTTCTTTTTCTCCATTTATTGTTATAACCTGCTTACTTTTAGCCCTAGCCATGGTTCCAATGAATAAAAAATGCTTTTCGTTGTGTAAAGCACCTACACAGTACATTGTCCATTAAAGATAAGGTGGCTTTCAAGCCACTGTCGTTTGCCATGAGCTCAGTCTCGTGATGCAGGGGAATACGCTTTATTATTATGCTAATATCAACACTACAGCTTATTGCCTATCACAATTGATCTAATATGACATAATAAATAATATAAATAACATAAACATGTTAAATACTCCAGAATGAATAATATTTGGTATAATACCGAGCATTTCGGCAGAGGTATGAAGAGGACATGGGATACAAGTACCATTCTCCTATCCCTGTCTTGGGGGCTTATATTAGAGAAAACGGAGTGTAGCACAGGGTTAACTGTGATATACACTCGTACTGCACCATAAAACTGAAACAAAAAAGCTATTTCCTCTTCATAGATTATCACACATAGCAGCATGTGCGTGGAGAACCTAGGATAACCGAAAAAAGTCAGACAAAGTGGCTTATTTCTAGTACCTGGCTTGGGTTAGCCATACATGAATTTTGGTAAATATTCAATTCCCAGCCAGGGTAGAAACATTGGGTGTGTTTCTTTACACCTGTTATCTATGTTCACCCATCTATAAATGGGTACCTGGGTATTAGTTGATTGGTGTGGGTGTTATCCTGGGACACTGACCAAATTTGCTTGATATACTCAGCATAACAAGCGGCTTTCTATATAGTAGTATGTCACTGATGTCAGCTAGGCCCGTATACCTTGTACATGTACGTGTAGTAAATAAAGATATTATTATTATTATATTATTATTTTTTTTTTTTTTTCAACAAGTCGGCCGTCTCCCACCGAGGCAGGGTGACCCAAAAAAGAAAGAAAATCCCCAAAAAGAAAATACTTTCATCATCATTCAACACTTTCACCACACTCGCACATTATCACTGTTTTTGCAGAGGTGCTCAGAATACAACAGTCTAGAAGCATACACATATAAAGATACACAACATATCCCTCCAAACTGCCAATATCCCAAACCCCTCCTTTAAAGTGCAGGCATTGTACTTCCCATTTCCAGGACTCAAGTCCGACTATATGAAAATAACCGGTTTCCCTGAATCCCTTCACTAATATTACCTGCTCACACTCCAACAGATCGTCAGGTCCCAAGTACCATTCGTCTCCATTCACTCCTATCTAACACGCTCACGCACGCTTGCTGGAAGTCCAAGCCCTTACCCACAAAACCTCCTTTACCCCCTCTCTCCAACCCTTTCGAGGACGACCCCTACCCCGCCTTCCTTCCCCTATAGATTTATATGCTTTCCATGTCATTCTACTTTGATCCATTCTCTCTAAATGACCAAACCACCTCAACAACCCCTCTTCTGCCCTCTGACTAATACTTTTATTAACTCCACACCTTCTCCTAATTTCCACACTCCGAATTTTCTGCATAATATTTACACCACACATTGCCCTTAAACAGGACATCTCCACTGCCTCCAACCGTCTCCTCGCTGCTGCATTTACCACCCAAGCTTCACACCCATATAAGAGTGTTGGTACTACTTACTATACTTTCATACATTCCCTTCTTTGCCTCCATAGATAACGTTTTTTGACTCCACATATACCTCAATGCACCACTCACCTTTTTTCCCTCATCAATTCTAATGATTAACCTCATCCTTCATAAATCCATCCGCCGACACGTCAACTCCCAAGTATCTGAAAACATTCACTTCGTCCATACTCCTCCCCAATTTGATATCCAATTTTTCTTTATCTAAATCATTTGACACCCTCATCACCTTACTCTTTTCTATGTTCACTTTCAACTTTCTACCTTTACACACATTCCCAAACTCATCCACTAACCTTTGCAATTTTTCTTTAGAATCTCCCATAAGCACAGTATCATCAGCAAAAAGTAACTGTGTCAATTCCCATTTTGAATTTGATTCCCCATAATTTAATCCCACCCCTCTCCCAAACACCCTAGCATTTACTTCCTTTACAACCCCATCTATAAATATATTAAACAACCATGGTGACATTACACATCCCTGTCTAAGACCTACTTTTACCGGAAGTAGTCTCCCTCTCTTCTACACACCCTAACCTGAGCCTCACTATCCTCATAAATACTCTTTACAGCATTTAATAACTTACCACCTATTCCATATACTTGCAACATCTGCCACATTGCTCCTCTATCCACTCTATCATATGCCTTTTCTAAATCCATAAATGCAATAAAAACTTCCCTATCTTTATCTAAATACTGTTCACATATATGCTTCAATGTAAACACCTGATCTACACATCCCCTACCCACTCTAAAACCTCCTTGCTCATCCGCAATCCTACATTCTGTCTTACCTCTAATTCTTTCAATTATAACCCTACCGTACACTTTTCCTGGTATACTCAGTAAGCTTATTCCTCTATAATTTTTACAGTCTCTTTTGTCCCCTTTCCCTTTATATAAAGGGACTATACATGCTCTCTGCCAATCCCTAGGTACCTTCCCCTCTTTCATACATTTATTAAACAAAAGTACCAACCACTCCAACACTATATCCCCCCCTGCTTTTAACATTTCTGTCATGATCCCATCAGTTCCAGCTGCTTTACCCCCTTTCATTTTACGTAATGCCTCACGTACCTCCCCCACACTTACATTCTGCTCTTCTTCACTCCTAAAAGATGGTATACCTCCCTGACCAGTGCATGAAATTACTGCCTCTGTTTCTTCCTTAACATTTAAAAGTTCCTCAAAATATTCTCGCCATCTACCCAATACCTCCATCTCCCCATCTACTAACTCCCCTACTCTGTTTTTAACTGACAAATCCATATTTTCCCTAGCTTTCTTAACTTGTTTAACTCACTCCAAAATTTTTTCTTATTTTCATTAAAATTTCTTGACAGTGCCTCTCCCACTCTATCATCTGCTCTCCTTTTGCACTCTCTCACCACTCTCTTTACCTTTCTTTTACTCTCCATATACTCTGCTCTTCTTTAAACACTTCTGCTTTGTAAAAACCTCTCATAAGCTACCTTTTTCTCTTTTATCACACCCTTTACTTCATCATTCCACCAATCACTCCTCTTTCCTCCTGCCCCCACCCTCCTATAACCACAAACTTCTGACCCACATTCTAATACTGCATTTTTAAAACTATTCCAACCCTCTTCAACCCCCCCACTACTCATCTTTGCACTAGCCCACCTTTCTGCCAATAGTCGCTTATATCTCACCCGAACTTCCTCCTCCCTTAGTTTATACACTTTCACCTCCCTCTTACTTGTTGTTGCCACCTTCCTCTTTTCCCATCTACCTCTTACTCTAACTGTAGCTACAACTAAATAATGATCCGATATATCAGTTGCCCAAATTATTATTATTATTATTATATTATTATATTATTATTATTATTATTTTCTCAGTTGTTTGTTGGGATATCTTACTGAAACTTGGGCAATGTATGATGGAAAGATACTTCTTAACGTACACCAAAAATGAAAGAAATCAGACCATAAATAGCGGAGTTCACTTCTCAGCCATTAGCTTCCGCTTAGCGGTATATTTTTGTATGTTTTTTATGGGCAGTGGGCAATATCCTCGTCGCAAGACAAAAAAAAATCACTGTACAGTGGTACACGGTAAGACCACAGTACCACTGCAAGAATTAAGAGTAGCGTGCTTACAAACAGTGATTGGTATGTTATCTGTGGAAGCGATGCAGGAGAGAGCATGAGGTCTTTCTGAATTCTGTACAGTTACGAGACGCACACCGCTTCAGAGAGTATGGAAGGATATATTTTGCCCAGTGTGCTGTAAGAGTTTTACCAATTCCATGATCAGAAAGATAATCCATTTAAGATGTCATTTGTAAAGAAAAGAATTTTGTCCATTGCATACTCGTTAGTCTGGTACGCAAAGGTAGCGAGTGTCGTGTAGGTCATTTTTGAGCGGTCATTGATGAATTGTTGTCAGTAGGTTGTCTTGGAAGCTTAGGAGTAGTACCGCGAGCAGTCTGACCTGAGGGAGGTGGGTGATCCAAAAACTGTCGCACTGTATTTAGGGAAGCCGGACACATTGTGAAAGGCATACTAGAAGCAGCAGCAAGAATAGTAACGGGTGATGCTGCAGCACCTAAAGCAGGTGATGGAGTGTCACTGGCAGAAGGTACAGGGGGTATGAAGAGAGTCGAGAGAATGGTCCAATAGCAAAGAACAGGGTGTGGGATCAGAATGGGGCCTGGGAGGAGGAAGGGTTTCACTGGACGAAGACTCCATAGTAATAGGTGCATCTTCTGTGATATCTCCTTTCTTGTTATTTTAAGAAAAAAAAAAAGAAAGGAAAAAGAAAAGAGGACAGCGGAGGGACAGTCGCTAGGAGGCATGGAGGGGCCGAATGCTCCTCCCCTCATCCGAGAGGGCCTCAAGCCCACCAGTGATGAAGATGCAGCATGGAACCCATGCCATGCCCTACCCTTCACGCCAGTAAACCAGCACTCCGGGATAGCAGACTCACATCTGCCAAGCTACTTCGGTGGACTAAAGAAAGGGCATTTGGAAACCCGCCACAAAGCATACCCCCTTCAACCGTCACTTCCCAGAACTGACAGGCAGCTTCCAGAGGTACATCCATTACCCAAAGGGCACCCCGCCCTTTTCCCGGAAATCCAGGAAGGGAGCAGGGCACCTTCAGACAATTCAGATTTCACGGCAAACCACACCACCCCTGAGGGACCTCACGGAGTGGGATGAACCCCGGCACACTAGCCCCTACCTAGAAACTGTAATGCCAGAGGGGAGGACCCCAGAGGCTACAAACGGGATGGAAAACAAGGGGAGGGTGGGGAGAGGAGAGGATAGGGGAAAAAAAGGGGAGTATAGGGAGGGTGGGGTAGGGAAGGGAGGATTGGGGGGTAATTAGGTTCAGTCAGAGGAAGAAGACCAAGAGGTCCAATTCCTCAGACCAATAGCCTCTTTACTGCTGCAAGGAGCCTCCCTTAAAGAGGTTCCTGAAATGAGCTTGAACACTTGCTGCTTTTTTGACTGGCCCCAGCAAAAATGTGAGATTTAGCAGTTTCACTCTCTAGAACATAAATGCCAGTAAACAGGATTTTGTGACAGCAGTCATTATGAAGATTTACTGATTAACATTTTCTTTTGGTAGCAGATCACATAGGGTGCTTTTCAATTAGTCTGTTCAGTGGTGTAGGTATGACTGCAGATATTCTTTGTGATAGTGCTAAATATAAAAGATGTTTAAGGGCATTCAACTTGTAACAAGATGACTTGCATTGATATGCCATTTGTTAATTTCTGCAACTTAGTACACTACTCACCTAGTAAAAAATATGTGCCTGTTATATAGTTACAATTACGATGTTTATATTATTTTACATTACAATTGTGAAAGAGCAGTTTTTCATTCCCTAATAAAAGGTTTTCTTATAATTCCTTAAACATGTGGTCTGTTTTTTACAGGTTGGGATTTAAAGATCTGCCACAATCTGTAGCATTCTTCAGTGGTGTTGATATAGATAAGGTGCTACGGAAGGAGCCCCAGAATGACTGTGTCACACCCTCGAACCCTGAAGGTTTATTGAAGGGCTATGGTATACCACCTGGTGTCACACTTGACATACAACAGATCTTGCAGGCAACAAATGGAAAATTGAATAAGTATTAAAATCTTAAGTATAACTAAAAATGTTTTTTATTGACATATGTATCTGGAAATAAGCTAGCTAACAAATTTCACAATGTGTGTCCTGTTGGGCAATTATGCATGCAGAATCTTAGTCTTATTTTATACTATTTTCATTTCCTCAGTGTGATGGTTAAGGATGAAGAATAATAAAGGCACAATACCATGACTGCAACAACACACAAATAACCCTCAAATGGGAGAATGAAGTTTAAGATGTTTCAGTCCAACTTGGACCATTAACCCTTTGACTGTTTCGGTTGTATATATACGTCTTACGAGCCACTGTGTTTGACGTAAATACAGTGGACCCCCGCATAACGATGGCATCACATAGCGATTATTTCGCATACCGCTTACTTTAATTGCAAAAATTTTGCCTCACATACCGCTTAAAAACCCGCTTACCGATTTTCGTCCGAGACGCGTCCAATGTGCGGCCTGAGCCACGCTCACATGTTCCGCCGGTGGCATTGTTTACCAGCCAGCCTCCGCGGTAACATCCAAGCATACAATCGGAATATTTCGTATTATTACAGTGTTTTCGGTGCTTTTTCTGGAAAATAAGTGACCATGGCCCCAAGAAAGCTTCTAGTGCCAACCCTACAGCAATAAGGGTGAGAATTACAATAGAGATGAAGAAAAAGATCATTGATAAGTATGAAAGTGGAGTGCATGTCTCCGAGCTGGCCAGGTTGTATAATAAACCCCAATCAACCATCGCTACTATTGGTGGTACAGCTGCTGCTGCTGCTGCACTGTCAGCTGCTGCTGCTGCTGCACTGTCAGCTGCTGCTGCTGCTGTAGCACCGTTGTTGGTGTGGCTTATTGAAATACCAAGAAACAATTAACCCCAGAGGATTTGCCACCCAGGATAACCCAAAAAAGTCAGTGTCATCGAAGACTGTCTAACTTATTTCCATTGGGGTCCTTAATCTTGTCTCCCAGGATGCAACCCACACAAGTCGACTAACACCCAGGTGAACAGGGAAAAATGCCTGGAACTAGTGCTCATATTGGTGAATTTAAAGCCAGCAAAGGTTGGTTTGAGAGATTTAAGAATCGTAGTGGCATACACAGTGTGATAAGGCCTGTTCTGGAAGAAAATGCCAAACAGGACCTACAGTACTCAGGAGGAAAGGCACTCCCAGGACACAGTGTCTCATCAGTCATTGCTGCATCTTCAATAAAGGTAAGTGTCATTTATTCTTCATTTAGTAGACTAGTACATGCACAATATATACTGTGCATGTACTACTCTACTATTGTGCATGTATCCTTCTCTTTGTCTGTGGGAAAATGTATATTTCATGTGGTAAAATTTTTTTTTTCATACTTTTGGGTGTCTTGCATGGATTAATTTGATTTCCATTATTTCTTATGGGGAAAATTCATTCACATTGCGATTATTTCGCATAACAATTACCCCTCTTGCACGGATTAAAATCGTTAACCGGGGGTCCACTGTATACTCAAAAATTCTAGTGGCTTCAGATCAAGTAGGAGAAAGTTGGTAGGCCCATATGAGAGAGAATGGGTCTGTGTGGTCAGTGTGCACCATATATAAAAAAAAAAATCCTGCAGCACGCAGTGCATGAGAAAAAAAACTGACTGTGTTCTTGGATTAAAATCCCGATTTTGTGGTGTATTTTTGTATAGTATTAATGGTTGTATTCTCATTTTCTTGGTCTCATTCAATAGAATGGAAAACATATTATAGAAGTAGATGCGATTTTTATTTTATTTTTAGTAATTTTAGCACACATACAGAGGTACAAAAAAATACAGGTAAGAGCAGCATGCCAAAGCCACTTATATGCATAGCATTACGGGCTGGCTTAAAATTAACTTAAGATTAACTAAGCAATGATGAAATCAGTGATAAAACATTATTGTAAACAGATAACTATAAAGCACAAATGAGTATTACAAAGATAGGTCATATGCTTTGCTGTACATTCAGTCGAATGGAGTATTCTGTTAGGTAGTGTATTTAAAAAAAATAACAAAGTTAGATTGGGTCCTAGGTTTAACATTTGTGTGATATAATTGTGAGTAACATTTAGGATATACAATTTATAAGGTTCAGTTATTCAGTATTTATTTGGTTTTGAGTGAGTAAGTGATCTTTGAGAAGAGACTTGAATTTATAAACAGGTAGTGTTTCTTTTATATTTACAGGTAATGAATTCCAGATTTAAGGCCTTTTATGTGATCTGTGCCTTGTGTTATGGTCATGTGTTCTGTTGAGGTTGGCAAGGAGATGTTTGAGGGGAGGGTTAATATCAGAGTTAAGTGTTCTATGTATGTAATAGGTGCAGTAATAAGTATGGATGTTTTGTATGGTGAGTAGGTTGAGTGTTTTGAATATTGGTGGAGTGTGCTGCCTGTAGTGAGAATTTGTTATCATTCTAACTGCAGCCTTTTGTTGGGTAATTAGTGGTCTGAGATGGTTAATTGTTGTTGAGCCCCATGCACAAATTCCATAGGTGAGATAGGGGTAAATAAGAGAGTGATAAAGGGCCAGGAGGGCTGACTGTGGAACATAGTACCGTATCTTTGATAGTATGCCTACAGTCTTGGAAATTTTCTTAGAAATTTGTTGTATATGTGTATGAAATTTGAGTATATTATCAAGGTGGATTCCTAAGAATTTTCCCTCTGTTAGCTTTGTGATAGGTGATCTGTTTATCGTTATGTTAAGAGGTACATCTGTAGCTCTGTTTCGAAACTGAATGAAGTAGGTTTTGTCAATGTTTAGTGTAAGTTTGTTAGTCCTCATCCAGGTAGATATTTTCTGTAATTCGGTGTTTACAGTATTGGCTAGCGTGACTGGGCTCGGGTGAGAGAAGACGTATGTAGTGTCATCTGCAAAAAGTGTGGGTTTGAGTAATTGCGAAGCATTTGGTAGGTCATTTATGTATAGGAGAAAGAGAAGAGGGCCAAGGACACTTCCCTGTGGGACACCAACTGTAATTGGTTGAGCGGAAGAGCTTTAAATGGAGCTCAAAGTAGGGGAAATGTTTGATTTTTACCGATGTTCAAAAGTAAATAAATGATGTCATTGTCCAATAAATGTCCAAGTAGCCATTCTAATATGCAGTCATGAATGGGTTGACATTATTTATACAATTATTACAATATTGCAGTAGTCTACATAACAGTAAATCTATTTTTTGTTTGAATAAAAATTCAAAATAGAAAACAGGAGTAATATCAGAGGGGCCTGGAGATGTGACTGATAAACAAAGAAAATGTTATTTTAGAGCCAGGAATATCTGCCTTGTTCATTCTGGACCCTATTTTGAAATTGGCACATTTTTTAATTTGCATGAAATTGGCCAAATTGCAAATTTCTGACCACGTTATTGGGTAGTTGAAACCGGTAAATGGGCAGTTTCTTGTACTCAATCAATAGAAAAAATGGAGCTCTGAAGAAATAGCTATGAGTTTGGTCGACTGGAACAGTGGAATTAGCCAAAAATAGGGCTCAAAGTGGGCAATATTGCCGATTTGTAAATATCGCCAAGGTCACTAAATTCGTGAGAGCGTAATTCTCTATCATTTCATAGTAATTTTTTTTTTTTTTTTTTTCAAAAATTTTTCGACACCAGAAGACACCTCAGGAGTTAGGGTTTCGACAGTCAAGGGGTTAAACTGTCCAAACATAGATCTACGTTCACTCACTTAGCACTCCGAATATTTTGAAAAAAAAAATAAATGAAGAGTGCATTTTTCTACGTTATAGGATATCTCAGTACTTATTGAGATATAAGCCCATGAAGTTGGCGCTGGATGCTCACCTGACAGCAACATTGACTCCTGTCGCTTGCAGAAGTGTTGCCGACATACCTTTTTTCTCATTTTTATTTTAATTTATGTATTTTTTATGTTCTGATAATTACAGTTTATAATAGTCCTTGTGATTTCATAGCCAATCTTTGTTATGACACTAATATTAAGTACTGAAATAGTACTCAGTCACAATCACACTGATAGGTGAACATTTTCACTTGCCTAGGTCATTTACTATTGTCTAGAAATATATACAAAGCATTTATAGGTCCCAGCAATGTTTCAGACATGCTGGAGTATACCTTAAAGCTTTGTGTTATGACAAGTGTCAGTAAACTATTGATAGGCAGCGACACTTGATGAATGTGCACTCGGGGAACCCTTGCTTTGTTTTCACTGTTATACACAAACTGTCTGTCTAGCTCTGCTTATCTGTCTAACCCTGCTTATCTGTCTTTCTGTCTGCCTGTGTGTGCCTGGAGTATATATGACACTCCTTAAAGAAAGATGTTATGACACATGTCAGTAAAAACTGTTGACAGCCCAGTGACACTTGATAAATGTGCACTGCTCCACCTAACCCTCACTCTATTTGTTTTCACTGTTGCACACAAACATGTCTATCTGTCTAGCCCCACTTATCTGTCTTTCTGTTTGCCTGTCTTTCCGTCTGCTTGTCTGTCTCAGGGAGCGGCTAGTAAAACTTTTGGTTTACAAGCCGCTCCCTGATTCCTCAGCAAGTAAAAATGCATATTGCGTCAATGTCTTATATCTACAAGCACAGTATAGCAATTTGCCTGGAATTTTTGGGTTATCCTAGGTAATTTACACTATGTATAATAATTGTACTTGTGTGTACATGTGAGAGGCAAAGATATAGATAGACAGATATAGACAGGTAGACAGAGATACTGGCAGAGAGCCAGAAACAGCCAAAGTCAGCCAACCTATCGAATACATAAGAAAGAAGGAACACTGCAGTAGGTCTACTGGCCCATGCAAGACACGTCCATGTCACCCCCCCCCCCCCCCCCCGGCTTAGACCAATGACTCACCTAGTCAGGTCACATCCAATGAAGGAAGGAGCATGACATTAGACCTAGTAGCACAAGCTAGTCAGGTCCAACTCACACCCATTCAAGTATTTATCTAACCCATTTTTACTTTCTTCTTAAGAGGGGAGTGTTATTGCAACATGACATCAGTAAATCCCTGGTGTTTGCCATGCTATTTACTCTAGCTGGTGCTCCCACAAGGTACTAAGTGGTCCCAGATTTTTTTAACCCTTTGACTGTTTCGGTCATATATATACGTCTTACGAACCACCGTGTTTGATGTATTAAAACGCATAAATTCTAGCAGCTTCAAGTCAAGCAGGAGGTAGGTCCACATGTGAGAGAATGGGTTTCTTTGGTCAGTGTGCACCATATAAAAAAAAATCGGGGAGCCAGTGGTGCATTGTGGGAATGCCATTTCAATAGTCCTTGTTCAGCATGCCTAGCGGTAAGAAATATGTGGAAATTTGGGACTCCCCGGCAAATCTGGGACTCTACTCTTCCCAAGTGATGCTCTAACACAGATGGAAGTGTCAGTGAAGATCAGTTTCATGGTTTTGAGGAGTTTGTGACCAAAAGCAATGCCCAGGATACCAGAAGAATGAAGGAGAATGAAGGAGAAGGAAGACTGAAGGAGAGAGAGAATGAGGGAGAAAGATAATTAGATAGGATGGAGGGGAAGGGAGCATCCAACCCCATTGTTTTGACAGGCAGTAAGGGGAGTGAGTATGAGACAATATGTCATTTTGACAGCTGCCGACCCTGAATCAAAACAATTAGAAGCGAAGAATGAAGGAGAATGAAGAATGAAGGAGAAGGAATAATGAAGGAGAAAGAGAGAGAATGAGGGAGAAAGATAATTAGATAGGATGGAGGGGAAGCAGCATCCGACCCCATTGTTTTGACAGGCAGTAGGGGGAGTGAGTATGAGACAATATGTCATTTTGACAGCTGCCGACCCTGACTTAAAACAATTAGAAGCAAAGAATGAAGGAGAATGAAGAATGAAGGAGAATTAAAAATGAAGAATGAAGGAGAAGGAAGAATGAAGGAGAGAGAGAGAGAATGAGGGAGAAAGATAATTAGATAGGATGGAGGGGAAGGGAGCATCCAACCCCATTGTTTTGACAGGCAGTAAGGGGAGTGAGTATGAGACAATATGTCATTTTGACAGCTGCCGACCCTGAATCAAAACAGTTAGAAGCGAAGAATGAAGGAGAAGGAATAATGAAGGAGAAAGAGAGAGAATGAGGGAGAAAGATAATTAGATAGGATGGAGGGGAAGCAGCATCCGACCCCATTTTTTTGACAGGCAGTAGGGGAAGTGAGTATGAGACAATATGTCATTTTGACAGCTGCCGACCCTGACTCAAAACAATTAGAAGCAAAGAATGAAGGAGAATAAAGAATGAAGGAGAAGGAAGAATGAAGGAGAAAGAGAGAGAATGAGGGAGAAAGATAATTAGATAGGGTGGAGGGGAAGCGAGCATCTGACCCCATTGTTTTGACAGGCAGTAGGGGGAGTGAGTAATGAGACAATATGTCATTTTGACAACTGACTCAAAACAATTAGAAGCCACACACTCACACACAAGACAGGCTTGCTGAATGATGATAATAGAAGTTATATGAAAGTATCCAGTGACTAAATATGTGTATATATATTATAGAAACCAGAAGGAAGAAGGGAAGGCAGGAAGGAAGGACGAGATGGAAGGAAGGACGAGATGAAAGGAAGGAAAAAAGTAAGGAATGAAGGTAGGAGAGGAAGGTAGGAAGGAAGGAATGATGACATGACCATTTACCTAGGATAACTACGTAACACAACTGCCTGCTAATGCCCACAAAATTGCAGACTCACTCATTTTATGTGTAAGGGGTGTAAAACACCATTGTGTATAAAACCATGTTTCAAAGAGTTCCACAAGCTTCAGAACTTCTAGGAACATGTCCAGTGACTGTACATTAGTATATACAGTAGGGCCCCACTTATACGGCGGGTTAAGTTCCAGGCTGTCACCGGAAAGCAGACATCTCCGGATGGCAGAACGGCATTTTTTTCCATTTATAAATGCATATAAATGCCAGACAACAAGTTTACACTAAATTATATTAAGTTAGTAATAGAACTAGGCATTAAAAACACACAAAGTAAAATACATTCACAGTAAATTCATTACTTATCTTAAAGTATTTGTAATCTTAATGTAGGGAGAGAGGTGAGTAGTACTTATTTGTAGGAAGTCAGGTGTAGGTAGCCCTGGCTCCCCGTCTCATACTTAATATACAATATTTAAAACATCCCAGAGAGGTAAAATACACATACAGTACACTCATTATTTACCTTAAAATATGTGTAGTCTTAATATAGTAAGAGAGGTTAGTAGTATTTATTTGTAGGAAGGCATTGTAGGTAGCCGGTAGGTGTAGCCCACCTGGGCTACACCTACCGGCTACCTACACTGTGGGCCAGAGCCATATTATTAACATCGACATGCCTTGTTCACTGAATTTAATCATTTCTAACAACTACCTTTAGATGCCATCATAAACGAAGGTAGAAGTAATGAATAATTCATGCTAAAAATTGTAAACAAAAGCGGAGTGAGGGAGTGGCTGGACCAAACGCAGATTCATAAACGTTTTCTCTGATGGCTGAGCAGAGAAAACGTAATGTTGTCCCTCCACCCGGCTACTACACAGGTCCACAAGTATTATTATCAGAGCACACATAAAATATGCAATAAATGCCAGATAACAAGTTTACACTAACTTATATTAAGTTAGCAATAGAAATAGGCATTAAACACAATAAAAGGTAAGATACACACAGAGTACACTTATTACTTACCTTAAAATATTAATATTAATATGCGAGAGGTGAGTGGCAGGGTGTTTATTGAATAAACTCAGAATGGCACACCATCATCCTCTAACTTGGCACTTAGGGCAAGAGTTTTACGACTTCTCTTTTTATCACAGCTAATCTTAGACGCCATCGTCAATGAGAGCCAACTAGTTAACGAAAGAGTAAACGAGAGAGAACAAGATACAGAGTTGAGACAATGTAAGAACACAAACTGAACAGGTAGTGGGCAATCACTTGGTCAGGTGAAATAAATGCGTATTAATATGTGTCTACTTTTAGTTCATTCACATACGTTTGTAAGAGTTTGTAATACATTTACCTCAATATTTTTTTATTATAATAATAATTACCTCACAATACAAATACTCTTACATTGTGTACAAGTTGTACAAGTTAGTTCAGAATAAACAAACAGCAACACACCATTTTTAGAGTGAATGAAGATATTAATAATAATAATAATAATAATAATAATAATAATATATTATTATTATTATTATTATTATTATTATTATTATTATTAATAAAAAGCACTAAACCCACAAGGGTCATGAATTGCTATATATAGAGTAAAGGCATACAAAAAGAATATTTTTCCACAGTTATCCCCCAGTTTGACTAGAGAAAACATAATTCTTCCGACACTACCTACACAGCTGCTTTGTAAACAAGTCTCATATTTACATCAATTTTTATTCTGTGAGTGTATGTATCATGTTTATATGCTATGTAATGGGTTTCATATATAATTTTGAGGAAACTTTAATAGATGGATTAATGAAAATGCCTATATTGATGTAAAACAAGACATTTAGTGTGCCCAAGAGTGATTATTATTACGTAGTATTGGAGTCATGAGTAAAGAGAGACTTAGTGGTTTTAATGTGTACCTGCACACCAGCACAGTGTGTAAGTATATTTAGGTACAGGTACACATAAGTATAATTATCAGAGTACATATAAAATATGCTGTAACTTTAAAACACTTGAAATTTTGGAAAGTTTCCTGACATAATAGATGTGGTTATGGAAAATGTAAACAAACCGGGTGGGGGGCACCGTATTTGAAAGACCATTTCCCATATAGCAAATTTTGGTCATGATTTGACACCGCCGTATTAGCGGAACGCCGTAAGGCGAAATGCCATAAAGCGGGGCCTTATTGTATATTATAAAACAATAGTAATAAAAAAAATTTTGTATTTGTTTGTGTAAACAAGTTTTGTAAACAATATATTGATAATTATGTTTGTGCGCTTATTGTGTTGTATACAACGAGTGTATATATGTACATTGCACCTTACTTTGGACTCACAGGCCACATAAGTTATGTGAAAAAATAAAATAGTGAAAAAAACAAGAAACCTTCGAATACAAGTAAACCAAAGCATACCGGGTGAGTGGCAGTTGCCGCTGTTGCCATATGTGGCTCATTTTCTACCAGCTTTACACCTCTATATCTCGGTAAGTACTAATGGCAGAAAAAATTTTTTTGGACTAAAACAATCAGAAAAATAATCTAAGCATTTTCATAAAATAATTTTGTTTTTTTTTTCGAATATTTCTCGACACCAGGAGACACTTCAGGATTGGGGCTTGCAACAGTCAAAGGGTTAATACTGTGCATACCGAGTGCTAAGACTCATTCTCTCGTGTCTAGGCAACTCAGGCCCATTGCCCCAATTTTGAAAAAATGAAAAATATAATGTTGAGCTACGTTTGGAGTGCTACATGAGCAAACACATACAGTGGACCCTCGACCAATGATATTAATCCATTCCAGAGAGCTTATCTTTAGGCAAATTTATCGTTAGTCAAATTAATTTTCCCCATGAGAAATATTGGAAATCCAATTAATCCGTTCCAGACAGCCAAAAGTATTAAATTTTTTTTTTTCATGAAATATACATTTCCCTACAAAGGAAGCAATGAGACATGCACAATAATTACATAAATAAATGTTAAAATGACACCTTTATTGAAGAGTATTAATGTTTTATAAGACTGTTTTCCTTGAACACACTGGGATTTTCTGAGTGATACATGAATAAAGGCTTCACTTTGCAATCCCCACTAGCATTACAACAAAACATGAGAGTTAGCCTGTTTTTCATAGGCTTGTGTCCTGGGAGTACATTTTCCTCCTGAGTAATGTAGGTCCTGTTTGGCATTTTCTTCCAGAACTGGCCTGTTTCGTAACAATTGGACACTTGTTGGGGTTGGAATTTTTCAGGTTCATCATGCCTTATCACACTGTGTATGCCACTACGATTCTTAAATCTTTCAAACTAACCTTTGCTGGCATTAAATTCACCAATATGAGCACTAGTTCCAGGCATTTTTTCCTGTTCACCTGGATGTTAGTCGACTGGTGTGGGTCGCATCCTGGGGGACAAGATTAAGGATCCCAATGTAAATAAGTTAGTCCTCGATGATGCACTGGCTTTCTTGGGTTATCCTGGGTGACTAACCCTCTGGGGTTAATTGTTTCTCGTTAGCCACACCAAAAACACTCTCTCCACATCTTCGAGTAGTACAGCTGATGGCGGAGCAACAGCTGACGGTGGTGCAGCAGCAGCCACAGCTGACTGTGGTGCAGCAACAGCTGAAGGTGGTGCAGCAGCAGCTGACTGTGGGACAATAGTATTTTGATAGTACAGGTCCTCCATCACAAATCCAGCATCATTGGGACCTGTAGTGTGCCGGATTACTGAGTTTGCCGGATTACAGAGTGGTTAGGTTAGAATACACTTAATAAAATTAACCAACTTGTTCATTGAACATCAAATAAAATCAAATCAAAGTTTATTCTCTATAAGGATTACAATACGGGGTTTACAGATTTTGGTTATTGTGTGGTTTACATGTAATAAAATACTAATTACAGAGGGGGCCACTAGAACACCTAGCATGGCTATGCATTTCAGGCAAACTTAGATTAATTCTTAGCCCTAAATTATTACAAATTGTGGAGTAAGTTGACTAAATACTAAGTGACTAAATACTAGTGTGTGAGTTTAGCAATGTGAATGCTTTTGTTTTGGCACAATACATAGTTTCTATATTGGAGTATCACAGGCAAACTTATGACTAGTTAGGAATCATTATTTTAAGATTAAGATACGTATTTCTGTGCTTATAGTCAAGTGGGTGAGTGTAAGAGTGAACCACCAGGTGGTTTACATGTAGTTAGTTGGTGGGGTGTATCAGGGAGATAAGATGTTTTCTAACGGTAGTTTTGAAGGTTATGAATGTGTCTGCAGTTCTAGAGTTTTCCGGTAGGGTGTTCCAGATTTTAGGGCCTTTGACATACATTGAATTTTTGTAAAGGTTTAGTCGGACACAGGGAATGTCGTAGAGATGTTTGTGTCTGGTGTTATGCCTGTGGGTCCTGTCACAACTATCAAGAAAGCATTTGAGGCCAAGGTTAATATTGGAATTTAAGGTTCTGTATATGTAGATTGCACAGTAGTAAGTGTGGATGTTCTGAACAGAGAGTAAGTTTAGATCTATGAAGAGTGGGAGGATGTGTTGCCAGGGATGGGATTTAGTGATTATTCTTACTGCGGCTTTTTTTGAGTTATTATTGGCTTTAGGCGTGTTGCTGCAGTTGATCCCCAAGCACAAATAGCATAGGTGAGGTATGGATAAATGAGTGAATGGTATAGTGTGAGAAGGGCATTTTGTGGCACGTAGTATTGTATCTTGGAGAGGATCCCAACTGTTTTGGATACTTTTTTTTTGTTATGTGTTGGATATGGGTGCTGAAATTCAGGTTGTTGTCAAGGTATAGGCCTAGGAATTTGCCCTCATTATTTCTGGCAATTAGTGTGTTGTCAATCTTAATGTTAAGTTGCGCAGCACCTGCTCTGCTACCAAACATAATATAGTAGGTTTTGTCAGTGTTAAGTGTAAGTTTATTGGCTGTCATCCAAGTTGATATTTTGAGCAGCTCCTCATTAACAATGGTGTTGAGGGTGGCAAGATTAGGGTGAGAGATGACATAAGTCGTGTCATCAGCAAAGAGAATGGGTTTCAGGTGTTGGGATATGTTTGGAAGATCATTGATGTAAATGAGGAAGAGCAGGGGACCAAGGACACTTCCCTGCAGAACTCCAGTATCAAGTGGCTGTGTTGATGATGCTGTATCTTTAACCCTTTGACTGTCGAAAGGCCCAATCCTGAAGTGTCTCCTGGTGTCGCAAAATATTCGAAAGAAAAAATTATTTTTTCTTATGAAAATGTTAAGATTATTTTTCTGATTGTTTTAGTCCCCAAAAAAACATTTTTCCCATCAGTACTTACCCAGATATAGAGGCATGAAGTTTGCAGAAAATGAGCCGCGTATGGCAACAACGGCGACTGCCGCTCACCCAGTAAACTTTGGTTTACTTGTATTTGAAGGTTTGTTGTTTTTTCACTATTTTATTTTTTCACATAACTTATGTGGCCTGTGAGATCAAAGTAAGGTGCAATGTACATATATACACTCGTTGTATACAGCACAATAAGCACACAAGCATAATTATCAATATATTGTTTACAAAACTTGTTTACAATAACAAACAATACAAAAAATTGTTTATTACTATTGTTCTATAATATATATACCAATATACAGTCACTGGACATATTCCTAGAAGTTCTGCAGCTTGTGGAACTCTTTAAAACATGGTGTTTTACACTCCTCACACATAAAACCATTGTGTGTGCATTTTTGTGGATTTTTTTTTTATGTGCAAAGACAAAACACCTCGTCTGAGCAGTTTTCTTCAAAGTATTAGCAGGCAGTTGTGTTATGTAGTTATCCTAGGTAAATGGTCGTGTGTCATCATTCCTTCTTTCCTAATTTACTTCATTCCTTTCCTACCTCTCTTCCTACATTCCTTCATCTGTCCTTTCCTACCTCTCTTCCTACATTCCTTCATCAGTCCTTCCTTTTTTCCTTCCTTTCATCTCGTCCTTCCTTCATTCCTGCCTTCCCTTCTTCCTTCCTTCTGGTTTCTGTAATATACACATATGTAGTCACTAGATACTTTCATATAACTGCTATTATCTTCATTCAGCAAGCTTGTCTTGTGTGCGAGTGTGTGGCTTATAATTGTTTTGAGTCAGGAGTCGGCAGCTGTCAAAATGACATATTGTCTCATTACTCACTCCCCCTACCGCTTGTCAAAACAATGGGGTCGGATGCTGCTTCCCCTCCATTCTATCTAATTATCTTTCTCCCTCATTCTATCTCTTTCAATCTATCTCTCTCTCTTTCTCTCTGTCTGTCTATCTCTGTCTCGCAGGTACACATAAATACAAGTATACATAGTGTAAATTACCTAGGATAACCCAAAAAATCCAGACAAAGTGCTATACTCTGCTTGAAGATGTGAGTAAACGTGATGATGACAGTCTTGTGGCTCTCTCTGAGACAGAGCTAGATGGATAGACAGGGAGCTTGGCAGACAGACAAATAGACAGACAGACAAATGTTTGTGTACCAGCAAAAACAAAGCGAGAGGGATGGTCATCTCAATCTTTTGTTATCAGCTGCCCCCTCCCTCCACCCTTGTTTACGCTCATCAAACGTCAGCTCTTATCAGATGTTATCTCCCCTTATCTTGTCACTGTCATGGGGTGAACTGTTTTCATGCTTCAAGGGAACATATTACATATTATTATTATTATATTATTATGTCCTTCTTCTTCTTCTTCTTCTTCTTCTTCTTCTTCTTCTTCTTCTTCTTCTTCTTCTTCTTCTTCTTCTTCTTCTTCTTCTTCTTCTTCTTCTTCTTCTTCTTCTTCTTCTTCTCTCTTCTTCTTCTTCTTTCTCTTCTTCCTTCTTCTTCTCTTCTTCTTCTTCTTCTCTCCTCCTCCTTCTTCTCCTTCTCCTTCTCCTTCTCCTTCTCCTTCACCTTCTTCTCCTTCTTTCCTTCCCTTTTCTTCTTCTTCCCTTTACCCTTTTTCTTCTTCTTTTTCTCCTTCTCTTCTCCTTCTCCTTCTTCTTCTCCTTCTTCTTCTCCTTCTTTTTTTCTCCTTCTTCTTCCCTTCTCTTTCTTCTTCTCTTTCTTCTTCTCTTTCTTCTTATCTTTCTTTTTTATCTTTCTTCTTCTTCTCCTTCTCCTTCTTCTCCTTCTCCTTCTCCTTCTCCTCCTCCTCCTCCTCCCCCCTCCTCCTCCTCCCCCCCTCCTCCTCCTCCTCCTTTCCTCTTTCCCCCCCCCCCTCCTCCCCTCCTCCTCCTCCTCCTTCTTCTTCTTCTTCTTCTTCTTCTTCTTCTTCTTCTTCTTCTTCTCCCCCTTCTGGCTCTGAGACAGAGAGCTAGATGGATAGACAGGGAGCTTGACAGACAGACAAATGTTTGTGTACCAGCAAAAATAAAGCGAGGGGGAAGGTCATCTAATCTTTCCTTATCAGCTGCCCCCTCCCTCCACCCTCTTTTACGTTCATCAAACGTCAGCTCTTATCAGATGTTATCTCCCCTTATCTTGTCACTGTCATGGGGTGAACTGTTTTCCATGCTTCAAGGGAACATATTATTATATATTATTATTATTAGCTATTATTATTATTATTATTATTATTATTATTATTCCTCTTCTTCCTCTTCTTCCTCCTCTTCCTCTTCTTCCTCCTCCTCTTCTTCTTCTTCCTCCTCCTCCTCCTCCCTCCTCCTCCCTCCTCCTTCCTCCTCCTTCCTCCTCCTCCCTCCTCCTTCCTCCTCCTCCCTCCTCCTTCCTCCTCCTTCCTCCTCCTTCCTCCTCCTTCCTCCTCCTCCTTCCTCCTCCTCCTTCCTCCCCCTCCTTCCTCCTCCTCCTTCCTCCTCCTCCTCTCCTCCTCCTCCTCCTCCTCCTTCCTCCTCCTTCCTCCTCCTCCTTCCTCCTCCTTCCTCCTCCTTCCTCCTCCTCCTTCCTCCTCCTCCTTCCTCCTCCTCCCTCCTCCTCCTTCCTCCTCCTTCCTCCTTCCTTCCTTCCTCCTCCTTCCTTCCTTCCTCTTCCTCCTTCCTTCCTCTTCCTCCTTCCTTCCTCCTCTTCTTCCTCCTCCTCCTCGCCTTCCTCCTTCTCCTCCTGCATTGCTTTTGGTCTCAAACTCCTCGAAATCTTGAAATTGATCTTCACTGACACTTCCATCTGTGTTAGAGCATCACTTGGGAAGAGAAGAGTCCCAGATTTGCTGGGGAGTCACATATTTCTTACCGCTAGACATGCTGAAAAAAGGACGACTGAAATGGCATTCCCACAATGCACCACTGGCTCCCCGATTTTTTTTTATATGGTGCACACTGATGATGGAGATCCATTCTCTCACATGTGGGCCTACCAGCTTTCTCCTGCTTGATTTGAAGCCGCTAGAATTTATGCGTATAGATATGTCAAACATGGTATCTCCTATGACGTATGTATACGACCGCGACAGTCAAGGGGTTAATGGTGACATACTGATACCTATTAGTAAGGTAGGATTTGAAATATGTAAGTGCATGGCCTCTTATACCATAATGGTCAAGTTTGTAGAGTAGGATGCCCTGGTCTACTGTGTCAAAAGCTTTTCTTAGGTCAATAAAAATTCCTAGCGGATATTCGTTATTTTCCAATGCTGTGTAAAGCAGATCTAGCATTTTTACAATTGCATCATTAGTGCTCTTATTTTTCCTGAATCCAAATTGGCAGGGGTTGAGTATGTTTTGTGCCGTTATAAATGAATACAGTCTCCCATGCATGAGTTTCTCGATGATTTTGGATAGCAATGGTAAGTTTGATATTGGCTTATAGTTGTTTACATCTGTAGGGTCACCACCTTTATGTATTGGTGTAACCCTGGCTGTCTTGAGTAGTTTCGGGAAGGTGCTAGTTTCTAGTGACTTGTTAAAAAGTAATGAAATAGCATGCGAAAGGACATGGGCTGCTCGCTTGTACAATAATGGTGGGACATGAGACAGATTCCCCGAGTTATTTTTAAGTGACTTTATAATCTCGGTGACTTCGGTGGGCTCACTTGGTACAAGGTAGAAGGAATTTTGGAAATTCCCATCTGGATAGTCCCCGGCATGGGCGTTGGTACCTGGGATTTTACTGGCAAGATTAGATCCTATGGTTGAGAAGAAGTCGTTTATCTTGTTAGCTGTTTCAGTGGGATGCAGTGGTGTTTCATTAGGTTCAGTTAGGACAATATTCTTGGTTTTTTCAGTTTGTGGATGCCCAGAATCTGAGAATGTGTTTTCCAGGTCTTTTTTATATCTCCTCTTGTGTCAGTGAATCTGCTGGAGTAGTACAGCTGTTTGGCTTTCTTTATTACTTGGTGAGAACTGATGAATAGTGTTTAAGAATATCTTTGTGTATTAAACCCTGTCTATATTGCTTTTCATATTGGTGTTTCTTATCAATGGATTTCAGAATGCTGCTGGTTAGCCATGGGCAACCGAGTCGTTTATTCGTGATCTGTTTCGTTTTTATAGGACAATGTTTGTTGTATAATCTAAGTAATTTGTTAAGAAAAATGTCTGTCCGATCGTCAATACCATTGGCCTTGGAGAATTCTGTAGGCCAGTCAACAGTCTCTAGGTCTGTTGTGAACTTCCTTATTGAGGCCTCGTCATGGAGTCTAAATGAATCTTTGCTGTATTCCAGTGGTGGTTTACTAATGTTTGTTAAGAGGAAGGTAGGGTAGTGGTCTGTAGTGCTGTCTGTGATTATCCCTGATTTAAGGGGGGCTAGTATATTGGTCCATATGTAGTCTATTATGGTTGCACTTGTCTCAGTGAGCCTGGTTGGTTTAATTATTGTTGGTATGAGAAGTGTGTTGTTCATACTCTTGATGAAATCAGTTACAGGCTGATCATCTAGTAAGCCAAGGTTGATGTTGAAGTCTCCAGCTAAGAGAAGGTGGTGCTTATTCATTTGTCTGTTTGTTATTAGTGACTTTAATTTCTCACTTAAATTTGGGATGTTTGTGTGGGGTATCCGGTAAATGGCACCGATTGTTATAGGCGTCTTAAGGTTTTTTACAGTAAAATTAGCAAAAATGTATTCCCCATATTCATCACTAAAGCAAGTGGTGCTAATACAAGATAGTTGGTTTGAGTAATAGATTGCAATACCACCCCCAAATTGGTATGGTCTGCAGTTGTGGATTGCTGTGTATCCTGGTAGAGGGTAGATATCTATTGTGTCCTGCGTAAGCCAGGTCTCATTAAGAATAATGAAGGAGAAGGGTGTCTTTAGCGACTCAAGGAGTGCCTGGAGGTCCATCATAGTGTTTGCTTAAGGACCTGATGTTGTAGTTAAGAACTGATAGACTTTTAGCACTGTTTAGGATAGTGCTGGCTTGTGATGCTGTGTAATAAAGGCAGTTACTTTCCAGTAGGTTTTGATTGGGTGTTAGATTATGGAGGTTTATATCAGGGTCAACGTGATCATTCATCTTCTAAGTTTAAATTGTGGTTGTTTATATCTTGAATTGTGTGTTAAGTTCTAGTACTGATATCTGTAGTAGTGGGAAGTTTGGACAAGTGTATAGCTAAAGCACTTTGGTCATATAGTCACTAATAAACATAATGAAGTTGATGTCGTCTAAGTGTTGTGCTAGAATGAGCTAAAGTATAACTAGGTATAAACTAAAAATATAAAAATACAAATTAAAAATAGCACCAGACTCTCACTTGTAATTGCACTACGGTCTAATGTAATGAAGTTGGTGATCGCTATGTATTGAGCTAGAATGAGCTAAAGTACAACTAGGTTGTACTTTAGGGTCTGTCCCATAGATCTACGGCATTACGTTTGGGGTCCAAACTGTAGATCTACACCAAAATTCTAGTGGCATCAAATTTAGCGTGAGAAGGCTGGTAGGCCTACATCTGAGAGAATCGGTCTGGGTGGTCATTGTGCACACCATAGAAAAAATCTGGACACCAGCATGGCATTGTGGGAATGCCGGCAGAGTAGCTTTGTTCATCATGCCTGGCAGCAAGGAAGCTCTCACTTCCCACTCACTCTCTGGGCGAATTCTGACTCTCCTTTTCACAACTTACAGTTCTAAGACTGATGGAAGTGGAGCTGAAGACGAATTCTATGGTTTTGAACCATATGGTACCATTTTGCCATATGGTACAATGGTACCATATGGTACAATGGTGCCATGACATACAATGGTATATGGTACAATGGTATCATATAGTACAATGGCACCATATGGTACAATGTACCATATAGTACATTGTACCAGATGGTACACTATACCATATGGTACAGGGTACAGGGACCCTAATGGAAATAAATCTGTCTGACTTTTTTGGGTTATCCTAGGTTCTCCAAACATATGCTGCTAAGTATGATATTCTATGTAACTTTATTTGTGTATAACTAAATAAACTTACTTATGATGCCACATGCACTTGAGTAAGTATATTCAGGTGCACAGAAATACAATTACATAGATTGTCATACATAGCAGCATACGTATAAAATCCTAGGATAACCCAAAAAAGCCAGAGTGACTTATTTCCATAGTTATCCCTGTATCTGTACTATATGGTGTCCTGTACTGTATGGTATCCTGTACCATGTGGTACCCTGTGCCATATGGTACCCTGTACTGTATGGTACCCTGCACCATATGTTATCCTGTACTGCATGGTACCCTATACCATATAGTACAATGTACCATATGGTACCCTGTAACATATGATACTGTGTACCATATGGTCAATAGGTGTTGTCTTGCACGGATTAATTTGATTTCCATTATTTCTTATGGGGAAAATTCATTCGCATACCGAACATTTCGCATAACAGCCAGCCCTCTTGCACGGATTAAGGTCGCTATGCGGTGGTCCACTGTATACCTTTGGACCATTTAAGGGTTAAATGATTCGTCAGGTAAAGGATCGGAAGAATGTATCAGCAAGTAGCCCGAAACGGGGCGAATGACAGCAGAACAAATTTTGGGCTCTTGCAACCCAACACATACTGGGGACAACTGAGAGAGCAACAATTGGAGTTTTCCTTGATTGCCCCTAAGGCCATGAATATTCCATTGTAAAAAAGACATTCTTTCTTTCTTTCAACACACCGGCCGTATCCCACCAAGGCAGGGTGGCCCAAAAAGAAAATCGAAAGTTTCTCTTTTAAATTTATAATTTATACGGGAGAAGGGGTTACTAGCCCCTTGCTCCCGGCATTTTAGTCGCTTCTTACAACACGCATGGCTTACGGAGGAAGAATTCTGTTCCACTTCCCCATGGAGATAAGAGGAAATAAACAAGAACAAGAACTAGAAAGAAAATAGAAGAATACCAAGAGGGGTGTGTATATACAGTGGACCCCCGCTTAACGATCACCTCCCAATGCGACCAATTATGTAAGTGCCTTTGTACGTGTATGTTTGGGGGTCTGAAATGGACTAATCTACTTCACAATATTCCTTTTGGGAACAAATTCGGTCAGTACTGGCACCTGAACATACTTCTGGAATGAAAAAATATTGTTAACCGGGGGTCCACTGTATATGCTTGTGCATGTATGTGTAGTGTGACCTAAGTGCAAGTAGAAGTAGCAAGACATACCTGAAATCTTGCATGTTTATGACAGACAAAAGACACCAGCAATCCTACCATCATGTAAAACAAATACAGGTTTTCGTTGTACACTCACTTGGCAGGATGGTAGTATCTCCCTGGGCGGTTGCTGTTTACCAACCTACTACCTAGGAAAAAACTCATTATGTACAGAAATAAAAATGACAACAATAAGAAATGATAAAAACCTAGGGGCTTTGAGGATCAGTAAAGTAAACATGTGGGGACAATGTCAAGCATGTCAGCAAGGAATAATTAGAATATTGCAGAGGAACAGATTGTTGCATAGGTTGTGAAATAGAAGGGGTAGGAGGAGTCACGTTGGTGTCCATTAGGGGTGTCATCTCAGCAATATAGCTGGAGATAGCATCTAATGTCTCTGTTAAGGAAGCTGACGATGCCATGACGTCAAAGACAGGAAAGGCATTACAAGGAAAGGTCTGAGTAACTACAGAGGCAACTAAAGAGGTCAGAGGGAGTATGAACCTGGAGAGATGCATTGGCTGGGGTAGAAGAGGCCTGCAGTGTAACAGGAGAGGAAGGAGGTTGGAGGGTAACTATGGAGGAAGACAGGGATGAACAGGAGAAGACGGGACTACACAAAGGGGGGGGATGAACCTCTATTTTCATGTGAGAGCTGGAAAGGGGGTGAAAATGAGGCTCCGAGGTAGGAGATATATTCTGTGCAGGTGATGAACTGCAAAAGAATTAGAAACTGGGGCGATCCCGGAAGACACAGATGCAGAGGGATTGGGAGGCAGGAGGACCATCAAGAATGGAGGTCTTTGGGTTACCCACCCCTCAAGGAAGGTTCCTTGATGTTGGTGAGGGGCTCTTGATTTAGGGAATTGGATCTGTGCTCCAGTTCCCCGAATTAAGCCTGAATGCCTTCCACATCCCCCCCCCCCAGGCACTGTATAATCCTCCGGGTTTAGCGCTTCCCCCTTGATTATAATAAAAATTTGGGCTACCCAAGCATACGGGACACGAGGGAGTTTACCTTAAAGGTGGAGCTGAGAGACAGCCATAGTGTAAATGAGGTTCTCACACTCCTTAAGACAATGGATCTCTTGTTCATTACAATAAACTTGGCAACAGTGTGAAAAGGAAGGATGAGGTTTCCTGCAATTGAGACAAGAGGGGGGAAGACTACAAGACATACTGGAATGCTCTGCTGCACCGCAGACCTGGCATTTTGCCGCAGATTGGCAGTGTTTGGCGGGGTGTCCAAAACACCAGCAATGGCACTACCAATGGCGAAAAACTCATCTAATGGCTTTCGTCCTGAATGTGTCCATGCGGCCGGAGCGCGGCCTGAGCAGGCCCAGTCACTCCAAGACTCAGTGTGGCATTGTTTACAAGCTGTTACGGTCGATTCCACATGTACCTGCAATATATTTTGTATTAATCCAGCCACCATGGACCCCAAGAAAGCTTCTAGTGCCAAGCCTGTGGTAAAAAAAGTGAGAATTACTATGGAAATGAAGAAAGAGATCATTGAAAAATATGAAAGTGGAGTGCGTATGTCCGAGTTGGAAAGGCTATAATAACAAACCCCCATTCAACCATCACTACTATCTTGGCGAACAGAAAGGCGATCAAGGAAGCTGTTGTTGTGAAAGGTGCAACATGTTTTCAAAACAGAGAACGCAAATAATTGAAGAGGTGGAGAGACTGTTGTTGATGTGGATAAACGAAAAACAATTATTAGGGGATAGTGTCTCTCAGTCAATAATGTGTGAAAAGGCAAGGCAGTTGCATGATGATCTCATTAAGAAAAATAGTGATGATATTGATGAAATTAAGGCCAGCAAAGGCTGGTTTGAGAGATTTAAGAATCATAGTGGCATACACAGTGTGGTAAGGCATGGTGAGGCTGCCAGTCCAGACAAAAAAGCAGCTGAAAAATATGTGCAGGACTTTAACCCTTTGACTGTCGCGGTCGTATATGTACGTCATAGGAGATACCGTGTTTGACGTATCTATACGCATAAATTCTAGCGGCTTCAAATCAAGCAGGAGAAAGCTGGCAGGCCCACATGTGAGAGAATGGGTCTCCATGGTCAGTGTGCACCATATAAAAAAAATCGGGGAGCCAGTGGTGCATTGTGGGAATACCATTTCAGTCGTCCTTTTTCAGCATGTCTAGCGGTAAGAAATATGTGACTTCCCTGCAAATCTGGGACTCTTCTCTTCCCAAGTGATGCTCTAACACAGATGGAAGTGTCAATGAAGATCAATTTCATGATTTCGAGGAGTTTGAGACCAAAAGCAATGGAGGAGGTGGAGGAGGAGGAGGAAGAAGAGGAGGAGGAGGAAGAAGAGGAGGAAGAAGAGGAGGAGGAAGGAAGGAGGAAGAGGAAGGAAGGAGGGAAGAGGAGGAAGGAGGGAGGAGGAGAAGGAGGGAGGAGGAAGAAGAGGGAGGAGGAAGAAGGAGGGAGGAGGGAGGAGTGGGAGGGAGGAGGAGGAAGAGGGAGGGAGGAAGAAGGAGGGAGGAAGAAGGAGGGAGGAGGAGGAAGAGGGAGGGAGGAGGAAGGTGGAAGGTAGGAGGAAGGTGGAAGGTAGGAGGAAGGTGGAAGGTAGGAGGAAGGTGGAAGGTAGGAGGAAGGTGGAAGGTAGAGGAAGGTGGAAGGAGGAAGGTGGAAGGAGGAAGGTGGAAGGAGGAAGGTGGATGGAGGAAGAGAGGAGGGAGGAGGGAGGAAGAAGAAAGAAGAAAGAGAAAAAAGAAAAAAGAAAAAAGAAAAAAGAAAGAAGAAAGAAGAAAGAAGAAAGAAGAAAGAATAATAGAATAATAATAATAATAATAATAATAATAATAATAATAATAATACCTAATACCTAATAATAATAATAATATGTAATAATATGTCCCTTGAGGCATGAAAACAGTTCACCCCATGACAGTGACAAGATAAGGGGAGATAACATCTGATAAGTGCTGACCTTTGATGAGCGTAAACGAGGGTGGAGGGAGGGGGGCAGCTGTCCATCTGTCAAGAGCCAGGAGGAGGAGGAGGAGGAGGAGAAGGAGAAGAAGGAGGAGGAGAAGGAGAGGAGGGGAGGAGGAAGAGGAGGAGGAGGAGGAGGAAAGAGGAGGAGGGGAGGAGGAGGAGAAGGAGGAGGAGTAGGAGGAGGAGAAGGAGGAGGAGAAGGAGAAGGAGGAGGAGAAGGAGGAGAAGGAGGAGGAGGAGGAGAGGAGGAGGGAATGAGGGAAGGAGGAGGAGAAGGAGGAGGAGGAGGAGGAGAAGGAGGAGGATAAGGAGGAGGAGGAGGAGAAGGAGAAGGAGGAGGACAAGGAGAAGAGGAGAAGGAGAAGGAGTGAAGGAGAAAGGAAGGAGAAGGAGAAGGAGGAGGAAGGAGAAGGAGGAGAAGGGAAGAAGAGGAGAGGAGGAAGGAGAGAAAAAGGGGGAAGGAGAAGAGAAGGAGAAGGAGGAGGAGGAGAAGGAGAAGAAGGAGAAGGAGGGAGAAGGAGGAGGAGGAGGAGGAAGGAGGAGATGGAGATGGAGATGAACAAACATTTGTCTGTGTCAAATTTGTCTGTTGCCAAACTCCCTGTTATCCGTCTAGCTCTGTCTCAGAGAGAGCACAAGACTGTGTCATCATCACGTTTACTCACATCTTCAAGCAGAGTATAGCACTTTGTCGGATTTTTTGGGTTTATCCTAGGTATTTACACTATGTATAGTTTGTATTTATGTTACCTGTGAGACAGAGATAGACAGAGAGAGAGAAAGAGGACAGATTGAAAGGGGATAGAATGAGGGAGAAAGATAATTAGATAGAATGGGGGGGAGCAGCATCCGACCCATTGTTTTGACAGGCGGGAGGGGGAGTGAGTAATGAGACAATATGTCATTTTGACAGCTGCCGACTCCTACTCAAAACAATTATAAGCCACACACTCGCACACAAGACAAGCTTGCTAAGGGTGATAATAGGAGTTTTATGAAAGTATCTAGTGACTATATATGTGTATTATATATATTATAGAAACCAGAAGCAAGAAGGGAAGGCAGGAATGAAGGAAGGACTAGATGAAAGGAAGGAAAAAAGTAATGAAGGACAGTGAAGGAATGTAGGAAGAGAGGTGGAATGCCCTCCAGGTAGCCTCCAGGTAGGAAAGGAATGAAGGAAATTAGGAAGGAAGGAATGATGACACACGACCATTTACCTAGGATAACTACATAACACAACTGCCTCCTAATACTTTGAAGGAAAACTGCTCAGAGGAGGTGTTTTGTCTTTGCACATAAAAAAAAAAATTCAAAAAAAATGCACACACACTGATTTTATGTGGGGAAGTGTAAAACACCTTGTGTATGACACCATGTTTTATGTGTGGGGAGTGTAAAACACCACTGTGTATGACACCATGTTTCACAGAGTTCCACAAGCTACAGAACTTCTAGAATATGTTCAGTGACTGTATATTGGTAATATATTTATAGAACAATAGTAATAAACAATTTTTTTGTATTGTTTGTTTTTGTAAACAAGTTTTGTAAACAATATATTGATAATTATGTTTGTGTGCTTATTGTGTTGTATACAACGAGTGTATATATGTACATTGCACCTTACTTTGGTCTCACAGGCCACATAAGTTATGTGAAAAAATAAAATAGTGAAAAAAACAACAAACCTTCAAATACAAGTAAACTAAAGTTTACCGGGTGAGCGGCAGTCGCCGCTGTTGCCATACGCGGCTCATTTTCTGCAAACTTCATGCCTCTATATCTCGGTAAGTACTGATGGGAAAAATTTTTTTTGAGGACTAAAACAATCAGAAAAATAATCTTAACATTTTCATAAGAAAAAATAATTTTTTTTTTTCGAATATTTTGCGACACCAGGAGACACTTCAGGATTGGGCCTTTCGACAGTCAAAGGGTTAAGGAGTACATAGAGACTGAAAACTTAAAGCCTGAACAAGTGTTTGTGATGAAACAGGCCTGTTTTGGAAGAAAACGCCAAACAGGATCTACATTACTCAGGAGGTAAAGGCACTTCCAGGACATAAGCCTATGAAAGACAGGCTGACATTTATGTTGGGTAGTAATGCTACTGGTGATAGCAAAGTGAATCCTTTATTGGTGTATCACTCAAACTCCCAGAGTGTTCAGGAAAAACAGTGTCGTCAAGGGTAATCTGTGTGTGCTGTGGAGATCAAACAGTAAGGAATGGGTCACTAGGGAAATGTTCATGGACTGGTTTTATGTTGTGTTTGGCCCCACTGTGAAAAATTACATCCTGGAAAAGAAATTGGTAATGGACAATGCTCCTGCTCATCCTCACGACTTGCAGGAGCAAATTGCAGGGCTGTTTGGTTTTGTTAAAGTGAAGTTTTTGCCTCCTAATACAACTCCTCTCTTCCAGCCCATGGACCAGCGGGTCATTTCAAACTTCAAAAAACTCGACACATAAGCAGTGTTTCAAAAGTGCCTTAAAGTGACCTCAGACACTCGACTGACCCTAAAAGAGTTTTGGAAAGATCACTTCAATATCCTCAGTTGCATAAACCTTATAAGTAAGACTTGGGAGGAAGTGACTTGCAGGACTTTGAACTCTGCTTGGAGGAAACTGTGGACACAATGTGTAGAAGAGAGGGATTTTGAAGGGTTTGGGGCTAACCCTCAGGAGCCTATGCCAAGTGTGGAAGCTATTGTGTCATTGGGGAAGTCCATGGGGTTGGAGGTTTGTAGCGAGGATGTGGAAGAGTTGGTGCAGAACGACGAAGAACTAACCACTGCAGACCCGAAAGAACTTGATGTGCAACAGCAACAGGTCACAGCTCAGGAATGTGCTTCAGAGCAGGAGGAAGAGAGACGGAGGAAGTTGCCTTCATCAAGGATTAAGGAAATGTGTACAATGTTTACAAAGGAGCAAGGATTTATGGATGAATTTTATCCTGTCACAGCTGTTGCAAGCTGTATTGGCAACATGTACAATGTCACTCTTGTGTCCCATCTTAGGGAAATCCTAAAGGCACGTGAGAAACAGCTCTCTGGACATGTATTTTGTGCGACAGGGGTCCAGTGACTCAAGCTGGTCCTAGTGTCAATAAAAAACCAAGAAGGGAGGTAACCCCACCAAAGGACTTGGTACCTGAAATCTTTATGGAAGGGGGATTCCCCTTCCAAACAATAGAAAACCTGAATATCCCCTGCTGCTGGCACATCACTCATCATCAACTCCACAATAAAGGTAAGTGGCATTTAATTATTGTTTATTTTGCATGTAGCATTCGCTTCTGCATAGGCAAATGTATATTTAATGTAAAAAAATGATTTTCTTTAATACTTTTGGGTGTCTGGAACGGATTAATTCTATTTCCATTATTTCTTATGGGGAAAATTAATTCAACTAGCCGCTAATTTGACTAAAGGCTAGCTCTCTGGAAGGGATTGAAGCCATTGGTTGAGGGTCCACTGTATCCTTGCCACAAGACAAAAAAAATCATTCTGTACAATGGTACACAGTAAGACCACAGTACTACTGCAAGAATTAAGAGTAGCGTGCTTATGAACGGTGACTGGTAAGTTATTTATGGAAGTGATGAGGGAGAGAGCACGAGCTTGCTCTGAATTCTGCACTATTACAACACTCGCACCACTTTGAAGAGTGTGGAAGGATATATTTTGGCCAACATGCTGTAAAAGTGTTTTACCAATTCCATGATCAGAAAGATAATCAGTTTGAGATGTCATTTGTAGAGAGAAGAATTTTGTCCATTGCGTACTCGTTAGTCCAGTACACATAGGCAGTGAGTGTCATGTAGGTCGTTTTTGAGCGGTCATCGACAAACTGTAGTCAGTAGGTTGTCTTGGATGCTTAGGAGTAGAACCGCGGGCGGTCTGACCTGAGGGAGGTGGGCAATCCAAGAACCGTCACGCTGCTGCTTCTGGCAGTGGCATGAACAGAAACAGGTGATGCCGCAGCACCTGAAGCAGGTGATGAAGCATCACTGGCAGAAGGTACAGGGGTATGATAAGAGTCAAGAGAATGGTCTGATAATGAAGCCTGGTCAGAACATGGTGTGGGATCAGAATGGAGCCTGGGAGGAGGGTCTCACAGGGCAAAAATACCATAATAATAGGTGCATCTTCTGTAATATCTTCTTTCTTGTTATTTTGAGAAAAAAAGAAACAAGGAAAGAAAAAAAAAGAGACAGCAGAGGGACAGCCGCTAGGAGGCATGGAGGGGTCTGAAAGCTCCTCCCCTCATCTGAGAGGGCCTCGAGCCCACTGGCAGTGAAGATGCAGCATGGAACCTGTGCCATACCCTACCCTTCACGCCAGTAAACCAGTGCTCTGGGATAGCACCCTCACATCCACTGAACTACCTCAGCGGACAAAAGCAAGAACGGTTAGAAACCCACCACGAAGCATACCTCCTTTGGCTGCCACACCCCAGAACTGACAGGCAGCTTCCGGAGATACATCCATCAACCAAAAGGTACCCCACCCACGACCCGGAAATCCGGGAAGGGAGCAGAAAAATCAGATTCCATGGCAAACCACACGAGCCTCGAGGAACCTCATGGAGTGGGACAAACCCCAGCATGCCACCCCCCACCTAGAAACCGTAATGCCAGAGAGGAGCAGCCCAGAGGCTACAAATGGGACGGGAAAAAGGGGAGGGAAGGGAAAAAAAAGGGGGGTATGGAGAGGAAGGGATAGGGAAGGGAGGATTGGGGGGTGCTTAGACTCTAAGGAAGAAGACCAAAGGATTTGATTCCTGATACCAAAAGCCTCTTTGCCACATCAAGAAGCCCCCTTGAAGAGGTTAAAATGCCAGAACTTCCCAAGGGAGGGGAAAAAAAGTAACTGGGCTGATATAAAGGGGATGTAATTAGTGTGTAATTATGGAAGGAAAGGGGCAAAATAAATTAGCCTTATTAATAGTAGTGTTTCTCTATATGGAAAGATCATGAAAGTAAACCAAATAATAGACACAATCAGCATTGCATTGATCTTTAAAAAAAAAGAAATAATAAAAAAGAATTTGCTTCTGTATATGGGCTGTCCACTGGGTAAGATAAAAAAAAAAAAAAAAAACCTGAGACACAAACATAACCCTTGATGAGTGGGATCAAGTTTACCAAGAGTAATGGGACAGGCTGGGCAATGCAGTTGGTCTCGGCAGTCTCATTTAGATGTGTTTAGAGCTGAATATAAGTGAAGAAGGGGTTTCTTTATCAGCTCACCCAAGAAAGATGAGGTAAATTTTTCAGTATTTTCAGGCTTTTGGGGAGGTTATGCGAGATTTTTCAGGATATTTGACAATCAAAGAGAAGACAAAGAAATTTGACTATCCTGTTCAGGGATACAGAAATCATATTCAATTCAAATTCAAATTTTATTCTCTATAAAGATTACAATGTTGAATTTACAGAATTTGGTTGTTGTGTGGTTTACAAGTAGTTAAATAATGATTACAGAGTGTACCACTAGAACGCCTAGCATGGCTAGGCATTTTGGGCAGACTTAATTTAATTATTATTTTAAAATATTACAAATTATGAGGTAAGTTGGTATTATGGCTAAGTGACTAAATACTAGTTTGTGAGTTTAGCAATGTGAATGCTTTTGTTTTGGCACAGTACATAGTTTCAGTATTGGAGTATCATAGAATTCATTATTTTAAGATTGAGATTAATATTTCTGTTTATGGTCAAATGGGTGAGTGAGTGTAAGTGTGAACCACCAGGTGGTATTTGTGTAGTTAGTTGATGGGGTTTATCAGGGAGATAAGATGTTTTCTAATGGTAGTTTTGAAGGTGATGAATGTGTCTGCAGTTCTAGAGTTCTCAGGTAGGGTGTTCCGGATTTTAGGGCCCTTGACATGCATTGAATTTTTGTAAAGGTTTAGTCAGACATGGGGAATGTCGTAGAGATGTTTGTGTCTGGTGTTATGCCTGTGGGTTCTGTCACAACTATCAAGAAAGCGTTTTAGGTCAAGGTTGATATTGGAGTTTAAGGTCCTGTAGATGTAGATTGCACAGTAGTAAGTGTGGATGTGCTGAACAGGGAGTAAGTTTAGATCTATGAAGAGTGGGGGGGTGTGTTGCCAGGGATGGGATTTAGTGATTATTCTTACTGCAGCTTTTTGTTGGGTTATTATTGGCTTTAGGTGTGTTGCTGCAGTTGATCCCCAAGCACAAATAGCATAGGTGAGGTATGGATAAATAAGTGAGTGGTATAGTGTGAGAAGGGCATTTTGCGGCACGTAGTATCGTATCTTGGAGAGGATCCCAACCGTTTTGGATACTTTTTTGGTTATGTGTTGGATATGGGTGCTGAAATTCAGGTTGTTGTCAAGGTATAGGCCTAGGAATTTGCCCTCATTATGTCTGGTAATTAGAGTGTTGTCGATCTTAATGTTAATTTGTGCATCTCCTGCTCTGCTACCGAACATAATATAGTAGATTTTGTCAGTGTTAAGCGTAAGTTTATTGGCTGTCATCCAAGTCGATATTTTGATCAGCTCCTCGTTAACAATGGTGTTGAGGGTGGCAAGATTAGGGTGAGAGATGACATAAGTCATGTCGTCAGCAAAGAGAATGGGTTTCAGGTGTTGGGATACGTTTGGAAGATCATTGATGTATATGACGAAGAGCAGGGGACCAAGGACACTTCCCTGCGGAACTCCAGTATCAAGTGGCCGTGTTGTTGATGCTGTGTCTTTAATGGTAACATACTGATACCTATTAGTAAGGTAAGATTTGAAATAAGCAAGCGCATGGCCTCTTATACCGTAATGGTCAAGTTTGTGGAGTAGGATGTCGTGGTCTACTGTGTCAAAAGCTTTTCTTAGGTCAATAAAAATTCCTAGTGGATATTCCTTATTTTCCAATGCTGTGTAAAGAAGATCTAGCATTTTTATGATTGTATCATTAGTGCTTTTATTTTTCCTAAATCCAAATTGGCAGGGGTTGAGTATGCTTTGTGCTGTTATAAATGAATATAGTCTCCTGTGCACGAGTTTCTCGAAGATTTTGGATAGCAATGGTAAGTTTGATATTGGCCTATAGTTGTTTAAGTCTGTAGGGTCACCACCTTTATGTATTGGTGTAACCCTTGCCATCTTGAGTAGTTTCGGGAAGGTGCTAGTTTCTAGTGACTTGTTAAAAAGTAATGAAATAGCACGCGAAAGGATATGGGCCGCTCGCTTGTACAGTAATGGTGGGACATTAGACAGATTCCCTGAATTGTTTTTAAGTGACTTTATAATCTCGGTGACTTCTGAGGGCTCAGTTGGTGCAAGATAGAAGGAATTTGGGAAATTCCCATGTAGCTAGTCCCCGGCATGGGCATTAGTATTTGGGATTTTATTGGCGAGATTAGATCCTATGGTTGAGAAGAAGTCGTTTATCTTGTTAGCTGTGTCAGTGGGATGTAGTGGTGTTTCATTAGGTTTAGTTAGGACAATATTCTTGTTTTTTTTCAGTTTGTGGGTCCCTAGAATCTGAGTGTGTGTTTTCCAGGTCTTTTTTATATCTCCTCTAGTGTCTGTGAATCTACTGGAGTAGTATAGTTGTTTGGCTTTCTTTATTACTTTGGTGAGAACTGATGAATAGTGTTTAAGAATATCTGTGTGTATTAAGCCCTGTCTATATTGCTTTTCATATTGGTGTTTCTTGTCAATGGATTTCAGAATGGTGCTGGTTAGCCATGGGCAACCAAGCTGTTTGTTTGTGATCTGTTTCGTTTTTATAGGACAATGTTTGTTGTATAGTCTAAGTAATTTGTTAAGAAAAATGTCTGTCCAGTCATCAATACCATTGGCCTTGGAGAATTCTGTAGGCCAGTCAACAATCTCTAGGTCATTTGTGAACTTCCTTATTGAGGCCTCGTCATGGAGTCTAAATGAGACTTTGTTGTATTCAAGTGGTGGTTTATTAATGTTTGTCAGGAGGAAGGTAGGGTATTATTATTATTATTATTATAATCAAAGAGAAGCGCTAAGCCACAAGGGCTATACAGCGCTGCAGGGTAGGGAAGGAAGCAAGGGAATTGGATGGCAGAAGGGAGGGGGGATGATCAGCAGGTTACAGAAAACAGCGGGGCAGGGGAGAGTACGGGGGTAGAGGGTAGCAAGAGATTGAAGTAGAAAGGGCTGAAGGTATCAGAATTTGTGAAGTCAGTCAGTCGTTGTCAAAAAGTCAATGAGAGAGTCCGGATGAAAGGTGGGTCCATCAGCGAGAAGGGAAGGTAAAGAGACAGCAGCGGAGCGAAGACGACGACAGAGGTAAATTCTGCGTGCTCGTTGATAAAGTGGGCAGTCCAGCAGAATGTGGCTGACTGATAATGGAGCTTGGCAGTTCTCACAGAGAGGAGCAAGACGCCTCTCCATGAGATATCCATGAGTAAGACGAGTATGGCCAATGTGAAGACGGGAGAGAGTAGTCTCCCAACCTCGACACTGGTGATAAGAAGACGGCCAGTAACCTATACTCGATTTAATAGATTGAAGTTTGTTGCCGAGCATAGTAGACCAACGTTGTTGCCAACGGGTGTGAAGGTGGGAAGATATTGCAGCAAAATAGTCCGTAAATGAATCCCTCTATAAAGAAACGGGTTTAGGTCAGGGTACTGCTGACCGTGCAGCAGTGTCTGCCTGTTCATTCCCCTGTACGTCACATGACCAGGGACCCAACAAAAAACAATATCTTTATGCTTGGTAAAGATGCGGCGTAGCCAAAGTTGGATACGGAGGACTAAGGGGTGAGGTGTATCAAATTTTTGTATAGCCTGTAAAGCACTAAGGGAAGTCTGAGACAACCACAAATGATGACACGGCATAGTGCAATACGGATAAGTGCTGTAAGGATGGCATAAAATTCAGCAGTAAAAATACTAGCCGAAGATAGTAAATGCCCTTGTATGCGCTGTCCGGAAACACTGCTGCGAATCCTACGCCGTCAGAAGACTTAGAGCCATCTGTGTACACGCAATGGCATGAGAATGAGAGTGAAAGTGGTCAAGAAAAAGAGCGGAAGCGCCGTAGACAGTTGGGCTTTCGAGCAAGGGAGGGAGAAAGAACAGACTCGAACAGTGGAACTTCCCAGGGGGTAGGGAAAAATGAGATGCTACTGGGACATAGAAAGGGGTAGTTGAAGATAAGACAAGAGCGAATGAAGGCGAAGAGAGAAGGGACGGAAGTAAACGGGGCGGCGAACAAATAAAGAATGTCTACTAAATCAGTGACCATTTCTATAAATGGGAAGGGTTGCGGAGATCATGAGAGCGTACATAGTAGCGCAGGCAATGGGCATCACGGCGATCGGATAAGGATGGAACGTTTGCTTCTGCATAGAGGCTCTTGACAGGGGAAGAGCGAAAAGCACCAAGGCATAAACGTAATCCTTGGTGATGAATGGGGTTAAGGCTAGAGAGAGTAGCAGGAGATGCCGCAGAATAGACCTGGTCACCATAATCAAGTTTCGATAAAATAAGGGTGGAATGTAGGCGAAGGAGGGTTCGACGATCAGCTCCCCACGAAAGATGAGCAAGGGTTTTAAAGGTTCAGCGGCTGTGACAAGTTGCCTTCAGAGAGGTAATGTGAGGTTTCCAGGATAACCTACGATCAAAGAGGAGGCCCAGAAACTTGACTGTATCACGTTCAGGGATACGGGAGCCATAGAGGTACAAAGGATGATCGGAGATGACAGAGCGTCTAGTGAAAGTGATTTGGTGGGTTTTAGTGCTGGAAAATTTAAACCACGTGTGGTGGCCCAATTGGAAAACACGGTCGACGCATGTTGGAGAAAAAACTGTAAGGAGGTGACAGTCAGCGCCTGCACAGGCAATAGCAAAGTCATCAACATAGAGTGATGCCAAATATTTGATGGAAGACTAGAGGGCCCAAAACATTAATAGCAAGGAGAAAAAGTGTTGTGCTCAGAAACATCCCTGGGGGACACCTTCAGCTTGGATAAAGTCCGGGGAGAGCACATTATTAACCCGAACACGGAAATGCCTGTCAGTTAAAAAGTTCTTAAGGAAGGATGGTAGATTGCCTCGAAGGCCTAAGGAGTGGGCTTGGGCTAAAATATTATACCTCCAAGTTGTGTCATATGCCTTCTCAAGGTCAAAAATATGGCAATAACTGAGTGGTTATTCGCAAAGGCATTACGAACATACGTATCGAAGCGTAGTAAGGGGTCTATGGTAGAACGTCCCTTACGAAAGCCATATTGATGAGTGGAGAGACTGTTGTGTGTCTCTAAATACCACACTAAACGTCTATTTACTAGGCGTTCCATTACTTTGCAAACTGCACTGGTAAGAGCAATGGGACGATAGTGGGAGGTTTCATGTCCCGTAGTGCCTGGTTTGCGGAAAGGGAGAACAATGGCGGATTTCCACAGCTGTGGAAGGAAGGTAGGGTAGTGGTCTGTAGTGCTATCTGTGATTATCCCTGATTTAAGGGGGGCTAGTATATTGGTCCATATGTGGTCTATTATGGTTGCACTTGTCTCAGTGAGCCTGGTTGGTTTAGTTATTGTTGGTATGAGAAGTGTGTTGTTCATATTGTTGATGAAATCAGTTACAGGCTGATCATCTAGTAAGCCAAGGTTGATGTTGAAGTCTCCAGCTAAGAGAAGGTGGTGCTTATTCATTTGTCTGTTTGTTATTAGTGACTTTAATTTTTCACTGAAATTTGGGATGTTTGTGTGAGGTATCCGGTAAATGGCACTGATTGTTATAGGTGTCTAAGGTTTTTTACAGTAAAATTAGCAAAAATGTATTCTCCATATTCATCACTAAAGCAAGTGGTGCTAATACAAGATAGTTGGTTAGAGTAATAGATTGCAATACCACCCCCAACTTGGTTTGGTCTGCAGTTGTGAATTGCTGTGTATCCTGGAAGAGGGTAGATATCTATTGTGTCCTGCTTAAGCCAGGTCTCAGTAAGAATAATGCAGGAGAAGGGTGTCTTTAGTGATTCAAGGAGTGCCAGGAGGTCATCATAGTGTTTGCTTAAGGACCTGATGTTGTAGTTAAGTACTGATAGGCTTTTAGCATTGTTTAGGATAGTGCTGGCTTGTGATGCTGTGTAATAAAGGCAGTTACTTTCCAATAGGTTTTGATTGGGTGTCAGATTATGGAGGTTTAGATCAGGGTCAACGTGATCAATCATCTTCTAGGTTTAAATTATGGTTATTTATATCCTGAGTTATGTGTTGAGTTCTAGTACTGATATCTGTAGTGGTGGGAAGCTTGGATAAGTATATAGCTAGAGTATTTTGGTCATATAGAGTATAGTCACTACTACACATAATGAAGTTGATGTTGTCGATGTGTTGTGCTGGAATGAACTAAAGTACAACTAGGTATAAACTAGTAATATAAAAATACAAATTTAAAATAGAACAAGACTCTCACTTGTAATTGCACTAAGGTCTAATATAATGACTTTTGTTGAGTCTATGTTTTGAGCTAGAATGAGCTATAGTACAACTAGATTTAATCTAATAATATATAGAATGGTATGAGGGCTAATAGGGTGTCTGGTTTGTTTTAGCAATAGAAAACATAAGCCACGAGAGGTAGCTTAACTGGAAGCATGATCATTAACATACCGGAAAGAGGTAGCTACATGTTGACAGCACCTGCAATAACATTGCCTGCATGTATAGATTACCAGATATTCAGAGGGAGGACAGAGGCAGAGTCATAAATGGCAAATATGTATAGCATAGTACTAAGAACAACCTTGATGCGAGTGGCAGTGTAAGTAAAATAGAAGAGCAAGAACCTTGCTCCTCTATTTTACTTCCACCTGAGGTTCCCAACAGTTCTGTGATGGCCTAATCAAGACCCACATAGCACTAACGTATGTGGATGCTCAGTATGATATAAATCAACTGCAGCAATCGCCCAAAAATACACAAAATTACCGACTAAGAGGACTCATGTTACCACCACCTGCCCCAGTGCACATGGAAGTGATACTCCACAACATTCACCCATTACTCATTGTCTACAATTCATCTGAAGCCAATGTCAATGGCTAAGGGTCAGGGCAACAAAAGAAGATCCAGTAACCAGACAAGGACTCCTAACACCACAGGTGAGAGAAGCAATACTATAAGGAAATCTGCTTGTACTGCCAGCCAGGACACAACCCTGCACTACCACAACACTCAACAGACAACAACAAACATGGCCTCCACCACAGACGAAGATAATTCCTTCCATGGATTTGATGTTAAGGCATGATAGTGGCCTTCTTTGTACATAGTATTTTATATGTAAACCACATATTGTAACCAATATTTTATATGTAAACCACACATTGTAACCAATACAGTGGACCCTCAGCTAACGATATTAATCCGTTCCTGAGAGCTCATCATTAGACGAAATTATCGTTAGCCAAATTAATTTTCCCCATAAGAAATAGTGGAAATCCAATTAATCCGTTCCAGACAGCCAAAAGTATTAAATTTTTTTTTTTTCGTGAAATATACATTTCCCTACAAAGAAAACAATGAGACATGCACAATGACTATATAAATAAATGTTAAAATGACACTAACCTTTATTGAAGAGTATTGATGAATGATGAGACACTGCTTTTCTTGAACACTCAGGGATTTTCAGAGTGATACATGAGTAAAGGCTTCACTTTGCAATCCCCACTAGCATTACAACAACACAAGAAAGTTAGCCTGTCTTTCATAGGCTTGTGTCCTGGGAGTGCCTTTTCCTCCTGAGTAATGTAGGTCCTGTATGGCACTTTCTTCCAGAACAGGCCTGTTTTGTCACAATTGAACACTTGTTGGGGTTGGAATTTTTCAGCTTCGCCATGCCTTATCACAGTGTGTATGTCACTAGGATTCGTAAATCTCTCAAACCAACCTTTGCTGGCCTTAAATTCACCAATAAGAGCACTAGTTCCAGGCATTTTTTCCTGTTCACCTGGGTGTTAGTCGATTGGTGTGGGTCGCATCCTGGGGGACAAGATTAAGGACCCCAGTGGAAATAAGTTAGACAGTCCTCAATGACTCACTGATTTTCTTGGGTTATCCTGGGTGGCTAACCCTCTGGGGGTTAATTGTTTCTTGGTAATTGTTTCTTGTTAAGCCACACCAACAACAGTCTCTCCACATCTTCGAGTAGTACAGCTGATGGTGGTGCAGCAACAGCTGACGGTGGTGCAGCAGCAGCTGACCATGGTATGATAGTATTTCTCACCCTTTTTACCACAGGGTTGGCACTAGAAGCTTTCTTTGGCCCCATGGTGGCTTATTTAGCAGTTACAAGCACTATAAACAATGGAATAATACAAAATGTATCGAACATATGCGTGAAACCGGCCACCCTGGCTTGTAAACAATGACGGAAGGGCAGCTGAGGCACTCAGGCTGGATGGACAGGTTCGGGATGAATCACATTGGGCGAGTTATTATCGTTAAGCTCAAATGCTTCGTTAGGCGGATTTAACATTATGCGATGCGTTCGTTAGCCGAGGGTCCATTGTACTTTATATATAAACCCAACACTGTAATCTTTACAGAGAAATAAACATTTGTGTTTGTATACAGAGGGGTACTCTTGATGAGCAAATGGGCCTACAGCTATCACTTGAACTTAGTCTGATGCCTAATTGTATTAACTATACAGTGTTGTCCTTGATGGACAACAAGTAGAACCAGCAGTTTGACTCCCAATACTTCTTAAAAATTTGTTACCTTCATAATATGGTGAAATTCTCATTTCATGTGATGACCAAACTAGTGAGATACTCCCCATTCTGCACAAAAAAATAAGTGCTAGGAAGGTCCAAAACTTGTGGTTTATGAAGTAATCTGACATAGGTATGTGGACAAATGCATTGTTATCCAAATAAAAGCTTGTTCCATACTTGGGTCTTTGTCCAAATGTCAGTAGTACAGGTCCTCCATCACAAATCCAGCATCATTGGGACCTGTAGTGTGCCGGATTACTGAGTTTGCCGAATTACAGAGTGGTTAGGTTAGAATACACTTAATAAAATTAACCAACTTGACTTACACAGTTCACTGAACATCGGCAAAAATCGAACATTTCCGATACTTTGAGCTCAATTTCAAGGCATGTCTATTTCTGTAATATATCTTCCATTCTATCAATGATTTGCACTGAAGTCATTGTTCACGCCAGCGAGTTAATGGTGTAGCTTGAAGTAAACTCTAGGTGTATGCTGAGGGCTATACAACCATAAAAACGCATACGAAAATATATTGCAAAGAGGCGGTTAATGGCTGAGAAGTGAACTCCCTTATTTATTGTCCGTCTTTTTTATTTTTGTTGTACGTTAAGAAGCATCTTTTCATCATACATTGCCCAAGTTTCAATGAGATAGCCCAACAAACAACCGAGAAAAAAATTTTTTTTTTTTTATTATCACACTGGCCAATTCCCACCAAGGCAGGGTGGCCCGAAAAAGAAAAACTTTCACCATCATTCACTCCATCACTGTCTTGCCAGAAGGGTGCTTTACACTACAGTTTTTAAACTGCAACATTAACATTACCAAAAATCATATATGGCAAACCCAAGCCAGGTACTGGAAATAAGTCACTTTTTCTGACTTTTCTGGGTTATCCCAGATTCTCTATACATACACTGCTATGTATGATAATCTATGTAACTGTATTTGTGTATACCTGAATAAACTTATTTACTTCTAGTCTGTCAACTGAGTACAAGAAACTGCCCATTCACTTATTTCAACTACCCAATAAAGTGGTCAGAAATTGGCAATTTGGCCGATTTCACACAAATTTCAACAGATGCCAATTTCAAAATAGGATCCAGAATAAGCAATGCAGACATTCCTGGCACTAAAATAACATTTTCTCTGTTCATTAGTCACGGCTACAGGCCCCTCTTATATTACTCTTGCTTACCATTTGGAATTTTTATTCACAAAAAAATAGAAGATTTACTGTTATGCACACTACTGCATTATTGTAATAATTGTATAAATAATGTCAATCCATTCTTGACTCCGTATTGGAATTTGGACTGGCAGGCAGACAGGTATTGGACGGTGACATCATTTGTTTACTCTTGAGCTTCGCTAAAGAATAGAACATTTTCGCTACTGTGAGCACAATTTCAAGGTACTTTTCATCATGAAAGCAATCAAAATCATATCTATTTCTGTAATATATCTTTCATTCTATCAAATGAGACCGAAAAAATGAGAATATAACCATAACAACCATACAAAAATATACCGCTAAGCGGCCGCTAATGGCTGAGAAGTAAACTCAGCTATTTATGGTCTGATTTCTTTAATTTTTGGTGTACATGAAGAAGTATCTTTCCATCATACATTGCCCAAGTTTGAAAAAGATAACCCAACAAACAACTGAGAAAATAATAATAATAATAATAATAATATTAATAATATCTTTATTTACTACATGTACATGTACAAGGTATACAGGCCTAGCTGACATCAGTGACATACTACTGTATAGAAAGGCACTTGTTATGCTGAATATTTCAAGAAAATTAGGTCAGTGTCCCAGGATAACACCCACACCAGCCGACTAACACCCTGGTACCCATTTACTGATGGGTAAACATAGACAACAGATGTAAAAAAACACTCCTAATGTTTCTACCCTGGCTGGGAATTGAATATTTATCAAAAATCATATATGGCTAACCCAAGCCAGGTACTAAAAATAATCCACGCTGACTTTTTTGGGGTTATCCTAGGTTCTCTACACATATGCTGCTGTGTGATAATCTATAGAGAGAAAATAACTTTTTTGTTTCATATTTATGGTGGAGTACGAGTGTATATCTTAGTTAGCCCTGTGATATACTCTTTTCTCTAATATAAGCCCCCAAGACAAGGATAGGAGAATGGTATTTGTTTACCATATCCTCTTCATAACTCTGTCGAACTGCTTGGTGTTATGCCAAATATTATTCATTCTGGAGTATTTAACATGTTTTATGTTATTTATATTGTTTCTTATGTCATATTAGATCAATTATGATAGGCAAATAAGCTGTAGTGTTGATATTAGCGTAATAATAAAGCATATTCTCCTGCTTCGTTAGACTGAGCTCATGGCAACCGACAGTGGCTTCAAAGCCACCTTATCTTTAACCCTTTCAGGGTCCGTCCCGTAGATCTACGGCTTTACGGTGAGTGTCCAAACCGTAGATCTACGCCATGAGCTCAGCTCACTCTGATAAACTGTGAGTGGTACATTTGGGCCTAGATATGAGAGAATACATCTATGTGGTATGTGTGCACCACATAAAACAGATCCTGCAGCACACTGTGTATAATGAGAGAAAAAAACTGAAATCATGATTTTTCGATTAAAACAGCAACTTTGCAGTGTTTTTTCGTATGTTTTTTATAGTTGTATTTGCGATTTCTTGGTCTCATTTGATAGAATGGAAGACATTACAGAAATAGAGATGATTTTGATTGGTTTTAGCACTGGAAATGGCTTGAAACTGAGCTCAAAGTAGCGGAAATGTTAAATTTTTGCCGATATTCAAGAGTAAACAAACGACCTCACACGTCTAATACACGTCAGCTGGTGGGTCTAATATACATTCACAAATATGGTGATGATATTTATACAATTATTACAGTATTGCATAACAGTAAATCTTATATTTTTGGTGTGAATAAAAATTCATTATGTGAATAAAAAATCAAAATGGAATTTATTTGTAAAGCCTCAAAACATAACTAATGAACAGAGAAAATGTTAGTTTAGTGCCAGGAATACCTACATTGTTTATTCTGGACCCTATTTTGAAATTGGAATATTTTGAACTTTGTGTTAAATTGGCCAAATTAACAATTTCCGATCACTTTATTTTGTAGTTGAAACAGTTGGACTTGGCGATTTCTTGTGCTCAATCGATAGAATAGAAGTAATACTAGTGAAATAGCTAAGAATTTGGTTGATTGGAATAATGTAATTGGCCTAAAATGGGAGTCAAAGTCGGCAAAATCGCCGATTCATAAATATCGCTGACACATCAAAATTCGCGAGAGCATAATTTCGTCAATTTTCCACCAAATTTCGTACTTTTTGTTTTATTACCTTCACAAAAAGATTCTCTACGATTTCATAAGAAAAAATAACAAATTTTTTTTTTTTAAATTCTTGGACACTGGTGCGTGACTCCAGATTTGGGCCTTGGACCCTGAAAGGGTTAATGGATAATGTACTGTGTAGGTGCTTTACATAATGAGAAACATTTCTTTTATTCATTGGAACCATGGCTAGGGCTAAAAGTAAGCAGGTTAAAACAATAAATGGAGAAAAAGAAATTGGAATGACTTATGCAGCAAGTAGCGCCACCAAACAGTACCAGCAGGTTGGTGTGGCGACCCTGGAAATTTGAAATTATGCTAGATTAGTGCCGAATAACTGAAGGAACCGTATAACTGATTGCCGGATTTGTGATGGTGGACCTGTAGTAGTGTGCCTTGCAAAAAAAAAAAATTACTTGTATAAAAGCAGCATAACTCTCTGCAAAATAAATTAGTCTAAAAGAAAAGCAATCATACAAAAAACTTTTAGGCTGTGCATTATAATTACACTAATTTGGAAAGAACTTAATCCACAGGCTTGCACAGATACATTAATTCATAGCCAACAAATTGGTCCATATCATAGGCAGAAAGTTGAATTCAGTTACAACCCAAATCCACATAACAAAATACATTCCATTTCAAAAGTGACAATAAAATTTTTCTGGAAGCGATGGTAAATTATTATTATTATTATTATTATTATAATCAAAGAAAGCACTAAACTGACAAGGGTCATACAGCACTGTGGGGCAGAAAATAGTGCTGAAGCTACAAACAGCTAGGTGGAGAGGGGATAAGAGGTGAGGGAAGAGAAGAGCTGGAAGGGATGCTGTAAGCTCCGTGTCAAAGTTCGTACAGTAAAGCAGTTGCTGAGAAAAAGTCAAAAAGTGATTGTAAGTCAAAGGCAGGGCCACCTGCAAGAAGGGAAGATAAGGTAAGAGTGGTAGAGTGTTGTCATCGTTGGAGGTAAATCCTGTGAACTCACTGGTGAACCGGGCAATCTACAAGAAAGTGAAGAACCGAAATAGGGACCCAACAGACCTCAAAGAGAGGAATAGGGTGTCGTTCCATGAGATACCCATGGGTAAGGCGAGTATGGCCAATGCGAAGCCGGGAGAGTGCAGTCTCCCGAGTATGGCAATGGTGGTAAGAAGATGGCCACAAACCTAAAAGTGGTTTAATAGAGTGCAAATTTTATGGTGCATGCTTGACCACCATTGTTGCCAATGGCTGCGAAGACGGGCTGAGATGACTGGAAAATAATCTCTGAATGGAATACAGTGGACCCTCAGTTAACACCTTTAATCCGTTAGAGCTAACCTTTAACCGAATTAATTTTCCCCATAAGAAATAATGGAAATCCGATTAATCCGTTCCAAACACCCAAAAGTATTAAACAAAAATTTTTTTACGTGAAATATACATTTCCCTACACAGAAAACAATGATACATGAAGAATAAAACAATAATAACATCACATTTACCTTTATTGTGGACTTGCTGATGAGTGATAAGACGGGAGGAGGGCAGAGGATGAAGGTGTTCTAGTGTTTGGAAGGGGAATATCCTTCCATAAAGACTTCAGGTAACAAGTCCTTTTCTGGCTTATGTCCTGGGAGTGCCTCTTCCTCCTGAGTAATGTAGGTCCTGTTTGGCATTTTCTTCCTAAACAGGCCTGTTTCGTCACAATTGAACACTTGTTGAGGTTTTAATTTTTCAGTCTCTTTGTACCCCTTAACCCTTTCAGGGTCCAGAGGCCAAATTTCAAAGTGTGCACCAGGGTCCAAGAATTTTCAAAAAATAATTCTGTTATTTTTTCCTATGAAATAGTAATCTTTTTCTGAAAGTAATAACACAAAAAGTATGAAATTTGATGGAAAACTGACGAAATCATGCTCTCACAAATTTTGATGTGTCAACAATATTTACGCATCGGCGATTTTGCTGACTTTCAATCCCATTTTAGCCAATTACATTATTCCAGTCAACCAAATTCTTAGCTATTTCACTAGTATTACTTCTATTGATTGAGCACAAGAAATTGCCAAGTCAACTGTTTCAACTACAAAATAAAGTGATTAGAAATTAGTAATTTGGCCAATTTAATGCAAAGTTCAAAATATTCCAATTTCAAAACAGGGTCCAGAATAAACAATGCAGGCATTCCTGGCACTAAACTAACATTTTCTCTGTTCATTAGTTACATTTTCAGGCATTACAAGTGAATTCCATTTTGATATTTTGTTCACATAATGAATTTTTATTCAAACCAAAAAACAGAAGATTTACTCTTATGCAATATTGTAATAATTGTACAAATAATATCACCACATTTGTGGACAAATATTAGACCCACCAGCTGGTGTGTATTAGACGTGTGAGGTCATTTGTTTACTCTTTAACATCGGTAAAAATTTAACATATCCGCTACTTTGAGCTTAGTTTCAAGCCATTTTCAGTATTATAACCAATCAAAATCCTCTCTATTTCTATAATATATCTTCCATTCTATCAAATGAGATCAAGAAATCGCAAATACAGGTCCGCCATCACAAATCCGGCAATCAGTTATTCGGGTCCTTCAGTTATTCGGCACTAATTTTGGCTAGCATAATTTCAAATTTCCAGGGTCGCCACACCAACCAGCTGGTACTGTTTGGTGTTACTACTTGCTGCACAAGTCATTCTAATTTCTTTTTCTCCATTTGTTATAACCTGCTTATTTTTAGCCCTAAGCATGGTTCCAATGAATATAAGAAATGCTTCTCATTGTGCAAAGCACCTACACAGTACATTGGCTTCGAAGCCACTGTCGGTTGCCATGAGCTCAGTCTTGTGATGCAAAAGAATATGCTTTATTATTACGCTAATATCAACACTACAGCTTATTGCCTATCACAATTGATCTAATATGATATAATAAACAATATAAATAACATAAAACATGTTAAATACTCCAGAATGAATAATATTTAGCATAATACCGAGCAGTTCGACGGACGTATGAAGAGGATATGGGATACAAATACCATTCTCCTATCTCTGTCTTGGGGGCTTATATTAGAGAAAATGGAGTATAGCACAAGGCTAACTGTGATATACACTCATACTGCACCATAAACCTGAAACAAAAAAGTTATTTTCTCTATATAGTCTATATAGTCTTATGATAGAGAGCAGAGAGGCAGGACGGCGGTTGGCGCCTTCACACATTCCGTTACATTATACGTACTACCAGCCTACGTAAGCTTCGAGTGTAGGTGAAGTAAGAAGGAAATATTGTGGTAAGCGGCCAATGCAGTAATAAGGAAGATAATGTAAGATAGGGCCACACAGAACTCTCAAGCGTGTCAGCGTGCCTCGTTGTGCTCCGGGTTTTCTCGTGTTTTCACGGTCGCTCTTACGTGCTAGAACTTTAATTTGCGTCATCAATCCTATACGATACATCCCTCTAGCGCCTGGAACCAATCTTGGGCGGAAAACATTATAAACCGAGTCAAAAAAGGAGAATTAGTGTGCACTACCTAGCAGAGTTTACTGCCAGAGGGGAATCAGGCCTGTGTCCCGTGTGAAAAAAATAATAATAATTGAACTTTTCGTGTCAGAGGAAAGAAAGTCTCCCTGATAACATTGAGTATACATAGTGTATAGTGTATACTACAGTGGCTCCCTAGTATACTGATGATAAAGGCTAAAGTGTCATTTGAAAACAGGTGAATTTGTAAATGAAGTGATAAGCCTATAGAGGCAGGTGCCAGAAGTCGCCAGAAACTTACCACAGGTCAGCTGTTTTTAATAATCTTCCTGGCTTGCTAGTGTACTCGCACATAATCTAGTGATACCAGTGAATAGCAGAACACAGTGTTGTAGTAGCAACTAACCAGCATTATAATGGTACTTAGTGGAGTGGAGTGACTTTCATTAGTTTCTTTTTTCTTGAAATACCAGACGTATACTGTGAATTTCATATAACCTGTAGTTACCAGCGGTCGCAATATACACAACGAGAAGCAATTATTACTACAGAAAAAGCGTGCTTTCTCCAAAATTTCCACCAGTCAACTATAGTGATAATATAGCATTTATTGTGGTGGAGACGGAAAAAAAAAAATAGAAAAGCTAGATACAGCGATTGATAAACAAGGGTTGAGGTCGACCGTTCGTCATTGTAGGAGTTGCCAGCAGTCACCGGTTTCTTCAACACGCAAGTTATACTTTTGTATCAATCAAATCACATATTACTCGGGTAGATAATTTCCAGTAGATCCTTCATGTGTTAGCTCAAATCACCGACCAGTATGTTTTAAATAAGTGACCCACTGATCAGATCAGATCGACTGGTCCGAACCCTTGACTGGTCCGAACCCTTGACTGGTTTCAAACGGTTTCGTTGGACAATAAAGCAGACTGTAAACGGATGGGGTTGTAGGCGCCCTTATAAACACAAACATTAAATATAAATCAGGAACGTGCACGGTAAGCTGTCCAATATACAAAAACAGAAACAGAAATACAAATAGCTAGAGCTTCATTTAAGGAGGTTATTAATAGAATATTCAAGAGGTTGCTAGTAGAATTGCAGTAAATCAACCATTCAAATCATTATGAAGCTGTGTGTAGTCTGTGGTCAGTCAAACAAACGGGCTTCCACATGGGTAAATTGTCATTTTTGTGGAAATTGGTGTCACGCCCCTTGTGCAGATATCCAAGAACTAGCTACAAGCCGTGTTAAAACAGGGAAGTGTTTTTGGGTATGCCCAAATGAGATAAATCTGTGGACTAAAATCACAAGGGTATTAAAAGAGGACAACATCAAAGCTGCTTTCATAGAAAACCTGGAAGCTTTCTACAACAGATGGGAACATAAAAAGTCTGGGCTGAATGGTACTGCCCTTGATACTGGCCATGTAGTCAGAAACTGAAAGGCTGGAGGTGATGTCCTGGTAGTCAGTAAATGTGGGGCTGATAGTGCTGTCCTGGGAGACAGTAATGGTGAAGCTGGAGGTGCTGTCCTGGGAGACAGTAATGGTGAAGCTGGAGGTGCTGTCCTGGGAGACAGTAATGGTGAAGCTGGAGGTGCTGTCCTGGGAGACAGTAATGGTGAAGCTGGAGATGCTGTCCTGGGAGACAGTAATGGTGAAGCTGGAGATTTTGTCCAGGTAGTCGGGAATTATACGCAGGAAGGAATACATATAAATGACCTCATAGGGGACAGGAGCCATAGTAGGGAAACAAGTGTAGTCAAAGATAAGATAAAACCAATATTGCAAACTAGAAATACCGCAGGAAATAGCAAACAAGAGGACTCCACTAGCAATAGTGAGGATATATTACCAAAAACAACTGGTGGGAGCTCCATTGTTGGTGCTAGGGAGGATAGAAGTAAGACAGGGAAACATGCACCAACAGGGAATACAGTCACAGAAACCCAAGGCAAACGGAAACCAAGCCTGTGCACATACTATGCACTTGGTATCTGCTGGCATGGGAAATCTGGAAAAACAGATGGGACGTGCAACTATGACCACCCTAGAAAATGCCATGCCCATATGACAACAGGAAAATGCAAACTCCCTTCCTGTAAGTTTTTTCACCCTGAACTGTGTACCTCTTCAGTACAGGAAAGACTGTGCTATAACTTAAATTGCCAGGCATACCATCTAAAGGGGACAAAAAGATACAAAACATCCAGGCCATGGGAAAACCTGGGTAGCCACAGCCACTCAAGAGGGAGAGGTTTTTTAGTGCCAGGAAGGAAAAAAAACTGGCAGGAAATGGCAGAAATCGTACACCAAATCCAGTCATTCCTGGAGTGGAACCACAGTCGATGGCCTCCACTCCAAACCAACAGATACAGATACTAATGCCGGAAAAAAAATCCCCCCCCAGTACCAACAATACCACCAGTCCGATAACATTCTTCTTCGCAAATATACAGGGTGTAAAGCCAGCAACAAACAACAAAATACCTTTCATCCGTGGACTGCTTGCAGAGGCTCGGCTAACGCCAAATAACTCAGTTAAGGGCTTTCATCCCGGATGTGTCCACGTGGCCTGAGTGCGCCCGGCCAGTCACTCCATGTACAGCCAGTGTGCCATTGTTTACAAAGCCAGTGAGGATGATTCCATGGGTACATGCGGTATATTTATTATTCCAGTGTTTTTAATGCTTGTAAGTGCTAAATAAGCCACCAAGAAAGCTTCTAGTGCCAGCCCTTTGGTAAAAAGGGTGAGGTGTGTATTGAATTAAAGAATGAGATAATCGCAAAGTACGAGAGTGGAGTGTGTATCTCGGAGTTGGAAAGGTTATATGACAAACCCCATTCAACCATCACTATCATCTTGGCCAACAAAATGGCAATCAAGGAAGCTGTTGTTGCGAAAGGTGCAAGTATCCTTGCATATTTTAAATCCTACCTTTCTAATAGGTATCAGTATGTCACCATTAAAGACACAGCCTCATCAATACGGCCACTTGATACTGGAGTTCCGCAGGGAAGTGTCTTTGGACCCCTGCTCTTCCTCATTTACATCATTGATCTTCCAAACATATCCCAACACCCGAAACCCATTCTCTTTGCTGACGACACGACTTATGTCATCTCCCACCCTAATCTTGCCACCCTCAACACCATTGTTAACAAGGAGCTGCTCAAAATATCGACTTGGATGACAGCTAATAAACTTACACTTAACACTGGCAAAACCTACTATATTTTGTTTGGTAGCAGAGCGGGTGTTGTGCAACTTAACATTAAGATCGACAACACTCTAATTGCCAGACATAATGAGGGCAAATTCCTTGGCCTATACCTCGACAACAACCTAAATTTCAGCACCCATATCCAACACATAACAAAAAAAGTATCCAAAATGGTGGGGATCCTCTCCCAGATACGATACTACGTACCGCAAACTGCCCTTCTCACACTATATCATTCACTTATATATCCATACCTCACCTATGCTACCTGTGCTTGGGGTTCAACTGCAGCAACACACCTAAAGCCAATAATAACCCAACAAAAAGGTGCAGTAAGAATAATCACTAAATCCCATCCCTGGCAACACCCCCCTCCCCACTCTTCATAGATCTAAACTTACTCCCTGTTCAGAACATCCACACTTACTACTGTGCAATCTATATCTACAGGACATTAAATTCCAATATTAACCTTGACCTAAAATGCTTTCTTGATAGTTGTGACAGGATCCACAGGCATAACACCAGACACAAACATCTCTACATTCCCCGTGTTCGACTAAACCTTTACAAAAATTCAATGTATTTCAAAGGACCTAAAATCTAGAACACCTTACCTGAAAACTCTAGAACTGGAGACACATTCATCACTTTCAAAACTACAGTTAGAAAACATCTTATCTCCCTGATCTGCCCCTACAACTAACTACATGATAACCACCTGGTGGTTCACAATTACACTCACTCACCCACTGACTATAAACCCAGAAATACTAATCTTAATCTTAAAATAATTAATCCTAACTAGTCATAAGTTTGCCTACGATACTCCAATATAGACACCTTGTATTGTGCCAAAACAAAAGCATTCACATTGCTAAACTCACAAATTATGATGTAGTCATTTAGCCTTAATACCATAATCTGTGAGGATTTAATGTTAAGAATTAATCTAAGCCTGCTCAAAATGCCTAGCCATGCTAGGTGTCCTAGTGGCCCCCTCTGTAATTAGCATTTTATAACATGTAAACCACACAATACCCAAAACCTGTAAACCCCACATTGTAACCCTTATAGAGAATAAACTTGAATGAATGAATGAAAACAGAGATCGCAAATACTTGATGTGGAGAGAATGTTGTTGGTGTGGATAAACGAGAAACAATTATCAGGAGATAGTGTTCCTCAGTCAATAATATGTGAAAAGGCAAGGCAGGTGCATGCGGATCTCATTAAGAAAATGCCTTCAAATAGTGCTTCTGTTGATGAATTTAAGGCCAGCAAAGGCTGGTTCGAGAGATTTAAGAATCTTAGTGGCATACACAGTGTGATAAGGCATGGTAAGGCTGCCAGTTCTGACAAAAAAGTGGCTGAAAAATACGTGCAGGGCTTTAACCCTTTGACTGTTTATGCCGTACATATATACGTCTTACGCAACACTGTTTCTGACGTATTTATAAGCATAAATTCTAGCAGCTTCAAATCAAGCGGGAAAGGCCTGGTAGGCCTACATGAGAGAGAATGGGTCTCAGTGGTGGGTGTGCACCCTGTGAAAAGAATCTGGGACTCAGCAGTGCATTGTGGGAATGCCATCTTGGTAGTCCATTTTCACCATGCCTCGAGGTAAGAAGCACTTCACTCCTCGGCGGATTGGAGGTCTTTTGTTCCCAAGTGATAGCTCTAATAGTGATGAAAGTGTCAGTGACAGTGAATTCCACTGTTTTCAAGCGAGTGTGACCGAAAAAAGTTCCCAGGATGACGTAATTAGTGATGAAAACCCAGATGACCCACGACCTTCCACCTCTGGTGCTGGGCCGGCTTGTTCACGTCCACGTTCACCTGTACCAGGATGAAAGAGGAAACTATTTGGCCATGTACAAGACCCAGATGTTAGCAGTGAACGTGATAGTGATAGTGATTTCAAGGTTATTGAAAGCAGTTCTAGTTGTGACAGTGAGGGTGAATATTCCTCAGTGAAGTGGCAGTATGTACGACGTAGCATGCGGTCTGGTAGTGTTTCATATGCTGTTCCAAGGGGAAGGAGTATCTCTGGGAGCACATCCCGTGGCCCTACACCATGACCTGATAGTGAAGATGATGATATTGTTATGATGGGTATGAATGATGTGAGTGAGGCAGCAGGCAGTGGTGGTGATAGTGATGGTGGCACGACCCATGTGGCACCAGCAGCGGGCCACGGTACTACCCACGCTGCTGACTCTGCACAACAACCATCCTCACTCAACCCCACACTCCCACAACCTACACAACCACAACCACGTTACAATATCCAGAACCCTCCAGCAGACCGCATCTGGGAGTGGCAGGAAGGTGACGAATTTGTTCCCAGTCTCCATGACTTTGATGAAACACAAAGTGGAATAAAGCCATCATGTCCACTTGGGAACAATGCTAGTGAACTAGAATGCTTTGAGTTATTCTTAGATGAACCCCTGATGGACATCATTGTCAGGGAAACCAACACATACTATGAGTACACCATGGCAAATACAATTCTCTCGCCAAGATCACGGCTACACCAGTGGAAGGAGACAACTGTGGCAGAGATATACCTGTTTTTTGCCATAATAATGCTTATGCCACATGTGTTTAAGCACACTGTCACCACATACTGGGCAACAGAACGCCTGATTTCAACTCCAGGTTTTAGTGACATTATAGGTGTCAATCGTTTCTTGATATTGTTACGTATGTTACACTTTTCAGACAAAACCAGGCCTGACAGAAGCGACAGGCTATATAAGATCAGATTACTATTATTATAATCAAAAAGAAGCGCTAAGCCACAAGGGCTATACAACGCTGCAGGGCAGGAAGGAAGCGAGGGCATCAGGTGGCAAAAGGGAGATGGATGAGTAATAGGTTACAGATAACAGCGGGGTAGTAGATGGTGAAAGGGTAAAGGGCAGCAAGAGACTGAGCTAGAAAGGGCTGAGGGGAGTGCGAAAGGTATCATCATCAGAGTTTGTGGAGTAAATCAGTCGTTGTCAAGAAGTCAATGAGAGAGTCAGGATTAAAGGAGGGTCCATCAGCAAGAAGGGAAGGTAAAGAGAGAGTAGTATTACGAAGACGACGTTGGAGGTAAATTCTGCGTGCACGTTGATAGAGAGGGCAGTCTAACAGAATGTGGCTAATCGATACTGGAACTTGATACTGCTCACAGAGAGGAACAGGGTGCCTCTCCATGAGATACCCATGAGTAAGACGAGTGTGGCCAATACGAAGGCGGGAGAGAGTGGTCTCCCAACCTCGGCACTGATGACAAGAAGACAGCCAGTAACCTATGCTCGGTTTAACAGAATGAAGTTTGTTACCAAGCAGAGTTGACCAACGTTGTTGCCAAGGGGTGTGAAGGTGGGTAGCTATTGTAGCAAAATAGTCCAGAAATGGAACACCTCTATAGGAAATTGGCAGGTCATGTACTGCTGACCGCGGAGCAGTGTCTGCCTGTTCATTGCCCTGTATATCGACATGACCAGGGACCCAACAAAAAACAATATCTTTATGCTTGGTAGAGATACAGCGTAGCCAAAGTTGGATACGGAGAACTAGGGGATGAGATGTATCAAATTTTCGTATAGCCTGTAGAGCACTAAGGGAGTCTGAGACTACCACAAATGATGACACAGGCATAGATGCGATACGAATAAGTGCTGCAAGAATGGCATACAATTCAGCAGTAAAAATGCTAGCCGAAGATAGTAAATGCCCCCGCACGACGCTGTCCGGAAACACTGCTGCGAATCCGATGCCGTCTGAAGACTTAGAGCCATCTGTGTACACAGCGATGGCATGAGAATGAGAGTGGAAATGATCAAGAAAAAGAGCGGGAAGCCACCGTAGGCAGTTGGGCTTTCGAGCAAGGGAGTGGGAAAGAACAGACCCAAACAGCTGGAACTTCCCAGGGGGGTAGGGAAAAGTGAGATGCCACATGGACATATAAAGGTGGTAACTGAAGGGAAGACAAGAGCGAATGTAAGCGAAGAGAAAAGGGATGGAGCAAACAGGGGCGGCGAACAAATAAAGACACTTGCAAAGTAGTGTTGTGTGAAGACACAGTCAAGGCAGTGTTCTCTGAAGACACATGCAAGGTATGTTGTGTGAAGACAGTCAAGGTAATGTCTACTAATATCGGTGACCATTCTATAAATGGAAGGATTGTTGAGATCGTGAGAGCGTACATAGTAGCGAAGGCAATGGGCATCACGGCGATCAGACAAGGATGGAACATTCGCTTCTGCATACCTGGAGTTTACCTGGAGAGAGTTCCGGGGGTCAACGCCCCCGCGGCCCGGTCTGTGACCAGGCCTCCTGGTGGATCAGAGCCTGATCAACCAGGCTGTTACTGCTGGCTACACGCAAACCAACGTATGAGCCATAGCCCGGCTGATCAGGAACCGACTTTAGGTGCTTGTCCAGTGCCAGCTTGAAGACTGCCAGGGGTCTGTTGGTAATCCCACTTATGTATGCTGGGAGGCAGTTGAACAGTCTCGGGCCCCTGACACTTATTGTATGGTCTCTTAATGTGCTAGTGACACCCCTGCTTTTCATTGGGGGGATGTTGCATCGTCTGCCAAGTCTTTTGCTTTCGTAGTGAGTGATTTTCATGTGCAAGTTCGGTACTAGTCCCTCTAGGATTTTCCAGGTGTATATAATCATGCATCTCCCGCCTGCATAGAGGCTCTCAACAGGGTAAGAGCGAAAAGCACCAAGGCATAAACGTAATCCTTGGTGATGGAGGAGGTTAAGGCTAGAGAGAGTAGCAGGAGAGGCCGCTGAATAAATCTGGTCACCATAATCGAGTTTCGATAAAACGAGGGCTGAATGTAGGCGAAGCAGAGTTCAACGATCAGCTCCCCAGGAAAGATGAGCAAAGGTTTTAAGAAGGTTTAGCCGGCTGTGACAAGTTGCCTTCAGAGAGGTAATATGAGGTTTCCAGGATAACCTACGGTCAAAGAGAAGGCCTAGAAACCTGACTATCACGTCCGGTGATACGGAAGCCATAGAGATACAAAGGATGATCGGAGATGACAGAGCGTCTAGTGAAAGTAATTTGGTGAGTTTTGTTACTGGAAAATTTAAACCTGTGCGTGGTGGCCCAATTGGAAACACGGTCGACAGCATGCTGGAGAGAAACTGCAATGAGATGACAGTCAGCGCCTGCACAAGCAATAGTGAAGTCATCAACATAGAGTGATGACCAAATATTGGGTGGAAGAACAGAGGCCAAGTCATTTCTAGTTAGGAGAAAAAGTGTTGTGCTCAGAACACATCCCTGAGGGGCACCTTCAGCTTGGACGAAGTCCGGGGAAAGCACATTATTGACTCGAACACGGAAGTGTCTGTCAGTTAAAAAGTTCTTAAGGAAGGATGGTAGATTGCCTCGGAGGCCTAAGGAGTGGGCTTGGGCCAAAATATTAAACCTCCAGGTTGTGTCATATGCCTTCTCAAGGTCAAAAAATATGGCAATAACTGAGTGATTATTTGCAAAGGCATTACGAACATACGTATCTAAGTGTAGTAAGGAGTCTATGGTAGAACGGCCCTTACGAAAGCCATATTGACTAGCGGAGAGACTGTTGTGTGTCTCTAAATACCACATTAAATGTCGATTTACCAGATGTTCCATCACTTTGCAAACTGCACTAGTACGAGCTATGGGACGATAGTGGGAGGCATCATGTCTTGTAGTACTCGGCTTGCGGAGGAAGAACAATGGCAGATTTCCACAGCTGTGGAAGAACTTCTTGTGCCCAAATAAGATTGAAGAGGTGTAAGAGGACTACAAGGGCTGACTGATGTAAATGTTGTAACATACAAATATGAATGTCGTCAGGTCCAGCTGCCGATGATCGGCTGAGAGCGTTGCCTCCAGTTCCTGAAGTGTAAAAGGCACATTACACTGTCCTTCTCTGAGAGAAGAAAAGTCCAAGGGTACTAACTCTCTGGCAGACTTTGAGGAAAGAAACGAGGGGCATAGATGGAGCCCCTGGGAAATACGGACCAGATGAGTGCCAATTTCAACGGCAATGTCAAGAGGGTTTGCTACATCAATACCGGCGACCCGTAGAACAGGAGCCGGGTCAGGAGAGTATTTACCACTCAATTTCCGCACTTTTTTCCAGACTGCACTCAGAGGAAGCAGAGGTGATGGTGGAAACATAGTCTAGCCAGCAAGTGCGTTTAGCATCACGAATGACACTGCGAGCGATCGCACGCTTCTGCTTAACCCTTTGAGGGTCGACAGGCCCTCTCCAAAACTCGTTCTCAGGGTCGGCCAAATTTCAAAAAAAAAAAAAAATATTTTTTCTTATGAAAAAATAGTTTTTTTTTTCTAAACATTATAGGATAAACAAAAAAAATTTACCATCAATACTTACTGAGATATGGATGCATGAAGTTTGCAGAAAATGAGCCGCGTATGGCAACAGCGGCGACTGCCGCTCACCCGGTAAACTTTAGTTTACTTGTATTTGAAGGTTTGTTGTTTTTTTCACTAATTTATTTTTTCACATAACTTATGTGGCCTATGAGACCAAAGTAAGGTGCAATGTACATATATACACTCGTTGTATACAACACAATAAGCACACAAACATAATTATCATTATATTGTTTACAAAACTTGTTTACAAAAACAAACAATACAAAACATTGTTTATTATTATTGTTCTATAATATATATACCAATATACAGTCACTGAACATATTCCTATTAGTTCTGCAGCTTGTGGAACTCTGAAACATGGTGTCATACACAATGGTGTTTTATCTTTCTCCCTCATTCTATCTCTTTCAATCTGTCTCTCTCTTGCTATCTGTCTGTCTATCTCTGTCTCACAGGTACACATAAATACAAGTATACATAGTATAAATTACCTAGGATAACCCAAGAAACCCAGACAAAGTGCTATACTCTGCTTGAAGATGTGAGTAAAAGTGATGACACAGTCATGTGGCTCTCTGAGACAGAGAGCTAGACGGATAGACAGATAGACAGGGAGCTTGACAGACAGACAAATAGACAGATAGAAATGTTAGTGTACCAGTACCAGTGTACTAGTGTTCCACCCTCCTCCTCCTCCTCTTCCTCTTCCCCCTACTCTTCCTCCTCTTCCCCCTACTCTTCCTCATACTCTTCCTCTTCCTCCAACTCTTCCTCTTCCTCCTCCTCCTCTTCCTCCTCCTCCTCCTCTTCCTCCTCCTCCTCTCCTCCTCCTCCTCCTCTTCCTCCTCCTCCTCTTCTTCCTCTTCCTCCTACTCTTCCTCTTCCTCCTACTCTTCCTCCTCCTCCTCCTCCTCTTCTTCCTCTTCCTCCTCTTCCCCCTAATCTTCCTCCTACTATTCCTCTTCCTCCTCCTCTTCCTCTTATTCCTCTTCCTCCTACTCTTCCTCTTCCTCCTCCTCCTCCTCTTCTTCCTCTTCCCCCTATTCTTCCTCCTTCTCCTTCTCCTCCTCCTCCTCCATAGTGTAAATTACCAGGAGTCAGCAGCTGTCAAAATGACATATTGTCTCATTACTCACTTCCCCCTCCCGCCTGTCAAAACAATGGGGTCGGATGCTGCTTCCCTTCCTCCATTCTATCTAATTATCTTTCTCCCTCATTCTATCTGTCTTTTTATCTCTGTCTCACAGGTACACATAAATACAAGTATACATAGTATAAATTACCTAGGATAACCCAAGAAACCCAGACAAAGTGCTATACTCTGCTTGAAGATGTGAGTAAAAGTGATGACACAGTCTTGTGGCTCTCTGAGACAGAGAGCTAGACAGATAGACAGATAGACAGGGAGCTTGACAGACAGACAAATAGACAGAAATGTTAGTATACCAGCAAAAACAAAGGGAGGGAGATGTTTATCTCATCTTTTGGCATCAGCTCTACCCTCATTTAACCTCATCAAACGTCAGCACTTATCAGATGTTATCTCCCCTTATCTTGTTACTGTCATGGGTGAACATTTATTATTACCTATTATTATTATGTATTATTATTATTATGTATTATTATTATTATGTATTATTGTTATCATTACGTATTCTTCTTCTTCCTCCTCCTCCTCCTCTTCCTCCTCCTCCTCCTCTTGCCTCCTCCTCCTCTTGCCTCCTCCTCCTCTTGCCTCCTCCTCCTCCTCCTTGCCTCCTCCTCCTCCTCCATTCTTGGAACAAGTTTGAAGAGCTTGTAGTTCATAATCACTATCACTATCATCACCAATGCTCACATCTGAGTCTGGGATTTTGGAAAATAGGAGTTTCCTCTTTGATTCTGGTACAACTGAACGTGAACAAGATGGCCCAGCACCAGAGGTGGAAGGCTGTGGGTTGTCTGGGTTTTCCTCACTATTACCCATATTATGGTCATTAGTTTCGGTCAAAACCTCACCAGAACCTTGAAACTCATCTTCACTGTCACTTCCATCTGTATTAGAACTGTCACTGGGGAACAAAAGTGTCCCAATTCGCCGAGGAGTGAGGAACTTCTTACCACAGGGCACGGTGGAAATTGTGTACTATGATGGCATTCCCACAATGCACCACTGGGTCCCAGATTTTTTTCCTACTGCGCACACCCACCACACAGACCCATTCTCTCACATCTAGGCTTATCAGCCTTTTCCTGTGAGATTTGAGGCCGCTAGAATTTATGCGTACTAGTACGACAAAAACCCCTACGCGTAAGACGTACTAGTACGACCAAAACCCTCAAAGGGTTAAAATCAAGAAGTCTCTCATTGGTTCTATTGTATCGGTACCTGCCTCATGCAGCGCGTTTCAAATGTACTGCACGAGCACAAGCAGGAGACCACCAAGGCATGCACTTCTGAGAATGCCTGCCTGAGGTTTGGGGTATAGAATGAGAAGCTGCGGTATAAACTGACGTCGAGAAGAGGTGTAGGAGCTCATCAATGGAAGATGAAGAAGGAACCTCACTAAAAGCAGTGAGTTGCGAGTAAAGGTCCCAATTTACCCGATCAAATTGCCAGCGAGGGCTACGGAAAGGTGGTGAATATGAAGGAGAAGAAAGAATGATTGGAAAATGATCACTGTCATGTAAGTCCGATAGAACAGACCAGGTGAAGTCTAGTGCAGTGGAGGAAGAGCAGACTGATAGATCGATGCAAGATAGAGTATGAGTACGAGGATCAAAATGGGTGGGAGTACCTGTATTTAAAACATGGAGGGGGTGAGAGGTGAGAAAAGCCTCCAACTGGATGCCATGTGAGTCACAATGAGACCCCCCAGAGGAAATGGTGGGCGTTAAAATCACCAAGTAACAGAAGTGGTGGTGGTATGGATGAAACTAGAAAGGCAAAATCTGGGATAGAAAATGCTCGAGAAGGAGAGATATATAAAGAACATATTGTAAACCACTTATTCAAGTGGATACGGGCTGCAGTGTAATGCAGTCACCCCTTACTATAAGAGAGACATTATTAATACAGGAAGCATGGAAACTTAAATGTGCTTGGGATGAAATTCTACCTGAGGAATTCATTAACAGGTGGGATGAATTAATTGGTGATTATGAAAAAATTCCAATGTTGGAGTTCCCACGCCAGGTGGCCAATCCAAATGGAAAAAATGTACTCCATATTTTTTTGTGATGCTTGAAAATTGGCATATGGAGCAGTTGCTTACCTTCAATGTAATAGTGTTATTTCTCTTATGTCTAAGGCTAAAGTGTCTCCAATTAAATCACGTACTTTACCTCAGTTGGAATTAACAGCCATTTATGTAGGTGTCAAATTAGCTAATTATATAAGAAATAAGTTGCAGGAGATAAATATTAGCAACACTGTAATTTGGTCTGATAATGAGGTATCCTTACAATGGATTCGTAATGGAAACAGTAAAATTGTGTACGTACAAAACAAAGTCACTGAAATTAATCAGATGCAAGAGAAGTATAATAGTTTGGGTCAGCATATGTTAACATTTAATCATATACCTGGTGAGGAGAATCCAGCTGATTTCTTGTCTCGAGGTTTACCTTATGCTAAATTTGTAAATGCTGTATCATGGTTTAAAGGACCGAGCTGGCTGGTAAATAAAGCTAAATGGCCTGTACAAAAGGTGTATATTGCTCCTGTTGAAATTCCTGTGACCACTGCTCCAATTGTTTGTCCTTCCTTAGCCATTGATATAAATAGGTATTCTTCTTTACCCAAACTGATCAATGTAACTAAGTTGGTGTTTGAATTTCTAAACAAGATAAATATTTCATATAAGTTTTCACATCCTCTTGAATATTGGATAAAAAGGGTACAGGAGGAAATCTATGGAAATGAGATTAAATTGATGATGGAAAGAAAAATTGTGAGGGTTTTCTATAATAGAGAAATTGGGGGCTGTATTTAGAGAACACTGTAATTAGGTGCAGAGGTAGGTTACAAAATGCTGAATTGGGTGATTATGCTAACACCCTATCTTACTGCCCAAAACTCATCATCTAACAAATTTGATTGTTCTAAATGCCCATAAAAATGTATGCATGGTGGGGTACAAGATACCTTAAATTGTATTAGGGAAACTTTCTGGATTCCACAAGGACGGCAAAGTTTTAAAATGGGTGATTAAATCTTGTGTAATATGTCGCCGTGTGGATGCAGATCTATATGTACCCAGGTCCTCCACCATTGCCAAGGAGCATGTACAATTAGTGAAACCATTTGTGTAACAGGTGTAGACTATAGTGGCCCAATAATTTTAACAGGTACGTCAAATGGTGTTTCCACTGAAAGTGTATGTTTGTTTGTTCACTGTACTGCTACTAGGGCGTTCATTTAGAAGTGGCACAGGACTTGTCTGCAGAACAGTTTATACAGCTGTTTCAAAAATTTGCAGCTAGGAGATCCTGTCGAGGTTGATGATTTCGGATAATGCCACAAATTTTGTAGAGGTGCTCAACACTTGATTGAATTAAATAATAGTAACGATGTTCATTCTTTTTAAAACCCAGAAGGGTGTACCGGGAAAATTTTATTATCCTAGAGCCCCTTGGCAGGGGGGGCTGTACGAAAGACTGATAGGCACAGTGAAAAGTGTCTCCGCAAAGTATACACCGGAAGAGAATTTGGAGAATTCCGTGCAGTGTTGTGGAGGCGGGAAAATCGTTAAATAATAGGCCTCTCTCATACATGAGTAATACACCGATGCAGATGTATTAACACCTAATATGTGGAAGGAAATGGAAGCTGCCCCTGTCTGTAGAGTTTAATCCGGAAGAAAGTGATGAGATTACAATGATGCGGCAGTGTGTTGGTAAAAAATTTAAAATGTTAAATAAAGTAATTGATCATTGGTCTATGTGTGGAGTAAGGAATATCTTCTTACACTACGTGAACCTTTTATGGTGGACAGAGGCAGTAAATCGACAGACCATTCAACCAGGTGACATTGTGTTAATTGACACTGGGGCAACATCGAACATTGTGGCCTCTGGGCAAAGTATTGACATTGTCCCCAGATGCACAAGGTGTTGTCAGGAATGTCAAAGTGTTGTGTTGTGTCGTGGCCAGGAAAGTTAATGCAAAATTTAATAAATTGATTCCCTTGGAATTAGGGGCCCCAGTCAAATGAAAATGAAATCTGGGGGGAAAGTGCACGAGTGATTTTGGAAGATAACCCCTGACCAAATGGATTCCGGGAAGATGAAATCTTAGTAAGACCTACTAGGAGAACAGCCAATCAAGCCAGAATCGGCTGGAATCGTCTCCTAAAGGAAGGAGTAATTTGAGTCGTTTAGCAACGAACTCCAGCCCGGGCCCCAGTGTGGAAAATACTGTATATATTTTCCAGAAATTCAGTATTATATGTAAATAGATGGCCCTACTGTATTTAAAAATTTATGTCATAGAAAACGGAAAGCCTGCGTCTGCACAGACGAGACTGGCCATCTTGGTTTTTGAATTTGTATTAGAAACGGTGAATGGGGAAGAATTTTTCGTGCTCTAGAGGATAAAATTGTGCCGACACCTCTCAAATAGGAGGCGAAATTGGTGGATATGCATTCCTGCATAACTTGAGATATCAGGCGAATGGCAATTTTATTATTTTTATTATAATCAAAAAAGAAGCGCTAAGCCACAAGGGCTATACAGCGCTGTGGCGACTGGACAAGACCTCTCCAGGAACCTCAGATAAGCTCTCTAGATTTGTGTGTAATTCTGGCCCGCATTATTTTCATAGATTTAGTTAGAGTGAGGTTTTCTGAGTATGATACACATTAATTCCGTCAAATTGGTGAGTGATATTAAGATATATTTTCTTTTGTTATGTAATTGTGTATATATATTAACCATTTATTTTTAATATACAGTCCCCAAATTTATATATTTACAGTATTCCTGGGTATGTATATTTCATTTAATTAATAGGTCCCGAGCAACTTGTGGTTTATGACAGTTGTAGGTATCGAAGGGGGACATTTTTTGCGACCCAGGTGTCCCAATTTTCCCACTTGTCTATGTAAAAACTGATAAAATAATAATTATCTTTATCATCATTTACTGTTATGTACATAATTAGTTACTCAGATAAATGCAATTTTCCACAGTGGCATTGGGGAAGTTCACGGGGGTGGAGGTTAGTGGCAAAAGGGTGTGGAAGCATTGGTGCAGGACGACGATGAAGAGCTAGCCCCTACAGAGCTGCAAGAGCTTAGGTGCAACAGCAATAGATCACAGCTCGGAATTGTGCTTCAGAGGAGGGGAGAGAGATGGGGGGAAGTTGCCCTTTATCAAAGATTAAGGAAATGTGTACGTGTGGACAAAGTTGCAAGCATTTATGGATGAATAATTTTTAAAGCAGGGGACAAGTCGTTACTGTCAAATTACCGCCCAATAAGCCTAACCTCAATTGTAGGCAAATTACTAGAGTAATTATAGCTAATCATGTAAGAAGCCATCTCGATAAGCATAATTTGATTAATGATGCCCAACTGGATTCACCAGGGGCCCCTTTCCCGCCTAACTAATCTATTAACCCCTTTTAGGGTTTTGTCGTACTTGTAGTCTCGCGTAGGGGTTTTTGACGTACTAGTACTCATAAATTCTAGCGGCCTCAAATCTAGTGGGAGAAAGCTGGTAGGCCTTCATATGAAAGAATGGGTCTATGTGGTCAGTGTGCACGTCTAAAAAAAATCCCGCAGCACACAGTGCATAATGAAGAAAAAAAAAAACTTTGACCATTTTTTTTTAATAAAAACAGCGACTTTGCGTGTTTTTTGTATGGTATTATATGTTGTATTCTAGTTTTTTTTGGTCTCTTTTTATAGATGGAAGACATATTACAGGGAAAATTTAGATGATTTTGACTGGTTTTACAAAGAAAGGTGCTTGAAATTTAGCTCAAAGTAGCGAAATGTTCGAATTTTTACAAACTTCAAAAGTAAACAAATCGTGCCAAGCGTGCAATACACGTCAAATGGTGAGTCTAATATTCATTTCACAAGTGCACCAATAATATTTTTTACCATTTTTTTACACTAATGCAGTAGTCTGCATAACAGTAATCTTATATTTTTTGTGAAAATAAAAATTCAAAGTGGAAGCAAAAGAATAAAAGAGGGGCCTTGGGGACTGACTAATGACTAGAGGAAATGTCATTTTAGTGCCAGGAATGTCTTTCTTGTTTATTCTGGCCCCTATTCGGAAAATTTGGCATCTTTTGAAATTTGTGGGGAAATTGGCAAAATTGCTAAATTCTGACCACTTTTACTGGATAGTAGAATTTCATAAATGAGTGGTTTTTTCTTGCACCCATTCGATAGAAAAAATGGGTTCTATCGAAATATTCATGTTTTTGTTGACTAGTACAGTGAAATTGGCCGAAAAAAAGGGGGTCAAAGTGGGCAAAATCGCCGATGCGTGACATCGCCGAGACCGCTAACTTTGCGAGAGCATAATTCCGTAAGTTTTTATCCAAAATTTTAAACTTTTGGTGTCTTTTTGATCGGAAAAGATTCTCTATCTTTTCATAAGAGAAAATAATTTTTTTTTTTTTTTTAAAATTTTGGGCCCAACCTGAGAAAAGAGTTTCAGAGAGGGGCTGTCGACCCTCAAAGGGTTAACCTTCTTGAGCAAAACTTTTGAGGCCGTTGATTAAGATAAAGAATTCAATATTGTTTATTTAGATTTTAGCAAGGGTTTTGATAGAGACCACATCAGAGACTGTTGAAGGGAAAATGGCTGCTCATGGCACTGGGGGAAAAGTGCTGTCATGGATCGAGTCCATGGCTCACTAATAGGAAGCAGTGTGTGTGCATAAATTGGGTTAAATCTGAGTGGAGATTTTGTAACAAGTGGTGTTCCCCAGGGATCAGTTTTAGGCCCATTGTTGTTTATTATATAAATGACCTTGACGAGGGAATTACTAGTGACATAGCAAATTTTCTGAGGCACAAAGATAGGTAGGATTTAAACGAGTCAGACATTGATGTCTCGGAACTTCAGGAGGATTTAGACAAACTCAGTTCGTGGTCAGAAAGTGGCAGATGCAATTCAGTGTAGATAAATGTAAAGTTCTAAAGCTCGGAAATGCTCATAACCCTAGCACCTACCAGCTTAATAATATTGAACTTAGCTATATAGAATGTGAAAAGGATTTGGGGGTTATGGTAAGCAGCAACCTTAAAACCAAGACAGCAGTGCCTAAGTGTGCATAATAAGGCAAATAGATTGCTGGGATTTATATCAAGAAGTGTAAGCAACAGAAGTCCGGCCTCAACCCAGACTATGCAGCTCAGTTCTGGTCTCCATTTTCCAGAATGGATATAAATTCGTTAGAAAACATTCAGCAATGAATGACAAAATTAATTCATTGCATTAGAAATCTTCCGTATGGAGAGAGATTGAAGTCCTTTAAATTACATTCATTGTAAGATGAAGAATGCAGGGAGACATGTTTTGAAGTGTACAAGTGGAAGAGGGGTTTATTAACCCTTTGAGGTTTTCGTCGTACTAGTAGTTTTAAAGAGTAGGGGTTTTTGACGTTTTAGTACTCATAAATTCTAGCGCCCTCAAATCTAGTGGGAGAAAGCTGGTAGGCCTTCATATGAAAGAATGGGTCTATGTGGTCAGTGTGCACAGTCTAAAAAAAAATCCTGCAGAAACACGGTGCATAATGAGAAAAAAAAAATTTTTCCATTTTTTTTAATAAATCAGCGACTTTGCAGTGTATTTTCGTATGGTATTTATTGTTGTATTCTAGTTTTCTTGGTCTCATTTTATGAATGGAAGACTTATTACTGAATTGAGATGATTTTTGACTGGTTTTTACAATGAAAGGTGCCCTTTAAATTGAGCTCAAAGTAGCAGAAATGTTCGATTTTTAAACCCAAAATTTCAAAATAAACAAAATCGTGCCACGGTGCAATACATGTCAACTGGTGAGTTAATATTCTTTTCACAAGTGCACAATAAAATTTTTATACCATTTTTTTCACTAACGCAGTAGTCTGCATAACAGTAAATCTTATATTTTTTGTGAGAATAAAAAATTCAAAGTGGAAAACAAAAGAATATAAGAGGGGCCTTGAGACGTGACTATGACTAGAGGAAATGTCATTTTAGTGCAGGAATGTCTTTTTTGTTTATTTGGACCCTATTCCGAAATTGGCATTTTGAAATTTTGTGTGAAATTGGCAAAATTGCTAAATTCTGACCACTGTACTGGATAGTTGAATTTATAAATGGGTGGGTTTCTTGCACCCATTCGATAGAAAAAATGGAGTTCTAGCGAAATATTCATGTTTTTATCGATAGTACAGTGAAATTGGCCGAAAATGGGCTCAAAGTGGGCAAAATCGCCGATTTCCCTAAACATCGCCGAGACCGCTAACTTTGCGAGAGCATAATTCCGTAAGTTTTCTATCAAACTTCAAAACTTTTGGTGTCGTTAATGATCGGGAAAAGATTCTCTATCTTTTCATAAGGAGAAAATAATTTTTTTTTTTTTTAAATTTGGCCGACCTGAGAACGAGTTTCGGAGAGGGCCTGTCGACCTCAAAGGGTTAATAAGGGGGTATTTTAAAAAGGTCTTGGGATCTCTCTCCAAGAGAGAACCCGCAATAATGGATTCAATTAGACAAGTTTAGATTTTGAAAGGATTTTAGGAAAAAATTGGTTTGGAAATAGGGTAGTTGATGAGTGGAACAGTCTGCCTAGTAGCATTATTGAGGCATTTTCACACAATTAATCACATAAATGTTAAACCTAAAACCCAATCTAACTTTATTATTTTTTAAATACACTTCCTAACAGAAATACTCCATTCTACTGAATGTACAACAATGCATACAACCATATGGGCCTGTCCCTTTTTAATAATCACTTGTGCTTTTTAGTAATCTGTTTACATTAAGTTTTATCACTGATGTCATCATTGCTTAGTTCATCTTAAGTTAATTTTAAGCCAGCCCGTAATGCTATGCATAGTATAAGTGGCTTTGGCATGCTGCTCTTATCTGTATCTTTTGTACCTCTGTATGTGCGCTCAAATTTTTAAATAAATAAATAAATAAAAAATAAATAAATAAATAAATAAATAAATAAGACCTTGGGTAGTTTCAAATTTGGGTTGGATAAATACACGAGTGAGGGGTTGGATTTGAGCCGGACTTGCACATGAGTTAATAAAATTATCAAAGCTTGTTCCTTGGGTAGAATTGAAAACTCAGTTGTGCATATATTCTTATTAGTGGGATGGATTGTGAAGGACCTGCTCCTGCTCCTCCTTTCTTATGTTCTTATGAATATTATCCTGACACAGCTGTTGCAAGCCATATTGGCAACATGTACAATGACACTTGTGTCACATTTTAGGGAAATCTTAAAGGGATGCAAGAAACAGAGCTCTCTGAGCAAATATTTTGTGTGACAGGGGTCCAGTGACTCTAGTTGTTCCCAGTGGCATTAGAAAACCAAGAAGGGAGGTAACCCCAGAAAAGGACTTGTTACCTTAACCCTTTGAGGGTCGACAGGCCCTCTCCGAAACTCGTTCTCAGGGTCTGCCAAATTTAAAAAAAAAAAAAAAATTATTTTCTCTTATGAAAAGATAGAGAACCTTTTCCCGATCATATTATTATTACAATCAAGGGGGAAGCGCTAAACCCGGAGGATTATACAGCGCCTGGGGGGGTATGTGGAAGGCATTCAGGCTTAATTTGGGGAACTGGAGCACAGATCCAATTCCCTAAATCAAGAGCCCCTCACCAACATCAAGGAACCTTCCTTGAGGGGTTCCCGATCATAAAGACACCAAAAGTTTGAAATTTGATAGAAAACTTACGGAATTATGCACTCGCAAAGTTAGCAGTCTCGGCGATGTTTATGCATCGGCGATTTTGCCCACTTTGAGCCCCATTTTCGGCCAATTTCACTGTACTAGTCGACAAAAAAACACGAATATTTCGCTAGAACTCCATTTTGTCTATCGAATGGGTGCAAGAAACCACCCATTTATAAATTCAACTATCCAGTACAGTGGTCAGAATTTAGCAATTTGCCAATTTCACACAAATTTCAAAAGATGCCAATTTCCGAATAGGGTCCAGAATAAACAAGAAAGACATTCCTGGCACTAAAATGACATTTCCTCTAGTCATTAGTCACGTCTCAAGGCCCCTCTTATATTCTTTTGCTTTCCACTTTGAATTTTTATTCTCACAAAAAATATAAGATTTACTGTTATGCAGACTACTGCATTAGTGTAAAAATGGTATAAATATTATTGGTGCACTTGTAAAAGAATATTAGACTCACCAGTTGATGTGTATTGCACGCTTGGCACGATTTGTTTACTTTTGAAGTTTGGTAAAAATCGAACATTTCTGCTACTTTGAGCTCAATTTCAAGGCACCTTTCATTGTAAAACCAGTCAAAATCATCTCAATTTCTGTAATATGTCTTCCATTCTATAAAATGAGACCAAGAAAACTAGAATACAACAATAAATACCATACGAAAATACACTGCAAAGTCGCTGATTTATTAAAAAAAAATGGTCAAAGTTTTTTTTTTTCTCATTATGCACTGTGTGCTGCAGGATTTTTTTTAGACTGTGCACACTGACCACATAGACCCATTCTTTCATATGAAGGCCTACCAGCTTTCTCCCACTAGATTTGAGGCCGCTAGAATTTATGAGTACTAGTACGTCAAAAACCCCTACGCGTAAAACGTACTAGTACGACCAAAACCCTCAAAGGGTTAAGTCTTTATGGAAGGGGATATCCCTTCCAAACACTAGTACACCTACCATCTGACTTACGACCTGCTCGACATACGTCCACTCGACTTATGACCGTGTGTCTGGCAGCCAGGCTGCCAGATGCATGGTCAGACTCGGTAGTATCACGTGATCCTTCATTGACAACGTTTCGCCCACACAAGTAGAGGAAGTAGTTACATGTGGTGGAAATGTCAGCTGGTACATGAAAAAGAAAGGTTACAAAAGCTGTGGCTTGGGTAGCATAAAAAATAGGTAGGGCAAATGTATGTGAATAGATGGATTTGATAAGGCATGGCCAGTTTGGGCCAGCCTGCTGCTGTGTTCCTCCTCTCTTATGTTATGTAATAGAGAAGGGACACTGAAACATGCCTGCTGACCCATACTAGGCAGGTCCTTCACAAATCCAACCCACTAACAGAACAAATGCTGAGGAAATGGTATGCTGATACCGACAAGATGTGGAAAAAGACACTTATATACAGTTCAGGACATTTATTAAAGGAAACATTTCTCCATGAGTGGCTTCTTCAGTCCTAATACAGAGATAACTAAGAAAATGCATATATATCGTGGCAGGAGTCAGGTTTAAGTGTCGTGTGGGTAGAGGTAGCAGTCATAGTAGTGCAACAAAGGAGGTGAGACGGACGGTTAGAGAGGGACCTGTAATAATGTTGGTAGAATATCTGACAGTATATAAAGTAAAAAGACACAAGTGCAACTAATGTGACATTTTTATTGTGGCAACGTTTTGCTTTCCAGGAGCTTTGTCAAGCTGTTACAAACAGTACATGGACACACAATATATATAGGCTCAGAGTGAGGTGCAATACTAGTGGTACTACTACTACTACTACAACCACCACCACCAGTATTGCACCTCACTCTGAGCCTATATATATCCTGTGTCCATGTACTGTTTGTAATGGCTTGACAAAGCTCCTGGAGAGCGAAACATTGCCACATAAAAATGTCACATTAGTTGCACTTGTGTCCTTTTACTTTACATACAGAGGGACCTGTTGACTTCATGTAACAGTAGTTTGCAGAATGGGTAATAACCTGTTGATTAGCAATTTTGAGATACTGTAACTACCGGACTACTGCTTTATAGTGTTACTGACAGCAAGTAGAGCAGCTTCTGTGCATTTTCTCCGTCTTAAGTCGTCTTCATTAATCACTAATTCAGCCTCACTGAATTTCATGAGGTGTCCAACATTGTCCCTATGTTGAACACACGTGTTATTGCAGTCATTTCTGCAAGCATTTTTGTGCTCGGCGATCCTAATGTTCAGAGAAATGGCTGTTTCCCCTACATATACTTTTTCACACCCCTCATATGGTATACTGTAAATTCCTGCACTTGTGCCAGAATCATGCTTGGGTTTTTGTATCAGGTTCCTAATAGTAGTTGAAGACCTGGTAGATATTTTAGCCAGTTTTCTGTCAAACATTTTTGAAACGTTAGTGGCAACATTGCTGACCAGTAAAATGATGTAACTTGGAGGCTTTTCTTAACTTGATTGGTGTTGGTCTTCTTGAGGATACATGTTGCATGTTTCCTGCTCATAAAATCTTGGCAGGGTACAGGTAACTCTGTATCATCCCTACACTTCATACTTGACTGCAGGAAACCTGCGACACACATCATCAACAAGACCAACACCAATCAAGTTGAAAAGACTCCAAGTTATATCGTTTTACCGGTCAGCAATATTGTCATTAATGTTTCAAAAATGTTTGACAGAAAAACTGGCTAAAATACCTACCAGCTCTTCAACTACTATTAGGAACCCGATACAAACTCTACTCAGACTCAACGCCATGAGAGTCATGACAAGGCACCATGCAGGGGCGAGCAAAGTTGTACTGAGCAAAGTTGTACTTCGCTTGTACAGTGGACCTTCGGCTAACGATATTAATCCGTTCCTGAAAGCTCATCGTTAGCTGAATTAATTTTCCCCATAAGAAATAATAGAAATCAAATTAAACCGTGCAAGACATCAAAAACTTTGAAAAAAAACATTTTTACATGAAATATTAATTTTAATACACACAAACTGACACTTACCTTTATTGAAGATCTGGTGATGATTGGTGGGATGGGAGGAGGGGAGAGTATGGAAGTTGTTAATGTTAAGAAGGGGAATCCCCTTCCATTAGGACTTTAGGTAGCATGTCCTTTTCTGGGGTTACTTCCCTTCTTTTAATGCCACTAGGACCAGCTGACCATGGTGCATTATTATTATAATCAAAGGGGAAGCGCTAAACCCGGAGGATTATACAGCGCCTGGGGGGGGGGATGTGGAAGGCATTCAGGCTTAATTCGGGGAATTGGAGCACAGATCCAATTCCCTAAATCAAGAGCCCCTCACCAACATCAAGGAACCTTACTTGAGGGGTGACCATGGTGCAGCAACAGCTGACTTTGGTGCAGCAACATATGACAGTGGTGCAGCAGCAGCTTACTGTGGTGCAGCAGCAGCTGACCGTGGTGCAGCAGCAGCTCACCGTGGTTCAGCAACAGCTCACCGTGGTTCAGCAACAGCTGACTGGTGCAGCAACAGCTGACCGTGGTGCAGCAACAGCTGACTGTGGTGCAGCAACAGCTGTGGTACGATAGTACATATTTCTCACCCTTTTTACCACAGGGTTGGCACTAGAAGCTTTCTTTGGGCCCATGGTGGCTTATTTAGCAGTTACAAGCACTATAAACAATGGAATACAAAATGTATCGAATGTATGCATGCAACCGGCCACCCTGGCTTGTAAACAATGACAGCAGGGCTGGATGGACAGGTTCGGGACGAGTCATGTTGGTCAGAAACAGCTGGTGGTGGTGCAGCAGCAGCAGCTGACCGTGGTGCAACAGCAGCTGACCATGGTTCAGCAACAGCTGAATGGTGCAGCAACAGCTGACCGTGGTTCAGCAACAGCTGACTGGTACAGCAACAGCTGACCGTGATGCAGCAACAGCTGACTGTGTTGCAGCAACAGCTGACCGTGTTGCAGCAACAGCTGACCGTGTTGCAGCAACAGCTGACCGTGTTGCAGCAACAGCTGACCGTGTTGCAGCAACAGCTGACCGTGTTGCAGCAACAGCTGACCGTGTTGCAGCAACAGCTGACCGTGTTGCAGCAACAGCTGACCGTGTTGCAGCAACAGCTGACCGTGTTGCAGCAACAGCTGACCATGTTGCAGCAACAGCTGACCGTGTTGCAGCAACAGCGGACTGTGGTGCAGCAACAGCTGATGGTGGCACAGCAGCAGCTGACCGTGGTACGATAGCATGTATTTCCCACCCTTTTTACATATTATCACTTGAGAGATGGTATCTCCTGCTATCTGTTTTTCATTTATCCACACCAGTAAGTCTCTCAACATCTTCGAGTACTTGCGATCTCTGTTTCGAAAACAAACTTGCACCTTTTCCAAGAACAGCTTCCTTGATTGCCGTTTTGTTGGCCACAATAGTAGCGATAACCTGGCCAGCTCTGAGACACTCGCTCCACTTTCGTACTTAGCAATTATCTCTTTCTTCATTTCCATAGTAATTTTCACCTTTTTTATTGCATGGTTGGCACTAGAAGCTTTTTTGGGGCCCATGGTGGCTTATTTTGCAGGTACAATCACTAAAAACGCTGTGATATGAAATGTTCCGATTGTATGTGTGGATGCGACCGCACTGGCTGGCTTGTAAACACTGGCACCCACCGGACAAATGAGGCGCGCTCAGGCCACAGTGGGGTCTGAACGAATCGCATTTGGGCG
>NC_069411.1:1986570-2099070 GCF_026875155.1 Cherax quadricarinatus
CGCTGTGGGACGGGAACAACCCCCCAGGAACCTCAGATAAGCTCTCTAGATTTGTGTGTAATTCTGGCCAGCATTATTTTCATAGATTTAGTTAGAGTGAGTTTTCTGAGTATGATACACATTAATCTCCAGTCAAATTGGTGAGTGATATTAGATATATTTTCTTTCTGTTATGTAATTGTGTATATATATATAACCATTTATTTTTAATATACAGTCCACAAATTTATATATTTACCAGTATTCCTGGTGTATGTATATTTCATTTAATTAATAGGTCCAGAGCAACTTGTGGTTATGACAGTTGTAGGTATCGAAGGGGGACATTTTTTGCGACCTAGGTGTCCCAAATTCCTACTTGTCTATGTAACACTGATAAATAATAATTATCTTTATCATCATTTACTGTTATGTACATAATTAGTTACATTCAGATAAATGCAATTTTCCACAGTGGCATTGGGGAAGTTCACGGGGTTGGAGGTTAGTGGCAAGGATGTGGAAGCATTGGTGCAGGACGACGATGAAGAGCTAGCCACTACAGAGCTGCAAGAGCTTCAGGTGCAACAGCAATAGATCACAGCTCAGGAATGTGCTTCAGAGGAGGAGGAAGAGAGATGGAGGAAGTTGCCTTCATCAAAGATTAAGGAAATGTGTACAGTGTGGACAAAGTTGCAAGCATTTATGGATGAATAAATTTTTAAAGCAGGGGACAAGTCGTTACTGTCAAATTACCGCCCAATAAGCCTAACCTCAATTGTAGGCAAATTACTAGAGTCAATTATAGCTAATCATGTAAGAAGCCATCTCGATAAGCATAATTTGATTAATGATGCCCAACATGGATTCACCAGGGGCCCTTCCTGCCTAACTAATCTATTAACCCTTTGAGGGTTTTCGTCGTACTAGTACGTCTTACGCGTAGGGGTTTTTGACGTACTAGTACTCATAAATTCTAGCGGCCTCAAATCTAGTGGGAGAAAGCTGGTAGGCCTTCATATGAAAGAATGGGTCTATGTGGTCAGTGTGCACAGTCTAAAAAAAATCCTGCAGCACACAGTGCATAATGAGAAAAAAAAAACTTTGACCATTTTTTTTTAATAAATCAGCGACTTTGCAGTGTATTTTTGTATGGTATTTATTGTTGTATTCTAGTTTTCTTGGTCTCATTTTATAGAATGGAAGACATATTACAGAAATTGAGATGATTTTGACTGGTTTTACAAGAAAGGTGCCTTGAAATTGAGCTCAAAGTAGCAGAAATGTTCGATTTTTACCAAACTTCAAAAGTAAACAAATCGTGCCAAGCGTGCAATACACGTCAACTGGTGAGTCTAATATTCTTTCACAAGTGCACCAATAATATTTATACCATTTTTACACTAATGCAGTAGTCTGCATAACAGTAAATCTTATATTTTTTGTGAAAATAAAAATTCAAAGTGGAAAGCAAAAGAATATAAGAGGGGCCTTGAGACATGACTAATGACTAGAGGAAATGTCATTTTAGTGCCAGGAATGTCTTTCTTGTTTATTCTGGACCCTATTCGGAAATTGGCATCTTTTGAAATTTGTGTGAAATTGGCAAAATTGCTAAATTCTGACCACTGACTGGATAGTAGAATTCATAAAGAGTGGTTCTTGCACCCATTCGATAGAAAAAATGGAGTTCTATCGAAATATTCATGTTTTTGTTGATTTAGTACAGTAAAATTTGGGCCGAAAATGGGGCTCAAAGTGGGCAAAATCGCCGATGCGTGAACATCGCCGAGACCGTAACTTTGCGAGAGCATAATTCCGTAAGTTTTCTATCAAAATTTCAAACTTTTGGTGTCTTTATGATCGGGAAAAGATTCCTATTTTTTCATAAGAGAAAATAATTTTTTTTTTTTTTTTTAAATTTGGCCAACCCTGAGAACGAGTTTCAGAGAGGGCTGTCGACCCTCAAAGGGTTAACCTTCTTGAGCAAAGCTTTGAGCCGTTGATTAAGATAAAGAATTTCAATATTGTTTATTTGGATTTTAGCAAGGCTTTTGATAGATCCCAAACATCAGAGACTGTTGAGAAAGTGGCTGCTCATGGCACTGGGGGAAAAGTGCTGTCATGGGATCGAGTCATGGCTCACTAATAGGAAGCAGTGTGTGTGCATAAAATTTGGATTAAATTGAGTGGAGATCTGTAACAAGTGGTGTTTCCCCGGGATCAGTTTTAGGCCCATTGTTGTTTATTTTTATAAATGACCTTGACGAGGGAATTACTAGTGACATAAGCAAATTTGCTGATGGCACAAAGATAGGTAGGATAATCGAGTCAGACATTGATGTCTCGGAACTTCAGGAGGATTTAGACAAACTCAGTTCGTGGTCAGAAAAGTGGCAGATGCAATTCAGTGTAGATAAATGTAAAGTTCTAAAGCTCGGAAATGCTCATAACCCTAGCACCTACCAGCTTAATAATATTGAACTTAGCTATATAGAATGTGAAAAGGATTTGGGGGTTATGGTAAGCAGCAACCTTAAACCAAGACAGCAGTGCCTAAGTGTGCATAATAAGGCAAATAGATTGCTGGGATTTATATCAAGAAGTGTAAGCAACAGAAGTCCGGCCTCACCTAGACTATGCAGCTCAGTTCTGGTCTCCATTTTCCAGAAGGGATATAAATTCGTTAGAAAAACATTCAGCAATGAATGACAAAATTAATTCATTGCATTAGAAATCTTCCGTATGGAGAGATTGAAGTCCTTTAAATTACATTCACTTGTAAGATGAAGAATGCAGGGAGACATGATTGAAGTGTACAAGTGGAGATGGGTATTAACCCTTTAAAGGTTTTTCGTCGTACTAGTACGTCTTACGAGTGGGGGTTTTTGACGTTTTAGTACTCATAAATTCTAGCGACCTCAAATCTAGTGGAGAAAGCTGGTAGGCCTTCATATGAAAGAATGGGTCTATGTGGTCAGTGTGCACAGTCTAAAAAAAAATCCTGCAGCACACGGTGCATAATGAGAAAAAAAAAAATTTTTCCATTTTTTTTTAATAAATCAGCGACTTTGCAGTGTATTTTCGTATGGTATTTATTGTTGTATTCTAGTTTTCTTGGGCTCATTTTATAAATGGAAGACATATTACTGAAATTGAGATGATTTTGACTGGTTTTACAATGAAAGGTGCCTTGAAATTGAGCTCAAAGTAGCAGAAATGTTCGATTTTTACCAAACTTCAAAAGTAAACAAATCGTGCCAAGCGTGCAATACATGTCAACTGGTGAGTCTAATATTCTTTCACAAGTGCACCAATAATATTTATACCATTTTTACACTAACGCAGTAGTCTGCATAACAGTAAATCTTATATTTTTTGTGAGAATAAAAATTCAAAGTGGAAAGCAAAAGAATATAAGAGGGGCCTTGAGACGTGACTAATGACTAGAGGAAATGTCATTTTAGTGCCAGGAATGTCTTTCTTGTTTATTCTGGACCCTATTCCGAAATTGGCATCTTTTGAAATTTGTGTGAAATTGGCAAAATTGCTAAATTCTGACCACTGTACTGGATAGTTGAATTTATAAATGGGTGGTTCTTGCACCCATTCGATAGAAAAAATGGAGTTCTAGCGAAATATTCATGTTTTTTATCGACTAGTACAGTGAAATTGGCCGAAAATGGGGCTCAAAGTGGGCAAAATCGCCGATCCGTAAACATCGCCGAGACCGCTAACTTTGCGAGAGCATAATTCCGTAAGTTTTCTATCAAACTTCAAACTTTTGGTGTCGTTATGATCGGGAAAAGATTCTCTATCTTTTCATAAGAGAAAATAATTTTTTTTTTTTTTTAAATTTGGCCGACCCTGAGAACGAGTTTCGGAGAGGGCCTGTCGACCCTCAAAGGGTTAATAAAGGGGATATTAATAAGGTCTTGAGGATCTCTCTCCAAGAGAGAACCCGCAATAATGGATTCAAATTAGACAAGTTTAGATTTAGAAAGGATATAGGAAAATATTGGTTTGGAAATAGGGTAGTTGATGAGTGGAACAGTCTGCCTAGTAGCATTATTGAGGCATTTCTCACAATTATATCACATAAATGTTAAACCTAAAACCCAATCTAACTTTATTATTTTTTAAATACACTACCTAACAGAATACTCCATTCTACTGAATGTACAACAATGCATGCAACCATATGACCTGTCTTTGTAATACTCATTTGTGCTTTATAGTAATCTGTTTACATTAAAGTTTTATCACTGATGTCATCATTGCTTAGTTCATCTTAAGTTTAATTTTAAGCCAGCCCGTAATGCAAATGCATAGTATAAGTGCTTTGCATGCTGCTCTTATCTGTACTTTTGTACCTCTGTATGTGCGCTCAAATTTTTAAATAAATAAATAAATAAAAAATAAATAAATAAATAAATAAAAAATAAGACCTTGGTAGTTTCAAATTTGGGTTGGATAAATACACGAGTGAGGGGTTGGATTTGAGCCGGACTTGCACATGAGTTAATAAAATTATCAAAGCTTGTTCCTTGGGTAGAATTGAAAACTCATTTTGTGCATATATTCTTATAGTGGGAGGATTGTGAAGGACCTGCTCCTGCTCCTCCTTTCTTATGTTCTTATGAATATTATCCTGACACAGCTGTTGCAAGCCATATTGGCAACATTACAATGACACTTGTGTCACATTTTAGGGAAATCTTAAAGGATGCAAGAAACAGAGCTCTCTGAGCAAATATTTTGTGTGACAGGGGTCCAGTGACTCTAGTTGTTCCCAGTGGCATTAGAAAACCAAGAAGGGAGGTAACCCCAGAAAAGGACTGGTACCTTAAACCCTTTGAGGGTCGACAGGCCCTCTCCGAAACTCGTTCTCAGGGTCTGCCAAATTTAAAAAAAAAAAAAAAATTATTTTCTCTTATGAAAAGATAGAGAACCTTTTCCCGATCATATTATTATTACAATCAAGGGGGAAGCGCTAAACCCGGAGGATTATACAGCGCCTGGGGGGGTATGTGGAAGGCATTCAGGCTTAATTTGGGAACTGGAGCACAGATCCAATTCCCTAAATCAAGAGCCCCTCACCAACATCAAGGAACCTTCCTTGAGGGGTTCCCGATCATAAAACCAAAAGTTTGAAATTTGATAGAAAACTTACGGAATTATGCACTCGCAAAGTTAGCAGTCTCGGCGATGTTTATGCATCGGCGATTTTGCCCACTTTGAGCCCCATTTTCGGCCAATTTCACTGTACTAGTCGACAAAAAAACACGAATATTTCGCTAGAACTCCATTTTGTCTATCGAATGGGTGCAAGAAACCACCCATTTATAAATTCAACTATCCAGTACAGTGGTCAGAATTTAGCAATTTTGCCAATTTCACACAAATTTCAAAAGATGCCAATTTCCGAATAGGGTCCAGAATAAACAAGAAAGACATTCCTGGCACTAAAATGACATTCCTCTAGTCATTAGTCACGTCTCAAGGCCCCTCTTATATTCTTTGCTTTCCACTTTGAATTTTTATTCTCACAAAAAATAAAGATTTACTGTTATGCAGACTACTGCATTAGTGTAAAAAATGGTATAAATAATTATTGGTGCACTTGTAAAAGAATATTAGACTCACATTGATGTGTATTGCACGCTTGGCACGATTTGTTTTACTTTTGAAGTTTGGTAAAAATCGAACATTTCTGCTACTTTGAGCTCAATTTCAAGGCACCTTTCATTGTAAAACCAGTCAAAATCATCTCAATTTCTGTAATATGTCTTCCATTCTATAAAATGGAACCAAGAAAACTAGAATACAACAATAAATACCATACGAAAATACACTGCAAAGTCGCTGATTTATTAAAAAAAAATGGTCAAAGTTTTTTTTTTTTCTCATTATGCACTGTGTGCTGCAGGATTTTTTTAGACTGTGCACACTGACCACATAGACCCATTCTTTCATATGAAGGCCTACCAGCTTTCTCCCACTAGATTTGAGGCCGCTAGAATTTATGAGTACTAGTACGTCAAAAACCCCTACGCGAAAACGTACTAGTACGACCAAAACCCTAAAAGGGGTTAAGTCTTTATGGAAGGGGAATATCCCTTCCAAACACTAGTACACCTACCATCTGACTTACGACCTGCTCGACATACGTCCACTCGACTTATGACCGTGTGTCCTGGCAGCCAGGCTGCCAGATGCATGGTCAGACTCGGTAGTATCACGTGATCCTTCATTGACAACGTTTCGCCCACACAAGTAGAGGAAGTAGTTACATGTGGTGGAAATGTCAGCTGGTACATGAAAAAGAAAGGTTACAAAAGCTGTGGCTTGGGTAGCATAAAAAATAGGTAGGGCAAATGTATGTGAATAGATGGATTTGATAAGGGATGGCCATTTGGGCCAGCCTGCTGCTGTGTTCCTCCTCTCTATGTTATGTAATAGAGAAGGGACACTGAAACATGCCTGCTGACCCATACTAGGCAGTCCTTCACAAATCCAACCCACTAACAGAACAAATGCTGAGGAAATGTATGCTGATACCGACAAGATGTGGAAAAAAAACACTTATATACAGTTCAGGACATTTATTAAAGGAAACATTTCCCATGAGTGGCTTCTTCAGTCCTAATACAGAGATAACTAAGAAAATGCATATATATCGTGGCAGGAGTCAGGTGAAGTGTCGTGTGGGTAGAGGTAGCAGTCATAGTAGTGCAACAAAGGAGGTGAGACGGACGGTTAGAGAGGGACCTGTAATAATGTTGGTAGAATATCTGACAGTATATAAAGTAAAAAGACACAAGTGCAACTAATGTGACATTTTTATTGTGGCAACGTTTTGCTTTCCAGGAGCTTTGTCAAGCTGTTACAAACAGTACATGGACACACAATATATATAGGCTCAGAGTGAGGTGCAATACTAGTGGTCACTACTACTACTACAACCACCACCACCAGTATTGCACCTCACTCTGAGCCTATATATATCCTGTGTCCATGTACTGTTTGTAATGGCTTGACAAAGCTCCTGGAGAGCGAAACATTGCCACAATAAAAATGTCACATTAGTTGCACTTGTGTCCTTTTACTTTACATACAGAGGGACCTGTTGACTTCATGTAACAGTAGTTTGCAGAATGGGTAATAACCTGTTGATTAGCAATTTTGAGATACTGTAACTACCGGACTACTGCTTTATAGCTGTATAGTCCTTGTGGCTTAGCGCTTCTTTTTGATTATAATAATAATAATAATACTGCTTTATAGTGTTACTGACAGCAAGTAGAGCAGCTTCTGTGCATTTTCTCCGTCTTAAGTCGTCTTCATTAATCACTAATTCAGCCTCACTGAATTTCATGAGGTGTCCAACATTGTCCCTATGTTGAACACACGTGTTATTGCAGTCATTTCTGCAAGCATTTTTGTGCTCGGCGATCCTAATGTTCAGAGAAATGGCTGTTTCCCCTACATATACTTTTTCACACCCCTCATATGGTATACTGTAAATTCCTGCACTTGTGCCAGAATCATGCTTGGGTTTTTGTATCAGGTTCCTAATAGTAGTTGAAGACCTGGTAGATATTTTAGCCAGTTTTCTGTCAAACATTTTTGAAACGTTAGTGGCAACATTGCTGACCAGTAAAATGATGTAACTTGGAGGCTTTTCTTTAACTTGATTGGTGTTGGTCTTCTTGAGGATACATGTTGCATGTTTCCTGCTCATAAAATCTTGGCAGGGTACAGGTAACTCTGTATCATCCCCTACACTTCATACTTGACTGCAGGAAACCTGCGACACACATCATCAACAAGACCAACACCAATCAAGTTGAAAAGACTCCAAGTTATATCGTTTTACCGGTCAGCAATATTGTCATTAATGTTTCAAAAATGTTTGACAGAAAACTGGCTAAAATACCTACCAGCTCTTCAACTACTATTAGGAACCCGATACAAACTCTACTCAGACTCAACGCCATGAGAGTCATGACAAGGCACCATGCAGGGGCGAGCAAAGTTGTACTGAGCAAAGTTGTACTTCGCTTGTACAGTGGACCTTCGGCTAACGATATTAATCCGTTCCTGAAAGCTCATCGTTAGCTGAATTAATTTTCCCCATAAGAAATAATAGAAATCAAATTAAACCGTGCAAGACATCAAAAACTTTGAAAAAAAACATTTTTACATGAAATATTAATTTTAATACACACAAACTGACACTTACCTTTATTGAAGATCTGGTGATGATTGGTGGGATGGGAGGAGGGGAGAGTATGGAAGTTGTTAATGTTAAGAAGGGGAATCCCCTTCCATTAGGACTTTAGGTAGCATGTCCTTTTCTGGGGTTACTTCCCTTCTTTAATGCCACTAGGACCAGCTGACCATGGTGCATTATTATTATAATCAAAGGGGAAGCGCTAAACCCGGAGGATTATACAGCGCCTGGGGGGGGGGATGTGGAAGGCATTCAGGCTTAATTCGGGGAATTGGAGCACAGATCCAATTCCCTAAATCAAGAGCCCCTCACCAACATCAAGGAACCTTACTTGAGGGTGACCATGGTGCAGCAACAGCTGACTTTGGTGCAGCAACATATGACAGTGGTGCAGCAGCAGCTTACTGTGGTGCAGCAGCAGCTGACCGTGGTGCAGCAGCAGCTCACCGTGGTTCAGCAACAGCTCACCGTGGTTCAGCAACAGCTGACTGGTGCAGCAACAGCTGACCGTGGTGCAGCAACAGCTGACTGTGGTGCAGCAACAGCTGTGGTACGATAGTACATATTCTCACCCTTTTTACCACAGGGTTGGCACTAGAAGCTTTCTTTGGCCCATGGTGGCTTATTTAGCAGTTACAAGCACTATAAACAATGGAATACAAAATGTATCGAATGTATGCATGCAACCGGCCCCCCTGGCTTGTAAACAAAGACAGCAGGGCTGGATGGACAGGTTCGGGACGAGTCATGTTGGTCAGAAACAGCTGGTGGTGGTGCAGCAGCAGCAGCTGACCGTGGTGCAACAGCAGCTGACCGTGGTTCAGCAACAGCTGAATGGTGCAGCAACAGCTGACCGTGGTTCGCAACAGCTGACTGGTACAGCAACACTGACCGTGATGCAGCAACAGCTGACCGTGTTGCGCAACAGCTGACCGTGTTGCAGCAACAGCTGACCGTGTTGCAGCAACAGTGACCGTGTTGCAGCAACAGCTGACCGTGTTGCAGCAACAGCTGACCGTGTTGCAGCAACAGCTGACCGTGTTGCAGCAACAGCTGACCGTGTTGCAGCAACAGCTGACCGTGTTTGCAGCAACAGCTGACCGTGTTGCAGCAACAGCTGACCATGTTGCAGCAACAGCTGACCGTGTTGCAGCAACAGCGGACTGTGGTGCAGCAACAGCTGATGGTGGCACAGCAGCAGCTGACCGTGGGACGAAGCATGTATTTCCCACCCTTTTTTTCATATTATCACTTGAGAGATGGGGATCTCCTGCTATCTGTTTTTCATTTATCCACACCAGTAAGTCTCTCAACATCTTCGAGTACTTGCGATCTCTGTTTCGAAAACAAACTTGCACCTTTTCCAAGAACAGCTTCCTTGATTGCCGTTTTGTTGGCCACAATAGTAGCGATAACCTGGCCAGCTCTGAGACACTCGCTCCACTTTCGTACTTAGCAATTATCTCTTTCTTCATTTCCATAGTAATTTTCACCTTTTTTATTGCATGGTTGGCACTAGAAGCTTTTTTGGGGCCCATGGTGGCTTATTTTGCAGGTACAATCACTAAAAACGCTGTGATATGAAATGTTCCGATTGTATGTGTGGATGCGACCGCACTGGCTGGCTTGTAAACACTGGCACCCACCGGACAACTGAGGCGCGCTCAGGCCACAGTGGACGCGTCTTGAACGAATCGCATTGGGCGAGTTTTTTTTAGTGTTAGCCAAGGCAAAATTTTTGCGTTAAAATGTATCGTTAGCTGGATTTACCGTTAGCTGAGGGTCTACTGTACTATATACAAGCTATACGCTCGCTCACTGACTATGGTGCACCGGCATTAGCTCATCTCTTCCCACAGAGCAGGCAAAAGGTGGAGGTCATACAAAACCAGGTGATGAGAACTATGCTCGGGGCCCCAATCTGGACCAACACAATATGTCTCAGATCTGAGGTCCGTCTTCCTTCCCTGGCTGACAGAATAAGATGCATAAACACCTGCAAAGTAGCCATGATTCTGCATCGGCAGCAAGGTACCCCACTAAGAAAACGGATATTGACAACCATGACAAGATCCAATTCTCTTCACGGACTACTCCTGGATTAGTTCGTTTTGTGCTGCTGGGTGGAAGCTGCTGCCTATACAACTACTCCTTGAGAAGAGTTGTGACCTTCCTGTTGCTGGGTATCATCCATCACCTCCCTGGCGCCCAGATCCGGCCGATGTTTGCATCATGCAACTACCTCTAAAGCATCTCTGCAGTCAAGACACCCTCAGCAATCATGCCGAGACAAGCATGGCACTGGCAGAGGGATGCACATGTGCAGTGTATTTCACAGATGGTTCTGTCGACCCTGACAGGAAGAGAGCAGCTGCTGGACTGTACCACAATGGTCACACACGAGGCTGGCGACTTCCTGACCACTGCACGATCCTTCAAGCTGAGCTGGTGGCGATTCAGCAGGCATTGTCACATGCCCTACGACAGACTCCACCTCTGCAATCAATGCCCTCTCCCATCCTCAACCACAGGACAATGTTCACCTCATCACATCGATCCTGAGCATAATGACAGTCTTAGAAGGTCTTAGAAGTTCAGGATAACAGATCGACATTGAACTGGATCCCCAGCCATGCTGGCATCCGGGGAAATGAGGAGGCAGATGATGCAGCCAAGGCAGCCACAGAGTATCCATATGTTGGGATTACTGTCCCCGTCAGCCTATGACAGACCAAATTGGTGGCTGCCAGAGCAATGAAACTTGTGGGGGAAGTCTTAGGCGATACCCCATCTCAACAGTGGTATCGAGCAGTGACTCAGGGAGAACCCCCTCCATATGATAAAAGCTGGTCCAGAGCGCAGTGTACCGCCATCCATCAGCTTTGTTTGGGCTTTCCCACAGCCAAGATGATGGCAGACAAGGCTGAGGAGATATGCCAGTACTGCCAGCACGTTGTCCAGTGCCACCTAACACACTCTTCTGGAGTGCAAAGTTACCGAGACACTCCGCAGGCAACTAGCACTGATATCCCCTCCCGAAGAGGACCCAGAGATAACTGCGGCCACACTAGTGTACCATGGAGTCAGCAAACCAGACAAACTGTTGCCTGTGATACCAACATATCCTCCTCCTCACTAGTGTCCACAGTTAGGAGTACATATGGTGTTGTCACTTATGAGATGCACCAGATGAACTGACCAGAAGAGTGCTTGAGCAACATATGTCACATTATTGTAGAAACCTTTCTCCCTCGGGAGCCAGAGACGGGTCATCACAAGACTGAGACCCGTGCCAGGACTATGGTCTTGGCGCACATTATACATGTACATACATCCAATGACAAGCTACCTTTTCTATAAGGGACATTGAAACATGCCTTCTCAAATCCATCCATATACATTTGCCCAACCTATTCTTTATGCTACCTAAGCCATAGCTTTTGTAACCAACCTTTCTCATGTACCTGCTGACACTTCCACCACGTGTTTAACTACTACTACCCAGTACATCAGCAATCTTCTAAGGTTCGACCGGCATCCATTTTGACTTACGACCAGTTGGTCGGAACCAAGCTTGGTCATAAGCGAGATGGTAGGTGTACACCTTCATCCTTTCCCCTCCTCCCGTCTCATCACTCAAGTCCACAATAAAGGTGTCATTTCAGTATTATTTATTGTGCCTGTATCATTGTTTTCTGTGTAGGGAAATGTATATTTCATGTAAAAAATTATTATTTTTAATACTTTTGGGTGTCTGGAATGGATTAATTGGATTTTCATTATTTCTTATGGGGAAAATCAATTTGGCTAAAGGCTAGCTCTCTGGAATGGATTAAAGGCGTTACCCGAGGGTCCACTGTATATTTTTAATTGCGCTACCTAACAGAATAATCCATTCTCTTGAATGCACAGTAACTCATCTAATGGCCATATGAACTGTTTCTGCACTATAAATCATTGACTTTATTCGATTTGACCTGATTAATAAATTGTAAGACTATAGTAAACTGATCATTTTGTTATATTATACATTGTAATGCTACAAATTTGTGCAACTATAATGCTTCAAAATTGAAATGTTCAAATTTCATTGATTAAAATATTCAATTGTACTTCATATTTTAATTGTTTACTATAATTTTTTACCAGTGAATCTATTAAAGCTTAGTTTATCTAAGTTAATTTTAAGCCTGCCCATAATCCTCTGCAAACAAGGGGCTTTTGGCATGTACACCTAACTACTATAATTCTTTGTATAACTATGTTTCACGTCTTAATAAACTATTATTATTATTTGGATTTTAGTAAAGCCTTCGACAGAGTACCTCACAAGAGAGACTTAAGAAAAGTGGCAGCTCATGGTATAGGAGATAAAGTTGTAGCATGGATAGAGGCATGGCTTACCAACAGAAAGCAGAGTTTCCATTAATGGGGTCAAATCTGAATGGGGATTAGTCACTAGTTGAGTACCACAAGGATCAGTTTTAGGCCCTCTGTTTTCATGATTTACATTAATGACCTTGATAAAGGAATTACAAGTGACACGAGCAAATTTGCTGATTATACAGAGATAGGCCATATGACTCATTCTGAGGAGGATACCAATGAACTCCAGGAGGATTTAGACAAATTAAGGTCTTGGTCTGAAAAATGGCAAATGAAGTTCAATGTGGATAAGTGTAAGGTACTAGTCCTTGGTAATGAAAATAGCCCTCGAAGCTATAAACTAGGTGAAGTAGAACTTGATCATACAGAATGTGTAAAAGACTTGGGAGTCATGGTAAGCAGAAATCTAAATTATTATTATTATAATCAAAAAGAAGCGCTAAGCCACAAGGGCTATACAGCGCTGCAGGGTAGGGAAGGAAGCGAGGGTATTGCATGGCAGAAGGAAGGAGGGATGATCAGCAGGTTACAGAAAACAGCAGGGCAGGGGATAGTACGGGGGTAGAGGGTAGCAAGAGATTGAAGTAGAAAGGGCTGAAGGTATCAGAATTTGTGAAGTCAGTCAGTTGTTGTCAAAAAGTCAATGAGAGAGTCCGGATGAAAGGTGGGTCCATCAGCGAGAAGGGAAGGTAAAGAGAGAGCAGCTGAGAGAAGACGACGACAAAGGTAAATTCTGCGTGCTCGTTGATAAAGTGGGCAGTCCAACAGAATGTGGCTGACTGATAAAGGAGCTTGGCAATTCTCACAGAGAGGAGCAAGACGCCTCCCCATGAGATATCCATGAGTAAGACGAGTATGGCCAATGCGAAGACGGGAGAGAGTAGTCTCCCAACCTCGGCACTGGTGGTAAGAAGACGGCAAGTAACCTATACTCGGTTTAATAGATTGAAGTTTGTTGCCGAGCATAGTAGACCAATGTTGTTGCCAACGCGTGTGAAGGTGGGAAGATATTGCAGCAAAATAGTCCGTAAATGGAATACCTCTATAAGAAACTGGTAGGTCATGTACTGCTGACCGCACAGCAGTGTCTGCCTGTTCATTGCCCTGTACGTCAACAGGACCAGGGACTCAACAAAAAACTATCTTTATGCTTGGTAAAGATGCGGAGTAGCCAAAGTTGGATACGGAGGACTAAAGGGTGAGGTGTATCAAATTTTTGTATAGCCTGTAAAGCACTAAGGGAGTCTGAGACAACCACAAATGATGACACAGGCATAGATGCAATACGGATAAGTGCTGTAAGGATGGCATACAATTCAGCAGTAAAAATACTAGCCGAAGATAGTAAATGCCCTTGTACGACGCTGTCCAGAAACACTGCTGCGAATCCTACGCCGTCAGAAGACTTAGAGCCATCTGTGTATACGGCAATGGCATGAGAATGAGAGTGAAAGCGGTCAAGAAAAAGAGAGCGGGAAGCGACCGTAGACAGTTGGGCTTTCGAGCAAGGGAGGGAGAAAGAACAGACTCGAACAGCTGGAACTTCCCAGGGGGGTAGGGAAAAGTGAGATGTTACATGTACATAGAAAGGTGGTAGTTGAAGAGAAGACGAGCGAATGAAGGCGAAGAGAGAAGGGACGGAGTAAACAGGGGCGGCGAACAAATAAAGAATGTCTACTAATATCAGTGACCATTCTATAAATGGAAGGATTGCGGAGATCATGAGAGCGTACATAGTAGCGCAGGCAATGGGCATCACGGCGATCAGATAAGGATGGAACGTTCGCTTCTGCATAGACGCTCTCGACAGGGGAAGAGCGAAAAGCACCAAGGCATAAACGTAATCCTTGGTGATGAATGGGGTTAAGGCTAGAGAGAGTAGCAGGAGATGCCATTGAATAGATCTGGTCACCATAATCAAGTTTCGATAAAATAAGGGTGGAATGTAGGCGGAGGAGGGTTCGACGATCAGCTCCCCATGAAAGATGAGCAAGGGTTTTAAGAAGGTTCAGCCGGCTGTGACAAGTTGCCTTCCGAGAGGTAATGTGAGGTTTCCAGGATAACCTACGATCAAAGAGGAGGCCCAGAAACTTGACTATCACGTTCAGGGATACGGGAGGCATAGAGGTACAAAGGATGATCGGAGATGACAGAGTGTCTAGTGAAAGTAATTTGGTGGGCTTTAGTGCTGGAAAATTTAAACCCACGTGTGGTGGCCCAATTGGAAACACGGTCGACTGCATGTTGGAGAGAAACTGTAATGAGGTGACAGTCAGCGCCTGCACAGGCAATAGCGAAGTCATCAACATAGAGTGATGACCAAATATTTGATGGAAGACTAGAGGCCAAATCATTAATAGCAAGGAGAAAAAGTGTTGTGCTCAGAACACATCCCTGGGGGACACCTTCAGCTTGGATAAAGTCCGGGGAGAGCACATTATTAACCCGAACACGGAAATGCCTGTCAGTTAAAAAGTTCTTAAGGAAGGATGGTAGATTGCCTCGAAGGCCTAAGGAGTGGGCTTAGGCTAAAATATTATACCTCCAAGTTGTCATATGCCTTCTCAAAGTCAAAAAATATGGCAATAACCGAGTGGTTATTCGCAAAGGCATTACGAACATACGTATCCAAGCGTAGTAAGGGGTCTATGGTAGAACGTCCCTTACGAAAGCCATATTGATGAGTGGAGAGACTGTTGTGCGTCTCTAAATACCACACTAAACGTCTATTTACTAGGCGTTCCATTACTTTGCAAACTGCACTGGTAAGAGCAATGGGACGATAGTGGGAGGTTTCATGTCCCGTAGTGCCTGGTATGCGGAAAGGGAGAACAATGGCGGATTTCCACAGCTGTGGAAGAACTCCTTGTGACCAAATAAGATTGTAAAGGCGTAATAGGACTGCAAGGGCTGACTGATGTAAATGTTGTAGCATACGAATATGAATGTCGTCGGGCCCAGCTGCCGATGATCGGCAAGCTGAGAGTGTTGCCTCCAGTTCTTGAAGTGTAAAAGGCACATTATACTGTTCTTCTCTGAGAGAAGAAAAGTCCAAGGGTGCTAACTCTCTGGCAGACTTTGAGGAAAGAAATAAGGGGCATAGATGGAGTCCCTGAGAAATACGGACCAGATGATTGCCAATTTCATTGGCAACATCTAGTGGGTTTGCTGTATCAACACCGGCAACCCGCAGAACAGGAGCCGGGTCAGGAGAATATTTACCACTCAGTTTTCGTACTTTTTTCCAGACTGCACTAAGAGGAACCAGAGGTGATGGTGGAGACAATCTCGCCAGCAAGTGCGTTTAGCGTCACGGATGACAAGGCGAGCGATCGCACGCTTCTGTTTAAAATCAAGGAGTCTCTCTGTGGTTCTATTGTACCGGTACCTGCCCCATGCAGCGCTTTTCAAAAGTACTGCACGAGCACAAGCAGGAGACCACCAAGGCACACATTTCTGAGAATCCCTGCCCGAAGTTTGGGGTATAGAATGAGAAGCTGCGGTTAAAACGGAGGATGAGAAGAGGTGTAAAAGCTCATCGATGGAGGACGAAGAAGGAACCTCTCTAAAAACAGTTAGGTGTGAGTAAAGGTTCCAATTTGCCCGATCAAATTGCCAGCGTGGGATGCGAAGAGGTGGTGAATATGAAGGGGGAAGTAAGAATGATTGGGAAATGATCGCTGTCATGCAAGTCCGGGAGAACAGACCAAGTGAAGTCTAATGCGGTGGAGGAAGAGCAGACCGAGAGATCGATGCAAGAGAGAGTATGAGTCCGAGAATCAAAATGGGTGTGCGTACCTGTATTTAAAACATGGAGGGGGTGGGTGGCAAGAAAAGCCTCTAACTGAATTCCACGGGAATCACAGTGAGACCTCCCCCCAGAGGAAATGGTGAGCATTAAAATCACCAAGTAACAGAATCGGTGGCGGTAATGACGAAACAAGAAAGGCAATATCCGGAATAGATAATGCCCGAGAAGGAGAGAGATATAAAGAACAGAGCGTATACCACCTATGCAAGTGGATGCGGGCTGCTGTGTAATGCAGCGAAGTAAGAACAAATAGCTGATGGTACGGAATATCAGTGCGTAGAAGAAGGGCACTTTCATTAAAGGTCCCATCAGGAAAAGGATCTGAAGAATACAATAAATTATAGCCTGAGATGGGAGAAATAACAGCAGAGTGTAATTTTGGTTCCTGTAAGCAAACACCAACAGGGGCAAACTGGGAGAGTAACATCTGAAGCTCACCCCGATTACCCGAGGCCGCGTATATTCCACTGTAAATAGGCCATGATTGGCAATGATAAAGATACTTGAAATCCGCAGGTAAGGGTTCCTACGGACTAGAGGGGTTAGAAAAGTCCACATGCGGAGGCAGTGGAAAACGTTCAAGCAGCGAAGGAACGGTGCGCTGTGAAGAAAGGAGTTGCGCAGATGGAGCAGAGGAGAGAGAAAGAGCGGAAGGTGGATCAGTGTCCATTGATGGTTTGGTCTCTGCAATACATTCAGAGATTGCTTCAAGTGTTTCGGAATTCAGAGACGTCGTATGGGAGACAATATTGGAAATGGTAGGGGGAGGATGAGTAAAGATTGGAACTGTATTGGACTGTACCAAGGTAGGGGGGGGGGGCGAAAGGGTGGAGGGAACTGGAGAAGCGTGGCAGGGGACAGAAGAGGCAGGAACCTGGGAGGTGGCAGAAGAGGAAGAAACTTGGGAGGGAACAGGGGAGGAAGGTACAGTACGAGGAGGAGGGTGAACCTCTACACTTGTAACTGAGCCAGTGAGAGGGGGAGAACCAGGGACAGAGATGGGGAGGGTAAAATGAGGAGGTGGAAGATGGGTAGGAGGTGTTAACGGACCTTTTTTTGACTTTTGAGAAGTAGAGGGACGATTGGGAGGAGGTGTCGTACGAGGTCTCGTCGATACTGAGGCTTGAGAGAGAACACGAAGAAGCGAGATCAGACTGAGGCGTTGAAGTAGGGACGTCTGAGCCGAGGACAGCAAAAGGATTAGATACATGAGTGACTATGGGAGAGGTAACCACAGAGGTGGGTGTAGAAGATGAGATACCAGAAGTGGGGGGATGTTTTGAAACACGGGAATAAGAAACACGTGGGAGTCTCCCTTGGAGGCGGAGATGAGAAACTGCCATGGCATAAGGGAGACCTTCTGTCTCTTTGAGGTAACGGATTTCCTGCTCGTTTAAATAGACTTGACAACGGCGAGAGTACGAAGGGTGAGCCTCATGACAGTTAAGGCAAGAGGGAGATTGATTGCAAGACGTATTAGAATGGTCATCGGCACCACAGACTGGGCATTCGGTGATAGATCTGCAATATTTCGCTGGATGGCCAAATCGCCAGCAATTTCTACACTGTTGTGGTGTAGGGATCACCTTTCGAACTTGTAACCGATGTCCTGCTATATAAACTGAGGATGGGAGTTCTCGGCTGTCAAAAGTTAAACGAGCCACATTGCTAGGGTATCGTCTCTGCCCGCGGGCAGGAAGAATGTAAGTGTCTACCTTGAGGATTGGGAGATCTTGGAGTTCCAGCTGTTCAAGAATGTCAGTGCCACATGTCTGGAAATTTTGTTGAACTATGGTATGGGGCAGAATGACGGTACCACTACAAGAATTGAGGGAATGATGTTTTTCAAGAGTGACAGGAACAGTATCGATATGGGAAAGACGAGAGAGCTCATGAGCCTGGGTAGCATTCTGTATGGTAATGATGCGCATACCGCTCTTAAGAGTATGAAAAGAAATATCTTTACCAACATGGAGTAGGAGTGCCTTGCCAATACTGTGGTCAGAAAGATAGGCAGTAGAGGAAGTCGGTCGTAAAGTGAAGAATTTAGTCCATTGTTCAGTCTGAAACCGAGCGTGGAAAGGTAGTGAAGGACACGTCGATTGTTTCTGAGAAGAACGAGAAGGTGGAGAAGTATCATCAGCAGGTAATTGTCGTTGGCGTTTAGGCGTGGGACCAGAGTTGGTCTAACGTGGAACAGGTCGGCGATTTGAAAATTGCCGCACCATAGAGGGAGAGGCCGGAAGCATAGTCAGAGGAGAGCGAAGGTCCGATAAATCAAAGGAGTCAGTCGAGGCCTCAGTACCTGAAGCGGGTGAGGAAACAGCACCGGCAAGAGGTACAGAGGCACGAGGAGTGTCTGAAGAGTGGTCCAAAGACGAGGCGGGGTCAGAACGGGGTGCGGTATCAAGAAGGGGCCCGGGGGTAGTAGGTTCATGGACTAGGGCTGCCATGGTTAGGTTACTTCTTTCTTTTTGTTTTTAAGAAAAAAAAAGAAAGAAAAGAAAATAAAAATAAAAAAAGAATAAAAAAAGGGGGGACTGGGGAGGGATAGCTCCTAGGAGGAATTAAAGGGCCAGAAATCTCCCTCCGCGCCCAAGAGGACCTCAGCACCGCAAGTAGCGCAGATGCAGCATGGAACCCGTGCCATACCCTACCCATCATGCTAGTAAACTAACAATTCGGGATAGCAACCTCACATCTGCCGAGCTACCTCAGTGGACAAAAGAGAGGGCGGCCGGATATCCGCCACAAAGCATATCTCCTTCGGCCACCACCCCTGGAATCCAAAAGGTGGCTTCCAGAGATACATCCGTTGCCCGAAAGACACCCAAAGCTACTCCGGGATACCGGAGAGGGATCGGGACATCCCCAGGCGATCCAGATTCCACGGCAAACTACGCCACCGCCAAGAACCTCAACGGAATGGGATGGACCCCGGTATCCTTTCCCCTACCTAGGAACTAGCGCGCCTGTGGGAGAAATCCCAAAGGCCAAAAAGAGGAAGGGCAAAAGGGAGGGGTGGGGAGGAGGAGGAGGAAAGGAAAAAGGGGAGGATGGGATAGGGGAGGGGAGATTGGGGGGGTAATTAGGTTCGGTCTGAGGAAGAAGACCGACAGGTCTAATTCCTCAGACCAAGAGCCTCTTCACCACGCCAAGGAGCCCCCCTTGAAGAGGCAGCAGAAATCTAAAGCCAAGACAGCAGTGCCTAAGTGTGCACAACAAGGCTAACAGATTACTAGGATTTATCTCAAGAAGTATAAGTAACAGAAGTCCAAAAGTTATTTTACAACTCTATACATCAATAGTGAGGCCTCATTTAGATTATGCTGCTCAGTTTTGGTCTCCTTACTACAGGATGGATATAGACTCATAGGAGAACATACAGAGAAGAATGACTAAAATGATTTACTCTGTAAGGAATTTCCCATATGAAGACAGACTTTAGAGCCTTGAATCTCCTCTCTCTGGAGAGATGTAGAATGAGAGGAGATATCATTGAAGTGTGCAAGTGGATGATGGGAATAAACAAACATGATATTAATAACCAGGTAAGAACCGGAAATAATGGATTTAAGTTGGATAAATTTAGGTTTAGAAAGGACATATGTAAGTAATGGTTTTTGAACAGAGTTGTGGATGCATGGAACAATTTTCCGAGTAGGGTGATTGAGGCTAGGACCTTGGGTAGCTTGAAAAAGAGATTGGACAAATATATGAGTGGGAGGGGCTGGGTTTTATTGGTGATATTGGGTATGGGAGGATATTCTTGGGTAGGAGTCATTTTGATAAGGACCTGCTTTGTATGGGCCTGTAGACCTTTTGCAGTGTTCCTCCATTATGTTCTTATACTTGATTTCTCATTCTTTTCTGTATGTAAATCAATATCTAATCTATAAAAAAAATAATTTTTGTTAATACTTTCAGGTGTCTGGAACGGATTAATTGGATTTACATTATTTCTTATGGGGAAAATTAATTCGGAAATCATCAGATTCGGGTTTAGTCACTCTCTGGAACGGATTAATTACGAAAACTGGGGGTCTACTTTAAGTCATTATTTACAAAGACAGGTATGCCAACAATAAGAAACTATAAAATCTATGGGTTATTAGGGTTAGTGAAGTCAATGTGTTGAGGCAACGGTAAGCATGTAAGCAAGGAGGAATCAGAATGCTTTGAAGGAAAAGATTGCTGTAAGGGTCGTGAAAAATAAGAAGGGGTAGAAGGAGGCGCGTCAGTGTCCATCGAGGGTTTCGTCTCCACAATATGGTTGGAGATAGCGTGAAATGTCTCAGCGGATAAGGAAGATGCCGATACCATGATTTCAGAGACAGGCGAGGTAGAGTAAGTAGAGACTGGGGAGACTATTGAGGGAACCAAGGAGGTCTGAGAGGGGAGGGGAGTATGAATCTGGAGAGATGCATTGGCGGGAGCAGAAGAGTCCTGCGGTGGAACAGGAGAGGAAGGAGGTTGGAAGGTAACTGGGGAAGACGACTGAGGGGGAACAGGAGAAGAGGGGACTACACGAGGGGGGTGAACCTCCACCTCCATGTGAAAGTTTGAAAGGGGATTAAAACGAGGCACTGAGGCTAAAAAGAAAAACTGTTGAGGAATTGTAAGTACTGGAGGAATGCGAAGAAACCTGGGCTTATGAGACAGGTTCAGCTTTGTAGGTGATAGGCGTGAAGAAGATGCAGGCGTGTGAGGCCTTGCAGACTGAGAAATGAATGGACGAGAAGAAGTAGAGGTAGAAGTAGGTAAGGAGGTGGGGGTTTCAGAGGGTAAATCTGCAAAAGAATTAGAGACAGGTGACCCCAGAAGAGACAACACTGGAGGAGCCGGTAGGCGGGGGCACTGCCAAGGTTGGAGGTCTCCTAGCTACTTGCTAATAAGGGATATGAGGAAGATTCCCCTGCAGGCAGAGCTGAGAGACAGCGACAGCACAAATACAGTGGACCCTCGCCTAACAAACGCATCGCATAACGTTAAATCCGCTTAATGAAGCGTCTGAGCATAAAAGTTTTGCCCTGCCTAATGATAAAAAAAACTCGCCCAACGTGATTCCTCTGGGACCTGTCCATGTGTGGCCTGAGCACACCTCAGCTGCCCCATGGGTGCCAGTGTTTACAAGGCAGCCAGTGCAGTTGCATCTACGCATACATTTGGTACATTTCACATTATCCCCGTGTTTTTAGTGCTTGTAACTGCAAAATAAGTCACCATGGACCCCAAGAAAGCTTCTAGTGCCAACCCCGTGGTAAAAAGGATGAGAATTAGTATGGAAATGAAGAAAGAGATAACTGCAAAGCACGAAAGTGGAGTGCATGTCTCGGAGCTGGCCAGGTTGTATACCAAACCCCAATCAACCATCGCTATCTTGGCCAACAAAATGGCAATCAAGGAAGCTGTTCTTGCAAAAGGTGCCACAACTGAGGAAATTAAGGAAATGTGTACAATGTGGTCATATGTGCAAACCTTTATGGAGGAAAAATCACCTTTACACAGCTATTGCAAGCTGTGCTGGTGACTTTTACAATGACAATGTTGTGAACCACTTTAGGAAAATCTTAAAGGAGAGCAAGGTACAGAGCTCTATGGACAGATTTTTGGTGCAACAGAGGTCCAGTGACTCTCAAGTTGTTCCCAGTGGCATTAAAAGAAGAAGGGAAGTAACCCCGGAAAAGGACTTGGTACCTCAAGTCCCCATGGAAGGGGATTCCCCTTCCAAACAATAACAACTTCCACCATCTCCCCTCATCACCAGATCTTCAATAAAGGTAAGTGTCATGTATTCTTTATTTAGTACAGTAGTAATTGTGCATGTCTTCTTTTTGGGTAAATAAAAATGTATATTTCATGTGGTAAATTTTTTTTTTCATACTTTGGGGTGTCAGGAACGGATTAATTTGATTTCCATTATTTCTTAGAGGGAAAATTAATTTGGCTAACGATGAGCTCTCAGGAACGGATTAATATCGTTAGGTGAGGGTGCACTGTAATGCCTTCGCTCTCCTTATGACAATGAATTTCTTGCTCATTATGATAAGACCTGACAACGGCGGGAAAAAGAAGGACGAGGTTCACTGCAATTGAGACAAGTTGGGGAAAGACTGCAAGATGTATCGGTATAATCTGCGGCACTGCAGACAGGGCACTCCGCTGCAGATCTGCAGTATTTAGCAGGGTGTCCAAAGCGTGATAGCCCGCAATACAAAGGACAGGAGTTCACAGCAGTCAAAGGTTAAGCAGGCGATGTTGCTGGCAAAGCGCCTCCACCCACGTGCGGGAAAGACTTATGTATCCACTTTGAGAATAGGAAAATTCTGAAGGGCTAACTGTTCCAAGATATCATCACTGCAAGATAGAAAATCACTCTGTACAATGGTACGTGGTAAAACGACTGTACCACTGCAAGAATTGAGAGTAGTGTGCTTGTGAACCGTGACTGGAATGTTATCTATGGAAGTAATATGGGGAAGAGCATGAGCTTACTCTACATTCTGAACTGTAACGATGCGTGCACTGCTTCGAAGAGCGTGAAAGAATATACAGTGGACCCTCGCATACCGTTGGCATCACATAACGTTAAATCCGCATACCGATACATTTTATCACTAAAATTTTGCCTCGCATACCGCTAAAAAACTCGCTCAACGCTATTCGTCCGAGACGCTTCTAATGTGCGGCCTGAGCCAGCTTCACATGTTCCACCGGTGGCATTGTTTACAAGCCAGCCTCCGCGGTAACATCCAAGCATACAATCGGAACATATCATATTATTACAGCATTTTTGGTGATTTCATCTGCAAAATAAGTGACCATGGGCCCCAAGAAAGCCTCTAGTGCTAACCCAGTGGTGAAAAGGGCGAGAAATACTATCATACCATAGTCAGCTGCTGCTGCACCACGGTCAGCTGTTGCTTGACCAGTCAGCTGTTGCTGGATCAGTCAGCTGTTGCTGGATCAGTCAGCTGCTGCTGCACCATGATCAGCTGTTGCTGGACCAGTCAACTGTTGCTGGACCAGTCAACTGTTGCTGGATCAGTCAGCTGTTGCTGGATCAGTCAGCTGCTGCTGCACCATGATCAGCTGTTGCTGGACCAGTCAGCTGTTGCTCGATCAGTTAGCTGCTGCTGCACCACGATCAGCTGTTGCTGGATCAGTCAGCTGTTGCTGGACCAGTCAGCTGTTGCTGGACCAGTCAGCTGTTGCTGGACCAGTCAGCTGTTGCTGGACCAGTCAGCTGTTGCTGGATCAGTTAGCTGTTGCTGGACCAGTCTGCTGTTGCTGGACCAGTCAGCTGTTGCTGGACCAGTCAGCTGTTGCTGGACCAGTCAGCTGTTGCTGGATCAGTCAGCTGTTGCTGGACCAGTCAGCTGTTGCTGGATCAGTCAGCTGTTGCTGGACCAGTCAGCTGTTGCTGGACCAGTCAGCTGTTGCTGGACCAGTCAGCTGTTGCTGGATCAGTCAGCTGTTGCTGGACCAGTCACCTGTTTCTGGACCAGTCAGCTGTTGCTGGACCAGTCAGCTGCTGCTGCTGCACCATCAGCTGTTTCTGAACATGACTCGTCCCGAACCTGTCCATCCAGCCTGAGCACCTGCCTTGCCGTCATTGTTTACAAGCCAGGGTGGCCGGTTGCATGCATACATTCGATACATTTTGTATTATTCCATTATTTATAGTGCTTGTAACTGCTAAATAAGCCACCATGGGCCCAAAGAAAGCTTCTAGTGTCAACCCTGTGGTAAAAAGGGTGATAAATACTATCGTACCACAGTCAGCTGCTGCTGCACCACAGCTGCACCATGGTCAGCTGTTGCTACACCACAGCTGCTGCTGCACCATGGTCAGCTGCACCACAGCTGTTGTTGCTGCACCACCATCAGCTGTATTACTCGAAGATGTGGAGAGAGAGTTGTTGGTGTGGCTTAACGTGAAACAATTACCGAGAAACGATTAACCCCGGAGGGTTAGCCACCCAGGATAACCCAATAATGTCAGTGCATCATCGAGGACTCTCTAACTTATTTCCATTGGGGTCCTTAATCTTGTCTCCCAGGATGCAACCCACACCAGTCAACTAACACCCAGGTGAACAGGGAAAAACGCCTGGAACTAGTGCTCATATTGGTGAATTTAAAGCCAGCAAAGGTTGGTTTGAGAGATTTAAGAATCGTAGTGGCATACACAGTGTGATAAGGCCTGTTCTGGAAGAAAATGCCAAACAGGACCTACAGTACTCAGGAGGAAAAGGCACTCCCAGGACACAGTGTCTCATCAGTCATTGCTGCATCTTCAATAAAGGTGTCATTTATTCTTCATTTAGTAGAGTAGTACATGCACAATATATACTGTGCATGCACTACTCTACTATTGTGCATGTATCCTTCTCTGTGTAGGAAAATGTATATTTCATGTGGTAAAATTTTTTTTTTCATACTTTTGGGCGTCTTGCATGGATTAATTTGATTTCCATTATTTCTTATGGGGAAAATTCATTCGCATAACGAGAATTTCGCATAACAATGAGCTCTCATGAACGGATTAATATCGTTATGCGGGGGTCCACTGTATTTTCACCAATGTGTCAAAAAGAGCTTTATCGATACAGTGGAACCTCGTTTTTTGCCTGTAATCTGTTCCAGGTCAGCCTAGATTCAAAGCAATATTTCCCCCAAGAATTAATGTAAATACAATTAATCCGTTCCAGGAGTAGAGTTTGTTTGGAGGCAGAATGCTTATGCCAACTCTACAGCTTATTTATCTAGCACAATTGATCTAATATGACATAGTAAACAATATAAATAACATAGAAACCTGATAACACTCTAGAATGAATAAAATATGTCATTATGTGAGGAATGGTGGTGGTGTTAGTGTTGTTGGGTTATCAGGGCGACTGGCAGCATAAACCGTACATATAGTGGCGGTGTTGTCAGTAGCCCTATATACCTCCAATAACATTGCAGGAGTTAGTTTCGTGTCCTTTTTCTATCACTTAACTTGCATGCTACACTGTTAATACTACTTTATTGCTGGCTGGCATTATAGCCTTTATCGACTCCTACTGCTATCGTAGAATCACTGAAGAAGGCACATTCTCCCCTCTCTCTTCCTCCTCCACTTTCGTACTTTGCTATAATTTCTTTCTTCAATTCTATCGTCTCTCTCACTTTCTTTACCAAAAGGCTGGCGCAAGGAAGTTTCTTTGGGCCCATGGTGGCTTACTTCACAGTCGCACTTAATAAACAAGAACAAAAACCAATGGATTTTAAGGAAATGTTTGGATGAATGCGCAGAATACAGGTCTCCCTCAATGTTTGCGTTTTCCACTTTCACGGGCTTCGAACATTCACGAATTCCCAGCCGCCCAATCATACTTAAAATGTGTCATTACATATGTTAGGAATCGTGGCGGTGGCAGAGTTTGTTTGGAAATAGGACAAGATAGTCCTTCAATATGACACTAATATCAATTTTATGACTTATTTATCTATCACAATTCATCTAATATGACCTAATAAACAATATTAATAACAGAAACATGACAAATACTCTAGAATGAATAAAACATGCCATTAAGTATGTCATGGGTATGGTTGTGCTGGTGTTGTTGGGTGTATATGGGCCACTGAGACATAAGCCGTACACAGTGGTGGTGGAGGCGGTAGAGACTAGAGACGGCGGTGTTGTCAGTCGCCTTATGTAACTCCAACAACATTGGAGGAGTTAGGTTTGTGCTGTCCTTTTTCTATCAATTAATCACTTAACTTACTTTCTACTTTGCTAATGCTACACTTTACCTCTTGCTGGTGCTATAGCCCTTATCTAAACTCGTGCTGTTTTAGTATCATACATATCATAGAATCACTGAATCAGTGATAAAGTCACATAGTACAATATTTTATGATGTTTTCATGTATTTTATGATTGTTCATGGTTCAATAGGTTAAGGAAGCAGTATTGTTAGGCTAAGTAAATGCTATTATTATATTTCCCTACAATATATTTGAGCACCAAACATTCACGACTTTTCAACTTTCGTGAGGTTCTTGATCCCCTAACCCTCATGAATGTGGGGGGAGACCTGTACAGTATATGCTCACTCACTGAGACACACAGAAACTGACTCACCAAAGCGCATCGTCCCTGTAGGAGAGGCAGACTAACAGGTCTAATATGGTCGACTTATGAGGCACCAGCCGAAGTATGGAGCAAAATTTCCGCCCAAAAACCGGCCTAAATAAAAAACGGCTGATAAACAAAGCAGTCGAAAAACAAGGTTCCACTGTACTATGGTCAGAAAGATAATCAGTTGGAGATGTCAATTGTAGGGAAAAGAATTCAGTCCAATGCGTACTTGTAAATATGGTGTGTAAATGAAGTGGGTGTCATTTAGGTCATTTTTGGGTAGAATGAGTAGACATCAAAGAACCGTCATCAGTAAATGGTCTGGAACATTTAGGTGTAGTACTGCAGGCGGCCCAACCCGAGGTAGGTGGGGGGATCCAAAAACCATCGCACCGTATTCGGGGAAACCGGACGCATAGTTAAAGGTGTGCAAGAGGCAGAGGCACTAACAGAAATGGGCGGAGCCCCAGCACCTGGAGCAGGTGATGAAGCATCACCAGTAGAAGCTACAGGGGTATGGGAAGAGTCTAGAGACTGGTCCAATAATGAAGCCGAGTCAGAACAGGATATGGTAACAAAAAGGGGCCTGGGAGGAGGAGGGTTATCATGGAATGAAGACTCCATGATGACAGGACTTTTCTTATTATCTATAAGAAAGAAGGAAAGAAAAAAAGAAAGAAAAAAGGAAAGAAAACAAGAAAAAAAAAGAAAAATGAAGGAAAGAAAAAAGAAAAAAAGAGAAAGAAAAAAAAGGAAAAAAAGAAGGAATGAAAAAAAGTTAAGAAAAAAAGAAAAGGAAAGAAAAAATGAAAAGAAAAAAAGGAAAGAAAAAAGAAAAAAAGAAAGAAGGAAAGAAAAATAGAAAGAATAAATGAGGGAAATAAAAGAAAGAAAAAAGAAAGGAAAAAATAAAAAAAATAAAAAAAAGGAGAAAAAGGAAAAAAAATGAAGGAAAAAAGAAAAAAGATAAGGAAAGAAAAGAAAAAAAAGAAGGAAAAAAAAAATAGTAGGGACAGTCACTAGAAGGCATGAAAGTGCCATAAGTTCCTCCTCTCATCTGAGAGGACCTTGAGACCATAAACAGTGCAGATGCATTACGCCAGTAAACCAGGGCTCCATAATAGCAACCTCACATCTACTGAGCCACCTTGGCAGACAAAAGAGAGGGCAGTCGGAAACCTGCCACAAAGCATACCTCCTTCAGCTGCCACCTCCCAGAACTGACATTCAGCCTCTGGAGATACATCAGTCACCTGCAGGGCATCCCGCCCACTTCTCAGAAATCTAGGAAGAGAGCAGGGTGCCTCCAGATTCCACGGCAAACTACACTACACCCGAGGAACCTCACGGAGTGGGATGAACTCCGGCACACTTCCCCCTACCTCAAAACTGTAATGCCAGAGGGGAGGACCCCAGAGGTTACAAATGGAACAGGAAAAAGGGGAGGGCTAGGTGGGGGGAGGAAGGAAAAAAAAACTGGGGATGGGGAGGATGAAATAGGGGAGGGGGGGGATTGGGGGTTAATTAGGTTCGGTCTGAAGGAGACCAAAAGGTCAAATTCCTCAGACCAAGATCCTCTTCACTGCACCAAGGAGCCCCCCTTGAATGGAGGATGTGGGGGTAAAAAGTGTATTTAAGTTCAGTCTGAGGTGAGAAAAGAAAATGCCTTCAATTCTTCAGATCAAGAGCCTTGTCTCCACCGATGTTATGGCACCTTTCCTTGGAGGGGGTGGTACAGAATACAGTACTTTAATACAGGAAAGAAATTACCTATGCCTCAGTGGATCCATGACTTCAGCACATAACACCATCCATGCTTGACTGATAAGATACAGTACAGGGCTGCAATGTGAGATTTTTTCAAGAGGGTTTTCCAATGGCAAGTAGCTAGAAGAGGACAGAGTAAACACCTGGGTGAGGATTGAGGAAACAGGGCTTTTAACACTTGGGCTGTACTATGAGCTAGAGCAATGCACGTATTCTTACAGAGTCATAGAACCCACATAAATCACCTTTTCAAAGTACAGTACCATAATATTTAAGCTACCTTACCTCTGATATACCTTTGAAGAGTTTCAAGAGTTTATCTACTCTCTGAGCTCGTCTGGTGCTTGCCTGGTCAACCAGGCTGTTGCTGCTGGAGGCCCGCTGCTCCACATATCCCTCACAGCCTGGTTGATCTCGCATCTGGTGAAGATACTTGTCCAGTTTCCTCTTGAAGGCTTCTACACTTGTTCCAGCCATGTTTCTGATATCTTCTGGTAAGATTTGAATAGTCTGGGATCCTGGATGTTGATACAGTGTTCCCTTACTGTCCCCACCACACCCCTGCTCCTCACTGGGTTTATTTTACACTTCCTCCCATATCTCTCACTCCAGTATGTTGTTATGGCAATGTGCAGATTTGGGACCAGGCCCTCGAGTATTTTCCAGGTATATCTTATCATGCATCTCTCTCTTCTCTGCTCCAATGAATACATGTTGAAGACTTGCAGGCATTCCCAGTAGTTTAGGCGCTTTACAGGCTCAATGTGAGCCATAAATGATCTCTGTATTTGTTCCAGCTCCAATATTTCTCCTGCTCTGAATGGGGCCGTCAGCACTGAGCAATATTCAAACTATAAAGTAAAAGGACACAAGTGCAACTAATGTGACATTTTATTGTGGCAACGTTTCGCTCTCCAGGAGCTTTGCCAAGCCGTTGACAAAGCTCCTGGAGAGCAAAACGTTACCACAATAAAATGTCACATTAGTTGCACTTGTGTCCTTTTACTTTACATATTGTCAGTAATTCTACCAACATACATGTACTATATACAATATTCTAAGTGAGGGAGCACTAGCGATTTGAAGTGTGTCACCATCGGCATTATTTCCCTTCTTTTGAAAGTTCTCAACACCCACCCTGTCATCTTCCTGGCTGTCATGATCTTTGTCCTGTTATGGTCTTCAAAAGAAAGGTCTGCTGACATAATTATTCCTAAGTCTTTTACGTGTTCCTTACGTTCTATTGGTGACCCTCTTGAGTTTTGTATATGGTGTTCCTTTTGAGTTCTTCATTCTTTTCATACCTAAGCAGCTGGAACTTATCACCACTGAATGTCATGTTATCCACTGCCCACTGGAAAACCCTGTTTATGTCTTCCTGTACTTTTTCAGTGTCCTCTACCATACTGACTTCCATGCTTATTTTGGTGTCATCTGTAAATGATGATACAAAAGTGTGCTGGGTGTTTTTGTCTATGTCTGCTATGAGGATGAGAAACAGCAGAGGTGCCAGGACAGTGCCTTGGGGCACTGAGCTTTTTACCTCGCTGATGCTGGATCTTGCCCTGTTCACTACTACTTTTTGTGTTCCGTGTTAGGAACCGAAAATCCATCTGCCTACCTTCCCCGTAATGCCCATGGACTTCATTTTTTGCATTATCACCCGATGATCGCATTTGTCAAACGCCTTTGCAAAATCTGTGTAAATCACATCTGCGTTTTGGTTGTTTTCCAATGCCTCTAATTCTGTCATAATGGTTCAGCAGCTGTGACAGGCATGATCATCCTGCTCTAAAACTATGCTGGTTTGGGTTATGTTGGTTGTGCTGCTCCAGGAAATTTGTAATCTGCTGTTTCATCACTCTTTCGAAGATTTTTATAACGTGCGAGGTTAGGGCTACTGGTTTGTAATTTTTAGCTAGTGCTCTACTACCTCCCTTATGCAAAGGAGCTATGTCTGCACTCTTTAAGGCCTCCGGTATTTCACCTAGATCTAAGCTCTTTCTCAAAAGAATACTGAGGGCTCGTGCTAGTGGTACTTTGAACTTCTTTTTAAACAGAACATTCCATGAATCTGGTCCAGGTGCTGAGTGAGTGGGCATTTTTTCCATTTCTTTTTCGAAAACTATGGGATTTGTACTAATGTCAGTTACTTGGTCTGCGCGGCCTTCTTCTGGAATGAAAAATATTTCTGCATTTTCTACCTTGCTGTCATTTAGTGGGTTGCTGAACACCGACTCACACTGTTCTTTTAGGATTTTACTCATTTCCTGTTCATCGTCAGTATACGAGTCTCCTCTCAGTAGTGGTCCAATTCTACAGGTAGTTCTTAGCTTGGATTTTGCGTAGGAATAGAAATATTTTGGGTTTCTTGCAATATCCTGTATGGCCCTTTGTTCCCTTTGTATATCTTCTGTGAGGTATGACATCCTAAGTTTTTGCTCTAATTCAGTGATCTCTCGGCTAAGTCTATCTTTCCTCTGTTGTAGCATATTTGTGTTCTTAAGCAATTCAGTAACCCATTTTCTTCTTCTGTACCATCTCCTATGCTCTCTCTCTATATCTTATCTTCTTCTGGGTTTCCTCAATGGTATGTGTTTCATACATACCTTGTACGCTGTGTTCAGCTTCTCTAGGCACTGGTGGGGATTTAGGGTGCTCATGTCTGATTCCCAGGGTATGTCTGATAGCTCTTGGTTTATTTTTTCCCAGTCAATTCTATGGTTGTTAAAATTGGACTTGCTGAACATCCCGTCTCTAATATTAGTGACGCAGTTTCCTAACCCTGGGTTAATACTCATTTGAACCTCTATGATGTTATGATCAAATTATATTGTTTTTGTAACTTGTGTCTCTATTTCAAAATACAAAACCTAGCACGTTAATCATTCACTTGCAATAACAAAAGTTCAATAAGCATCAATAACTTAATCATTTATGTTTATTTTTGAGTTAAAATATTGAAAACCTGAAATCTTACTGATACAATATTTTTTTTTTAACTACATACATAGATTTTAAAATGAGGTACACTTTAAAGGTTCACTATCATGGGTATGTTGAACTGTATCAGTTACTAGGGTCATCTAACTTGTACTTATTGCATGTTTCTTACTACAAAGGAAGTCGAGACATTTTTGACAAAATACAGTGGACCCCCGCATAACGATCACCTCCGAATGCGACCAATTATGTAAGTGTATTTATGTAAGTGCATTTGTACATGTATGTTTGGGGGTCTGAAATGGACTAATCTACTTCACAATATTCCTTATGGGAACAAATTCGGTCAGTACTGGCACCTGAACATACTTCTGGAGTGAAAAAATATCGTTAACCGGGGGTCCACTGTAGATTGCTCCCGAATCTTTCAAAATATAAATTTTTTTTAACATTTCACTTTAGTAAAGAAAATCTAGAACACCATAATGTGCAATAAGTGATAATAACTTTTTAATATACTATACTAAATATTTTTGTGATCAAAGCAGTTTGGCATAAGCAATCCTAAAAAGTGTCAATCATCATACCACTAAGTTTCACAGCCCAACAGCTATAATAAAAGCATTGCCCAGTTTACAACACAGTAACCTGACAGCCACACAATAAGTATCTATCATTACAAGAAACATTAATCCATAAATAGAAGATATGATCAAAGTAAAACGTTTAAGAAAATAATGTACAGTAATTATTTTAAGTAAAAGAAATAAAAGCTCTCGGCAAGTGAGCCAATTACCATAATATTCACAAGGATGCACAACGCTAATGGAAGAGAAACAAAAGCTCTGCTAATGCAGTGGTACCTCGAGTTACGAACTTAATTCGTTCCAGCAGGCTGTTCAAGTGCTGATACCGAACGAATTTGTTTCCATAAGAAATAATGTAAATTAGATTAGTCCATTTCAGATCCCCAAAAATACACTTACAAAAGCACTTACAAAAATGCACTTGCATAACTGTTCGAGTTAGGAGCTATTCAAAACTCAAGGTACAGCTGTATTTAGATTAAAGATGAGAATATATAAGCAAGCATTCAAAACAATGTGACAAATATAAAGAAGAGAACAATAAGAGAACAAGCAATGACTATTTTTTAGTTTTCTTACTATAATATACTGTGAACAGTGATCTACAATGTAAGTAAAAATTATGCCACCTTTTCACTCTGCAAATTTCTCCCAGCTTTCTACATGTGAAATAAGGCATCACAAACTTCTGCTTTTCTTTCAAAAATAATCTTTCAGATCCTATTCAGTCTGTTCATACCTCTTCCATGATCTCCATCATTCATACATACTTATAAAAGATATTCTTTGTAGGCATTTTTTTTATATAAAGTTAAACAATCTTTTCTAAATCTGAGACTGAATTATACCTTAAAAAAATAACAATACGAGATAATGATTTCTTCAAAGACTTCTTTTTCTAAGAGACAATATATTTTAAAATATTTCAAATGTTATTGTGTGTTAATTAAGGACTTATGGATGGGCCTTGTAGGTAAGGAATCAGATAAGACTGGAAAGATAAAAACTTTTTGTGATGTATTAAATGATTGCTAGATAAAAAAAGTAACTGTTCAGTGCAAGATGAATACAGGTGTAAACTTATAAACAAGTGAAAGATAAGATGGTGTCTGGCATTAATCCAAATGGAGAGTTAATTATAGAAGTCTATGTATTCAGTGTGCTTTTATTAAAATTAATTTCTTAAACTTACGGTACTTCATTTGATAAGAAATTTTAAAACTACATAACAGAAGAAAACAGAATCAAGGTGAAGTAAATGCAGCAGCAATAAAGGAAACACTTCACTGCAAATTTAGACCAACATGTTTTACAATGAAAGTTGAGGATAAGGACAAAGTGACTGTACAAACCCTAAAGTGTCGAAGTGAAAAAGAGGCAAGATGGTGTCAAAAGATGCTAGAAGACTACTGTCAAAAATACATCAGTGAAGGTGAAAGTTTAACTGTATAGTGATTTTATACAGTACAAAGAAAGAAGCAAATCTTATACTATACAAGAAAGAAAATTAGAAATGGTTACAGTAATTATAGGTGGTGGAATGAAGAAATACAAGCACTAGTGAAGAACACTAGCTACACATATGTAATGTTTTCAAAAGAACAGGAGAGGATGTTAAAGAATTACATATACCAATAGATAGACCTAGGTAATGGGATACTGAAGTGACTAGTTAACCCTTTGACTGTTTCGGTCGTATATATATGTCTTATGAACCACTGTGTTTAACGTATATATACTCAAAAATTCTAGCAGCTTCAAATCAAGCAGGAGAAAGCTGGTAGGCCCACATGTGAGAGAATGGGTTTGTGTGGTCAGTGTGCACCATATAAAAAAATCCTGCAGCATGCAATGCATGATGAGAAAAAAAAAACTCAGACCGTGTTTTTGGATTAAAATGCCGACTTTGTGGTGTATTTTCGTATAATATTTATGGCTGTATTCTCGTTTTTGTGGTCTCATTTGATAGAATGGAAAACATATAATAGAAATAGGGGTGATTTTGACTGGTTTTACTATGAAAAAAACCTTGAAATGGAGCTCAAAGTAGGGGAAATGTTTGATTTATGCTGATGTTCTAAAGTAATGTCATTGTCCAATAAATGTCCAACTAGCCATTCTAATGTGCAGCCATAAATGGGTTGACATTATTTATACAATTATTACAGTATTGCAGTAGTCTGCATAACAGTAAATCTTCTATTTTTTGTTTGAATAAAAATTCAAAATAGAAAGCAAGAGTAATATCAGAGGGGCCTAGAGACGTGACTGATGAACAAAGAAAATGTTATTTTAGAGCCAGGAATGCCTGCACTGTTCATCCTGGACCGTTTTAAAATTGACATTTTTTTAATTTGCGTGAAACTGGCCAAATTGCAAATTTCTGACCACATTATTGGGTAGTTGAAATCAGTAAATGGGCAGTTTCTTGTACTCAATCGATAGAACAAATGGAACTGTAAAGAAATACTATGAGTTTGGTCGACTGGAACAATGGAATTAGCCAAAAATAGGGCTCAAAGTGGGCGAAATCGCCGATTTGTAAATATCGCCTAAGTCGCTAACTTCGCAAGAGCATAATTCCGTAAATTTTCCATCAAATTTTGTTCTTTTGGTGTCATTACCATTGGGAAAAGATTCTCTATCATTTCAAGAGGGAAAATAATTTTTTTTTTTTCCAAAAATTTTTCGGCACCAGGAGACACCTCAGGATTTGGGGATGCGACAGTCAAAGGGTTAATGGTCCAAGTCAGACCGAAATGTTGCCATTAGTTTCTTTTTATGTGAGGGTTATTTATGTATTGTTCCAGTCACGGTATTGTGCCTTTTTATTCATCATCAAATGATCCTGAAATGGAAGATGGTGGAAAATTTGAAGGCAGAAAGTAATGTGTGAAAAGATAAGATGAAAGTAATATGAAGGCTAAAAACAAAAGTTCTTCAAAAATGGATACACTACTGAACATTTTAACAGGATGTTTATATTCAACTTGGGAACTTAATAGTGAAATGGAAAAAAAATGAAACATAAGTAACAATATCATGTTATTTAAACAGCAGCTCTGTTTGGGAAGCTCCATTGCTCAATGTGCTTCAAATTACAATTTCCAAAAACTATCATATAGTTTTCCTTTACTGGTGCCCATTTTCTGAACTCTAAGAATTTTATTTTGCAGTGTACGTGGCAAGTTCCATAATGTGATGGAAATTTTGAGAATTTCAAGAAATAAATGAGATACAAATCTTAAGCCAATCAAAGAAAACCAGTCAATGGATTCACATTCTCAAGTGACAGTGAAATTGTTGATAATGACACACAAGCAGCAATTGTTAACTACATTAAGACTATGCTTCATCTGCACAGCAGGCTTTAAGTGATCAAACTTGAGTCTACTGTGTAAGCAAAATGGAGATTTAATTGTTTCCAATTGTTGCTTGCATGTCTTGACTACTACTAGTCAGTATTCCCACACTATCTACTATGACTAAAATTTCTGACAAGGGTATAACTAAGGTACTTAGCAAGGCTAGTCTTTATTCGACAGATTGTGCTGAAGTGTGATTATGCTCATTTTTTTTTTCTGTAGTGAAAGCTGTATGTTCAAGTGTGAGCTTATTGCTGAACATACAAATACAAAAATAAAGGAGCATTGCAATATGCCTACTGGCCCATGCTCAACAGATCCTTGCCCTAAATCCTTATCACTCTTATTTTTCTAATGTATTTTTAAAGCTACCCATGGTATTAGCATCAATGATTACTACTCAGTTTCTTCTCCTCATCAACTAAACCATATTGCCAAACCAAAATTTTCCCATATTCTTTCTAAATCTAAATTCATCTAACTTAAATTTATTGTTTCAAGTTCTTTCTTGGTTAGATATCGTCACGCTCCATTTTTTTTTTTTTGAACACATCAACCATCTCCCACTGAGGTAGGGTGACCCAAAAAAGAAAAAAATGCTTTCATCATCACTGTCTTGCCAGATGTGTGCCAATACTGCAGTTCAAAACTGCAAATATCCCCACCCCTCCTTCAGAGTGCAGACACTGTATTTTTCACCTCCAGGACTAAGTCCGGCTAACCGGTTTCCCTGAATCCCTTCACAAAATACTACCTTGCTCATGCTCCAACAGCTTGTCAAGTCCCAAAAACCATTCATCTCCACTCACTCCTAACACGCTCACTCGTCTGCTGCATGTACAAAATCTCTTTTACCCCCTCCCTCCATCCTTTCTCAGGATGCTCCCTACTCATCCATTACAAATTTATACACCCTCCAAGTCATCCTATTGTGTTCCATTCTCTCTAAATGATGAACCATCTCAACAACTCCTCCTCGGCCTTCTGAATAATACTTTTAGTAACTCCACACCACCTCCTAATTTCCACACTATGAATTCTCTGCATAATATTTATGCCATACATTGCCCTCAAACATGTCATCTCCAATGCCTCCAGTCTCCTCCTCGCTGCAACATTCACAACCCATGCTTCACACCCATATATGAATGTTGGTACTACTATACTCTCATATATTCCCTTCTTTGCCTCCATGGATAATGTTCTTTGTCTCCATAGATACCTCAATGCACTACCCACCTTTTTCCCTTCATCAATTCTACGGTTTACCTCGTCCTTTATAAACATATCTGCGGACAAGTCTACTCCCAAATATCTGAACACATTTGCTTCTTCCATACTCCCTCCCTCCAATCTGATATAAATTTTTCTTTACCTAACTCTTGATACTCTCATCACCTTACTCTTATCTATGTTCACTTCCAACTTTCTTCTTGACACACCCTCTTAAACAGTTGTAAATGTGCTGTCTTATCTTCAGGGTTCTGCTTACCATAGGCAAGCATTCCCAAGGCTTAGGACATTGTACATGTCCACAATGAACTGCTTTTATAAATTTCTTGACTACATTAACTTGCCCAAAACATCCTGAAGTTCATCCTTCATGAAGGTCATTAATGTATATTACTGAAAAAAAAAATGCAGAACAACATTTTTAACTGGTCCCATTCTGATTTACTTTATGTGGGGGGGACACTATCACAACCCTTACAAAAGTACAATTAAATATCATTGTCTTTTCCTACTATGGTCCTCTGCCTCAAATGCCTTACTGAACATGTCAGTAAATTAAGAGAACTTTTTGTTCAAGTGGAAGCTCTATGCTAAAGTGTGAGCTTTATCCAATTCTTGATGAAGCTAACACTTGAACAAATCTTGTCTAATAAGGCCAGCCTTGCTAAACAACTGTCTTGCCACATTTTGAAGTCTGTATGCAGCAGCAGTTAACAAAATTTACAAGGAACAAGACCACAAACTAAAACACCTGTTTTATGATGTCCATAAATGTCAAATGTTGACATGTCTGAGGTTACCGAGTTCCTAGAAGGAATAATATATCAAATATACAAGATGAATAGCATTTTCTAGATCCTTTTCAGTCAGTCATATATACAGAAATCTCTTATTCACAATAAACTAGAGAACAAGTTAAAATAATTTAGGAGCATAATGACATTTTTCATTTTACCACCAATAATATAAATTAATTATATACAAAAAGGTAAATAAAAACAACTGTACACACATTGTGCTAATCCAAACATTTTGGGTGGCAAATAAGTACTGCAAGTGAACTGTTCATGTTTTAGCTTTATACATAAATGTCATACATACATGATATTTAATTTATCAATAAACCAAGGTCCATAGGCACAGCAGGTATCAATGATGTACAGAAGTAGCTAAATATACTATCTTATCGTGCTAATTCTGTTATGAGTGCTGCACACATCTCAAAGAACTCCATGACATGATGCCCAGGATTTTGGCCTTCTTCCTCTGCAACTGAACCAGAAAAAATACGAATGTTATAAACCTTGTTCATGAATATAAAATATGTCAATTAGCTTTAACAGAGAATATACTGTATAAAATAAATAAGGAACTATCAAATATTCCTTGGAAACCATCCTAAACAATATTAACCCAAATCAATGTATGGAAAAGCTCAATACAGAAACATATGAAGTCTACATTAAGTACACCTACCATCCGACTTACGACCATGCTTGGTTCCGACCAATTGGTTGTAAGTCAAAATGAACGTAAGTCGAGCCTTTGAAAGTTGCCGACATACTGGGTAGGGCATAATGTCAAACCTTTCCTATATAAACTACCTACATAGTACTGTAATGTAATGTACAATCATTATATCATTCTTTTGACCATAATTTATTTCTATTGTTATATTTTAATTATTTATGTACTGTATATAATGTATACATGGTAGTGATATGTATTGTAAATTTTACATCGCATACAGTATCATATGTTACTGTTATCTTTAAGTATTGTCAACACAGTGGAATGGGAGAAAACCACTGGTAGTGTCATCCTGCCAGAATGTTGTATAACCTATACCCTAAGTAAAGAGAAACAACTCTGGAACATGTGTAATACGTATCCGGCTGGCTGGCCAGGTGGGTGGGTGGGTGGCCGGCGGGTTGGTTGGCTGGCTGGCTGAATGTGGCTGTCTCTCTCTCTCTATCTCTCTCGCTGTCTCTCTCTCGCTCTCGCTGTCTCTCGCTCTCGCTGTCTCTCTCGCTCTCGCTGTCTCTCTCGCCTCTCGCTGTCTCTCTCCCTCTCGCTGTCTCTCTCCCTCTCGCTGTCTCTCTCCCTCTCGCTGTCTCTCTCCCTCTCGCTGTCTCTCTCCCTCTCGCTGTCTCTCTCCCTCTCGCTGTCTCTCTCCCTCTCGCTGTCTCTCTCCCTCTCGCTGTCTCTCTCCCTCTCGCTGTCTCTCTCCCTCTCGCTGTCTCTCTCCCTCTCGCTGTCTCTCTCCCTCTCGCTGTCTCTCTCCCTCTCGCTGTCTCTCTCCCTCTCGCTGTCTCTCTCCCTCTCGCTGTCTCTCTCCCTCTCGCTGTCTCTCCTCTCCTGTCTCTCCCTCTCGCTGTCTCTTCCTCTCTGTCTCTCCCTCTCGCTGTCTCTCTCCCTCTCGCTGTCTCTCTCCTCTCGCTGTCTCTCTCCTCTCCTGTCTCTCTCTCGCTGTCTCTCTCGCTCTCGCTGCTCTCTCTCGCTCTCGCTGTCTCTCTCGCTCTCGCTGTCTCTCTCGCTCTCGCTGTCTCTCTCGCTCTCGCTGTCTCTCTCGCTCTCGCTGTCTCTCTCGCTCTCGCTGTCTCTCTCGCTCTCGCTGTCTCTCTCTCGCTCTCGCTGTCTTCTCTCTCTCTCGCTCTCGCTGTCCTCTCTCGCTCCCTCGCTTCGTTCTCTCTCGCTTCTCTCGCTCGTGCTCTCTCGCTCTCGCTGTCTCTCTCGCTCTCGCTGTCTCTCTCGCTCTCGCTGTCTCTCTCGCTCTCGCTGTCTCTCTCGCTCTCGCTGTCTCTCTCGCTCTCGCTGTTCTCTCCTCTCGCTGTCTTCTCCTCTCGCTGTCTCTCTCGCTCTCGCTGTCTCTCTCCCTCTCGCTGTCTCTCTCCCTCTCGCTGTCTCTCTCCCTCTCGCTGTCTCTCTCCCTCTCGCTGTCTCTCTCCTCTCGCTGTCTCTCTCACTCTCGCTGTCTCTCTCACTCTCGCTGTCTCTCTCACTCTCGCTGTCTCTCTCACTCTCGCTGTCTCTCTCACTCTCGCTGTCTCTCTCACTCTCGCTGTCTCTCTCACTCTCGCTGTCTCTCTCACTCTCGCTGTCTCTCTCTCGCGCTCCTCCGCTGTCTCTCTCACTCTCGCTGTCTCTCTCACTCTCGCTGTCTCTCTCACTCTCGCTGTCTCTCTCACTCTCGCTGTCTCTCTCACTCTCGCTGTCTCTCTCACTCTCGCTGTCTCTCTCACTCTCGCTGTCTCTCTCACTCTCGCTGTCTCTCTCACTCTCGCTGTCGCTCTCTCTCTCTCTCTCTCTGTATCTCTCTCTCTCACACACAGGTACACGTAAGTGAAGTTATCATACATAGTATAAATTACCTACGATAACCCAAAAAATCCAGTCAAAGTGCTATACAGTGGTCCCTCGTTTTTCGTAATTAATCCGTTCCTGGAGCCATTACTATAAACGAAATTTACGATTTACGAATCAATTTTCCCCATAAGAAATAATGTAAATACAATTAATCCGTTCCTGACACCCAGAAGTATTAAAACAAAAAAATTTTTAACATGAAATATACATGTAGTACAAACAATACAATGGGAAATGATGAATGAAACATTAACAGCATAACACTTACCTTTATTGGAGATTCTTCTTAGTGTATGGGAGACTGGAGGAGGAGAGAGAGTGGATTGTTTATAGTTTGGAAGGGGAATCCCCTTCCATCAACACCTCAGGTACCATTTGCTTTTCTGGGGTTGCTTCTCTTCTCTGTTTCTTAATGCCACTAGGACCACCTTGAGAGTCACTGGAGTCCTGTCTCACAAAATAACTGTGGAGAGAGCTCTGTTTCTGGCATCTCTTTAACACTTCCCTAAAATGGCCCAAGACTTCGTCACTGTACATGTTGCCAACCTGGCTTGCAACAACCTTGTTAGGGTGATGTTTCTCCATAAAGCTTTCCATCTTACCCCACATAGTAAAAATCTCTTGAATTTCTGAAGGCACCTTCTTCCATCTCTCTTACTCCTCCTCTGCAGCAAGATTCTGAGCTGTGATCTGTTGCTCTTCCTGCTGAAGCTCTTGCAGCTCCTCAGTGGTGAGCTCTTCATTGTGGTCTTCCACCAATTCTTCCACATCCTCCAAACTCACATCCAACCCCATGGAACTCCCCAGTGCCACAATTGATTTTACAACAGACATAGGGTCAGTCCCAAATCCTTCAAAATCCCTCTTGTTGACAATCTGGCCACAATTTTCTCCAGGCAGAGCTCAAAGTCCTGGTAGTCACTCCCTCCCAAGCCATACCTATAAGGGTTATGCAGTGGAGGATGCTGAAGTGTTCTCTCCAAAATTCCCTTAGGGTCAAGTGAGTGTCTGTGGTTACAGTCAAGCACCTGTGCCACATTGCTTTTGTGTAGAGTTTTTTAAAGTTTGCAATAACCTGCTGGTCCATGGGTTGGAGGAGAGGAGTGGTATTCGGGGGCAAGAACTTTATTGTGATGAACCCAAACTCCTCGAAAATTAGGTCATCCAAGTTTGGAGGATGAGCAGGTGCATTGTCCATTACTAGCAGGCACTTAAGAACATAAGAACGAAGGAACACTGCAGAAGGCCTACTGGCCCATGCGAGGCAGGTCCAAGTCACCTACCGGCTTAAGCCAATGCACCCAACCTAGTCAGGTCAGGTCACATTGAATTAAGGGAGGAACACGGCAACCTACCTGGTAGCTCAAGCTATCAGGTCCAACTCACACCCATCCACATCCACTCATGTATTTATCCAACCTATTTTTAAAGCTACACAACGTTCTGGCCTCTATAACTGTACTCGGGAGTTTGTTCCACTCATCCACAACTCTATTACCAAACCAGTACTTTCCTATATCCTTCCTGAATCTGAATTTTTCCAACTTAAAACCATTGCTGCGAGTCCTGTCTAGGCTAGATATTTTCAGCACACTATTTACATCCCCTTTATTTATTCCTGTCTTCCATTTATACACCTCAATCATATCCCCCCTAATTCTACGTCTTTCTAGAGAGTGCAGATTCAGGGCCCTTAGTCTATCCTCATAGGGAAGGTTTCTGATACATGGGATCAACTTTGTCATCCTCCTTTGTACATTTTCCAGAGAATTTATATCCATTCTGTAATACGGTGACCAAAACTGTGCAGCATAATCTAAATGAGGCCTAACCAATGATGTATAGAGTTGAAGAACAACCTGAGGACTCCTATTATTTATGCTTCTTGATATGAAGCCAAGGATTCTATTAGCTTTATTGTGAACACTTATGCACTGTTGTCTTGGTTTCAGATTACTGCTAACCAGAACTCCTAAATCTTTTTCGCAATCCATAATATTAAGATCTACATTATTTAGTTTATATGTGGCATGGTTATTGTCCTGTCCAACATTTAGAACTTTGCATTTGTCTATATTAAACTGCATCTGCCACTTCTCCGACCACTGCATCAGTCTATTCAAATCTTCCTGGAGTGCTCGAATGTCCTCGTCAGAATGAATTCGACGGCCTATTTTGGTGTCATCGGCAAACTTGCCGATGTCGCTCTTTATGCCCTCATCTATGTCGTTTATGTAGATTGTGAACAGCAGGGGGCCCAACACTGACCCCTGTGGAACACCGCTCGTGACGCTTCCCCACTCTGATTTCTCCCCATTTATGCAAACTCTCTGCTGCCTATTTGTCAACCATGCCTCTATCCAGGAAAAAATTTCTCCTCCTATTCCATGTGCTTTAATTTTCCTCAATAGTCTCTGATGTGGGACCCTGTCAAAAGCCTTACTGAAGTCCATATACACAATATCATATTCATTACCATGATCTACCTCCTCAAATACCTTAGTGAAAAACGTTAATAAATTCGTAAGGCAGGAACGCCCCTTTGTAAAACCATGCTGAGATTCGTTGATTAATTTATGCTTTTCAAGGTGGCTACGAACTGCCTCGGCAATTATTGATTCCATAAATTTTCCCACTATGGAGGTTAGGCTTATTGATCTATAGTTCGAAGCTAAGGACCTGTCACCTGTTTTGAAAATAGGTATCACATTTGCCATTTTCCACTTATCTGGCACCATGCCAGTTTGTAGTGATATGTTGAAAAGATTAGCCAAAGGTGTTCTAAGCTCCTCTTTACATTCCTTTAGAACCCTTGCATACAGTTCATCAGGGCCTGGGGATTTGTTAGGTTTTAATTTATCTATTTGCCTAAGGACCATGTCACTTGTGACCCTAATCGTGCACAGTTTATTATCTTGAGATCCAATTTCTTTTCCAGGAGATACTCCTTCACACTAGGGCCAAACACTTCATTGAACCACTCGATGAAAATTTCCCTCGTGACCCATGCCTTTCTATTAGATTTCCAAAACACACACAATTTACTCTTCATAACATTGTTTTTCCTGAACACTCTGGGATTTTCAGAATGGTACACTAGTAATGGCTTCACTTTGAAATCCCCACTAGCATTAGCACAGAACATTAGCGTCAGCCTGTCTTTCATAGGCTTGTGTCCTGGCATTGCCTTTTCATCTTGTGTAATGAAGGTCCTCTTTGGCATTTTCTTCTAAAAGAGGCCTGTTTCATCACAATTGAACACTTGTTCAGGTTTCAGTCCTTCAGCCTCTATGTACTCCTGGAATTCATGCACATATTTTTCAGCCGCCTTGTCATCCAAACTGGCAGCCTCACCATGCCTTACCACACTGCGTATGCCAGAACGGTTCTTAAATCTCTCAAATCAGCCTTTGCTGGCCTTAAATTCACTCACTTCACCACTATTTGCAGTCAATTTCTTTACCAAATCTTCATGCAACTGCCTAGCCTTTTCACAAATAAACGAAGTCATAAGAGTATCTCCTGCTAATTGTTTCTCATTTATCCACACCAATAATAACTTGTCAACCTCTTCCAGTACTGGTGATCTCATTTTTGTCAGCACAGTTACTCCCTTTGCAACAACAGCATCCTTTATTTCCTTTTTCTTGGCCACTATGGAACATAAGGTTGTGTAGGGTTTCTTATACATCCTGGACAGTTCGGCCACACTTGTACCACTTTCATATTGTTCAACGATGGTTTTCTTAAATTCAATCGTATTTCTCACCTTCTTTACCACAGGCTTGGCACTAGGAGCTTTCTTTGGAGCCATGGTAGCTTATTTAGTACTTGCAAGCACTAAAATAAATGGAATATTATGAAATATTTCGCTGGAGCACGTGAGGGGACCTTCTCTCACTGGTAAACAATGCCAGACTGGCTGCCGCCCCGGCTCACGCAGTGGGTACGCGTCCCGGACAAACTACGACTCACGAGTCAACCTATGAAAAGCGAGTCCATGTTTATATGAAAATACCCCTATGATTGGCGAATTTTACGATTGCCGGGAACTACGAAAAGCGGGGGACCACTGTACAGTGGCTCTGTGCTCCAGTGTCCTAAATTAATAATAATATTAATAATAATTATTATTATTACAATAATACATATGTACTAATATTAATATTATTATTATTAAACTATAATATAACAATAGTGTCCACTCATTACTTACCTTAAAATATCTGTAGTCTTAATGTAGAGTGAGAGGAGAATAAACAAGATTAAATGAATAAACGAGAGAGAGAATGAGAGGGTAGAAGGTTGGCGAGTTATGTAAACAAACATTGTTGTTGTTACCAGCTCGGACATGAATGGTTTTTGTTCACACTGTCAAGCCGACCAGAAAAAACATCTCATATTTGTTAATTTATATGTTTATATGTTATGTAGCATGTTTATTATATAAGTTTGAAAAAAAAATTATAGATGGATTAAGCCAAATGTCTATATTAACGTTTTATACACATTTAATGTGCCTCAGTGATTATTATTGTGTTATTATCATTATTAATATGGCATCTTCAAGACCAATTACACTCTTAATGGGTGGCTCTGAGACAGACAAGCAGACAGAAAGACAGACACACAGGTAGACAAAAAGACAGACACAAGTAGACAGAAAGACACACACACAAGTAGACAGAAAGACAGACACACAGGTAGACACACACACAGACAGACACAGGTAGACAAAGACAGACACACAGGTAGACAAAGACACACAGGTAGACAAAGACAGACACACAGGTAGATAGATAAACAGAGACACAGATACAGACACAGATATACAGACACACATATACAGGCAGACAGATACAGACAGGTTTATGTGCAACAGTGAAAACAAATAGAGTTGGAGAGTAAAAGCCTTTCTTGCCACAATCTCCAGTGCAAGATTCAGACTTCATCTTACCTGGAGTTTACCTGGAGAGAGTTCTGGGGGTCAACGCCCCCACGGCCCGGTCTGTGACCAGGCCTCCTGGTGGATCAGAGCCTGATCAACCAGGCTGTTACTGCTGGCTGCACGCAAACCAACGTACGAGCCACAGTCCGGCTGGTCAGGAACCGACTTTAGGTGCTTGTCCAGTGCCAGCTTGAAGACTGCCAGGGGTCTGTTGGTAATCCCCCTTATGTATGCTGGGAGGCAGTTGAACAGTCTCGGGCCCCTGACACTTACTGTATGGTCTCTTAACGTGCTAGTGACACCCCTGCTTTTCATTGGGGGGATGTTGCATCGCCTGCCAAGTCTTTTGCTTTCGTAGCGAGTGATTTTCGTGTGCAAGTTCGGTACTAGTCCCTCTAGGATTTTCCAGGTGTATATAATCATGTATCTCTCCTGCCTGCGTTCCAGGGAATACAGGTTCAGGAACTTACTGTCCAGTTAGTACAGTTAATACAGTATGATGCTGCTGATAGGGCAGGGTTACTCAAACTGGTGCTGCCTGCATGATGCATTGCCGCCGTGAGTATTGTCAAATATTGTACAGCGGTGTGCATCAGCCGCCCAGCCCAGCTGCCAGATACACGGTCATAAGTCGAGTGGACGTATGTCGAGCAGGTCGTAAGTTGGATGGTAGGTGTACAGAGGACCCTCGGGTAATGGCATTAATCCGTTCCGGAAAGCTTGCCTTTAACTGATTTTGCCGTTAGCCAAATTAAGTTTCCCCATAAGAAAAAATGGAAATCCAATTAATTCATTTCTGACAGCCAAAAGCATTAACAAAAAAATATTTTTTTAAAGATTAAATATAGATATACATACAGAAAACAATGACAAATAAATATAAAGCACTAATAAAATGGATACATGAACATTTAACATCACACTTACCTTTATTGACTCTTGTTGGTGTATGGAAGACAAGCAAGAGGAAGTCGAGTTTATTATGTTTTAATATGATGCTAATATCATCTCTACAGCTTATTTATCTATCACAATTCATCTAATATGACATATTAAACAATATTAATAACATAGAAACATGATATATACTCTAGAATGAATAAAATATGTCATAATGTATGTGAGGAGTAAGTGGTGGTGGTGTTGGATTTATAAGGGGCACTGATAGAAGCCATACATGTTAGTGGTGGTGGAGGCAGCAACAGAAGCCACCAACACTATCACACTTAAACAATGTATGTAATTTATCAATAAGAAATATTTACATTTTAATTTATAAATAAGAAATACATATTTATATATTAATTTATAAATAAGTAAGTTTATTCAGGTATACACAAATATAGTTACATACACAGATTATCATGCATAGCAGCATATGTGTAAAGTACCTAAGATAACCCAAAATGTCAGAGTGACTTACGTATTTCCATTGGGGTCCTTTCATATTTACACATATTTACTTTATACTTACACTTTTATATTTACACTTACCTTGGAGGAGATGATAGTTTAATTAGTTCGTTTGATGGAAGAGATGCTGGCAGAGGTTTAGGGTGGCGGAAGACAGCAGGGCGGCATTACATTCACTGGCCTGGTACACATCCAACAACAGTGGAGAGTTACTTTCGTGTCGTTTTTCTATCGTTTACTCGCTTAACTTATTTGCTACACTGTTAATTCTACCCTTTATCGGTGGCTGGCACTATAGCCTTTATCGATATCTGCTGCTTTAGTATTGTACATATCGTAGAATCACTGAATCACTGCAGAATGCACATTCTCCCCTCTCTCTTCCTCCTCCACTTTGGTAATTTGCTACGAGTTTTTTCTTAAATTCTATTGTGCTTCTTTCCTTCTTTACCACAGGACTGGCACTAGAAGCTTTCTTTGGGCCTATGGTGACTTATTTAGCAGTTACAAGCACAAAAAAATGGAATAATACAAAATATATCGCAGGTACACATGGAATCATCCATCCTGGCTTGTAAACAATGGCACACTGACTGTACATGGGCTCCGGCCGCGTGGACACTTTCGAGACGAATGTCCATAATAACTATACAAAAATACACCTCAAAGTCGGCGTTTTAATCCAAAAACGTGGTTGGAATTTTTTTTTTCTCATTATGCACTGCAGGACTTTTTTTATACAGTGCACACTGACCACACAGACCCATTCTCTCACATGTGGGCCTACTAGCTTTCTCCTGCTTGATATGAAGCTGCTAGAATTTTTGAGTATATATACGTCAAACACATTGGCTCGTAAGATGTATGTATATGACCGAAACAGTCAAAGGGTTAAGCAAACATTATGATGACCTCCAAGCACTACTCAATTCTCTACATGTCAGTATGTCTATCATTACTCTAACTGAAACATAGCTAAAACCTGATATTATAAACATCTATGCCATACACAGCTACAAGGCCATGCACAATTGTAGACCAGACCAATTAGGAGGAACAGCTACATACTACTCCGATGAAATTAAATGTATAAACTCTACTCACTAAATTTAAATATAAAGACCTTAACCCTTAAATGGTCCAAACATATATATACGTTTTTTCAACATTTGAAAGTATGTAAAAAAATGTAGATCTTCTTTTTTGTTTTACTTTTGAAAACGTGTAAAAAAAAAAACTTTTATCTACATTTTTTTTTGTTACATTTGAAAATATGTCAAAAAAAGTAGATCTACTTTTGTAGCACTATGAATTTGAATGTTGATTTGTTTGGACCGTTTAAGGGTTAAAAAACCATTAACAGTTGGAGCAATTTATAGAGTACCTCACTCCAATATTTACTCATTTAGTGAAAAACTAAGAAACATGATAATTGACACAGAGATGAATAAACACTACCCGATTCTTACAGGGGACTTCAACATAAACCTCATCCATGACCATGACCCTCAAGTAACTGAATTCACAAATACTGGGCAGCTGCTTACTTCTGCCAACAATAACAAAACCTACTAGAATCTCCAAAACAAATATACCTCATTACTAGACAATATCTGGACAAACATAATATCCCCATTAAAATTAGGCATAATCACAGATAACACCACTGACCACTATCCCACCTTTCTCATAACCAACTTATGTAAACTGCCTCAGGACACAACTAAGATCACCTCCCGACTGCATGACAAGTCATCTGTCAATAGCTTCATTTCAGCATTAAGTAACACTGACTGGCAAAACAAGCTGGCAATCAACCCCGGTATTGATGAACATGTTAATATTTTCTTACAAAAAAAAAAAAAAACCTCTATAACACGCACTTACCGATAAAAACTAAGCAGATGACAACTAAGAGGCTAAACAGCCCATGGCTTTCAAACAGCATCCTCAAATCTTTTGACAAAGAATTCCTAGGTCTATACCTCGACAACAACCTAAATTTCAGCACCTATATCCAACACATAAAAAAAAAAAGTATCCAAAACGGTGGGGATCCTCTCCAAGATACGATATTACGTGCCACAAACTGCCCTTCTCACACAATACCATTCACTCATTTATCCATACCTCACTTATGCTATTTGTGCTTGGGGATCAACTGCAGCAACACATCTAAAGCCAATAATAACCCAACAAAAAGCCACAGTAAGAATAATCACTAAATCCCATCCCTGGCACCCCCCCCCCCACTCTTCATAGATCTAAACTTACTCCCTGTTCAGAGCATCCACACTTACTACTGTGCAATCTACATCTACAGGACCTTAAATTCCAATATTAACCTTGACCTAAAACACTTTCTTGATAGTTGTGACAGGACCCACAGGCATAACACCAGACACAAACATCTCTATGACATTCCCCAGTGTCCGACTAAACCTTTACAAAAATTCAATGTGTGTCAAAGGGCCTAAAATCTGGAACACCCTACCTGAAAACTCTAGAACTGCAGACACATTCATCACTTTCAAAACTACAGTTAGAAAAATCTTATCTCGTTGTGCAAGAATGGTATACAATACCAACAAGATGAAATTAAGACACATGTGCAACATCTGGGTATCTTTATTGTAGACATTTCGCCAACCAGTGGCTTTATCAATACAAATTCCAGGACATAACTTGAAGACAGTAGAACTATGTACAGAAGATGAGGTAATCAGTCCCTCAACCTTGGAGTAGATGCGAAGAGCACCAGATGTTGCACATGTGTCTTAATTTCATCTTGTCAGTACTGTATACCATTCTTACACAACTTGTCAGACATTGCAACATCATGAAATCTTGATTCCAAGGACACGTACATAACCTACTACAACTAACCCATCTCTTTCGGTAGGACCTACTTCCACTGGGGAATCCCGCCTACCAGTGACAAAGCCCTCGTCTGCTACCCGTCCCATTTCTACCTGACATTACTATACAGTGGACCCCTCGCTTTATAAGCGTCAGGCGCCTTGCTTCTGCTTCAGAATCTCCACGACTACGGTGCTCTTCGCACCTACTCCAAGGTTGAGGGACTGATTACCTCATCTTCTGTACATAGTTCTACTGTCTTCAAGTTATGTCCTGGAATTTGTATTGATAAAGCCACTGGTTGGCGAAATGTCTACAATAAAGATACCCAGATGTTGCACATGTATCAACATCTTATCTCCCTGATACACCCCGTCAACTAACTACATGTAAACCACCTGGTGGTTCACACTTACTCTCACTAACCCATTGACTATAAACAGAAATATTTATCTTAATCTTAAAATAATGAATCCTAACTAGTCATAAGTTTGCCTATGATATTCCAATAAAGACACTATGTATTGTGCCAAAACAAAAGCATTCACATTGCTAAACTTACAAACTATAATGTAGTCACTTAGCCTTAACCCTTTGACTGTTGCAGGCCCCTTTCTGAAACTGTCATTCTATGTCGCAAAATATTAGAAAAAAACAATTATTTTTTCTTATGAAAATTTTAAGATTATTTTTCTGAGTGTTTTAGTCAAAAAAAAAAAATTTTTTGCCATCAGTACTTACTGAGATATAGAGCTGTGAAGTCTGCAGAAAATGAGCCGTGTATGGCAACAGCGGCGACTGCCGCTCACCCGGTAAACTTTAGTTTACTTTTATTTGAAGTTTTTTTTCACTACTTTTTTTTCACATAACTTATGTGGCCTATGAGACCAAAGTAAGGTGCAATGTACATATATACACTCGATGTATACAACACAATAAGCACACAAACATAATTATCAATATATTGTTTACAAAACTTGTTTACAAAAACAAACAATACAAAAAATTGTTCATTACTATTGTTCTATAATATATATACCAATGTACAGCCACCGAACATATTCCTAGAAGTTCTGCAGTTTGTGGAACTCTTGGAAACATGGTGTCATACACAATGGTGTTTTACACTCCTCACACATAAAATCAGTGCGTGTGCATTTTTGTGGACTTTTTTTTTATATGCAAAGACAAAACACCTCGTCTGAGCAGTTTTCTTCAAAGTATTAGCAGGCAGTTGTGTTATGTAGTTATCCTAGGTAAATGGTCGTGTGTCATCATTCCTTCCTTCCTACTTTCCTGCATTCCTTTCCTTCATTCTTTTCCTTCATTCCTTTCCTACATTCCTTCATCTGTCCTTCCTTCATTCCTGCCTTCTCTTCTTGCTTCTGGTTTCTATAATATATATACACATTATATAGTCGCTAGATACTTTCATATAACTGCTATTATCTCCATTCAGCAAGCTTGTCTTGTGTGCCCGTGTGCAGCTTATAACTGTTTGGAGTCAGGAGTCGGCAGCTGTCAAAATGACATATTGTCTCATTACTCACTCCCCCTACTGCCTGTCAAAACAATGGGGTCGGATGCTGCTTCCCCTCCATTCTATCTAATTATCTTTCTCCCTCATTCTATCTCTTTCAATCTCTCTCTCTTTCTATCTCTCTGTCTATCTTTGTCTCATGGGTACACATAAATACAAGTATACATAGTGTAAATTACCTAGGATAACCCAAGAAATCCAGACAAAGTGCTATACTCTGCTTGAAGATGCGAGTAAACGTGATGACGCAGTCTTGTGGCTCTCTCTGAGACAGAGAGCAAGATGGATAGACAGGGAGCTTGACAGACAGACAAATAGACAGAAATGCTTGTGTACCAGCAAAAACAGAGGGAGGGGGATGGTCATCTAATTTTTTCTTATCAGCTGCATCCTCCCTCCACGCTCATCAAACGTCAGCTCTTATCAGATGTTATCTCACCTTATCTTGTCACTGTCATGGGCTGAACTGTTTTCCATGCTCCGCTGCACCACCACCAACTACTACTACTACTTCTACTACTACTACTTCTTCCTCTTCCTCCTCTTTCTCTTCCTCTTCTCTCTCCTCCTTCTTCCCTTCTCCTCTTCTTTTCCTCTCTCCTCCTCCTCTTATCTTCCTCCTCTTCTTCTCCTCCTCTTCCTCTTCCTCGTCTCTTCCTCTTCTTCCTCCTCCTCTTCCTCCTCCTCTTCTCCTCCTCTTCCTTCTTCCTCCTCCTCTTCTTCCTCCTCCTCTCCTCCTCCTTATCTTCCTCTTCTTCCTTCCTCTTTCTTCCTCTTCTTCCTCCTCCTCTTCTCCCTCTCTCTTTCCTCCTCCTCTCCTCCTCTTCTTCCTCCCTCTCTCCTCCTCCTCCTCTTTCTTCCTCTCTTCTTCTCCTCCTCCTCCTCTTCTTCTTTCTCCTCCTCTCTTCTCCTCCTCCTCCTCTTCTCTCTCTTTCTTCCTCCTCTTCTCCTCTTCTCTCCTCCTCTCTCTCTCTCTCCTCTCCTCTTCTTCTTCTCCTCCTCTTCTTCCTCCTCCTCTTCTTCTCCTCCTTCTTCTCTCTTCTTCCTCCTCCTCTCTTCCTCCTCTCTTCTTCCTCCTCCTCTCTTCCTCTTCTTCTCCTCTTTCCCCTCTTCTCCTCCTCCTTTTCTTCTTCTCCTCTCTCTTCTCTCTCTCTTTCCTCTTCTCCTTCCTCCTCCTCTTCCTCTCTCCTCCTCTTTCTTCTTTTCCTCCTCCTCTTTCTTCTTCCCTCCTCCTTCTTCCTCCTCTTCCCTCCTTCTCCTCCTCTTCCTCCTCCTTCTTCTCCTCTTCTCTTCCTCCTTCCTTTCTTCTTCCTCTCCTCCTCTTTCCTCCTTTCTTCCTCCTCCTTTTTCTTCCTCCTCCTCTCTTCTTCCTCTCTTCTCCTCCTCTTCTTTCCTCCTCCTCTTCTCTCCTCCTCCTCTCTTCCTCCTCTTCTTCTTCCTCCTCCTCCTCTTCTTCCTCCTCCTCTCCTTCCTCCTCTTCTTCCTCCTCCTCCTCTTCTTCCTTCTCCTCCTCTTCTTCCTTCTCCTCCTCTTCTTCCTTCTCCTCCTCTTCTCCTCCTCCTCCTCTTCTCCTCTTCTTCCTCTTCCTCCTCCTCCTCCTCTTCCTCCTCCTCCTCTTCTTCCTCCTCCTCTTCTTCCTCTTCTTCCTCCTCCTCCTGATTTTCAATGACACTTCCATCTGTGTTAGAGCATCACTTGGGAAGAGAAGAGTCCCAGATTTGCTGGTGAGTCACACATTTCTTACCGCTAGACATGCTGAAAAAGGACGACTGAAATGGCATTCCCACAATGCACCACTAGCTCCCCAATTTTTTTTATATGGTGCACACTGACCATGGAGACCCATTCTCTCACATGTGGGCCTACCAGCTTTTTCCTGCTTGATTTGAAGCTGCTAGAATTTATGCGTATAGATACATCAAACATCGTATCTCCTATGACGTATATATACAACCGCGACAGTCAAGGGGTTAATAATATTATTATTAGTACACATGTCTTATTGAAATAATATTTATTATTAATTTAGGGCACAGGAGCACAGATCCACTGTATAGCACTTCGTCTGGGTTTTTTGGGTTATTCTAGGTAATTTATACTATGTATGATAACTTCACTTATTTGTACCTGAGAGAGAGAGAGAGAGAGAGATAGAGAGAGAGATACAGAGAGAGACAGCCACATTCAGTCAGCCAACCACCCACCCAGCCAGCCAGCTACGTATTACACATGTTCCAGAGTTGTTTCTCTTTACTTAGGGTACAGGCTATACAACATTCTGGCAGGATGACACTACCAGTGGTATTCTCCCATTCCACTGTGTCGACAATACTTAAAGATAACAGTAACATATGATACTGTATGCAATGTAAAATTTACAATACAGTTCACTATCATGTATACATTATATACAGTACATAAATAATTAAAATATAACAATAGAAGTAAATTATGGTAAAAAGAATGAAATAATGATTGTACATTACATTACAGTACTATGTAGGTAGTTTATATAGCAAAGGTTTGACATTATGCCCTACCCAGTATGTCGGCAATTTTCAAAGGTTCGACTTACGTCCATTTTGACTTGCAACCAGTTGGTCGGAACCAAGCTTGGTCGTAAGTCAGATGGTAGGTGTGCATACATATTATTGTAATAATACGTAATAATAATTACACCTACCATCCGACTTACAACCTGCTCGACTTACGACCACTCAATTTACGACCGTGTTTTTTATGCCAAATTTCTGGGAAATAAACAACTATTTGTATTGTACACAGTGTTTATCCTAAACCTTACAGTATAAAATACAGTACTAATAACATAAAAAGTAAAGTAAAGCATGAAATACCAATATAAAACAATAAAATAAAGTCATTTAAAAAATGTTTTGTTGATATTCAGTAGTAAAGTTCGACTTACGACCATTTTGACTTACTACCGGTTTCTCGGAACCGAACTCGGTCGTAAGTCGGATGGTAGGTGTATTAACATTATTATTAATTTAAGGCACTGGAGCACAGATCCACTGTACAGCACTTTGTCTGGATTTTCGGGGTTATCCTAGGTAATTTGCACTATGTATGATAACTTACGTGTACCTGTGAGAGAGAATACAGAGATATACAGAGAGATAGAGAGAGATACTGAGAGAGAGAGATACAGAGCGAGAGACAGATACCAAGAAAAGGCTGTGGGCCCAGACAAGTTGAGCCCAAGATTGCTGAGAAGATGTGCAGACCAGCTAGCAGCACCTCTAACTCGCATCTTTCAGCACTGCCTAGTACAGTGTAAATGGCCCTCTCTGTGGAAAGAGGCAAATGTAGTCCCTGTTCACGAAATGAAGAGCAGAGCAGAAATCAGCAACTACAGACCAGTGTCACTCCTGTCAATCACTGGTAAGATCCTTGAGACAATAATCTCAAGACAAATGACAGATTTTTTTGACTACCACTCACTACTTTGTGATCGTCAATATGGCTTCAGGGTTATTCTGCTGCTGATCTGTTGTTAACCCTTTGACTGTCGCAACCCCCAATCCTGAGGTCTCTCCTGGTGTCGCAAAATTTAAAAAAAAAAAAAAAATTATTTTTTCTTATGAAATGATAGAGAATCTTTTCCCGATTGTAATTTATTTATTTATTTATTTATTTAAAAATTTGAGCACACATACAGAGGTACAACAAATACAGGTAAGAGCAGTATGCCAAAGCCACTTATACTATGCATAGCATTACGGGCTGGCTTAAAATCAACTTAAGATTAACTAAGCAATGATGAAATCAGTGATAAAACATTAATGTAAACAGGTTACTATAAAGCACAAGTGAGTATTACAAAGACAGGTCATATGGTTGTATGCATTGTTGTACATTCAGTAGAATGGAGTATTCTGTTAGGTAGTGTATTTAAAAAATAATAAAGTTAGATTGGGTTTTAGGTTTAACATTTATGTGATATAATTGTGAGAAACATTTAAGATATACAATTTATAAGGTTCAGTTATTCAGTATTTATTTGGTTTTGGGTGAGTAAGTGATCTTTGAGAAGAGACTTGAATTTATAAACAGGTAGTGTTTCTTTTATATTTACAGGTAATGAATTCCAGATTTTAGGGCCTTTTATGTGCATTGAGTTTTTACATAGTGTGAGATGGACACGAGGAACATCAAAGAGTGATCTGTGCCTTGTGTTATGGTCATGTGTTCTGTTGAGGTTGGCAAGATGTTTGAGGGGAGGGTTAATATCAGAGTTAAGTGTTCTATGTATGTAATAGGTGCAGTAGTAAGTATGGATGTTTTGTATGGTGAGGAGGTTTAGTGTATTGAATATTGGTGGAGTGTGCTGCCTATAGTGAGAATTTGTTATCATTCTAACTGCAGCCTTTTGTTGGGTAATTAGTGGTCTGAGATGGTTACTTGTTGTTGAGCCCCATGCACAAATTCCATTGGTGAGATACGGGTAAATAAGAGAGTGATATAGGGCCAGGAGGGCTGACTGTGGAGCATAGTACCGTATCTTCGATAGTATGCCTACAGTCTTGGAAATTTCTTAGAAATTTGTTGTATAATGTGTATGAAATTTGAGTCTATTATCAAGGTGGATTCCTAAGAATTTTCCCTCTGTTAGCTTTGTGATAGGTGATCCGTTTATCATTATGTTAAGAGGGACATCTGTAGCTCTGTTACCAAACTGAATGAAGTAGGTTTTGTCAATGTTTAGTGTAAGTTTGTTAGTTCTCATCCAGGTAGATATTTTCTGTAATTCGGTATTTACAGTATTGGCTAGCGTGACTGGGCTCGGGTGGGAGAAGACGTATGTAGTGTCATCTGCAAATAGTGTGGGTTTGAGTAATTGCGAAGCATTTGGTAGGTCATTTATGTATAGGAGAAAGAGAAGAGGGCCAAGGACACTTCCCTGTGGGACACCAACTGTAATTGGTTGTGCAGAGGAGTTTGCCCCATTTGCATACACATATTGGCTTCTGTTGCTGAGGTATGACTTGAGGTAGTTGAGGGAGTGCCCTCTTATACCATAGTGTGACAATTTTACGTGGAGCAAGTCATGGTCAACTGTATCAAAAGCTTTACGTAAGTCAATGAAGATCCCCAGTGGGACTTCTTTTTTCTCTATTGCAGTGTATATATGTTCTAGCATGTGTATAATAGCATCATTAGTATTTTTATTAGGCCTGAATCCAAATTGGCAGGGGTTGAGTATGTTTTGGGAGATAAGGTAGGAGTAGATTCGTTATGAATTAATTTTTCGAAGATTTTTGAGAGAGGGTGTAAGTTGGATATTGGCCTATAGTTATTCAACTCTGTTTGGTCTCCTCCTTTGTGGATCGGGGTGACCCTTGCTATTTTGAGTACTGTAGGGAAGGTGGAGGATTCAATGGATTTGTTAAAGAGTGTTGCAATGATTGGTGATAGCACTTGTGACACTTTTTTGTATATAAAGGGTGGTAAGGTATTTAAATCTCCTGCCTTGTTTTTTAGTGTGTTGATAATAAGGGAGACTTCGTATGGGTTAGTCGGAGCTAGGAACAGTGTGTTCGGGTAGTTGCCGGTGAGGTAGTCATTTGGTGGGGTAATGACACCAAAAAAACGAAATTTGATGGAAAACTGAGAATTATGCTCTCGCGAAGTTAGCGACCTCGGCGCTGTTTACAAATCAGCGATTTCGCCCACTTTGAGCCCTATTTTCGGCTAATTCCATTGTTCCAGACGCCCAAACTCATAGCTATTTCTTTAGAACTCCATTTTTTCTATCGATTGAGTACAAGAAACTGCCCATTTACCGATTTCAACTACCTAATAATGTGGTCAGAAATTTGCAATTTGGCCAATTTCATGAAAACTAAAAAATATGACAATTTCAAAATAAGGTCCAGAATGAACAATGCAGACATTCCTGGCTCTAAAATAACATTTTCTTTGCTCATCAGTCATGTCTACAGGCCCCTCTGATATTACTCTTGCTTTCTATTTTGAATTTTTATTCAAATGAAAAATAGAAGACTTACTATTATGCAGACTACTGCAATACTGTAATAATTGTATAAATAACATCAACCCATGCATGACTGCATATTAGAATGGCTAGTTGGACATTTATTGGACAATGGCATCATTTGTTTACTTTTGAACATTGGCAAAAATCAAACATTTCCCCTATTTGAGCTCCATTTCTAGGTTCTTTTTATAGTAAAATCAATCAAAATCACCTCTATTTCTATAATATGTTTTCCATTCTATCAAATGAGACCAAGAAAACGAGAATGCAACCATAAATACTATACAAAAATAGACCACAAACTCGGCATTTTTTCTCATTATGCACTGCGTGCTCCAGGATTTTTTTTATATGGTGCACACTGACCACACAGACCCATTCTCTCACATGTGGGCCTACCAGCTTTCTCCTGCTTGATTTGAAGCCGCTAGAATTTATGAGTATATATACGTCACACACGGTACCTCGTAAGACTATATATACGGCCGCGACAGTCAAAGGGTTAAACCTCTCCACTAAGTGGCACCAGTCACTGGATGAATCCAAAGTCAGCTGTGTGGTAGCACTGGACATTGCTGGCGCTTTCGACCGGGTGTGGCACCAGGGCCTCTTAGCAAAACTTAAAGCATTGGGAATTGCAGGCTCTATGCTATGTTTCCTCAGTGATTACCTTCATGGTAGATCTCTAAGTGTAGTTCTCAATGGAACGGAATCAGCAAGACATCCTATTGGGGCAAGTGTTCCACAAAGAAGCGTGCTTGGACCATTGTTATGGAATGTCTACTTCAACGACCTTCTTCATCTCATCCCAGAATCACATGCATATGCAGACGACTGCATGCTGACATTCACTTATCCAAGAGAAGAAATGCCAGCTGCTCTAAGCTACATCAATCACCAGCTAAGAGCTATATCAGCTTGGGGAAATAGATGGCAAGTAACATTTGCACCTGAGAAAATGCAAATGATGATCGTCTCTAGGCACCATGATGGTAATGCTGGTGCAGTAGTATGGATGAATGGGAGGGTGTTGGCACCTGGAGAAGAAGTTGATATTCTTGGGGTGACATCTGACTCCAAGCTAACCATGAAGAACCATGTTGTAAATCTAGCGAACAAGGCAGCCAGGAAGCTTACAGCACTTCTCCATATCTCGCATCTGCTTGACAGTAGGGGTTGCAAGATTCTGTACGAGGCACAAGTATGCTCACACCTCGAGTATGCTCCACTTTCGTGGTTTGCCTGCCCCCCCCCCCCCCTCTCATCTGCGACTGCTTGACAGAGTGGAGAACAGAGCAAGACGTTTCATCTCTTGCCTGGACCCATCCTGGATAGATCTGTCTTTTCAGCAGAGCCTTCAACACAGGAGGGATGTGGGTGGCCTTACTGTTATGTACAAGGCCAATATTGTCAAAGTACCACACTTGGATCCACTTCGAGGGCAGCGTGAAACAATCTTTTATGCCACAAGATGGGCAGAAAGCAGCAACTTCACTCTGGCTGCACCCTTCTCCAGAACATCACTCCATCTGAGATCATATACAGTGAACCCTCGACCAACGATGGAATCGTATAATGTTAAATCTGACCAACGATACATTTTAACGGAAAATTTTTGCCTCGATTAGCACTAAAAAACTCGACCAACGCGGTTCGTTCCATTCAAGACGCGTTCACGTGTGGCCTGCACAGTGTTTATAAGCCAGCTACCGCAGTCGCATCCAAACATACAATCGGAACATTTCATATTATTTGAGTGATTGCACCTGCAAAATAAGTCACCATGGGCCCCAACAAAGCTTCTAATGCCATCCCTATAATAAAAAGGGTGAAATGCCATCCCTATAATAAAAAGGATGAGAATTAGTATGGAAATTAAGAAAGATTTTGAAGGGTTTGGGGCTAACCCTGAGACGCCTATGCCAGTTGTGGAATCCATTGTGCCTACTTCAAAGATTAAGGAAATGTGTGCAAAGTGGATTGAACTGCAAACCTTTATGGATGAAAATCACCCTAACACAGCTATTGCAAGCCGTGCTGGTGACTATTACAATGACAATGTTGTGGCCCATTTTAGACAAATCATAAAGGAATGGGAGGTACAGAGCTCTATGGACAGATATGTTGTGTGACAGGTCCAGTGACTCAAGCTGGTCCTAGTGGCATTAACCCGTAAACGGTCCAAGCAGATCTATGTTCACATGTGTAGTGCTACAAAAGTAGATCTACGTTTTTTTACATATTTTCAAATATAACAACAACAAAAAAAAGTAGATCAAAGTTTTTTACACATTTTCAAATGTAAAAAAACAAAACGATCTAATTTTTTTTACGTACTTTCTAATGTTGAAAAAACGTATATATACGTTTGGACCATTTACGGGTTAAAAGAAGAAGGGAAGTAACCCCGAAAAGGACTTGACTGCTCAAGTCCTAATGGAAGGGGATATTCCCCTTCTAAACACTAACACCATCCACACTCTCCCCTCCTCCCATCCCATTGATCATCACCAGATCTTCAATAAAGGTAAGTGTCATGTAATTGTACATGTCTTCTTCAGTTTGTGTGTATTAAAATTAATATTTTATGTGGTAAAAATTTTTTTTTTTCAATACTTTGGGGTGTCAGAAACGGATTAATTTGATTTCCATTATTTCTCATGGGGAAAATTAACTCGACTAACGATAATTTCGACTAATGGTGAGCTCTCAGGAACGGATTAAAATCTTTGGTCAAGGGTCCACTGTATACCCAGGATGACTCGAGTATGGAACACATTCGTACAGCATAATGATGTCAACGAGATAAAGTCAGTTGATTAAATGAAAATGGTGGCCCACAGATGGCTCCAACTTCATCCTGTTCCCTACTTGTATGTCTCATAACAAAAATGCTTTCAAATGAGCTGATGTAGATAACAGCTCTTAGCTTGTCAATAAAGGTAGGAATCCTTAACCTGTAAATAGCTTGTCAGGATCCTTAACCTTGTCAAACCCTGTGTAAAAAGAGAGAGAGAGAGAGAGAGAGAGAGAGAGAGAGAGAGAGAGAGATATAGAGGAGAGAGAGATAGAGAAGAGAGAGAAGAGAGAGAGAGAGAGAGAGAGAGAGAGAGAGGAGAGAGAGAGAGAAGAGAGAGAGAGAGAGAGAGAGAGAGAGAGAGAGAGAGAGAGAGAGAGAGAGACAGAGACAGAGACAGAGACAGAGACAGAGACAGAGACAGAGAGACAGAGACAGAGAGAGAGACAGAGAGAGAGAGGAGGTGCATTTCCTTCTTAAATCGCTTCACCAAGAAAAGGCTGTGGGCCCAGACAAGTTGAGCCCAAGATTGCTGAGAAGATGTGCAGACAAGCTAGCAGCACCTCTAACTCGCATCTTTCAGCACTGCCTAGTACAGTGTAAATGGCCCTCTCTGTGGAAAGAGGCAAATGTAGTCCTGGCTGCGAACAAGGCAGCCAGGAAGCTTACAGCACTAGTCCATATCTCGCATCTGCTTGACAGTAGGGGTTGCAAGATTCTGTACGAGGCACAAGTACGCTCACACCTTGAGTATGCTCCACTTTCGTGGTTTGCCTGCCCCCCCCCCTCATCTGCGACTGCTTGACAGTGGAGAACAGAGCAAGACGTTTCATCTCTCGCCTGGACCCATCCTGGATAGATCTATCATTTCAGCAGAGCCTTCAACACAGGAGGGATGTGGGTGGCCTTACTGTTATGTACAAGGCCAATATTGTCAAAGTACCACACTTGGATCCACTTCGAGGACAGCGTGAAACAAGCTTTTATGTCACAAGACGGCAGAAAACAGCAACTTCACTCTGGCTGTACCCTTCTCCAGAGCTTCACTCCATCTGAGATCCTATATACCCAGGATGACTCGAGTATGGAACACATTCATACAGCATAATGTCAACGAGATAAAGTCAGTTGATCAAATGAAAATGCTGGCCCACAGATGGCTCCAACTTCATCCTGTTCTCTACTTGTATGTCTCATAACAATAAAAATGCTTTCAAATGAGCTGATGTAGTTAACAGCTTTTAGCTTTCCAATAAAGTTAGGAATCCTTAACCTGTAAATAGCTTGTCAATAAAGCTAGGGATCCTTAACCTTGTCAAACCGTGTATAAAAAAAACAAGACAGACAGACAGAGAGAGAGAGAGAGAGAGAGCTAGCTAGCTGCAAGAACTGTGTCAAAACTGTCAGTGGTGACAATAAGGCAGGAGGAGGTGCATTTCCTTCTTAAATCACTTGACCAAGAAAAGGCTGTGGGCCCAGACAAGTTGAGCCCAAGATTGTTCAGAAGATGTGCAGACCAGCTAGCAGCACCTCTAACTCGCATCTTTCAGCACTGCCTAGTACAGTGTAAATGGCCCTCTCCATGGAAAGAGGCAAATGTAGTCCCTGTTCACAAAAAGAAGAGCAGAGCAGAAATCAGCAACTACAGACCAGTGTCACTCCTGTCAATCACTGGTAAGATCCTTGAAACAATAATCTCAAGACAAATGACAGATTTTTTTGACTACCACTCACTACTTTGTGATCGTCAATATGGCTTCAGGAAAGGTTACTCTGCTGCTGATCTGTTGTTAAACCTCTCCACTAAGTGGCACCAGTCACTGGATGAATCCAAAGTCAGCTGTGTGGTAGCACTGGACATTGCTGGCGCTTTCGACCGGGTGTGGCACCAGGGCCTCTTAGCAAAACTTCAAGCACTGGGAATTGCAGGCTCTACGCTATGTCTCCTCAGTGATTACCTTCATGGTAGATCTCTAAGTGTAGTCCTCAATGGAACGGAATCAGCAAGGCATCCTATTGGGGCAAGCGTTCCACAAGGAAGCTTTGCTGGGTCCACTGTTATGGAATGTCTACTTCAACGACCTTCTTCATCTCATCCCAGAATCACATGCATATGCAGATGACTGTACACTGACATTCATTTATCCAAGAGAAGAAATGCCAGCTGCTCTAAGCTACATCAATCACCAGCTGAGAGCTATATCAGCTTGGGGAAATAGATGGCAAGTAACATTTGCACCTGAGAAAACACAAATGATGATCGTCTCTGGGCACCATGATGGTAATGCTGGTGCAGTAGTAAGGATGAATGGGACGATGTTGGCACCTGGAGAAGAAGTTGATATCCTGGGTTGAAATTTGACTCCAAACAAAACCATGAAGAACCATGTTGTAAATCTTGCAAACAAGGCAGCCAGGAAGCTTACAGCACTTTGCCGTATCTCGCATCTGCTTGACAGTAGGGGTTGCAAGATCCTGTACGAGGCACAAGTACGCTCACACCTTAAGTATGCTCCACTTTCTTGGTTTGCCTGCCCCCCCTCTCATCTGCGACTGCTTGACAGAGTTGAGAACAGAGCAAGACGTCTCATCTCTCGCCTGGACCCATCCTGGATAGATCTGTCATTTCAGCGAGCCTTCAAAATAGGAGGGATGTGGGTGGCCTTTACTGTTATGTACAAGGCCAATATTGTCAAAGTACCACACCTTGGATCCACTTCGAGGAACAAGCTTGTGAAAGAAGCTTTTATGCCACAAGAGTGGGCAGAAAGCAGCAACTTCACTCTGCTGTAACCTTCTCCCAGACATCACTCATCTGAGATCATACATACCAGGATGACTCGAGTATGGAACACAGTTCGTACAGCATAATGATGTCACGAGATAAAGTCAGTTGATCAAATGAAAATGCTGGCCACAGATGGCTCCAAACTTCATCCTGTCCGCTACTTTATGTCTTCATAACAATAAAATGCTTCAAATGAGCTGATGTAGGTAACAGTCTTAACCTTGCCAATAAAGTTAGGAATCCTAAACCGTAATATAGCTGTCAATAAAGCTAGGGGATCCTTAACTTGTCAAACCTGTGTAAAAAAAAAAAAAAAAAAAGAGAGAGAGAGGGAGAGAGGGAGGAGAGGGAGAGGAGGGTGAGAGGGAGGGGAGGGAGGAGGGAGGGAGAGGGGGGGAGGGAGAGAGGGAGGAGGAGGATGGGAGGGAGAGGGAGGGAGGGAGGGAGGGAGGAGGAGAGAGGGAGGGAGGGAGAGAGGGAGGAGGAGGGAGGAGGGGAGGAGAAGGAGGGAGGAGAGGGGGAGGGTGGAGGGAGAGAGGAGGGAGAGGAGGGAGGGAGGAGAGAGGGAGGGAGGGAGGAGAAGGGGGAGAGAGGGAGGGGAGGGAGAGGAGAGAGGGAGAGGGGAGGGAGGGGGAGGGGAGAGAGGGAGGGGAGGGAAGGAGGGAGAGAGGGAGAGAGAAGAGGGGAGGAGGGAGGGAAGGGAGGGGAGAGGAGGGAGGGAAGAGAGGGAGGGAGAGAGAGAGGAGAGGGAGAGGGAAGGAGAGAGGGAGCGAGAGAGGGAGGGAGAGAGGGAAAGGAGAGTGGGAGGGAGACTGAGGGAGAGAGATCGAAGGGAAGTGAGAGGGTGGAGAGGGAGGGAGAGGAGGGAGAGTGGAGAGAGGAGGGAGTGGAGAGAGAGAGAGAGAGATTTTGGGAGAGAGAGAGAGAGAGAGAGGAGGAGGAGGGATGTGAGAGAGAGAGAGAGAGAGAGGAGAGAGAGAGAGAGAGAGAGAGAGAGACATGAGATTGAGAGAGAGCAGGAGAGGAGAGACGAGAGAGAGCGAGGAGAGGAGGAGACGGAGTGGAGGGAGGGAGAGTGGGAGGGAGGGTGGGAGGGAGGGAGGAGGGAGGGCGAGGGAGGGAGAGAAGGAGGGAGAGAAGGGAGGGAGAGAGGGAGGGAGGGTGGAGAAGGGCTGAGAGGGAGAGGGAGGGAGAGAGGGAGGAGGCGAGGAGGGAGGGAGGGAGAGGGCGAGGGAGAGGGGAGGGAGGAGGAGGGAGGAGAGAGGGAGGGAAGAGGGAGGGAGGAGGGAGAGAGGGAGGAGAGGGGAGGGAGGGAGGGAGGGGGAGAGAGAGAGGGAGCGAAGAGGAGCGAGAGAGGGGGAGAGGGGAGAGACAGAGAGAGAGAGAGAGAGACAGACAGAAAGAGAGAGAGAGAGAGACAGAGACAGAGAAGAAGACAGAGAGAGAGACAGCAGAGAGAGACAAGAAGAGAAGACAGAGAGAGACAAGAGAGACAGGGGACGAGACAGAGGAGAGAGACAAGACATGAGAGCCAGAGAGAGACAGAGAGACAGAGAGAAAGAAGAGACAGAGAGAGAGAGACAAGACAGATAGACAGAGATACAGATGCGAGAGTTTCCAAATTTCCCGTCTTTCAGGCAGCCAACCACCCACCCACCCAGCCGGCCAGCCAGCCGAATACGTATTATACATGTTCCAGAGTTGTTTGTCTTTACTTAGGGCATAGGTTATAGGACATTCTGGCAGGATGACACTACCAGTGGTTTTCTCCCATTCCATTGTGTTAACAATACTTAACCCTTTGAGGGTCGACAGGCCCTCTCCGAAACTCGTTCTCAGGGTCGGCCAAATTTAAAAAAAAAAAAAATTATTTTCTCTTATGAAAAGATAGAGAATCTTTTCCCGATCATAACGACACCAAAAGTTTGAAATTTGATAGAAAACTTACGGAATTATGCTCTCGCAAAGTTAGCGGTCTCGGCGATGTTTACGCATCGGCGATTTTGCCCACTTTGAGCCCCATTTTCGGCCAATTTCACTGTACTAGTCGACAAAAAACATGAATATTTCGCTAGAAACTGCTCCATTTTTTCTATCGAATGGGTGCAAGAAACCACCCATTTATAAATTCAACTATCCAGTACAGTGGTCAGAATTTAGCAATTTTGCCAATTTCACACAAATTTCAAAAGATGCCAATTTCCGAATAGGGTCCAGAATAAACAAGAAAGACATTCCTGGCACTAAAATGACATTTCCTCTAGTCATTAGTCACGTCTCAAGGCCCCTCTTATATTCTTTTGCTTTCCACTTTGAATTTTTATTCTCACAAAAAATATAAGATTTACTGTTATGCAGACTACTGCATTAGTGTAAAAAATGGTATAAATATTATTGGTGCACTTGTGAAAGAATATTAGACTCACCAGTTGACGTGTATTGCACGCTTGGCACGATTTGTTTACTTTTGAAGTTTGGTAAAAATCGAACATTTCTGCTACTTTGAGCTCAATTTCAAGGCACCTTTCATTGTAAAACCAGTCAAAATCATCTCAATTTCTGTAATATGTCTTCCATTCTATAAAATGAGACCAAGAAAACTAGAATACAACAATAAATACCATACGAAAATACACTGCAAAGTCGCTGATTTATTAAAAAAAAATGGTCAAAGTTTTTTTTTTCTCATTATGCACTGTGTGCTGCAGGATTTTTTTTAGACTGTGCACACTGACCACATAGACCCATTCTTTCATATGAAGGCCTACCAGCTTTCTCCCACTAGATTTGAGGCCGCTAGAATTTATGAGTACTAGTACGTCAAAAACCCCTACGCGTAAGACGTACTAGTACGACCAAAACCCTCAAAGGGTTAAAGATAACTGTATGAGACGTAAAATTTACAATACAGTTCACTACAATGTATACATAATATACAGTACATAAAGGATTAAAATATATCAAAGTAAATTATGGTAAAAAGAATGAAATAATCATTGTACACTACATTACAGTACTATGTAGGTAGTTTATATAGCAAAGGTTTGACATTATGCCCTACCCAGTATGTCGGCAACTTTCAAAGGTTCGACTTGCGTCCATTTTGACTTACGACCAGTTGGTCGGAACCAAGCTCGGTCGTAAGTCGGATGGTACCTGTATACATAGTGTAAATTACTTACGATACACAGGCAATATAATAATAATAATAATAATAATAATGATAATAATAATAATAATAATAATTGAAGCATGGTGTAAGAGAGCGCATCACTGTCTTCTCTCTCCACTAATGAGTGGAGACATATGATGAGGGGCATCTTATCTTATCTTATCTCTCCACTAATGAGAGTGCTGACATATGAGGGTACACTGCCTTCCCTTTATTTGTTTTCACTTTACACAAACATGTCTGTCTATCTGTCTGCTTCTCTCTCTTTCTGTGTGTCTGTCTATCTATCTGCCTGTTTCTCTTTCTGTGTGTCTGTCTCAGAGAGAGCTACTAGTGAACCAACCCGTTTTACACTCAATGCAGGAGTCACATCTGAGTGATATTTATTTTTTGCCAGTCTGGATTTTTTGGGGGTTATCCTAGGTAGTTTACACTATGTACGATTGTATGCACGCACGCGCATGCACATGCGCACGCACGCACATGCACACGCACGCACATGCACACGCATGCACATGCGCACACGCACACACACGCACACGCGCGCACACACACGGACGCGCACACACACACTTCAATGGAAGGAAATAAAACACCTCAGAGGATGCAAATGGAGACTCAGTAGGAGGAGGAAAGGGAGAGGTCAGTTTTCATCTAAGGGCTCCAAGAAGCCAAGGGGGACAACTTCGAAGAAATAAAACAGGAGGAGGAAAAAATGACTGAAGGCATCAGGAAAACAATAGGTGAGGGCGATATGACCCAGGTGACAAATTTTCGGAGAATTGGATGGTTTGCACGTGGAAGGATACAGCCTGTCAAAGTAATTTTCAAGGAAGAATCAGTTCGAACCAGGATTCTGCAAGAGAAAGCATGACTGAGGGACAAACAGGGGTACCAGAGAGTATACCTCGATCACAACAGAACACAAGAAGAAAGGACTTCACTGAAAGAGAGGGCACAGAGACGCAAGGAGGAATGAGAGGCAATGATGAAGATGAGCAGGACCCAGACACAGGAGGAAGGGCAAACACACCCCGCAGAATCTCCCACCGAAAGACTCCAACCGCGGCAATCCCAACGCAACTGAGCAACCCAAACCACAACCCACTCACTGTTCCCTCTTCCAGCAACACCCACATCACAAACCTCACCCCAACAGCTGTCCCTTATGGGCATTCTGACCCCACCCCCATCATCACAAACCCCACCTACACCACAGCCCCCAAAGGCCCCCCCAAGGCTCCCGCCCCCCAACCCCAATTTTCTTGCAGGCCCACAGTGATAAAAAGAAGCTGAAAGTTTGGGTAACAAACACGGACAAAAAACAATAAACTGAGGGTGGCCCGAAAGAACAGTGAAAATCCCCAACATCATAGCATCACGAAACAAAACTCCGAGACAATAACAGACTCAATTTTCCCACCGGGATATCAACCCTGGAAAAGAAGGTAGGGGGGGAGGAGGAGTTCACTGATAAAAAAAAACCGATGGGTTTTAAGGGAAAAAGGAAGCCAGGACTAAAGGGGGAGAAAGACCACATATAGGACAATTCAGATGGAGAACATAAAGTAGTCTTGGGAGTAGATAAGATAAGAAATTTTTTCTTTGGGTTTTTTTAACCCCCGGGGGGTTGCCACCCAGGATAACCCCAAAAAATCTGCATCATCGAGGACTGTTACTTATTTCCAGGGGGCCCCTTAACTTGTCCCCCAGGATGCGACCTACACAGCGACAAACACCCAGGTACCTTTTTTGCGCTAGGTGAACAGGAAATGGGTGAAAGGGAAATGTGGGGAAATTTCCACCCCCGGGAATCGAACCCGGGGCCCACCACAGAACTGCAGGGGCCCAAGAGGGGATACAGAAAACAACGGGCATGGTGGACACTGGCTGAGGGGGCAAAAGACTCACTAAACAAAAGAAAAGTTACTGGAAAGGGGCGATTTCACCACAGGGAATCGACGGGAAAAAACCTGGAGCCACAGGGTCCCGAAAATGGAGCCAAAATGATGGATGTTGTACTGGGAAAAACCCCAGCATCAACATGCGGGACACTACAAGAGAGAGGGGAGGATGAGCCCGCAAGGGTGGATCTTTGGGGTTCGCCCGAGCATTTAGACATTGAGGACATCATTACGGGGGGCCCCTTGGAGCTAGCGATCACGTGGCTGAGTTTGATTTTAAGTAGAGTTCAAGGGAGAAGGTAACGGAATTTAAAAGGGAAAAACCAAAATAAAAAAAGGGGGGCTACACAGTATGGAACTTCCTGCAGGAGGTTCAGTGGACAGAGAACTGGTAGGAAAATCAGTAAACGAGATGATGGAATATGTAGCAACAAAGTGCAAGGAGGCAGAGGAAAGGTTTGTTCCCAAGGGAAACAGAAATAATAGGAAGACCAAAGCGAGTCCTTGGTTTACCCGAAGGTGTAGGGAGGCAAAAACTAAGTGCACCAGAGAATGGAAAAGGTACAGGAGGCAAAGAACCCAGGAAAATGAAGAGATTAGTAGAAGAGCCAGAAACGATTACGCACAGATAAGGAGGGAGGCCCAGCAACAGTACAAAAACGACATAGCATCAAAAGTCAAGTCTGACCCGAAACTGCTGTATAGCCACAGTAGGAGGAAGACAACAGTCAAAGACCAGGTGATAAGGCTGAGAAAAGGTGGAGAACTCGAAAGAAACGATCACAAGGTATGTGAAGAGCTCAACATGAGATTTAAGGAAGTATTTACAGTGGAGACAGGAAGGCCTCTTGGGGGTCAGACCAGATGGGGACACCAGCAAAGGAAAAAATCCAACAAGGGGTTGGAGACATCATACAGATGAGAAGGAGGTGAAAAAACTGCTAAGGGACATCGATACCTCAAAGGCAATGGGACTGGACAACATCTCCCCATGGGTCCTTAGAGAGGAAGCGGATATGTTGTGTGTGCCACTTACCACAATCTTCAACACGTCCCTGGAAACTGGGCAACTACCTGAGGTATGGAAGACGGCAAATGTAGTTCCCATTTTTAAAAAAAGGAGACAGAAAAGAGGCACTAAACTATAGACCTGTGTCACTGACTTTGTATAGAAATGCAAAGTTATGGAAAGATTTTTCAGGAGGAGAGTGGTGGAGCACCTGGAATGGAACAAGAGTATAAACGCCAACCAGCATGGATTCATGGAAGGAAAATCCTGCGTCACAAACCTTCTGGAGTTTTATGATAAAGTAACAGAAGTAAGACACCAGAGAGAGGGGTGGGTTGTTTTCATCTTCTTGGACTGCAAGAAGGTTTTTGACACAGTTCCTCACAAGAGATTAGTGCAGAAAGCTAGAGGATCAGGCTCATATAACAGGAAGGGGCACTGCAATGGATCAGAGCATACCTGACAGGGAGGCAACGAGTCATGGTACGTAATGATGTATCACAGTGGGCACCTGTGACAAGCGAGGTCCCACAGGGGTCGGTCCTAGGACCAGTGCTATTTTTGGGTATAGTGAAACGACATGATAGAAGGGTTAGACTCAGAAGTGTCCTGTTCGCAGACGATGTGAAGTTAATGAGGAGAATTAAATCAGATGAGGACCGGGCAGGACTTCAAAGAGACCTGGACAGACTGGACACCTGGTCCAGCAACTGGCTTCTCGAATTTAATCCTGCCAAATGCAAAGTCATGAAGATAGGGGAAGGGCACAGAAGACTGCAGACAGAGTATAGGCTAGGTAGCCAAAGACTGCAAACCTCGCTCAAGGAGAATGATCTTGGAGTGAGTATAACACCGAGCATGTCTCTGGAAGCACACATCAACCAGGTAACTGCTGCAGCATATGGGTGCCTGGCAAACTTGAGAACAGCGTTCCGATACTTTAATAAGGAATCATTCAAGACACTGTACACCGTGTACGTCAGGCCCATACTGGAGTATGCAGAACCTGTTTGGAACCCGCACTTGATAAAGCACGTCAAGAAACTAGAGAAAGTGCAAAGGTTTGCAACAAGGTTAGTTCCAGAGCTAAGGGGAATGTCTTATGAAGAAAGGTTAAGGGAAATCGGCCTGACGACACTAAAGGACAGGAGGGTCAGGGGAGACATGATAACAACATATAAAATACTGCATGGAATAAACAAGGTGGACAAAGACAGGATGTTCCAGGGAGGGGACACAGAAACAAGAGGTCACAATTGGAAGTTGAAGACACAGATGAGTCAGAGAGATATTAGGAAGTATTTCTTCAGTCATAGAGTTGTCAGGCAGTGGAATAGCCTAGAAAGTGATGTAGTGGAGGCAGGAACCATACATAGTTTTAAGACGAGGTTTGATAAAGCTCATGGAGCGGGGAGAGAGAGGACCCAGTAGCAACCGGTGAAGAGGCGGGGCCAGGAGCTAAGACTCAACCCCTGCAACCACAAATAGGCGAGTACACACACACAGCCAGCCAGCCAGTTAGCCAGACAGCCAGCCAGTTAGCCAGCCAGCCAGTTCACTTCCCTACTACCCCCACTGCCTCCCACCCCCCTTACTGCCTATGCTCACCACTCAGACTGCTGGAGAGTGAGGTATTCCTTAGCTTGGTTTAGTTGCAAAGGTGCACTGAATTACCACTCCCACAATGTAATGCAGGTGCATAGATTTTTTTTCCTACTGCGCACACTTACCACAGACCCATTCTATCACATGTATGCGTATCAGCTCTCTCCTGCTCAATTTGAAGGCGCTAGAATTTATGCGTACTAGTACGTCAATAACCCTGGCGTGTAAGCCGTACTAGTACGTCAGAAACCCTAAAAGGGTTAACCTGTAAACAGCTTGTCAATAAAGCTAGGGATCCTTAACCTAACCTTGTCAAACCTTGCATAAAAAGAAAGAAAGAAAGAAAGAAAGAAAGAGAGAGAGAGAGAGAGAGAGAGAGAGAGAAGAGAGAGAGAGAGAGAGAGAGAGAGAGACAGAGAGAGACAGAGAGAGACAGAGAGAGACAGAGAGAGACAGAGAGAGACAGAGAGAGACAGAGAGAGACAGAGAGAGACAGAGAGAGACAGAGAGAGACAGAGAGAGACAGAGAGAGACAGAGAGAGACAGAGAGAGACAGAGAGAGACAGAGAGAGACAGAGAGAGACAGAGAGAGACAGAGAGAGACAGAGACAGAGACAGAGACGAGACAGAGACAGAGACAGAGACAGAGAAGAGAAGAGAGAGAGAGAGAGAGAGAGAGAGAGAGAGAGAGAGAGAGAGAGAGAGAGAGAGAGAGAGAGAGAGAGAGAGAGAGAGAGAGAGAGAGACGACTCGAGTATGAAACACATTCGTACAGCATAATGATATCAACGAGATAAAGACAGTTGATCAAATGAAAATGCTGGCCCACAGATGGCTCCAACTTCATCCTGTCCCGTACTTGTATGTCTCATAACAATAAAAATGCTTTCAAATGAGCTGATGTAGGTAACAGCTCTTACCTTGCCAATAAAGTTAGGAATCCTTAACCTGTAATATAGCTGTCAATAAAGCTAGGGATCCTTAACCTTGTCAAACCCTGTGTAAAAAAAAAGAAAAAAAAGAGAGAGAGAGAGAGAGAGAGAGAGAGAGAGAGAGAGAAAGAGAGAAAAAGAGAGAAAGAGAGAGAAAGAGAAAGAGAGAGAGAAAGAGAAGAGGAAAGAGAAAGAGAAAGAGAAAGAGAGAGAAAGAGAGAAAAGAGAGAGAAGAGAGAAAGAGAAGAGAGAGAAAGAGAGAGAAAGAGAGAAAGAGGAGAGAAAAGAGAGAGAAAGAGAAAGAGAGAAAGAGAGAGAAAGAGAGAGAAAGAGGAGAGAGAAAGAGAAAGAGAGAGAAAGAGAGAGAAAGAGAGAGAGAAAGAAAGAGAAAGAGAGAAAGAGAGAGAGACAGAGAAAGAGAGAGAGACAGAGACAGAGACAGAGAGACAGAGACAGAGACAGAGAGAGGCAAACTAAGCCCAAGATAGCTGAGTAGATCTGCAGACCAGTTAGCAGCACTTCTAATTTGCATCTATCAACACTGCCTAGCAGATTGTAAATGGACTTCCCTGGGGAAAGAGGCAAATGTAGTCCCTGTTCACAAAAAGAAGAGCAGAGCAGAAATCAGTAACAACAGATCAGTGACACTCCTGTCAATCACTGGCAAGATCCTTGAGACAATACTGTAATCTCATGTCAAATGACAGTTTTTCAACTACCACACACTTCTTTTGACTGTCAACAGGGATTCAGAAAAAGGTTACTCTGCTGCTGATCTGTTGTTAAACCTCTCCACTAAATGGCACCAGTCACTGGATAATCCAAAGTCAGCTGTGTAGTTGCACTGGACATTGCTGGTGCTTTTGACTGAGTATGGCACCAAGGACTCATGGCAAAACTGCAAGTAATGAAAATTGCAGGCTCTACACTATGTCTCCTCAGTGATTACCTTCAAGGTAGATCTCTAAGGGTAGTTCTCAATGGGACAGTCAGCAAGACATCCTATTGGGACAAGTGTTCCACAGGAAAGTGTGCTTGGGCCAATGTTATGGAATGTCTACTTCAATGACCTTCATCTCATCCCAGAATCTCATGCAAATGCAGACAAATGCACTCTGACTTTTACTTATCCAAGAGTGGAAATGTCAGCTGCTCTAAGCCACATCAATCATCAGCTAAGAGCAATATCAGCCTGGGGAACCCGATGGCAGGTAACATTTGCTCCTGAGAAAACAAATGATGGTGGTGTCTAAGCACAATGATAGCAGTAGTAAGTATGAATGGGAGAGCGTTGGTACCTAGGGACAAAGTTGATATCCTTGGGGTGAAATTCAACTCCAAACTGACCATAAAGAACCACATTGTAAATCTTGCAAATAAGGCGGCCAGGAAGCTTACAGCACTTTGACATTATCTCACATCAACAGTAGAGGTTGCAAGATTCTGTACGAAACACAAGTACACTCACACCTTGAGTATGCTTCGCTTTCTTTGATTGCCTGCCCCCATCTCATCTGCAACTTTCTGACAAAGTAGAGAACAAAGCAAGATGCCTCATCTCTCACCTCTGCCCAGCCTGGATCTGTCATTTCACCAGAGCCTTCAACACCAGAGATGTGGGTAGCCTTACTGTTATGTACAAGGCCAATTTTCTCAAAGTACCGCACTTGGCTCCATTCCGAGGACAGCGAGAAGTGAGCTTCTACACAAGAAGATGGGCAGCAAGAAGCAACTAAACTGACTATATCCTACTCCAGAACATCACTACATCTGATATCATTTATTCCCTAGATGACTTGAGTATGGAACATGTTCGTGCTGCACAATGATATCTATGAAATAAAAGTCAGTTGATCAAATGAAATTGCTGGCCCACAGATGGCTCCAACTTCATCCTGTTCCCTATTTGTATGTCTCATAACAATAAAAAGGCTTTTAAACATGATGATGTAGGAAACAGCTCTTAGCTTGTACAGTGGACCCCCGGTATTCGATATTAATCCGTTCCTGAGAGCTCATCGAATACCGAAAATATCGAAAAGCAAATCAATTTTCCTCATACGAAATAATGGAAATCAAATTAATCCGTGCAAGACACCCAAAAGTATGAAAAAAAAATTTTTACCACATGAAATATTAAGTTTAATGCAATAGAATAATTACAATAACAACAATAACAATAGAATAATTGACACTTACCTTTAATGAATATCTGGTGATGATTGATGGGATGGGAGGAGGGGAGAGGTGTTAGTGTTTAGAAGGGGAATCCCCTTCCATTAGGACTTGAGGTAGCAAGTCCTTTTCCGGGGTTACTTCCCTTCTTTTAATGCCACTAGGACCAGCTCGAGTCACTGGACTTCTGTCGCACAACATATCTGTCCACAGTGGCCTGTACCTCCCGTTCCTTTATGACATTCCTAAAGTGTTTCACAACATTGTCAGTGTAATAGTCACCAGCACAGCTTGCAACAGCTGTGTTAGGGTGATTGTCATCAAAAAAGGTTTGCACTTTAAGCCACATTGCACACATTTCCTTAATCTTTGAAGTAGGCAACTTCTTCAATTTCTCTATCCCCTCCACCGAAGCAGTTTCCTCTGGTCTGGCCTCTTGCTGTTGAAGATGATCTAGCAGCTTATCAGTGGTTAGTTCTTCATTGTCCTCCTCCACCAACTCTTCCACATCCTCCCCACTAACCTCCAACCCCAAGGACTTCCCCAATGCCACAATGGATTCCTCAACTGGCATAGGATTCCAAGGGTTAGCCTCAAACCCTTCAAAATCCCTTTTGTCTACACATTCTGGCCACAGTTTTTTCCAAGCAGAGTTCAAGGTCCTCTTAGTCACTCCCTCCCAAGCCATACCTATAAGGTTTATACAATTGAGGATATTAAAGTGATCCTTCCAAAACTCTTTTAGAGCCAGCTGAGTTTCTGTGGTCACTACAAAGCATTTTTGAAACAGCTTTTGTGTACAGTTTCTTGAAGTTGGAAATGACCTGCTGGTCCATGGGCTGCAGGAGAGGAGTGGTATTAGGAGGCAAAAACTTCACCTTAATGAAGCTCATGTCCCCAGAAAGTCGCTCTGCCAAGTATGTAGGATGACCAGGGGCATTGTCTAATACCAGGAGGCACTTAAGGCCTAATTTCTTTTCAATTAGGTAATTTTTCACAGAGGGGGTAAATGCATGGTGTAACCAGTCATAGAAAAAGTCCCTAGTGACCCATGCCTTTCTGTTTGCCCTCCACAGCACACAAAAATTAGCCTTGAGGACATTGTTTTTCCTGAACACTCTGGGAGTTTCAGAGTGATACACCAATAAAGGCTTCACTTTGCAATCACCACTAGCATTGGCACACATCAACAGAGTAAGCCTGTCTTTCATAGGCTTATGTCCTGGGAGTGCCTTTTCCTCCTGAGTAATGTAGGTCCTGCTTGGCATTTTCTTCCAAAACAGGCCTGTTTCGTCGCAATTAAACACTTATTCAAGTTTCAAGTCTTCACTGTCTATGTAATCCTTGAATTCCTCGCATATTTTTCAGCTGCTTTTTGGTCCGAACTGGCAGCCTCATCATGCCTAATCACATTATGTATGCCACTACGATTCTTAAATCTTTCAAACCAACCTTTGCTGGCCATAAATTCACTCACATCAGCACTAGTTGCAGGCAATTTCTTTACCAAATCATCATGCAACTGCCTAGCCTTTTCACAAATGATCGCTTGAGAGATGCTATCTCCTGCTATCTGTTTTTCATTTATCCACACCAATAACAGTCTCTCAACATTTTCTAACACTTGCGGTCGCTGTTTCGTAATCACAGTTGCACCTTTTGCAAGAACAGCTTCCTTGATTGCCGTTTTCCTGGTCACTATAGTAGAGATGGTTGATTGGGATTTACTATACAACCTGACCAGCTCCGACACGCACTCCACTTTCGTACTTTGCAATTATCTCTTTCATTTCAATAGTCATTAGCACCTTTTTTCTCAAAGGGTTGGCACTAGAAGCTTTCTTGGGGCCCATGGTGACTTATTTTGCAGAAACAAGCACCAAAAACAGTGATAATATGGATAATATGGAATGTACCGAATGTATCCTTAGATGCGCACACACTGGCTGGCTTGTAAACACTGGCTGGCTTGTAAACACTGGCACACACAGGGCAGTTCAGGCCACACGTGGACACGTCTCGTACGAATCGCATCGAATACCGGGTTTTCAAACGGATACCGAGGCAAAATTTTTGCAATATAATGCATCGAATACCGGATTTATCGAATACTGATGCCATCGAATACCGGGGGTCCACTGTATATAAGGCTAGGAATCGTTACCATAACCTTGCTAAACCCTGTGTGTAAAAAAGATAAAGAGATAAAAGATAGAGATAAGATAGATAAAAAGAGAATGGCACAGTACATAGCCATGTAGTTGTTAACCACTTCACTGGCCATGCCATAATATTATGGATCTGAGTTCACTGGCAGTGCCACTGTACTATGCTATGAACTCAGCTCACTAAGATAAGCTGTGAGCGGTAAATTTGGGCCTAGATATGAGAATGGGTCTAATGTGGTAAGTGTGCACCATATAAAAAAAAAATCCTGCAGCATGCAGTGCATAATGATTAAAATAAAAAACTGTGACCATGTTTTTTGTTTAAAATAGCAACTTTGCGGTGTATTTTCATATGGATTTTATGGTTGTATTTTTGGTTTCTTGATCTCATTTGATAGAATGGAAAATACATTACAGAAATAGAAATGATTTTGATTGGTTTCAGGACTGAAAATAGCTCTACATTGAGCTCAAGGTAGTGGAAATGTTTGATACCTGGTGATATTCAAGAATAAATAAATCACGTTACTCGTTCAATACACATCCAAATGGTGGGTCTAATATGCATTCATGAATGAGCTGATATTATTTATACAATTATTACAACTATTGTGTAACAGTTTTGAAATTGAAATATTTTGAAATCTGTGTGAAACTGGCCAAATTACCAATTTCTGATCACTTTATTGGGTAGTTGAAACAGCTGATTCGGTGATTTCTTGTGCTCAATCGTTAAAATGGAAATAGTGAAGAATTTGCTCGACTGGAACAATGTAATTGGCCTAAAACAGGACTCAAAGTGCGCAAAATCGCTGATGCATAAATATCACTGACAGCAAAATTTGCAAAAGTGTAATTTCATCAATTTTCCAGCAAATTCTGTACTTTTTGTTTTATTACCTTCAGAAAAAGATTCTCTACCATTCCATAACTTTTTTCTTTTTTTAAATTTGTCAACAGTGTGGACATGTTTCAGATCCAGGGTCTGGACAGTTTGTTAATGGTCACCAAGGCTTATGTTAGATATCATCCACCCACCTCATCACCCACATGAACAATAAGATTTCTTTAAGCCTAGGAATAACTGATATACAGGTCCTCCATCACAAATCCGGCATCATTGGGATCTGTAGTGTGCCGGATTACTGAGTCTGCCAGATTACAGAGTGGTTAGGTTAGAATACACTTAATAAAATTAACCAACTTGACTTACACAGTTCATTGAGCATTGGCAAAAATCGAACATTTCCGCTACTTTGAGCCCAATTTCAAGGTACTTTTCGTCATGAAAGCAATCAAAATCATGTCTATTTCTGTAATATATCTTCCATTCTATCAAACGAGTCCAGAAAAATGAGAATACAACCATAAAAACCATACGAAAATATACTGCAAAGAGGCGGCTAATGGCTGAGAAGTTAACTCCCTTATTTAGCATCCGTCTTTTTTATTTTTGTTGTACGTTAAGAAGCATCCTTACATCATACAAGTTTCAATGAGATAACCCAACAAACAACTCAGAAAAAAAAATATTTACCAAAAATCATATATGGCAAGCCCAAGCCAGGTACTGGAAATAAGTCACTTTATCTGACTTTTCTGGGTTGTCTATACATATGCTGCTATGTATGATAGTCTATGTAACTGTATTTGTGTATACCTGAATAAACTTATTTACTTCTAGTCTGTCAACTGAGTACAAGAAACTGCCCATTCACTTATTTCAACTACCCAATAAAGTGGTCAGAAATTGGCAATTTGGCTGATTTCACACAAATTTCAACAGATGCCAATTTCAAAATAGGATCCAGAATAAACAATGCAGACATTCCTGGCACTAAAATAACATTTTCTCTGTTCATTAGTCACTGCTACAGGCCCCTCTTATATTACTCTTGCTTTTCATTTGGAATTTTTATTCACAAAAAAATAGAAGATTTACTGTTATGCAGACTGCTGCATTATTGTAATAATTGTATAAATAATGTCAAGCCATTCTTGACTGCGTACTGGAATTTAGACTGGCATGGCAGGCGGACAGGTATTGGACGGTGACGTCATTTGTTCACTCTTGAGCTTCGCTAAAGAGTAGAACATTTTCGCTACTGTGAGCGCAATTTCAAGGTACTTTTCGTCATGAAAGCAATCAAAATCACATCTATTTCTGCAATATATCTTTCATTCTATCAAATGAGACCGAAAAAATGAGAATATAATCATAACCATACAAAAATACAGTGGACCCCCGCATAGCGACTTTAATCCGTGCAAGAGGGCTGATTGTTATGCGAAATGTTCGGTATGCGAATGAATTTTCCCTATAAGAAATAATGGAAATCAAATTAATCCATGCAAGACACCCAAAAGTATGAAAAAAAAATTTTTACCACATGAAATATACATTTTCCTACACACAAAGAGAAGGATACATGCACAATAGTAGAGTAGTACATGCACAATATATATTGTGCATGTACTACTCTACTAAATGAAGAATAAATGACACTTACCTTTATTGAAGATGCAGCAATGACTGATGAGACACTGTGTCCTGGGAGTGCCTTTTCCTCCTGAGTACTGTAGGTCCTGTTTGGCATTTTCTTCCAGAACAGGCCTTATCACACTGTGTATGCCACTACGATTCTTAAATCTCTCAAACCAACCTTTGCTGGCTTTAAATTCACCAATATGAGCACTAGTTCCAGGCATTTTTCCCTGTTCACCTGGGTGTTAGTCGACTGGTGTGGGTTGCATCCTGGGAGACAAGATTAAGGACCCCAATGGAAATAAGTTAGACAGTCTTCGATGACACTGACTTTTTTGGGTTATCCTGGGTGGCAAATCCTCTGGGGTTAATTGTTTCTTGGTATTCTCAATAAGCCACACCAACAACGGTGCTACAGCAGCAGCAGCAGCTGATGGTGGTACAGCAGCAACAGACGATGCTACAGCAGCAACAGACGATGCTACAGCAGCAGCAGCAGCTGACGGTGGTACAACAGCAGCAGCAGCTGACAGTGCAGCAGCAGCTGACAGTGGTACAGCAGCAGCTGTACCACCAATAGTAGCGATGGTTGATTGGGGTTCATTATACAACCTGGCCAGCTCGGAGACACGCACTCCACTGTCATACTTATCAATGATCTTTTTCTTCATCTCTATAGTAATTTATTTATTTATTTATTTATTTATTACAATTTGAGCACACATACAGAGGTACAAAAAAAAAAAAATACAGATAAGAGCAGCATGCCAAAGCCACTTATACTATGCATAGCATTACGGGCTGGCTTAAAATTAACTTAAGATTAACTAAGCAATGATGAAATCAGTGATAAAACATTAATGTAAACAGATTACTATAAAGCACAAGTGAGTATTACAAAGACAGGTCATATGGTTGCTTGCATTGTTGTACATTCAGTCGTATGGAGAATTCTGTTAGGTAGTTTATTTAAAAAAATAGTAAAGTTAGATTGGGTTTTAGGTTAAACATTTATGTGATATAATTGTGAGAAACATTTAAGATATACAATTTATAAGGTTGAGTTATTCAGTATTTATTTGGTTTTGGGTGAGTAAGTGATCTTTGAGAAGAGACTTGAATTTATAAGCAGGTAGTGTTTCTTTTATATTTACAGGTAATGAATTCCAGATTTTAGGGCCTTTTATGTGCATTGAGTTTTTGCATAGTGTGAGATGGACACGAGGAACATCAAAGAGTGATCAGTGCCTTGTGTTATGGTCATATGTTCTGTTGAGGTTGGCAAGGAGATGTTTGAGGGGAGGGTTAATATCAGAGTTAAGTGTTCTATGTATGTAATAGGTGCAGTAATAAGTATGGATGTTTTGTATGGTGAGTAGGTTTATTGCTGTAGGGTTGGCACTAGAAGCTTTCTTGGGGCCCATGGTCACTTATTTTCCAGAAAAAATCACCAAAAACACTGTAATAATACGAAATGTTCCGATTGTATGCTTGGATGTTACCGCGGAGGCTGGCTGGTAAACAATGCCACCGGCGGAACATGTGAGCGTGGCTCAGGCCGCACATTGGACGCGTCTCGGACGAAGGGCGGTGAGCGGGTTTTTGGGCAGTATGCGAGGCAAAATTTTTGCGAAAAAAGCGAGCGGTATGCGGATTGTACGGTATGCGATGCGTGCGGTATGTGGGGGTCCACTATATACCGCTAAGCGGCCGTTAATGGCTGAGAAGTGAACTCTGCTATTTATGGTCTGATTTCTTTCATTTTTGGTGTACGTTAAGAAGTGTCTTTCCATCATACATTGCCCAAGTTTGAATAAGATAACCCAACAAACAACTGAGAAACTATAATAATAATAATAATAATAATAATAATAATAATAATAATACAGTGGACCCCCGAGTTTCGGCAGCCTTGACTATCGTGAAATTCGACCTTCAGCAAGTTTTTTTTGGAAAAATTTGGCCTCGAGTTTCGTGAAAAGACTCGTGTTTCGGCGACTGTCCGGTACCCGTCCGCCCGTCACAGCGCACACCAAGCCAGTCTCCCACACCATTCACGCTCAGTGTGCCATTGTTTACCAACACGCGACCATCACCCCGTGGGTTCATACAATACGTTTCATAATAATCCATTGTTTTTTGTGCTTGCAACTGCTAAATAAGTTTTCATGGACCCAAGGAAAGCTAATGCAAGCCCTTTGGTAAATAGAGTGAGTGACGGGGATGTGGAAGAGTTGGTAGAGGACCACATACTGCAAGAGCTTTAACTGGAACAGCATCAGACCACAGCCGAGGAACTTGCTTCAGAGGAGGAGGAAGAGGGAGTGGATGAGCTGCCTTCTTCAGTGATTAAGGACATGTGTGGAATGTGGAATGAGTTGCAAAGTTTTGTTGAAAAGTATCACCCTGACCAAGCTGAAACAAGCCATATCTGCAACATGTACAATGACAGTGTTGTGTCCCGCTTCAGGGAAATCTTAAAAAAAGCCAGAAAAAACCTCTCTGGACAGATATTTTGTGCGACAGGGGTCCAGTGACTCAAGTTGTTCCCAGTGGCATTAAAAGAAGAAGGGAAGTAACCCCAGATAAGGACTTGCTACCTAAAGTCCTAATGGAAGGAGATTCTCCTTCCAAACAATAGTGTACATCTTCCTCCTATCCCCTCCTCCCATCTTCCATCCACGCAGAAGTCTTCAGTAAAGGTAAGTGTAATGTTATTATTTTTTTAAATGCATGTACTTGATTTCTGATTGTTTTCGTTATGTAAATCTTTATTTAATTTGAAAAAAAATATTTTATTTTAATATTTTTGGGTGTCTGGAACGGATTAATTTTATTTCCATTATTTCTTATGGGGAAAATGGTTTCGAGTTTCATGAATTTCGACCTTCGGCGGGCTCTCTGGAACGGATTAATCACGAAACTCGGGGGTCCACTGTATCTTTATTTACTACACGTACATGTACAAGGTATACAGGCCTAGCTGACATCAGTGACACACTACTGTATAGAAAGCCGCTTGTTAACAGAGTATTTCAAGAAAATTAGGTCAGTGTCCCAGGATAACACCCACACTAGTCGGCTGTAACACCAAAGTACCCATTTACTGATGGGTAAACATAGACAACAGGTGTAAAGAAACATGCCAAATGTTTCTACCCTGGCTGGGAATCGAATATTTACCAAAAATCATATATGGCTAACCTAAGGCAGGTACTAAAAATAAGCCACGTTGACTCTTTTTGGGTTATCCTAGGTTCTCTACACATATGCTGCTATGTGTGATAATCTGTCGAGAGAAAATAACTTTTTGTTTCAGGTTTATGGTGCAGTACAAGTGTATATCACAGTTAGCCCTGTGCTATATTCTGTTTTCTCTAATATAAGCCCCCAAGGCAGGGAGAGGAGAATGGTATTTGTATACCAGATATCCTCTTCATACCTCCGTCGAACTGCTCGGTGTTGTGCCAAATATTCATTCTGGAGTATTTAACATGTTTTATGTTATTTATATTGTTTCTTATGTCATATTAGATCAATTGTGATAGGCAAATAAGCTGTAGTGTTGATATTAGCGTAATAATAAAGCATATTCTCCTGCATCACGAGACTGAGCTCATGGCAACCGACAGTGGCTTCAAAGCCGCCTTATCTTTAATGGATAATGTACTGTGTAGGTGCTTTACATAATGAGAAGCATTTCTTTTATTCATTGGAACCATGGCTAGGGCTAAAAGCAAGCAGGTTAAAACAATAAATGGGGAAAAAGAAATTGGAATGACTTATGCAGCAAGTAGCACCACCAAACAGTACCAGCAGGTTGGTGTGGCGACCCTGGAAATTTGAAATTATGCTAGCCAAAATTAGTGCCGAATAACTGAAGGAACCGAATAACTGATTGCCGGATTTGTGATGGCGGACCTGTATAATGCCCAATTTCAAAATTCTTCACAAACTGACAGTGCCAACATAGTTAGAACTGGGAAGGAATACAGTGGACCCCCGGATTAAGATGTCACCGGAATAAGTAATGTTTTTGCATCAAAATACATGTATTGGGTCGGAGATTGTCACTGAACTCAGTATAAATCATTCGTGTTGGGGCCTGAGCTGCCCAGTGTGCCATTGTTTACCAGCCAGTGAGGACGATCCCACGCGTTCATACAAAACATTTTGTATTATTCCATTGCTTTTAGTGCTTGTAACTGCTAAATAAGCCACCATGGGCCCAAAGAAAGCTTCTAGTGCCAGCCAGCCCTTTGGTAAAGGGAAGAGAGAGAAGGGAGAATGTGCTTTTTCAGTGATTCTGCAATATGTACGATACTAAAGCAGCAGGAGTCTATAAAGGCTATAGTGCCAGCCAGTGATAAAGTGTACCATTAACTGTAGCAAGTAAGTTAAGTGATTAATCGATAGAAAAAGGAGAGGATGAACCTAACTCCTCTAATGTTGTTGGAGTTATAAAGGGTGACTGACAACACCGCCATCTCTACTGCCACTGCTGCCGCCTTCACCACCATTATGTACAGCTTATGGTCTCAGTGGCCCTTATACACCCAACAACAACACAGCAACACTCGTGACATGACGTATTTTATTCATTCTAGAGAATATGTCATGTTTCTATGTTATTAATATTGTATATTATGTCATATTAGATGAATTGTGCTAGATAAATAAGCGGTAGAGCTGATGTTAGTGTCATATTGAAGGACTATCTTGTCCTGTCTCCCAACACAATTCCTAACATACACCAGAAACAGACCTCTGGAGAACCTTTTTGAGCGACAGGGGTACAGTGACTCAAACTGGTCCTTGTGGCTTTAAAAAACAAAGGAGGGAAGTAACCCAGGGTAAGGACTTGGTACCTAAGTCTTTATGGAATAGGATTCCCCTTCCAAACAATTGTAAACTCCTCCATCCTCTCCCATCCCCCTGTTTTCCATACATCACCATGTCTTCAATAAAGGTAAGTGTGATGTTATTATTGTTTTAATCATGTATCATTGTTTTCTGTGTAGGTAAATGTATATTTCATGTAGAAAACCTATTTTTAATACTTCTGGGTGTATGAAATGGATTAATTGGAATTCTATTATTTCTTATGGGGAAAATTAATTCAGAATAAGTCACTCTCTATGGAACAGATTAATTTTGTAATCAGGGGGTCCACTGTACAGTGGACCCCTGCCAAATCTGACTTTTGGCAAGTTTTTTTGGCAAAATTTAGCTTCGCGGTTCGTGATTGGACTTGTGATTCGGCGACTATCCAGTACGGGTCCACCCATCACTGCACACACAAAGCCAATCTCCCGCACTATTCACACTCAGTGTGCCACTGTTTTCCAGCACATGACCATCACCCCACGGGTTCACACAATACATTTTGTAATAATCCATTGTTTTTTGTGCTTGCAACTGCTAAATAAGTCACCATGGGCCCAAGGAAAGCTAGTGCCAGCCCTCTGGTAAAGAAAGTGAGAAACACGATCGAAGTCAAGAAGGAAATCATTGAAAAATATGAGAGCAGAGAGTGTGTTACAGTATCACAGGGGTTCTTAATGGAGATATCGAGGGTTGAAGGTAGACACACTTGTTGGATGGTAACATATATTGTCAGACTGTGATGATGAACGTGGAGCCCAGCCTCTGCCTGTCAAGCCTGGATGTCTACGCCGACTGAGACCGGGGCAGAGGTACGAACGTGCACATGCGCATCCCGTGACGTCACACAACAGTCACAGGCCTAAAAGGGATCTCCTATCTAAAGCACATGGATGATACTATATGCTATGCTATATAACACAGGGATCAGCAACTATGCTGACAGCTCGGTCATGTTACGTATGTCATCTCGACATACACTACTATCTTATAGGCTGAACAAGCAGGCGGTTCTGGGCTGATTCTATACAATAACAAATTCATATATAACTTAGAACTAATGGATGGTATCATAATGGATGTTAACAAAATGAGTTTTACGTAATGGGTGTTAACGTAATCACTTTTAACGTAATGCATTACAAAACTAAGAACAAATCATTGTACAATATGGATGGAATTGATCGATCGATCTGTATTCATGCACTCTACGGATTCTGAGGAAGAATAAATATATATATACAAGGTGAAATTAACAGCAAAGGCATCTGGTGCGCACTCAGATCATTACTGTCAAATTCTCAGAATACGGAGGGAACGTGAATACGAAAAAAAAATTTTCTGAAAAACTAATCAGTTAATAACAAACAGTTGACAATTTACTTCATCTCGGACATCTAGTTATACAGACTATGTACATTTAAACCCAATTCTGCGAGGGTGAGGTTTACATATGCAGAATGGTTATCATCTCTGGGAGGATCGAATTCCTCTGCAATGGCTAACACATGCCTTGACTGAGGGAGATCTGAACGAGTATCTACAAAAGATACTTGTGGGTTTCTCATTACTTGTCGAGTAAGCAAGGAGTAACGACATTCAGGTTGGTTATCTGACTGAGTATTTGAGGTAGAGGGTACAGAGTCAAGAGGATTTTCAGCATCTGTCACATTAGTCTGGGTAGCAATATCATCAACATCGCATACTAATTTCATATGATCTAAATGTGATTCTTTGTACTTACCAGTACTAATTTCTCTAACCTTATACTTATTACCAGAGATATGTTCTACAACTCGATAAGGTCCGACAAACTTTTGATCGAGCTTAGGCATTTCGGATGTTTTGTTGAAATTTGTCAGCATTACTCTTGAACCTACTTTGACTTTTGATGGCTTAGCACGGCTATTAGTTACTCTAGTAAATTCTGCTGTTGATTTGTGAAGTATTTCACGGATTCTTCTAAAAAAACTTTGAGCCATGCTGGTACGAGTTGCTATGAAATCATCGGGGTTATAATTAGGTTTCGGAGTGGAATATAACAACTCATAGGGTAAACGCTTGTCTACACCATACAATGCATAATGTGGAGTATCACCTATGGAAGCATTGTAAGCAGAATTTATGGCACATTGGACATCTGGTATGACTTCATCCCAAGTTTCACTATTGGGGTTGATAGTGGCTCTCAGGACATCAAGTACTTTCTTATTGGTTCTTTCGGCTAACCCATTACTGGCAGGATGATGAGGAACAATGGTGGATTTAGAGATCTTGTATAAAGTACATAAATTTTCAAGAATCTCATTACAGAATTCACCTCCATTATCCGTTACTAAGGACTTAGGGGTGATATGCCTGCAGATAATGCGTTCTTTAACCCTTTAACTGTTTTCGACGTATAAATACGTCTTACGAGCCAATGTTTCTGACGTATATATACTCAATAATTCTAGCGGCTTCAAATCAAGTGGGAGAAAGCTGGTAGGCCCACATGTGAGAGAATGGGTCTGTGTGGTCAGTGTGCACCACATAAAAAAATCCTGCAGCACACATTGCGTAATGAGAAAAAAAAACTGATCGTTTTTTTGGAATAAAACGCCGACTTTGAGGTGTATTTTCGTATAGTATTTATCGTTGTATTCGCGTTTTCATGGTCTTAGGTGATAAAATGGAAAACATGTTACAGAAATGGAGATGATTTTCGTTACTTTTACGATGAAAACGACGTTGAAACTGAGCTCAAAGTAGCGGAAATGTTCGATTTTTACCAATGTTCAAGAGTAAATAAATCACACCACACGTCCAATACACGTCAACTGGGGAGTCTAATATTCTTTCACTAGTGCACTGATATTATTTATACCATTTTTACAATAATGCAGTCGTCTGTATAACAGTAAATTCTGTATTTTTTTGTATGAATAAAAAATCAAAATAGAAAGCAATAATAATATAAGAGGGGGCTAGAGATGTGACTAATGAACAGAGCATATGTTATTTTAGTGCCACGAAATGTCTACCTTGTTTATTCTGGACCCTATTTTGAAATTGGCATCTTTTTTATTTTGCGTGAAATTGGCCAAATTGCCAATTTCTGATCACCATATTGGGTAGTCCAAATTAGTAAATGGGAGGTTTCTTGTACTCAGCTGATAGATAAAATGGAGTTCTAAAGAAATAGCTATGAGTTTGGTCAACTGGAACAATGGAATTGGCTGAAAATTGGGCTCAAAGTCGGCGAAATCGCCGATACGCATATGTCGCCGAGACCGCTAACTTCGCGGGAGCATAATTCCACGAGTTTTCGACCAAATTTCGAACTTTTGGTGTCATTACCATCGGGAAAAGATTCTCTATCATTTCATAAGAAAAAATAATTTTTTTTTTTTCAAAAATTGAGCGACATAGAATGACAGTTTCAGAGAGGGGCCTGAAACAGTCAAAGGGTTAAACGCTTTAGCTACTGTCTCTGCAGTCTTATCTGCAATAGGCACTAACTCACAATATCTGGTGAAATGGTCTACCATAACACACAGATGTTTGTTGCCTTGGAGGGAACATTTAAAATTGGTTAACAAATCAAGGGCAACTCTTTCCCACGGTTCGCTAGTGGTTGGGTACACTTGGATTGGATTAGGACCATTGACATTCCCTCTATGTTGCATACAGACACTACATTTCTTAACATACTCGGAAATGTCAGTTGCCATACGTGGCCAAAACTATTTCATTCTGGCTTGTTTCACAGAACGATCCATACCAGGGTGTGCAACACCTAGTGCATCATGAACTAGCTGTAGAGCTACGTTCACTAGTGACTGTGGAATTACTAACTGGTAAACTCTTCTACTTGGAGTACCCAACTCGGCTGTTCGATACAGTAATTCTTGGCTCATTACAAAGTCACTAATGGGTGCTGGTGGCTTCACAGTAAGAATAAGATTTTCCTGGAGCAGGAATTGAATCACACCAGACCACAAGGGATCGGTTGTTTCTTACTGGAGGAATGAACAAACTCGGTGGATTGGATGACTCCCCCCGGTTGAAAAAATTAACGCTATAACACGCAATATGAGCAAGGGAGAACGAATCTACTATCTCAAACTGCAAGCACAGGAGAAAATAAATGAACACGGTCAACAATGCTGATATTCAATCTGAGTCACACACAGTGACACGAGGTATCAACTATAAAGAAACTACACTTACAAACGTTAACATGTGAAGTTACTCGAGAAATAACTTCTAACAATGCACTGATTACTGTCAACTAGGATGGGATCACCATCTGGAACATTAGGAACAACAACAGACACTAGTGAGAATACTAGCCATAACAGAGACGTCTTTCTGCATACGGCATGTGACATCAACAAGAGATGGCATTACTAGTTGCAAGTAATCGTTTTCTGACAAGGCATCCCCTGTGGAGAAACTACTACTCGAACTAGCAGTCATTGCAGGGATAGGCTGTGCACTCAAGGCAATCTGAATGTCCTCGGACACTTGAGGCAACGGAACACTATCCTGCAAGTCTGAAGGTATAGGTGGAACACAGATGGGAGTGACAGAATTACCAGTGCCTGACCGCTCGGCTACGTTAATAAGTAATGAACGAATCTATAGGAACTTAATCTGAACTTCACATTTTGCAGCACTTTAACAAATCTCAGATACAAGCTATGAGAACAAACACATTGCTCAGGGGCTAGGTATTGTCTTCCAGTCAGTAAGGGAATATTGGTACTGTGGACTGATTCATATTGACTTTGAGTGGCATGATACACTAAGTGAACATTCAAAAGTGACTGGGACATCTTCTCAGTGAACTTACTCAAGTGCATAAGGCAAGAAAAATGGAGAGAATGACACAATAAGCTTAAATGGAAGAAAATGCTTAACTATTCTGCACATGTAAACCTCACCCTCACAGAATTGGGTTTAAATGTACATAGTCTGTGTAACTGCCAGGATATATGGCAAACCCCATTCAACCATCACTTTGATTGTGGCAAAGAGAAAGAAAATAAAATGTGCTGTTGTTGCAAAAGGGGTAGATATGCTGACAAAAAAGAGATCGCAAACTCTCGAAGAAGTGGATAGGTTATTGTTGGTGTGGATTACCCAAAAACAGCTAGCAGGAGAGAGTATTATGCAGTCGATAATGAATGAAAAGGCAAGGCAGGGCCTTTCAGGGTTGTCTCAGGGTCGGAAATTTGTTGAAAAAAAAAAAAAAAAAAAAAAAAAAAAAAATTTTATGAAATGGTAGAGAATCTTTTCCCAATCATAATGACACCAAAAGCATGAAATTTGACAGAAAACTTATGGCATTATGCTCTCACGAAGTTAGAGGTCTCGACAATGTTTACGTATCAGTGATTTCACCCACTTTGAGCCCTATTTTCGGCCAATTCCAATGTACCAGTCGAGAAAAAGCATAACTATTTTGCTAGAGCTCCATTTTTTCTATCGAATAAGTACAGTAGGGCCCCACTTATACGGCTGGTTAGGTTCCAGGCTACCGCCGTAAAGTGGAACATCCTTTTTTTCCACTTATAAATGCATACAAACACTAGATAACAAGTTTACACTAACATATTAAGTTAGCAATAGAACCAGGCATCAAAAAACAATAAAGAAGTACAATACACACATAGTGCACTCATTACTTACCTTAAAATATTTATAGTCTTATAGTCTTAATCTAGGGTGAGATAAGTAGTATTTATTGTAAGAAATCAATGTGGTATGTATGGTAGTCAGCCGGGCTACCATACCAGGCCAACCCACCTACACATAATATTCTATTACATTTAAGCATCCCAGAGCGATAAAATGTATATACAGTTCACTCATTACTTACCTTAAAATATTTGTAGTCTTAATGTAGGGTCAGGAGTAAGTAAATGAGATAAAATGAATAAATGAGAGAGAGAAAGAATGAGTGCATGAGAGAGTACAGGCGCAGAGTTATGTAAACAAACCAGGCGAAGGTAAGTTTTGTAAACAAAGTGTACACGTCTGGTTTGTGTACAAGTTACATTGTGTACAGGTTGTCTCTACATTGATACGGTAGAATAAATAAAGAAGAACACTCCCATTCTCATGTAACATCATTTTGAGAAGAAATGATGTTCTGAGTGAAGGCAATGGAAGTAAGTCACTGACTTTTTTGGGTTATCCTCGGTTCTCTACACATATGTTATGTATGATAATCTATGTAACTGTGTTTGTGTATACCTGAATAAACTTACTTACATACATACAAAAGGAATAATTTTCTACAGTTACCCCCAGTAACACATTTTCTCTTATGTTAGATTAGAGAAAATGTTATTCTTGGCATCACTTGTACAAGTTATCTGGCTACCACATCTCATATTTATGTTTATTTATTCTATTGTGGGGTGTATTTATCATCTTTTTATGTTATGTATCGTGTTTATTATATAATTTTGAAAAAAATATCATGGATGGATTAATGAAAATGTGTACATTAACGTAATATACAACATTTAATGAGACTCGGAGATTATTATTATTATTATCATTTCTAATATGGCGTCACTTGTGCAAGTCGTCTGCTACCACATCTCATATTTATGTTTATTTATTCTATTGTGGGGTGTATTTATCATCTTTTTATGTAATGTATCGTGTTTATTATATAATTTTGAAAAAATATCATAGATGGATTAATGAAAATGTGTATTTAACGTAATATAAGACATTTGAATGAGACTCGATTATTATCATTACTAATATGACGTCTGGAGACATAAGACACTCTTACTGATTTTAATGTGTACCTGCATGCCAGCACAGTATGTAAGTTTATTCAAGTACAGGTATACATAAGTATAATTATCAGAGTATATATAAAATATGAAATAACTTTTAAAAACATTTGAAATTTTGGAGTTTCCAGACAAAATGGAAAGACTTAGTGCTTACTGAGCTCACGAAGAATGTAAACAAACAGGGTGGGGCGCGGCGACCGTATTAGAAAGTCAGGTGGGGGGAGCCGTATAGCGAGTTTTGGTCATAATTTGAAATGACCGTATTAGCGGAACGCCGTAAAGTGAAACGCCATAAAGCGGGGCCCTGCTGTACAAGAAACCACCCATTTACTGATTTCAACTATCCAATAAAGTGCTCAGAAATTGGCAATTTTGCCAATTTCACACAAATTTCAAAAGATAATTTCCAAATAAGGTCCAGAATAAACAAGAGACATTTCTGGCACTAAAGTAACATTTTTTCTGTTCATTAGTCACATCCCCAGGGTTCTCTTATATATTTCTTTTGCTTTCCACTTTGAATTTTTATTCTCACAAAAAAATAGAAGATTTACTGCTATGCAGATTACTGCATTAGTGTAGAAATGGTATAAATAATATAAGCGCACTTGTGAAACAATATTAGACTCACCAGTTGACGTGTATTGGACGTGTGGCATGATTTGTTTACTTTTGAACTTTGAGCTCATTTCAAGGTACTTTTCATTGTGAAACCAATCAAAATCATCTCAATTTCTGTAATATGTCTTCCATTCTATAAAATGAGACCAGGAAAACTAGAATACAACCATAAATAACATATGAAAATATACTGCAAAGTCGATGTTTTGAAGCAAAAACACGGTCTGAGTTTTTTCTAATTATGCACTGAGTGCTGCAAGATTTTTTTTATACTGTGCACACTGACCACATAGACCCATTCTTTCATATGTAGGCCTACCAGCTTCCTCTCGCTAGATTTAAAGGCTCTAGAATTTATGCGTACTAGTATAGCACCAATCCTGGCGTGCAAGCCGTACTAGTACAGCATCAACCCTGAAAGGGTTAAGGCCAGCAAAGGATAGTTTGAGAGATTGAAGCGTAGTGGCATACAGGGTGTGGTAAGGCATGGGGAGGCTGGCAGTGCTGACAAAAAAGTGGCTGAGAAGCTTGTACAGGAGTTTAAGGAGTACGCAGACAGTGGAGAATTGAAACCTCCATAGAGTGTTCAATTGTGAAGAAACAGGCCTCTTTTGGAAGAAAATGCCAAAGAGGACCTACATCACACAGGAGGAAACAGCACCCCCAGGATACAAGCCTATGAAAGACAGGCTAACTCTCATGTTTTGTAGTAATGCTAGTGGGGATTGCAAAGTGAAGCCTTTATTGGTGTATCACTCTGAAAATGCAAGTGTTTTCAAGAAAAACAGTGTTGCCAAGAATAATGTGTGTGTGATGTGGAAGGCTAACAGTAAGGCATGGGTCACAGGAAGAAGTTTCCTTGACTGGTTTAACCTTTTCAGGGTTTCGGCCGTACTAGTACGGCTTACGCACCAGGGTTTTTGACGTACTAGTACACCTAAATTCTAGCGCCCTCAAATCTAGTGAGAGAAAGCTAGTAGGCCTACATATGAAAGAATGGGTCTACGTGGTCAGTGTGTGCAGTATAAAAGAAATCCTGCAGCACTGTATTTTTGTATGGAATTTATTGTTGTATTCAAGTTTTCTTGGTCTCATTCTATAGAATGGAAGACATATTACAGAAATTGATTTTGACTGATTTTACAATGAAAAGTACCTTGAAATTAAGCTCAAAATAGCAAAAATGTTTGATTTTTACCAAAGTTCAAAAGTACACAAATCATGCTAAGCGTCCAATACACGTCAACTGGCGAGTCTAATATTCTTTCACAAGTGCGCCAATATTATTTATACCATTTTTTACACTAATGCAGTAGTCTGCATAACAGTAAATCTTCTAATTTTTGTGAGAATAAAAATTCAAATTGGAAAGCAATAGAATGTAAGAGGGGCGTTGGGACGTGACTAATGAACAGAGGAAATGACATTTTAGTGCCAGAAATGTCTTTCTTGTTTATTCTGGACCCTATTTCAAAACTAACATCTTTTGAAATTTGTGTGAAATTGGCAAAATTGCTAAATTCTGACCACTGTATTGGATAGTTGAAATCAGTAAACGGGTGGTTTCTTGCACTCATTCGATAGAAAAAATGGAGTTCTAGCAAAATAGTTATGATTTTTGTCGAATAGTATAGTGGAATTGGTTGAAAATAGAGCTCAAAATGGGCAAAATCGCGGATGCGTAAACATCATCGAGACCGCTAATTTCGCGAGAGCATAATTCCGTAAGTTTTCCATCAAATTTCATACTTTTGGTGTCATTATGATCGGGGAAAAAATTCTCTATCTTTTCATAAAAAAATTTTTTTTTTTTTTTTGAAATTTGGGCGACCCTGAGAACAAGTCTCTGAGAGGGCCTGTCGACCCTGAAAGGGTTAATAAAGTGTTTGGCCCCAGTGTGAAGAAATATCTCCTGGAAAATAAATTGCCACTCAAGTGCCTCCTGGTAATGGACAATGCTCCCGCTCATCCTCCAGACTTGGAAGAGCAAATAGTGGAGGAGTTTAGTTTCATCATGGTGATGTTCTTGCCCCCTAATACAACTTCTCTCCTCCAGCCCATGGATCAGCAGGTCATTTCAAACTTCAAAAAACTGTACACTAAAGCAGTGTTTCAAAAGTGCTTTGAAGTGACCTAAGACACTGAATTAACCCTAAGAGAGTTCTGGAAAGATCACTTCAATATCCTCACTTGCATAAACCTTATAGGTAAGGTTTGGGAGGGAGTGACTTGCAGAACTTTGAATTCTGCTTGGAGAAAATTGTGGCCACAATGTGTACAAGAGAGGGATTTTGGAGGGTTTGAGGGGTGCCCTTAAGGAGCCTATGTCAGTTGTGGAAAGTATTATGTCACTGGGGAATTCCATGGGGTTGGATGTGAGTTTCAAGGATGTGGAAGAGTTGGTGGAGGACCATGATGAAGAGCTAACCACTACAGAGCTGCAAGAGCTTCATCTGCTACAGCATGAGACCACAGCACAGGAAATTGCTACAGAGGAGGAGGAAGAGAGATGGAGGAAGGTGCCTTCTTCAAAGATTAAGGGTATTTGTGCAAAGGGGACTGAGGTGCAATTATTTATGGATAAACTTCACCTTGACAAAGCTGCTGCAGGCCATGCTGGCAACACGTACAATGACAGTGCTGTGTCCCACTTCAGACAGAAACAGAGCTCTCTGAACAGATATTTTGTGCGCAGGGGTCCAGTGACTCAAGTTGTTCCCAGTGTCATTAAAGAACAAAGAAGGGAAGTAACCCCAGATAAGGAGTTGGTACCTGAAGTCTTTAGGGGAGGAGACTCCCCTTCCAAACAACAGTGTACACATTCCTCCTATCCCCTCTTCCCGTCTTTCATCCACCCAGAAGTCTTCAGTAAAGGTAAGTGTAATGTTATTACATATTTTATAGAACAGTGGACCCTCGACCAACGATGACACTGACTAATGATAAAATCAGGTAATGATGTGTTTTTGGGTAAAAATATTGGCTCGACTAACGATGAAAAACTCGAGTAAGGACATTCGTCTTGAATGCATCCGCCTGTCCGTCCAGTTCGAGCACCTCAGCTGCCCTGCCTTCAGCTAGTGTGCCATTGTTTAAAAGCCAGGGTGGACAGTTCCATGCATACATGCGATACATTTTGTATTATTCCATTGTTTTTAGTGATTGTAACTGCTAAATAAGCCACCATGGGCCGAAAAAAAGCTTCTAGTGCCAACCCTGTGGTAAAAAGGGTGAGAAATGCTATCGAAATATTATTGTAACATGGTCAGCTGTTGCTGCACCACCGTCAGCTGTTGTACCACCGTCAGCTGCTGCTGTACCATGGTCAGCTGCTGCTGTACCACCGTCAGCTGCTGCTGTACCACGGTCAGCTGCTGCTGCACCACGGTCAGCTGCTGCTGTACCATGGTCAGTTGCTGCTGTTGCTGCACCACCGTCAGCTGCTGCTGCTACACTGTCAGCTGGTGCTGCATCACTGTCAGCTGTTGTTGCACCACCATCAGCTGCTGCTGTACCATGGTCAGCTGCTGCTGCTGCACCACTATCAGCTGTTGCTGTACCATGGTCAGCTGCTGCTGTTGCTGCACCACCGTCAGCTGCTGCTGTACCACCGTCTGCTGCTGCACCACGGTCAGCTGCTGCTGCACCACCGTCAGCTGCTGCTGCACCACCGTCAGCTGCTGCTGCACCACCGTCAGCTGCTGCTGCACCACCGTCAGCTGCTGCTGCACCACCGTCAGCTGCTGCTGCACCACCGTCAGCTGCTGCTGCACCACCGTCAGCTGCTGCTGCACCACCGTCAGCTGCTGCTGCACCACCATCAGCTCCTGCTGCACCACCGTCAGCTGCTGCTGCACCACCGTCAGCTGCTGCTGCACCACCGTCAGCTGCTGCTGCACCACCGTCAGCTGCTGCTGCACCATGGTCAGCTGCTGGTGCATCACCATCAGCTGTTGCTGTACCACCATCAGCTGCTGCAGTTGCTGCACCACAGCCAGCTGCTGCTGCTGCTGCACCACTGTCAGCTACTGCTGTACCACAGTCAGCTGCTACTGCTGCTGCACCACTGTCAGCTGCTGCTGCACCACTGTCAGCTACTGCTGTACCACAGTCAGCTGCTACTGCTGCTGCACCACTGTCAGCTGCTGCTGCACCACTGTCAGCTACTGCTGTACCACAGTCAGCTGCTACTGCTGCTGCACCACTGTCAGCTGTACTACTCTAAGATGTGCAGAGAGTGTTGGTGTGGCTTAAGAAACAATTACGAAGAAACAATTAACCCCAGAGGGTTAGCAACCCAGGATAACCCAAGAAAGTCAGTGCATCATCGAGAACTGTCTAACTTATTTCCACTGGGGTCCTTAACTCTTAAATGGTCCAAACGTATATATACGTTTTTTCAACATCTGAACATATGTAAAAAAAAATGTAGATGATCTTTTTTGTTTTACATATGAAAATGTGTAAAAAAAACTTTTATCTACATTTTTTTTGTTATATTTGAAAATATGTAAAAAAAAGTAGATCTACTTTTGGAGCACTATGAATTTGAACATCGATCTGTTTGGACCGTTTAAGGGTTAATTTTGTCCCCCAGGATGCAACCCACACCAGTCGACTAACACCGAGGTGAGCAGGAAAAAATGCCTGGAACTAGTGCTCATATTGGTGAATTTCAGACCAGCAAAGGTTGGTTTGGGAGATTTAAGAATCGTAGTGAAGTGAAGCCTTTACTCATGTATCACACTGAAAATCCCAGTGTGTTCAAGAAAAACAGTGTCTTGTCACTCATCAATACTCTTCAATAAACCTAAGTGTCATTTTAGTATTTATGTATTTATTGTGCATGTCTCGTTTTCTTTGTAGGGAAATGTATATTTAATGTAAAATTTTTTTTAATACTTTTGGCTGTCTGGAACGGATTAATTGGATTTCCATTATTTCTTATGGGGAAAATTAATTTGGCTAACGATGAATTCTACTAAGGACAAGCTCTCTGGAACGGATTAAAAACATAGGTCGAGGGTCCACTGTATATGTAGTACTTGATTTCTCATTGTTTTCTGTATGCAAATCTTTATTTAACCCCTTGACTGTCACAACCCCAAATCCTGAGGTGTCTCCTGGTGTCACAAAATTAAAAAAAAAAAAAAAAAAAAAAAAAAAAAAAAAAAAAAAAAAATCTCATGAAATGATAGAGAATCTTTTTCCGATTGTAATGACACCAAAAGAACGAAATTTGGTGGAAAACTGACGGAATTACATTCTCGCGAAGTTAGCGACCTCAGCAATATTTATGAATCGGAGATTTCGCCCACTTTGAGCCCTATTTTCGGCTAATTCCATTGTTCCAGTCAACCAAACTCGCAGCTATTTCTTTAGAACTCCATTTTTTGTATCAATTGAGCACAAGAAACTGCCTATTTACCGATTTCAATTACCCAATAACGTGGTCAGAAATTTGCAATTTGGCCAATTGCATGAAAATTTAAAAATATGACAATTTCAAAATAGGGTCCAGAATGAACAATGCAGACATTCCTGGCTCTAAAATAACATTTTCTTTGTTCATCAGTCATGTCTCCAGGCCTCTATGATATTACTCTTGTTTTCTATTTTGAATTTTTATTCAAACAAAAAATAGAAGATTTACTGTTATGCAGACTACTGCAATACTGTAATATGTAATTGTATAAATAATGTCAATCCATTCATGACTGCATATCAGAATGGCTACTTGGACATTTGTTGGAAAATGACATCATTTGTTTACTCTTGAACATAGGCAAAAATCAAACATTTCCCCTACTTTGAGCTCCATTTCAAGGTTCTTTTCATAGTAAAACCAATCAAAATCACCTGCATTTCTATAATATGTTTTCCATTCTATCAAATGAGACCAAGAAAACGAGAATACACCCATAAATACTATACGAAAATAGACCACAAAGTCGGCATTTTAATTAAAAAAAAAACCATGGTCGGAGGTATTTTTTTTCTCATTATGCACTGCGTGCTGCAGGATTTTTTTTATATGGTGCACACTGACCACACAGACCCATTCTCTCACATGTGGGCCTACCAGCTCTCTCCTGCTCGAGTTGAAGCCACTAGAATTGAAGAGTATATATACATCAAAAACGGTGGCTCATAAGACGTATATATACGACCAAAACAGTCAATAGTTTATTGGATTTTTTCTTTTTTTTTAATATTTTTGGGTGTCTGGAACGGATTAATTTTATTTCAGTTATTTCTTATGGGGAAAATGGTTTCACCATTCAGCAATTTCATCATTCGGCAGATTCTCTGGAAAGGATTAATCACGAAACTCGGGGGTCCACTGTATTTGTTTAAAAGAAATATGATTTGCTTATTATTAAAAAAACAATAAATAGTCCCATGATACAAGAGAATTTACTACCGTGGAACCTCGGTTTTCGTTTGCCATTTTTCGTCGACTTTTTGTCAAAATTCTGTCCCAGTTTTCGTTCATCACCTTGGTTTTCGTCGAGTCGACAGTGGTCCACTGTACCAAATGTGTCCACCTACCGGTGCCTACACAAAGCATCCCATGCATTCTGAGTCAGACTGGCTTTGTTTCTCATCGAGTGAGCATTATCCTGTGTGTTTATCTGAAATGTTCATAATAATCCATTGCTTTTTGTGCTTGTTTATTGAGCACGACTGCTAAATAAGCCACCATGGGGCCAAAGAAAGTAGTGATGGTGGTAGAGGGTGGTAGTGATTGTGGTAGTGGGTGGTAGAGGGTGGTTGTGATGGTGGTTGTGGTTGTAATGGTGGTAGTGATTGTGCTAGAGGGTGGTAGTGATTGTGGTAGAGGGTGGTAGTGATGGTGGTAGAGATAACTTCTTCTCCTCCTCCTCCTCCCCCCCTTCCCTCCCTGTTATCTTCCATACGCCAACAAGAGCCTTCAAAAAAGGTAAAAGTGATGTTAAATGTTCATTTATCCATTTCATTAGTCTTTTATATTTCTCATTGTTTTTTGTAAAACTATAGTTATTCTCTATAAAATGTATTTTTTGTTAATACTTTTGGGTGTCTCAAAAGGATTAATTGGATTTACATTATTTCTTGTGGGAAATACTGCTTCAATTTTTGCCGAATTTGGTTTTCGTCAGGCTTTGTGGAACGAATTAATGACGAAAACCGAGGTTCCACTATATCTAAATAAATTATAATTACTAACCTTTCTTTTCAGATGTAGTTAAATCATTATTCACCTCATTGAATATAATTTTGAAGTCAAGGAGATGTGATCTGTAATCCACCTGATACAACTGGAGAGCCATGTGTACATAGTTACTGGTAACAGGGTTCTTCCGGCGGACACGTACATAGAAAGGATTAACTACCTTCCATTCCTGTGGTAAATATACACCAACTGAGTTTCTACCTAACTACCGTAGCATTGAAGATTGAGACACTTATGCAACATATGGGAATCTTTATAATAAAGATTCCCATATGTTGCATAAGTGTCTCAATCTTCAACTTGTCGGTTTTTCAAACCATTCATCACTACCGTGGCATTATATATATATTTTTTTTTTGGCAAAATAGTTACAAGTGTTAATCACCATGAAAATTACTGTGAAAATATATCGACAAAAATTATCACATACGGCATAATGACAAAATATTTTGAAACTTGATCTAATCAATCACTATTAACCAATGTATAGCACATTTTGCCAATAATATTGACAAAACATTTGCAGCAATGTGTTGAACATACCAACTTTTACTCTAATCAAACCAGAGTTTGTGTAAACATCCAAAACATGGTAAAATATTTAAATATATTTACTATTAAATGATAGATAGTTTGACAAAGTGCTGTGAGTAGTGGTAGCATACTTACAAAGCCAAGAACCTTCATAGCCTTATAAACCTCGCTCATGATGTCCAGGGGTTTACTCTGGGAGCGGATACCTGTGCAGTAAAGCAACAAACTTTTAATTGTTTAACCATTTTATAAATCAATATGAGAAAAGGGAAATCCAACAAGTTTAAAAAAAGATGTGTAATTACTTATTTGTGATAATCTATTTGTAGTAAGAAACAGCTATACCTGTGGTATCTTTTTTTTCAGTATTTAATTTGCCATTTATTTTAAGAGCTTCCAGGAGTTGTAACAAGTACATCTCCTCCTTGATGCTATTCCAGCTCTCACCTACTGTTTACTGATCCCCCTAATGTACCCAAAAATTTATCCCTCCACTATCATACCCCATAAAATTAATAATGCTGACAGTGTTGAGAGAGGAGAGAAAAAAAAAAAAAAAAAAAAAAAAAAGTTCCTTCTGAAATAGTAGATAAACTTTTTTACTATAAGTAATGGCACCAAAAATGCTAAATTTGATAAAAAAAATTATGAAATTAAGCAGGCACAAATTTGGCATTCTGGGAATAATTTACACATCAGCGATTTTGCCCATGACTTTTACTTTAAGCCAAATCCATTGCTCAACTTAAGCAAATTCTTAGATATTTCGCTAATATGCCTTCCATTCTATTGACCAAACACAAGATTATGCCCATTCAACTATCAAAGCAACCCAATAAAGTGCACAAGTCAGTAATTTGGCCAACTTCACATAAAATTCAACAAATTTCAATTTAAAAAAAGGGTTCAAAATTAGCACTAGGTATTCCGAAAAAAAAAGAAAAATGTCTAGAAATGACACATTATTATTACTATTATACTGTATTATTATTCTTAGTATGTATTATAATTACATACGTATTATTATTATTAACCCTTTGACTGTTTCCAACGTATAAATACGTCTTATGAGCCAATGTTTCTGACGTATTTATACACACAAATTCTAGCAGCTTCAAATCAAGCAGGAGAAAGCTGGTAGGCTCACATGTGAGAGAATGGGTCTCAATGGTCAGTGTGCACCATATAAAAAAAATTGGGGAGCCAGTGGTGCATTGTGGGAATGCCATTTCAGTTGTCCTTTTTCAGCATGTCTAGAGGTAAGAAATATGTGATTCCCCAGCAAATCTGGGACTCTTCTCTTCCCAAGTGATGCTCTAACACAGATGGAAGTGTCAGTGAAGATCAATTTCATGATTTGGAGGAGTTTGAGACCAAAAGCAATGGAAGAAGAAGAAGAAGAAGAAGAAGAAGAGAAGAAGAAGAAGAAGAAGAAGAAGAAGAAGAAGAAGAAGAAGAAGAAGAAGAAGAAGAAAGAAGAAGAAGAAGAAGAAGAAGAAGAAGAAGAAGAAGAAGAAGAAGAAGAAGAGAAGAAGAAGAAGAAAGAAGAAGAAGAAAGAAGAAGAAGAAGAAGAAGAAGAAGAAGAAGAAGAAGAAAAGAAGAAGAAGAAGAAGAAGAAGAAGAAGAAGAAGAAGAAAGAAAAGAAGAAAAAAGAAAAAAGAAAAGAAGAAAGAAGAAAGAAAGAAGAAGAAGAAAAGAAGAAAAAAAGAAAAGAAGAAAAGAAGAAAAGAAGAAAAGAAGAAAAGAAGAAAAGAAGAAAAGAAGAAAAGAAGAAAAGAAGAAAAGAAGAAAAGAAGAAAAGAAAAGAAGAAAAGAAAAGAAGAAAAGAAAAAAGAAAAGAAAAGAAGAAGAAAAAAAAGAAGAAAAAAGAAGAAAAAGAAGAAAAAAAGAAGAAGAAAAGAAAAAAAGAAGAAAAGAAGAAGAAAAGAAGAAGAAAAGAAGAAGAAAAGAAGAAAAGAAGAAAAGAAAAGAAGAAAAGAAGAAGATTTTTCCCTTGAAGCAAGAAAAAAAAAAGTCCACCCCATGACAGTGACAAGATAAGGGGAGATAACATCTGATAAGAGCTGACTTTGATGAGCATAAAGGAGGGTGGAGCTGACCAGGAAATATTAGATGACCATCCCCCTCCCTTTGTTTTTGGTGGTACACAAACATTTCTGTCTGTCTATTTGTCTGTCTCTCAAGCTCCCTGTCTGTCCATCTAGCTCTCTGTCTCAGAGAGCCACAAGACTGTGTCATCATCACGTTTACTCACATCTTCAAGCTGAGTATAGCACTTTGTCTGGATTTTTTGGGTTATCCTAGGTAATTTACACTATGTATACTTGTATTTATGTGTTCCTGTGAGACAGAGATAGACAGACAGAGAGAAAGAGAGACAGATTGAAAGATATAGAATGAGGGAGAAAGATAATTAGATAGAATGGAGGGTAAGCAGCATCCGACCCCACTGTTTTGACAGGCGGTAGGGGGAGTGACTAATGAGACAATATGTCACTTTGACAGCTGCCGACTCCTGACTCAAAACAATTATAAACCACACACTCGCACACAAAACGAGGAGGAGGAGGAGGAGGAGGAGGGAGGAGGAGGGAGGAGGGAGGAGGGAGGAGGGAGGAGGAGGAGGGAGGAGGAGGAGGAGGGAGGAGAGGAGGAGGGAGGAGGAGGAGGAGGGAGGAGGAGGGAGGAGGAGGAGGAGGAGGAGGAGGAGGAGGAGGGAGGAGGAGGAGGGAGGAGAGGAGGGAGGAGGAGGAGGAGTGAGGAGGAGGAGGAGGAGGAGGAGGAGAAGGAGGAGGAGAAGGAGGAGGAGAAGGAGGAGGAGAAGGAGGAGGAGAAGGAGGAGAAGAAGGAGGAGAAGAAGGAGGAGAAGAAGGAGGAGAAGAAGGAGGAGAAGAAGGAGGAGAAGAAGGAGGAGAAGAAGGAGGAGAAGAAGGAGGAGGAGAAGAAGGAGAAGGAGAAGAAGGAGAAGAAGGAGAAGAAGGAGAAGGAGAAGAAGGAGGAGGAGGAGAAGGAGGAGGAGGAGGAGGAGGAGGAGGAGGAGGAGGAGGAGGAGGAGAAGCCACAAGATTGCGTCATCAGGAAAGTAGGATGGAAGGAATGACACACGACCATTTACCTAGGATAACTACATAACACAACTGCCTGCTAATACTTTGCAGAAAACTGCTCGGACGAGGTGTTTTGTCTTTGTACATAAAAAAAAAAAGTCCACAAAAATGCACACACACTGGTTTTGTGTGTGAGGAGTGTAAAACACCATTGTGTATGACACCATGTTTCACAGAGTTCCACAAGCTACAGAACTTCTAGGAATATGTTCAGTGACTGTATATTGGTATATATATTATAGAACAATAGTAATAAACAATTTTTTGTATTGTTTGTTTTTGTAAACAAGTTTTGTAAACAATATATTGATAATTATGTTTGTGTGCTTATTGTGTTGTATACGAGTGTATATATGTACATTGCACCTTACTTTGGTCTCATAGGCCACATAAGTCATGTGAAAAAATAAAATAGTGAAAAAAACAAAAAACCTTCAAATACAAGTAAACTAAAGTTTACCGGATGAGTGGCAGTCGCGGCTGTTGCCATATGCGGCTCATTTTCTGCAAACTTCACGGCTCTATATCTCGGTAAGTACTGATGGCAAAAAAAATTTTTTTTTTTTTGGACTAAAACACTCAGAAAAATAATCTTAACATTTTCATAAGAAAAAATAATTTTTTTTTTCGAATATTTGGCGACATAGAATGACAGTTTCAGAGAGGGGCCTGAAACAGTCAAAGGGTTAATTTAGGGAACTGGAGCACAGATCCAATTCCATAGACCAAGAGCCCATCACCATGTACATACTAATAATAATAATACAGTGGACCCCTGGTTCACGATATTAATCCGTTCCTGAGAGCTCGTCGTAAACCAAAATTACCGGAAAGCGAATCAATATTCCCCATAAGAAATAATGGAAATCAAATTAATCCGAGAAAGACACCCAAAAGTATGAAAAAAAAAACCTTTACCACATGATATATTAAGTTTAATGCAATATAATAATTACAATAACAATAATAACAATAGAATAATCACAATAGAATAATTGACACTTACCTTTAATGAAGATCTGGTGATGATTGATGGGATGGGAGGAGAGGAGTGTGTGGAAGTTTTTAATGTTTAGAAGGGGAATCCTCCTCCATTAGGACTTGAGGTAGCAAGTCCTTTTCCGGGGTTACTTCCCTCCTCCTTTTAATGCCACTAGGACCAGCTTGAGAGTCACTGGACTTCTGTCGCACAACATATCTGTCCATGGAGGCCTGTACCTCTCGTTCCTTTATGACTTTCCTAAAGTGGTTCACAACATCGTCAGTGCACAGGTTGCCAACACGGCTTGCAGTAGCTGTGTCAGGGTGATTTTCATCAAAAAAGGTTTGCACTTCAAGCCACTTTGCACACATTTCCTTAAATTCAATAGTCATTAGCACCCTTGGTCTCGATGGTTTGGCACTAGAAGCTTTCTTGGGGCCCATGGTGACTTATTTTGCAGAAACAAGCACCAAAAACAGTGATAATATGGATAATATAGAATGTACCGAATGTATCCTTAGATGCGCGCACACTGGCTGGCTTGTAAACACTGGACACGTCTTGTACAAATCGTATCGCATACAGGGTTTTGTAACGGGAACCGAGGCAAATTTTTTGCGATATAATGCTTCGGATACCGGATTTATCGGATACTGATGGCTTTGCGAACTGGGGGTCCACTGTAATAATAATAATAATAATAATAATAATAATAATAATAATAATAATAATAATAATAATAATAACAACAACAGTAAGAAGAAACTTAAAAAGGCTGCCAGTAGTTGGCACCACCATCAGCAAAAATATTGGTAACTACCATTAGTACACTTTTCACCTGTTTAGACTTAACCCTTTGACTGTTGTAAGCCCCTTTCTGAAACTGTCATTCTATGTCGCAAAATTTTTGGAAAGAAAAAAAAAAATTATTTTTTCTTATGTAATGATAGAGAATCTTTTCCCGGTGGTAATGACACCAATAGTGCAAAATTTGGTTGAAAACTCATGGAATTACGCTCCTGCAAAGTTAGTCTCAGCAACATACACGCATCGGCAATTTTGCCGACTTTGAGCCCTGTTTTTGGCCAATTCCGTTATTCCAGTTGACCAAACTCACAGCTATTTCTTTAGAACTCCATTTTTTCTATCAGTTGAGTACAAGAAACCGCCCATTTACCGATTTGAACTACCCAACAAAGTGGTCAGAAATTGGCAATTTGGCCAATTTCACGCAAATTAAAAAAGATGCCTATTTCAAAATAGGGTCCAGAATAAACAATGTAGATATTCTTGGCACTAAAATAACATATCTTCTGTTCATTAGTCATGTCTCTAGGCCCCTGTTATATTACTGCTTTCTATTTTGATTTTTTATTCATACAAAAAATACAAAATTTACTGTTATGCAGACTACTGCATTATTGTAAAAATGGTATAAATAATATCAGTGCACTAGTGAAAGAATATTAGACTCCCCAGTTGATGTGTATTGGTAAAAATCGAACATTTCCGCTACTTTGAGCTCAATTTCAAGGTCATTCTCATCGTGAAACTAATCAAAATCATCTTTATTTCTGCAATATGTTTTCCATTTTATCACGCATGACCATGAAAACGAGAATACAACAATAAATACTATACGAAAATACACCTCAAAGTTGGCGTCTTAATAAAAAAAAAAAAAAAAAAATAAACGGTCATTTATTTTTCATTATGCACTGTGTGCTGCAGGAGTTTTTCAATGTGGTGCACACTGACCACACAGAACCATTCTCTCACATGTGGGCCTACCAGCTTTCTCCCGCTTGATTTGAAGCCGCTAGAATTATCGAGTATATACACGTCCGAAACACTGGCTCGTAAGACGTATATATATGACCAAAACAGTCAAAGGGTTAAGTAGTCTATTAGTATTAGGTTAAGTCTGCCTGAAATGCCTCAGCATGATAGTGGCTTTCTTTGCTCCAATCATATTATGATATGTAAACACACACATTGCAACCTTTGCAAAGAAATAAATATTTTGTTTATTTAAGGAACCTCCCTTGAGGTTTGCATCCTGAAATTTCCTTTGTATCCAGAAACAAAAAATTGACCAAACGAAAGTTCGTATCCTGAAAAATTCGCATAGTGAGGCGTTCGTAAGTCGAGGTTCCACTGTATTTTATTTATTTATTTATTTAACCCTTTGACTGTTTCAGGCCCCTTTCTGAAACTGTCATTCTATGTCGCTCAATTTTTGAAAAAAAAAAAAAAAAAAAAATCTTATGAAATGATAGAGAATCTTTTCCCGATGGTAATGACATCAAAAGTTCGAAATTTGGTCGAAAACTCATGGAATTATGCTCCCGCGAAGTTAGCGGTCTCGGCGACATGCGTATCGGCGATTTCGCCGACTTTGAGCCCTATTTTCAGCCAATTCCATTGTTCCAGTTGACCAAACTCATAGCTATTTCTTTAGAACTCCATTTTATCTATCAGCTGAGTACAAGAAACCTCCCATTTACTAATTTGGACTACCCAAAATGGTGGTCAGAAATTGGCAATTTGGCCAATTTCACACAAACTAAAAAAGATGCCAATTTCAAAATAGGGTCCAGAATAAACAAGGTAGACATTCGTGGGACTAAAATAACATATGCTCTGTTCATTAGTCACATCTCTAGGCCCCTCTTATATTATTATTGCTTTCTATTTTGATTTTTTATTCATACAAAAAATACAAAATTTACTGTTATGCAGACTACTGCATTATTGTAAAAATGGTATAAATAATATCAGTGCACTAGTGAAAGAATATTAGACTCCCCAGTTGACATGTATTGGACGTGTGGTGTGATTTATTTTCTCCTGAACATTGGTAAAAATCGAACATTTCCGCTACTTTGAGCTCAGTTTCAAGGTCGTTTTCATCGTCAATGTAATGAAAATCATCTCTATTTCTGTAATATGTTTTCCATTTTATCACCTAAGACCATGAAAACGCGAATACAACGATAAATACTATACGAAAATACACCTCAAAGTCGGCGTTTTATTCCAAAAAAAAACGATCAGTTTTTTTTTTCTCATTACGCAATGTGTGCTGCAGGATTTTTTTTGTGGTGCACACTGACCACACAGACCCATTCTCTCACATGTGGGCCTACCAGCTTTCTTCCGCTTGATTTGAAGCCGCTAGAATTATTGAGTATATATACGTCAGAAACATTGGCTCGTAAGATGTATTTATACGTCGAAAACAGTCAAAGGGTTAAGGAACCTCTCTTGAGGGGGAAGTTCGCATCCTGAAATTTTGTTCGTATCCAGAAGCAAAGAATCGACCAAACAACGGTTCATATCCTGGAAAATTCACATCATGGGGCGTTCATAAGCTGAGGTTCCACTGTACACATTTTCATTAATCCATCTATGATATTTTTTCAAAATTATATAATAAACACTATACATAACATATAAAGACAATAAATATACACCACAGTAGAATAAATAAACATAACTATGAGATGTGGTAGCCAGACGACTTGTACAAGTGATGCCATATTAGTAATGATAATATGTACTCGATAATAATCACTCTGTTTCATTAAATGTCATATATTATGTTAATATACACATTTTCATTAATCCATTTATGATAATTTTTCAAAATTATATAATAATCACAATACATAACATATAATGATGATAAATACACCCCACAGTAGAATAAATAAACAAATATGAGATGTGGTAGCCAGACAACTTGTACAAGTGACAGCAAGAATAATGTTTTCTCTAGTCCAACATAAGAGAAAATATGTTACTGGGGGTTACTGTAGAAAATTATTCCTTTTGTATGCCTTCACTCAGAGTGTCATTTCTTCTAAAAAAATGGTGTTAGATGAGAATGGGAGTGTTCCTCTATGTATTCTACCGTATCAACGGAGAGACAACTTGTACATAATATAACTTGTACACAAACCAGACGTGTTTGCTTGGTTTGTTTACAAAACTGGCATTCGCCTGGTTTGTTTGTTTACGAGTGTCGTGTTGTGTCGTGTCCCTCCCTCTTTCCGTCCCTCCCTCCCTCTTTCCGTCCCTCCCTCCCTCTTTCCGTCCCTCCCTCCCTCTTTCCGTCCCTCCCTCCCTCTTTCCGTCCCTCCCTCCCTCTTTCCGTCCCTCCCTCCCTCTTTCCGTCCCTCCCTCCCTCTTTCCGTCCCTCCCTCCCTTTTTTTTTTTTTTTTTTTTACACAGGGTTTGACAAGGTTAAGGATCCCTAGCTTTATTGACAGCTATTTACAGGTTAAGGATTCCTAACTTTATTGGCAAGCTAAGAGCTGTTACCTACATCAGCTCATTTGAAAGCATTTTTATTGTTTATTGAGACATTTCAAGTTGGGAAACAGGATGAAGTTGGGAGGCCACGCTGTGGGCCAGCACATTTTCATTTGATCAATGACTATCTCGTTGACATCATTATATGCTGTTACGAATGTGTTCCATACTCTTAGTCATCCTGGGTATGTATGAGATCTCCAGATGGAGTGAGTTCTGGAGAAGGGTACAGCCAGAGTGAAGTTGCTGCTTTCTGCCCGTCTTTTGTGGCATAAAAGCTTGTTTCAACGCTGTCTCGAAGTGGACCCAAGTGTGGTATTTTGACAATATTGGCCTTGTACATACATAAGGCCCACCCACATCCCTCCTATGTTGAAGGCTCTGCTGAATGACAGATCTATCCAGGATGGGTCCAGGCGAGCGATGTAACGTCTTGCTATGTTCTCTACTCTGTCAAGAGTCACAGATGAGAGGGGGGGGCAGGCAAACCAAGAAAGTGGAGCATTACTCAAGGTGCGAGCCGGACTTGTGCCTCGTACAGGATCTTGCAACCCCCTACTGTTCAAGCAGATGGAGATACGGCGAAGTGCTGTTAAGCTTCCTGGCTGCCTTGTTTGCAAGATTTTACAACATGGTTCTTCATTGGTTTAGTTTGGAGTTTCAAATTCACCCCAAGGATATCAACTTCTTCTCCAGGTACCAACATCCTCCCATTCCCTTTACTACTGCACCAGCTTACCTCATGGTGCCTAGAGACGATCATCTTTTTCGTTTTCCGGGTGCAAATGTTACTTGCCCTTTTCCCCCAAAGCTGATATAGCTCTCAGCTGGTGATTGATGTAGCTTAGAGCACGGCATTTCTTCTCTTGATAAGGGGATGTCAGTTACAGTCTCGCATATGCATGTGATTCTGGGATGAATGAAGAAGGGTTTAAAGTAGACACCATAACAATGGACCCAGCACGCCCTTGTGGAACACTTGCCCCAAAGGATGTCTGCTGATTCTGTTCCTTGAAATACATTTTAGAATCCCCATGAAGGCAGCACAGGAGACATAGGTAAGCCTAAATTCCCAGTGCTTGAAGTTTTGTAAGGGCCCCGGGTTTTCCAAAACGCGGCGAAAGCGCCAGCAATGCCGTGCTACCACACAGCTGACTTTGGTTTCATCCAGTGACTGGTCCACTTAGGGAGAGGTTTAACAACGATCAGCAGCAAGTAACCTTTTCCCGAACCCATATTGACGATCAAAAAAGTATGGTGGTAGCAAAAAAACTCTGTCATTGTCTTTGAATTATTTCTCAAGGATCTTACCATGATTGACAGGAGTGCACTGGTTTATTGCTGTTTTTCTGCTCTGCTCTTCTTTTTGTGAACAGGGGGGGACTACTTTTCGCCTCTTTCCATAAAAAGGGGGCCATTTACACTGTACTGGGCAGTGTGAAAGATCGGTTAGGGGTGCTGCTAGCGGGTTCACACTTCTCAAAATTTTGGGGCTCAACTTGTCGGGCCCCCACACCCTTTTTTTTTGGGTCAAGCGATTAAGTAGGAAATGCACCACCTCCTGCCTTTTTGTCACCACTGACAGTTTTGACACAGTTTTTGCAGCTACCAAGGGGGCCCCTTGCGGATCAGGAACTTGCTTTTGGGTAGCAAAGTTTCAGCAAAGGGGTCCCCCTTCTCTTGACTACTAGTAGAGGTTTGGCCCCTATCCTGTGATTTAGAGTTGGAAAGTTATCGGCAGATAACCTTGTCTTCCTTGACCGGGCCCCCCCCGGGTTTTTGGAGCCTACCCTACCGTGCTAATTTCTTTTAGGCCACCCCCCCTTTTGCAATGGCCCCTTTTGAACATCCCCAACCTACGGGCTTGATGTGAAAGTTCTGATAGGGGGTAGGTGTCTTTATACCCTTCGCCATGCTTTGTACTTAGCAGTGCAGCCTCTCACAACAAGCCAAACCAAGGTGATCTGTGGGTTTGCAATATTGCCGGGTGAGGAATGGTTCTTGTTTTAATTAAGGTGTGTCCGTGAAGGTTTCACTTGGTTTTCAACATCCCCTTTGGAGAAGAGCTTCCAGCGGTGGGGGGCGGCCAGGAAAAGGGGGCCAAATTTATTTTTTCCCCATAGCCAGGTTTTGCGTGTGGACCCCTCACCTCGTTCTTTTGGGGATCTTAAGTGTCGAAAACACCTTGTGGCAGACGATCCAACGTGCCGAGGGGGGGACAAGTACATGGCCTTCTGCCCGACATCACTAGGGGCAAGGGAGAGCCAGAGATTGATAGGGAAATCACAAAGTTTCTTTCAAACACTGCAAGAAGGTCAACAAAGTCCCCCTTATAAGGTGCTGTTTGGGGACCACAATTAAAAATGTTGACAGTTGTGTTTAGCGAAGGGAGTCAATATTTCCTTAGGAAGTTGATAGGGTCTGCTGTTCCACTGAGGTCGTACATTCAAGCTAGTCGAGGTACTAGTGTTTATACAGGCTTTAAGAACACTTTTTAAATGGTAGGGGGGGCAACATCATTTGCGGGAGAACACTTTTTAAAAAGCCACACAGCAACACCACCCCCTTGCCCTTTTTCCCCCAGTATGACCGCTTTTGCTTTTTGGGTTGCATCCTTTTAAAAAACCCCCCTTTTTTCCCCCTTTTTTCCCCCTTCCCCCCTTTTTTTTTTTTTTTTTTTTCCCCCCCCCCCCCCCCCCCCCACCCCCCGCCCCCCCCCCCCCCCCCCTCCCTCCCCCCCTTTCCCCCCCCCTCCCCCTTTCCCTCCCCCCCTCTTTTCCCTCTTCCCCCTCTTTCCCCCCCCCCTCTTTCCCTCTCTTCCTCCCCCTTTCCCTCCCTCCTCTTTCCCTCTCTTCCCCCCTCTTTCCTCCCTCCCCCCTTTCCCTCTTTTTCCCTCCCCTTTTTCCCCCCCTCCCTTTTTTCCCTCTTTTCCCTCCCTCCCTCCCTCCCTCTTTCCCTCCCCCCCCTCCCCCCTCTTTTCCCTCCCTCCCTCCCTCCCCCTTTTTCCTCCTCCCTCCCCCCCTCTTTTCCTCCCTCCCTCCCTCCCCTCTTCCCCCCTCCCTCCCCCCCTCTTTTCCCTTCCCTCCCCCCTCCCTCTCTTTCCCCCCCCCCTCCCCCCTCTCTTCCCCCTCCCCCCCTCCCTTCTTCCCTCCCTCCCTCCCTCCCTCTCTTCCTCCCTCCCTCCCTCCTCTCTTCCCCCCTCCCCCCCTCCCTCTCTTCCCCCCTCCCCTCCCTCCCTCTTTTCCCCCCTCCCTCCCTCCCTCTTTTCCCCTCCCTCCCTCCCCCCCCTTCTTTTCCTCCTCCCTCCCTCCCCTCTTCCCCCCTCCTCCCCCCTCTTTCCTCCCTCCCTCTTTCCTCCCCCCCTCCCTCCCTCTCTTCCCCCCCCCTCCCTTTTTTTTTTTTTTTTTTTTTTTTTTTTTTTTTTTTTTTTTTTTTTTTTTTTTTTTTTTTTTTTTACCGGTTTGAAAGGGTTTAAAGGGATCCCTATTTTTAAATTGACAAGCTATTTACAGTTTAAAGGTTTCCAAATTTTATTGGAAAAGCTAAGAGCTTTACCGCACAGTCTTTTGAAAGCATTTTTTTGTTTGAACATACAAGTAAGGAAGAGGATAAAATTGGACCATTTGGGCCAGCATTTTCATTGATCAACTGCTATCTCGTTGAATCATTATACGTACAAATGTGTTCCTACTCGAGTCACCCCTGGGTATATAACTCAGATGGAGTGTTGTTTGGAGAAGGGGACAGCCAGAGTGAAGTTCGCTTTCGCCCCTCTTGTGGCATAAAAAACTTGTTTCACGCTGTCCTCGAAATGGGGTCCAAGTTGGTAAATTTTACAATATTGGCTTGTCATAAAAGAAGGCCACCCACATCTCCCCTATGTTGAAGGCTTGCTGAAATGACAGATCTATCCCCCTCTCTCTCCCTCTCCCCCCCTCCTTCCCCCTCCCCCCCCCTCTCTCTCCCCCTCCCCCCCCCTTCTCTCCCTCTCCCCCCCCCTCTCCTTTCCCCTCCCCCCCTCTCTCCCTCCCCCCCTCCTCCCCTCCCCCCCTCTCTCCCTCTCCCCCCCCCTTCTCCCCCCCCCCTCTCCCCCCCTTCCCCCCCCCCCTTTTCTCCTCTCATTTTCTCACCCCTGACCCAACATTAAGCTACAAAATATTTTATTTAAGTATGATGAACTGGATATGCATTTTTTCGCTTGGGACGCTTAAATGTCGGAATATTTTTTTGTGGGGGTTGGCCTCATATGGTAGCCTGGCAATACTACTCATATAATACACCCCTTTTTTCTAGCTGCAGCCGCAACAAGCAGCAACAATGCGCTCCTATATCTTTCCGCCCCCGGGCCCATCCGAACTCCAGGATGCCAAATTGCAAATATGTGCAACCACAAGGAAACCCATATGACATGAAAAAATACGGTACACAAAAAAAAATGGACTAAAAAATGACAAAAGAGGGACTGGGCAGTCAAGTACCAACTCTGCCAGACGTGAAAGACACAAGACACTTTCGACTACAATGAAATAACTGACCTCCATATCAACTGCACCAGTGCTCAACGGGAAGACAACATGGCAGAAAACCTGATCAACAAAACTCCAAGGAAATAACAGGTGCGTAGGACTTTTTTCCCCTCAGTGCCAAACGAGGGAAAGAATTGAGCATTTAAACATGGCTGACCGGCATTCAAACACCAGCTACTGCCAGACGTACAACTAGCGAAGTGAAATCCTCATCTTTACTGACGTTCATCTGTACTGACAGCAGCATCATCTCTAACAATTTCTCCCACTTTGGCATTCAGATCCCTCACAATAATTATTTTCCCCATTCGGTTTAAAATGTCTTAAGCATTCGTTCAACATTCACCAAAATCTTACTCTTTCCTCTACAATCCTCTCTTCCCCAGGTGCATAAATACTCACCCATTTCTCTGATCCCACCCTTATTTTAATCAACACATTTCTTGAATTTATACACTTATATTCTCACTTTTCTTTCCATAACTTATTAAATATTACTATTACTCCTTCCTTTACCCTGATTTCTTCAGATACACCTGACAATCACATTTATACTACTCATTGAAATTCTCCTATTCTCTCTAGCTTCATTTTACTTCTTTTCAGTAATAAAATTCACAATCAATTCTTTCTTCACATCTGTACCACACCCATGTACACTTAAACAACCCACCTTTAGAATTTTGTTGTCTTTCCAGTGATTTATACAAAAGGTGCTACTAGCTCTTTACTCCCAGCATTTTAAATCGCCTTTTAGGACATGCAGTGTTTATGAACAAAATTCTTACTCACTTCCCCATGGAAATAATGACTTCTATATTACAGCATGTGGTGTTGCTGGTAAACTTCCTTTGTCACTCTAGTAAATATTACATTACTGCCCCCTCATTCATGTTCACAAATGGAGTTGTACAAACAAATTAGATGTTTGAAAGGTGTGTACTGTGGGAGCTGTTAGTCCGATAACTTGGGGTTGTGTTGACGAGATAGAGATACAGACAGAGATATAGACAGATAATAGAGATAAAGACCAAGATCGAGATATAGACAAGTACTTACGTGTGTGTGTGTGTGTGTGTGTTGTGTGTGTGTGTGTGTGTGTGTGTGTGTGTGTGTGTGTGTGTGTGTGTGTGTGTGAGTTATTGTGCAACCACTTATATGGAGGCAGTTCAGCAAACAGTGTAGTCATTTGCAGAGATTATTTAATCTCTGTGTGAGGACTACTGGGAAAGGAGATTTGAGATACCTTATTCACTAATCAATCTAAGTAGTAAAGTTGAATATCCAGTACTGCAGTGAAGTTGACTTACCTAGATGCCATTTTGCACGTTTTCCTGGAGTTCCTTTAGGCACTCCTCGGTCACCACTTAATGCTCGCTCCCTCAAGGCTGAAATGATTAATAAAAAATCTGTATGTAATCTCCATCATGTAGTAAACATATAATTTTCAGATTCATGGAGAGATCAATAAGGAGTCGCTCAACAATATTTTCTTTTACACAATAATTTTGAATAGTCACATAACCACCATGGGAATGAAACTCATTATAATTTAAATCCAAAGTTAAGCTCTAATTACAAGTATCTTGAAGTAAGAGTGCTATAAGTTTTGTGTTCTTCATTTGCATATCTTCTACAAATCTTAGTAATAAACTAATCTACAGAATTACCCATTATAACAAGCACCAAGCATTATAAGCCAAATTGTAATTTATATAATTTACATGACTGATGTCAGTCATCCAAGCAAGTAATAATTTATAACTTGGCTACAATTTAAGCATCTTTCATCACAATATTTATACATTTTATTAAATACATAAATGTATAACCAGACAAAACTACAACTTCACTCGGCACAAGTTCCAAACAGTACATCTACATTGC
>NC_069411.1:2101570-2124070 GCF_026875155.1 Cherax quadricarinatus
AAGGCCTACTTTTACTGGGAAATAATTTCCCTCTTTCCTACATACTCTAACTTGAGCCTCACTATCCTCGTAAAAACTCTTCACTGCTTTCAGTAACCTACCTCCTACACCATACACCTGCAACATCTGCCACATTGCCCCCCTATCCACCCTGTCATATGCCTTTTCCAAATCCATAAATGCCACAAAGACCTCTTTAGCCTTATCTAAATACTGTTCACTTATATGTTTAACTGTAAACACCTGGTCCACACACCCCCTACCTTTCCTAAAGCCTCCTTGTTCATCTGCTATCCTATTCTCCGTCTTACTCTTAATTCTTTCAATAATAACTCTACCATACACTTTGCCAGGTATACTCAACAGACTTATCCCCCTATAATTTTTGCACTCTCTTTTATCCCCTTTGCCTTTATACAAAGGAACTATGCATGCTCTCTGCCAATCCCTAGGTACCTTACCCTCTTCCATACATTTATTAAATAATTGCACCAACCACTCCAAAACTATATCCCCACCTGCTTTTAACATTTCTATCTTTATCCCATTAATCCCGGCTGCCTTACCCCCTTTCATTTTACCTACTGCCTCACGAACTTCCCCCACACTCACAACTGGCTCTTCCTCACTCCTACAAGATGTTGTTCCTCCTTGCCCTATACACGAAATCACAGCTCCCCTATCTTCATCAACATTTAACAATTCCTCAAAATATTCCCTCCATCTTCCCAATACCTCTAACTCTCCATTTAATAACTCTCCTCTCCTATTTTTAACTGACAAATCCATTTGTTCTCTAGGCTTTCTTAACTTGTTAATCTCACTCCAAAACTTTTTCTTATTTTTCAACAAAATTTGTTGATAACATCTCACCCACTCTCATTTGCTCTCTTTTTACATTGCTTCACCACTCTCTTAACCTCTCTCTTTTTCTCCATATACTCTTCCCTCCTTGCATCACTTCTACTTTGTAAAACCTTCTCATATGCTAACTTTTTCTCTCTTACCACTCTCTTCACATCATCATTCCACCAATCGCTCCTCTTCCTCCCGCACCCACTTTCCTGTAACCACAAACTTCTGCTGAACACACTAACACTACATTTTTAAACCTACCCCATACCTCTTCGACCCCATTGCCTATGCTCTCATTAGCCCATCTATCCTCCAATAGCTGTTTATATCTTACCCTAACTGCCTCCTCTTTTAGTTTATAAACCTTCACCTCTCTCTTCCCTGATGCTTCTATTCTCCTTGAATCCCATCTACCTTTTACTCTCAGTGTAGCTACAACTAGAAAGTGATCTGATATATCTGTGGCCCCTCTATAAACATGTACATCCTGAAGTCTACTCAACAGTCTTTTATCTACCAATACATAATCCAACAAACTACTGTCATTTCGCCCTACATCACATCTTGTATACTTATTTATCCTCTTTTTCTTGAAATATGTATTACCTATAACTAAACCCCTTTCTATACAAAGTTCAAGGGGCTCCCATTATCATTTACACCTGGCACCCCAAACTTACCTACCACACCCTCTCTAAAAGTTTCTCCTACTTTAGCATTCAGATCCCCTACCACAATCACTCTCTCACTTGGTTCAAAGGCTCCTATACATTCACTTAACATCTCCCAAAATCTCTCTCCTCTGCATTCCTCTCTTCTCCAGGTGCATACACGCTTATTATGACCCACTTCTCGCATCCAACCTTTACTTTAATCCACATAATTCTTGAATTTACACATTCATATTCTCTTTTCTCCTTCCATAACTGATCATTCAACATTACTGCTACCCCTTCCTTTGCTCTAACTCTCTCAGATACTCCAGATTTAATCCCATTTATTTCCCCCCACCAAAACTCCCCTACCCCTTCAGCTTTGTTTTGCTTAGGGCCAGGACATCCAACTTCTTTTCATTCATAACATCAGCAATCATCTGTTTCTTGTCATCCGCACTACATCCACGCACATTTAAGCATCCCAGTTTTATAAAGTTTTTCTTCTTCTCTTTTTTAGTAAATGTCTACAGGAGAAGGGGTTACTAGCCCATTGCTCCCGGCATTTTAGTCGCCTCATACGACACGCATGGCTTACGGAGGAAAGATTCTTTTCCACTTCCCCATGGACAATAGAAGAAATAAAGAGGAACAAGAGCTATTTAGAAAAAGGAGAAAAACCTAGATGTATATATATATGCATGTGCGTGTCTGTGAAGTGTGACCAAAGTGTAAGTAGGAGTAGCAAGATATCCCTGTTATCTAGCGTGTTTATGAGACAGAAAAAGAAACCAGCATAAATACATAGTATTTATAGGTCCCAGCAATGTTTTGGTGGGTAAGGGAGTGTGGGTTTGAGTAAACATCATGGCTAGAAGGCGACTGGCTGGCTGACCAGCTGGCTAGCTGGCTCTGTCTCACAGGTACATAAATATTTATGTACCTGTGAGACAATTATACATGGTGTAAATTATCTAGGATATACAGGAGAATATAATATTAACCTGTAAACGGTCCAAACGTATATATACAGTGGCCCCTCGTTTTTCGCAATTAATCCGTTCCTGGAGCCGTTACTATAAACGAAATTTACGATTTGCGAATCAATTTTCCCCATAAGAAATAATGTAAATACAATTAATCCGTTCCTGACACCCAGAAGTATTAAAAAAATTTTTTTTACATGAAATACAGTGGACCCCCGGTTAACGATATTTTTTCACTCCATAAGTATGTTCAGGTGCCAGTACTGACCGAATTTATTCCCATAAGGAATATTGTGAAGTAGATTAGTCCATTTCAGACCCCCAAACATACACGTACAAACGCACTTACATAAATACACTTACATAATTGGTCGCATTCGGAGGTAATCGTTATGCGGGGGTCCACTGTATACATATAGTACATAAACAATACAGTGGGAAATGATGAATGAAACATTAGCAGCATAACACTTACCTTTATTGGAGATTCTTCTTAGTGTATGGGAGACTGGAAGAGGAGAGAGATTGGATTGTTTACAGTTTGGAAGGGGAATCCCCTTCCAGCAACACCTCAGGTACCAATTGCTTCTCTGGGGTTGCTTCTCTTCTCTGTTTCTTAATGCCACTAGGACCACCTCGAGTCACTCTAGTCCTGTCTCGCAAAGTAACTGTGGAGAGAGCTCTGTTTCTGGCGTCTCTTTAACACTTCCCGAAAATGGCCCAAGACTTTGTCACTGTACATATTTCTCACCTTTACCACAGGCTTGGCACTAGGAGTTTTCTTTGGAGCCATGGTAGCTTATTTAGTAATTGCAAGCACTAAAACGAATGGAATATTATGAAATATTTCGTAGGAGCACTTGAGGGGACCTTCACTCACTGGTAAACAATGCCAGACTGGCTGGGTAGGGAGGCCGCCCCGGCTCACACCGTGCGTACATGTCCCAGACGAACTACTATTCGCGAGTCAACCTATGAAAAGCGAGTCCATGTTTATATGAAAATACCCCTATGATTTGTGAAATTTACAATTGCCGAGAACTACGAAAAGCGAGGGACCATTGTACGTTTTTTCAACATTTGAAAGTATGTAACAAAAGTAGATCTTTTTGTTTTTCTACATTTGAAAATGTGTAAAAAAACTTAGATCTACTTTTGTAGCACTACACATGTGAACGTAGATCTGCTTGGACCGTTTACGGGTTAAATAATAATAATAATAATAATAATAATAATAATAACTGAAGCATGGTGTAAGTGTGTGTGTATCTCGCCTTATCACTCCACCAATGAGAGTGGTGACATTTGATGAGCGTCGTCTTATGTCATCATTCCACTAATGACAGCTGTGACACTTGATGAGGGTACACTGCCTTCGCTTTATTTGCTTTCACTTTACACAAACATGTCTGTCTGTCTGTCTACTTGCCTCTGTGTCTCTCTCTGTGTCAGAGAGAGAGAGAGCCAATCATGAACCAAGACGTATTACACATGACAGTGCTTCACATCTGAGTCCTGAAACTATTACAGTGGACCCCCAACGTACGATGTCCCCAACCTATGTAAAAACCGACCTACGATGCATTTCAGAGTAAAAATTTGACCCCGACATACGGTGAAAAACTCTACCTACATCATTTGTCCCATACACGTCCAACGTATCTGTCCCCCTGAGCGCGCCTCAGCTGGCCTGCCTTCAGTTAGTGTGCCAATGTTTACAAGCGAGAGCGGCTGCTCCCACGCATACATTCGGAACATTTTGAATTATTCCAGTGTTTTTAGTGCTTTTAACTGCAAAATAAGCCACCATGGGCCCAAAGAAAGCTTCTAATGCCAACCCTGTGGTAAAAAGAGTGAGAAATACTATCAATATACAGTGGATCCCTGCCTTACGATATTAATCCGTTCCCGAGAGCTCATCGTAAGCCAAAATTATCGTTAGCTGAATTAATTTTCCCCATAAGAAATAATGGAAACCAAATTAATCCGTTCCTGACACCCCAAAGTATGAAAAAAAAAATTTTACCACATGAAATATTAATTTTAATACACAAACTGAAGAAAACATGCACAATTACTACTCTACCAAGAATAGAATACATGACACTTTCCTTTATTGAAGATCTGGTGATGATTGATGGGATGGGAGGAGGGGAGTGTGTGGAAATTATTGTTTAGAAGGGGAATCCCCTTCCATTAGGACTTGAGGTAGCAAGTCCTTTTCCAGGGTTACTTCCCTTCTTCTTTTAATGCCACTAGGTCCAGCTTGAGAGTCACTGGACCTCTGTCGCACAACAAATCTGTCCATAGAGCTCTGTACCTTCCGTTCCTTTAAGACTTTCCTAAAATGGGCCATAACACTGTCACTGTACAGGTTGCCAACACGGCTTGCAAAAGCTGTATCAGGGTGATTTTCATCCATAAACGTTAGCAGTTCAACCCACTTTGCACACATTTCCTTAATCTCTTTTTTCAATTCCATACTAATTCTCGCCCTTTTTACCACAGGGATGGCACTAGAAGCTTTCTTGGGGTCCATGGCTACTTATTTTGCAGTTACAAGCACTAAAAACACTGGGATAATGTGAAATGTACAGAATGTATGCGTAGATGCGACCGCACTGGCTGGCTTGTAAACACTGCTGCTGAGGCTACACGTGGGACACGCCCCAGACGAATCATGTAAGGCGAGCTTTTTATCGTGAAGCGAGGCAAAATTTTTGCGTTCAAATGCTTCGTATGGAGGATTTAACCTAACGCGATGTGTTTGTAAGGTGAGGGTCCACTGTACTATCGAAATACTACAGTACCACGGTCAGCTGCTGCTGCTGCTGCTGCTGTAGCATGGTCAGCTGCTGTTGCTGCACCATGGTCAGCTGCTGCTGCTGTAGCACCATCAGCTGCTGCTGCACCACAGTCAGCTGCTGCTGCACTATGGTCAGCTGCTGCAGCTGTAGCACGGTCAACTGCTGTTGCTGCTGTAGCACGGTCAGCTGCTGTTGCTGCACCACGGTCAGCTGCTGCTGCTGTAGCACCATCAGCTGCTGCTGCACCATGGTCAGCTGCTGCTGCTGTAGCACTGTCAGCTGCTGCTGTAGCACTGTCAGCTGCTGCTGCACCATGGTCAGCTGTTGCTGCTGCTACTGTAGCACCACCAGCTTTTGTTGCACCACGGTCAGCTGTACTACTTGAAGATGTGGAGAGACTGTTGTTGGTGTGGCTTATCGAGAATACTGAGAAAGAATTAACCCAAGAGGGTCAGCCACCCAGGATAACCCAAGAAAGTCAGTATGTCATCGAGGACTGTAACTTATTTCCATTGGGGTCCTTAATCTTGTCTCCCAGGATGTGACCCAAACCAGTCGGCTAACACCCAGGTGAACAGGTAAAAATGCCTGGAACTAGTGGTCATATTGGTGAATTTAAGGCCAGCAAAGGTTGGTTTGAGAGATTTAAGAATCGTAGTGGTATACACAGTGCGATAAGCCTGTTCTGGAAAAAATGCCAAACAGGACCTACATACTCAGGAGGAAAAGGCACTCCCCAGACACAGTGTCTCATTAGTCATTGCTACATCTTCAATAAAGGTGTCATTTATTCTTCATTTAGTAGAGTAGTACATGCACAATATATATTGTGCATGTACTATACTACAGGTTCTCCATCACAAATCCGGCATCATTGGGACCTGTAGTGTGCCGGATTACTGAGCTTGCTGGATTAATTACACAAAGTTCATTGAACATCGGCAAAAATCGAACATTTCCGCTACTTTGAGCTCAATTTCAAGGTACTTTTCGTCATGAAAGCAATCAAAATCATGTTTATTTCTGTAATATATCTTCCATTCTATCAAATGAGACCAAAAGAAACAAGAATACAACCATAAAAACCATGCAAAAATATACTGCAAAGAGGCAGCAAATGGCTGAGAAGTGAACTCTATTATTTATTGTCTGTCTTTTTAATTTTTGTTGTACGTTAAGAAGCATCTTTCCATCATACACTGCCCAAGTTTCAATGTGATAGCCCAACAAATAACTGAGAAAAAAAAAATATTTACCAAAAATCATATATGGGAAGCCCAAGTCAGGTACTGGAAATAAGTCACTGACTTTTTTTGGGTTATTCTAGGTTCTCTGTACATGCACTGCTATGTATGATAATCTATAACTGTATTTGTGTATACCTGAATAAACTTGCTTATTTACTTCTAGTCTGTCGACTGAGTACAAGAAACCAACCATTCACTTGTTTCAACTACCCAATAAAGTGGTCAGAAATTGGCAATTTGGCCAATTTCACACAAATTTCAACAGATGCCAATTTCAAAATAGGGTCCAGAATAAACAATGCAGACATTCCTGGCACTAAAATAACATTTTCTCTGTTCATTAGTCACAGCTCCAGGCCCCTCTTATATTACTCTTGCTTTCCATTTGGAATTTTTATTCACAAAAAAATTGAAGGTTTACTGTTATGCAGACTGCTGCATTATTGTAATAATTGTATAAATAATGTCAACCCATTCTTGACTCCGTATTGGAATTTGGACTGGCAGGCGGACAGGTATTGGATGGTGACGTCATTTGTTTACTCTTGAGCTTCGCTAAAGAATAGAACATTTTCGCTACTGTAAGCACAATTTCAAGGTACTTTTCGTCACGAAAGCAATCAAAAATCATATCTATTTCTGTAATATATCTTTCATTCTATCAAATGAGACCAAAAAAACGAAAATATAACCATAAAAACCATACAAAAATATATCGATAAGTGGCCCCAATGGCTGAGAAGTGAACTCCGCTATTTATGGTCTGATTTCTTTCATTTTTGGTGTACGTTAAGAAGTATCTTTCCATCATACATTGCCCAAGTTTCAATAAGATAACCCAATAAACAATCGAGAAAATGACAATAATAATAATAATAATAAATTGTATCTTGATTTACTACACGTACATGTACAAGGTATACAGGCCTAGCTGACATCAGTGACATATTACTGTTTAAGAAGCCGCGTGTTAACAGAGTATTTCAAGAAAATTAGGTCAGTGTCCCAGGATAACACCCCACACTAGTCGGTTAACACCCAGGTACCCATTTACTGATGGCTGAATATAGACAACAGGTGTAAAGAAACATGCCTAATGTTTCTACATTGGCTGGGAATTGAATATTTACCAAAAATCATATATGGTTAACCCAAGCCAGGTACTAGAAATAAGCCACGTTGACTTTTTTGGGTTATCCTAGGTTCTCTACACATACGCTGCTGTGTGATAATCTATATATAGAAAATAACTTTTTTGTTTCAAGTTTATGGTGCAGTATGAGTGTATGTCACAGTTGGCCCTGTGCTACATTCTATTTTCTCTAATATAAGCCCCCAAGACAGGTATAGGAGAATGGTATTTGTATACCATATCCTCTTCATACCTCCGTCGAACTGCTCGGTATTATGCCAATTATTTATTCTGGAGTATTTAACGTGTTTTATGTTATTTATATTGTTTATTATGTCATATTAGATCAACTGTGATAGGCAAATAAGCTGTAATGTTGATATTAGCGTAATAATAAAGCATATTCTCCTGCATCATGATACCGAGTTCATAGCAACCAACAGTGGCTTCAAAGCCCCCTTATCTTTAATGGACAATGTACTGTGTTGGTGCTTTACATAATGAGAAGCATTTCTTTTATTCATTGGAACCATGGCTAGGGCTAAAAGTAAGCAGGTTATAACAGTAAATGGAGAAAAAGAAATTGGAATGACTTGTGCAGCAAGTAGCGCCACCAAACATTACCAGCAGGTTGGTGTGGCGACCCTGGAAATTTGAAATTATGCTAGCCAAAATTAGTGCCGAATAACTGATTGACGGATCTGTGATGGCACATCACTCACATCACCACTAGTTGCAGGCATTTTTCTAATTAAATCCTCATGCAACTTCCTAGCATTTTCACATATGATCGCTTGATAGGTGCTATCTCCTGCTATCTGTTTTTCGTTTATCCACACCAATAACAGTCTTTCAACATCTTCGAGTACTTGGGATCTCTTATTCGAAAACAAAGTTGCACCTTTTGCAAGAACAGCTTCCTTGATTGTCGTTTTCTTGGCCACAATAGTAGCGATGGTTGACTGGGGTTTGGTATACAACCTGGCCAGCTCCGAGACACGCACTCCACTTTCGTACTTAGCAATTACCTCTTTCTTCATGTCCATAGTAATTCTCACCCTTTTTCCTGCAGGGTTGGCACTAGAAGCTTTCTTGAGGCCCATGGTGACTTATTTTGCAGGTACAATCACTAAAAATGGTGTGATAATATGAAATGTTCTGATTGTATGCGTGGATGCGACCGCATTGGCTGGCTTGTAAACACTGGCACCCATGGGACAACTGAGGCGTGCTCAGGCCACACGTGGATGCATCCCGAACGAGTCGCGTTGGGCGAGTTTTTTAGCGTTAGCCGAGGCAAAAATTTTGCGTTAAAATGTATCATTGGCTGGATTTAACGATAGCTGATGCCATCGTTAGCTGAGGGTCCACTGTAATACAATAGTAATAATAATATGTTGTCATATTTAGACATTTCTCGTAATTTTTTTTTTTTATATATTTGTGCCAAATGCTTCAAAATACAAATTGGTGACCCTCTGGGTGGCTGTAGGTACTGCGAGATCACGGCTATCTCAGTGCCAACCAAGGGTTAATAAGAAGAGGAGGTGTATCACTCTGAGTGACCGTAGCAGACCCTTGGGATGCGCAATTTCATCTTATATTGTACAAATCTCTTACACAATACCTCACCCAAAGAGACAGCATTTGCATACAATCAGCTCAGGAAGCGATTAGAAACTACGAAAAAAAGCTAGAGAAACGAAGAAGGCAGCAGCATAGAGTGAGGCAGCTGGCCACCATCACAACCACTGTGACAGCCGCTGCCGCCACCACCACCACCACTGTGGCCACAGTGATCATGTCTTCACCAATATATACATGTGTTGGCCACACCTGTGGTTACATGTGTGACAACCTTACCACTAATCATAAACACAAGCTAGGTGTGGGGTTATGGACTGGGAAGATACTAGAGTGGGAGAGTAAACGGAGGATGCTTTCTGCCACTGCCGGCATCGCCATCACTTGCCATATTATGGCCTATTTTGTTCATTCTAGAGTATATATCAAGTTTCTATGTTATTAACCCTTTGACTATCGAAAGCCCCTTTCTGAAACTGTCATTCTATGTTGCGCAATTTTTTGGGGAAAAAAAAAAAAAAAACTTATGAAATGATAGAGAATCTTTTCCCAATGGTAATGACACCAAAAGTACGAAATTTGGTCAAAAACTCACAGAATTATGCTCCCGTGAAGCTAGCGGACTCGGCGACATATATGCATAGGCGATTTCGCCGACTTTGAGCCCTGTTTTTGGCTAATTTCCTTGTTCCAGTAGACCAAACTCACAGCTATTTCTTTAGAACACCATTTTTTCTATCAGTTCAGTACAAGAAACTGCCCATTTACCAATTTGAACTAAAGTGGTCAGAAATTGGCAATTTGGCCAATTTCACACAAATTAAAAAAAATGCCAATTTCAAAGAAGGGTCCAGAATAAACAATGTAGACATTCTTGGCACTAAAATAACATATGCTCTGTTCATTAGTCACATCTCTAGGCCCCTCTTATATTACTATTGCTTTCTATTTTGATTTTTTATTCATACAAAAAATACAAAATTTACTGTTATGCAGACTACTGCATTATTGTAAAAATGGTATAAATAATATCAGTGCACTAGTGAAAGAATATCAGACTCCTCAGTTGACGTGTCTTGGACGTGTGGTGTGATTTGCTTACGCCTGAACATTGGTAAAAATCGAACATTTCCGCTACTTTGAGCTCAGTTTCAATGTCGTTTTCATCATGAAACTAATCAAAATCATCTCTATTTCTGTAATATGTTTTCCATTTTATCATGCGAGACCATGAAAACGAGAATACAACGATAAATACTATACAACAATACACCTCAAAGTCGGGGCTTTAATCCAAACCAAAACGGTCTTTTTTTCTTCCTCTCATTATGCACTTTGTGCTGCAGGATTTTTTTTTATGTGGTGCACACTGACCACACAGACCCCTTCTCTCACATGTGGGCGTACCAGCTTCCTCCTGCTTGATTTGAAGCTGCTAGAATTTACACGTATTAATATGTCCGAAACACTGGCTCATAAGACATATATATATACACGACCAAAACACTCAAAGGGTTAAAGCGTGATAGAATTACCTATAACAACTTAATTCTCTTGTACTCACTGTAACTCATCAAAGGCCCATATAATGATCTGTTATTGCTTTACTAATCTTAAGTTAACCCTTTGACTTTCGCAAGCTCATTTCTGAAACTGTCACTATGTAACAAAAATTTTTGAAAAAAAAAAAAAAAAAAAAAAATTCTTATGAAATAACAGAGAATCTTTTCCCAATGCTAAAGACACCAAAAGTACAAAATTTGATCGAAAACTTAAGGAATTCACCCCCGCGAAGCTGGTGATCTCGGCGTTATATGTGCATTGGTGATTTCGCTGACTGTGTCTTAATTTTGGCCAGTTCCATTGTTTCCGTCAACCAAACTCATAGCTATTTCTTTAGAACTCTTTTTCTATCAATTGAGTACAAGAAACCGCCCATTTACCTATTTCAACTACCTAACAAAGTGATCAGAAATTGGCAATTTGGCCAATTTCATACAAATTAAAAAAGATGCCAATTTCAAAATAGGGTCCAGGATAAACAATGCAGACATTCTTGGCACTAAAATAACATATCCTCTGTTCATTAGTTACGTCTCTAGGCCCCTCTTATATTACTCTTGCTTTCTATTTTGATTTTTTATTCACACAAAAAATAGAAGATTTACTGTCATGCAGACTACTGCATTATTGTAAAAATGGTATAAATAATATCAGTGCACTAGTGAAAGAATATTACACTCCCCAGTTGATGTGTATTGTGTGGTGCGATTTGCTTACTCTTGAACACTGGTAAAAATCGAACATTTCCTCTACTTTGAGCTCAATTTCAAGGTCATTTTCATCGTGAAACTAATGAAAAACATTTCAATTTTTGTAATACGTTTTCCATTCTATCAAATGAGATCAAGAAAATGAGAATACAACCATAAATACTATACGAAAATACACCTCAAACTTGGTGTTTTAATCCAAAAACACAGTAGGGAGTTTTTTTTTTCCTTGTTATGCACTGCGCGCTGCAGGATTTTTTTTATACAGTGCACACTGACCACACAGACCCATTCTCTCACATGTGGGCCTACAAGCTTTCTCCTCCTTGATTTGAAGTCGCTAGAATTATTGAGTATACATACGTCCAAAACCACTGGCTCGTAAGATGTATATACACCTACCATCCGACTTACAACCAAGCTTGGTTCCGACCAACCGGTCGTAAGTCAAAATGGATGTAAGTCGAACCTTTGAAAATTGCAGACATACTGGGTAGGGCATAATGTCAAACTTTTCCTATATAAACTACCTACATAGTACTGTAATGTAATGTACAATCATTATTTCATTTTTTTACCATAATTTACTTGTTATATTTTAAATATTTATTTACTGTATATAATGTATACATGGTAGTGAACTGTATTGTAAATTTTACATCACATACAGTATCATATGTTACTGTTATCTTTATGTATTGTCGACACAATGGAATGGGAGAATACCACTGGTAGTGTCATCCTGCCAGAATGTAGTATAACCTATACCCTATGTAAAGAGAAAACTCTGGAACATGTGTAATACGTAGCTGGCTGGCTGGCTGGCTGGCTGGCCGGGTGGTTGGGAGGCCGGGTGGGTGATTGGCTGACTGAATGTGGCACGCGCGCTCTCACTCTCTCTCTGTGTATCTCTCTCTCTCTCTCTCTCTCTCTCTCTGTCTGTATCTCTCTCTCTGTCTGTATCTCTCTCTCTGTATTCTCTCTCTCTCTGTATCTCTCTCTCTCTCTGTATCTCTCTCTCTCTCTGTATCTCTCTCTCTCTGTATCTCTCTCTCTCTGTATCTCTCTCTCTCTCTGTATCTCTCTCTCTCTCTGTATCTCTCTCTCTCTCTGTATCTCTCTCTCTCTGTATCTCTCTCTCTCTGTATCTCTCTCTCTCTGTATCTCTCTCTCTCTGTATCTCTCTCTCTCTGTATCTCTCTCTCTATCTCTCTCTCTCTCTCTCTCTCTCTCTCTCTCTCTCTGTATCTCTCTCTCTCTCTGTATCTCTCTCTCTCTCTGTATCTCTCTCTCTCTCTCTCTCTCTCTCTCTCTCTCTCTCTCCTCTCTCTCTCTCTCTCTCTCTCTCTCTCTCTCTCTCTCTCTCTCTCTCTCTCTGTATCTCTCTCTCTCTCTCTGTATCTCTCTCTCTCTCTCTCTCTCTGTCTGTATCTCTCTCTATCTCTCTCACAGGTACACGTAAGTTATCATACATAGCATAAATTACCTAGGATAACCCAAATAATCCAGAACAAGTGCTATACAGTGGATCTGTGCTCCAGTGCCCTAAATTAATAATAATAATAATAATTATTATTATTACAATAATACATATGTACTAATATTAATAATAATAATATTAAACTATAATATAATAATCGTGTCCACTCATTACTTAACTTAAAATATCTGAAGTCTTAATGTAGAGTGAGAGGTGAGTAAACAAGATTAAATGAATAAACGAATGTGTGTGTAGAAGGTTGGGGAGTTACGTAAACAAACGTTGTTGTTGTTGTTACCAGCCCGGACACGAATGATTCCTGTTCACTCTGTCAAGCCGACCAGAAAAACATCTCATATTTGTTAATTTATGTGTTTATATGTTATGTAGCATGTTTATTATATAATTTTGAAAAAGAAATCATAGATGGATTAAGCAAAATGTCTATATCAACGTTTTATACACATTTAATGCACCTCAGTGATTATTATTGTGTTATTACCATTCTAGTACTACTACTACTACCACCACCTCTTCCTGCCTATATATAGCCGTCCTGCTCCACTTCTGGTTAGTGTGACTTTGTAAATGGTCCAAGTCGGACCGAAACGTCGTCGTAAGCTTCTCTCTTTTATGTGCGGGTTATTTGTGTATTATCATCATTATTAATATGGCATCTTCAAGACCAATTACACTCTTAATGAGTGGCTCTGAGACAGACAAGCAGACAGAAAGACACAGACAGACACAGGTAGACAGACAGACACTCAGGTAGACACACACACAGGTAGACAGACACACAGGTAGACAGACACACACAAGTAGACAGACACACAGGTAGACAAAGACACACACAGGTAGACAAAGACACACACACACATGTAGACAGAAAGACAGACACAGGTAGACAGAAAGACAGACACACAGGTAGACAGATAAACAGACACACAGATATATAGGCAGACAGATACAGACAGGTTTATGTGCAACAGTGAAAACAGAGTTCGAGAGTAAGAGCCTTTCTTGCCACAGAATTCATCTTAGGGGCCATGGTGAAATTTACTGTCCAGTTAGTACAGTTAATACAGTATGATGCTGTTGATAGGACAGGGATACTCAAACTGATGCTGCCTGCATGACGCATTGCCGCCACGAGTATTGTCAAATATTGTACAGTGGTGTGCATCAGCCAGCCCAGCCCAGCTGCCAGATGCACGGTCGTAAGTCGAGTGGACATATGTTGAGCAGGTCTTAAGTCGGATGGTAGGTGTATATGGTCGAAACGGTCAAAGAGTTAATATTAAGTTTCCCGAAATGCTCTGCACACAAAGGGGCTTTTGGCATGTACACCCAACTATGTGTATTATATTCCTTTGTACAACTATGTATCATATGAAAATAAATAATAATAATAATAATAATAATAATAATAATAATAATATTTATTAGGACATAATACATAGTTGTACATTATAGTAGCTGAGTGTACATGTTGAAGGCCCCTTGTATGTAGAGCATTATGGGCAGGCTTAAAATTAACTAAGCAATGATATATTCAGTGGTAAAAATTATAGTAAACAAATAACAATTAAGCACAAATGAGTACTTCAAAGACAGGTCATATGGTCATTTACCGAGTTGCTGTGCATTCAGTAGAATGGAGTATTCTGTTAGGTAATGTAATTAAAAAAAAAAAGTTCAATAGGGTCACGGGTTAAACATTTATGAAATACAATTATTCAGTATTTATTTAGTTGTGGGTGATTAAGTGATTTTTAAGAAGAGACCTGAATTTATAAACAGTGTTTCTTTTATATTCAGAGGTAATAAATTCCAGATTTTTGGGCCTTTTATGTGCATTGAGTTTTTGCATAGTGTGAGATGGACAGGAGGAACATCAAAGAGTGATCTGTGCCTTGTGTTATGGTCATGTGTTCTGTTGAGGTTGGTAAGGAGAAGTTTGAGGGGAGGGTTTATATCCGAGTTAAGTGTTCTATGTATGTAGAAGGTACAATAATAAGTATGGATGTTTTGTACGGTGAGTAGGTTTAGAGTTTTGAATATTGGTGGAGTGTGCTGCCTGCAGTGGGAATTTGTTAACATTCTGACTGCAGCCTTTTGCTGGGTACTTAACCCTTTGAGGGCCGACAGGCCCTCTCCGAGACTCGTTCTCAGGGTCGGCCAAATTTAACCCTTTGACTGTTTTCGACGTATAAATACGTCTTACGAGCCAATGTTTCTGACGTATATATACAGGAGGGCCCCACTTATATGGCAGGTTAGGTTCCAGGCTACCGCCGTAAAGCAGAAACCGCTGTAAAGTGGAACACCCTTTTTTTCCCACTTATAAATGCATACAAACACTAGATAACAAGTTTACACTAACATATATTAAGTTAGCAATAGAACCAGGCATCAAAAAACAATAAAAAAGTACAATACACACATAGTGCACTCATTACTTACCTTAAAATATTTATAGTCTTAATCTAGGGTGAGACAAGTAGTATTTATTGTAAGAAATCAAGTGTGGTATGTATGGTAATAGCCAGGCTACCTTACCAGGCCACCCCACCCACACATACTATTCTATGATATTTAAGCATCCCAGAGCGATAAAATGTGTATACAGTTCACTCATTACTTACCTTAAAATATTTGTAGTCTTAATGTAGGGTCAGGAGTAAGTAAACGAGATAAAACGAATAAATGAGAGAGAGAAAGAATGAGTACATGAGAGGGGACAGGCGCAGAGTTATGTAAACAAACCAGGCGAACGTAAGTTTTGTAAACAAACGAAGTGTACACGTCTGGTTTGTGTACAAGTTACATTGTGTACAGGTTGTCTCTACATTGATACGGTAGAATTAATAAAGAACACTCCCATTCTCATGTAACATCATTTTGAGAAGAAATGAAGCTCTGAGTGAAGGCAATGGAAATAAGTCACACAGACTTTTTTGGGTTATCCTAGGTTCTCTACACGTATGTTGTTATTTTTATTATTATCACACCGGCCGACTCCCACCAAGGCAGGGTGGCCCGAAAAAGAAAAACTTTCACCATCATTCACTCCATCACTGTCTTGCCAGAAGGGTGCTTTACACTACAGTTTTTAAACTGCAACATTAACACCCCTCCTTCAGAGTGCAGGCACTGTACTTCCCATCTCCAGGACTCAAGTCCTGGAGATGTGTATTTGTGTATACCTGAATAAACTTACATACATACGAAAGGAATAATTTTCTACAGTTACCCCCAGTAACACATTTTCTCTTATGTTAGATTAGAGAAAATGTTATTCTTGCCGTCACTTGTACAAGTTATGTGGCTCCCACATCTTATATTTATGTTTATTTATTCTATTGTGGGGTGTATTTATCATCTTTTTATGTTATGTATCGTGTTTATTATATAATTTTGAAAAATATCATGGATGGATTAATGAAAATGTGTATATTAACGTAATATACGACATTTAATGAGACTCGGTGAGTATTGTTATTATTATTATCATTTCTAATATGGCGTCACTTGTGCAAGTCGTCTGCTACCACATCTCACATTTATGTTTATTTATTCTACTGTGGGGTGTATTTATCTTATTTATATGTTATGCATCGTGTTTATTATATAATTTTGAAAAAAATATCATGGATGGATTAACGAAAATGTGTATATTACCGTAATATACGACATTTAATGAGACTCGGTGAGTATTATTATTATTATTTCTAATATGGCGTCACTTGTGCAAGTCGTCTGCTACCACATCTCACATTTATGTTTATTTATTCTGTGGGGTGTATTTATCTTATTTATATGTTATGCATCGTGTTTATTATATAATTTTGAAAAAAATATCATGGATGGATTAATGAAAATGTGTATATTAACGTAATAAACGACATTTAAATGACTCGATGATTATTATTATCATTACTAATATGACGTCTGGAGACATAAGACACTTACCAATTTTAATGTGTACCTGCATGCCAGCACAGTATGTAAGTTTATTTAGGTACAGGTATACATAAGTATAATTATCAGAGTATATATAAAATATGAAATAACTTTTAAAAACATTTGAAATTTTGGAGTTTCCAGACAAAATGGAGAGACTTAGTGCTTACTGAGCTCATGGAGAATGTAAACAAACAGGGTGGGGCACGGTGACCGTATTAGAAAGTCAGGTGGGGGGAGCCGTATAGCGAGTTTTGGTCATAATTTGAAATGTCCGTATTAGCAGAACGCCGTATAGTGAAACACCGTAAAGCGGGGCCTTCCTGTACTCAATAATTCTAGCGGCTCCAAATCAAGCGGGAGAAAGCTGGTAGGCCCACATGTGAGAGAATGGGTCTGTGTGGTCAGTGTGCACCACATAAAAATCCTGCAGCACACATTGCGTAATGAGAAAAAAAAAACTGATCGTTTTTTTGGAATAAAATGTCGACTTTGAGGTGTATTTTCGTGTAGTATTTATTGTTGTATTCGCACTTTCATGGTCTTAGGTGATAAAATGGAAAACATATTACAGAAATAGAGATGATTTTCATTACTTTGACGATGAAAACAACCTTGAAACTGAGCTCAAAGTAGCGGAAATGTTCGATTTTTACCAATGTTCAGGAGTAAATAAATCACACCACACGTCCAATACCCGTCAACTGGGGAGTCTAATATTCTTTCACTAGTGCACTGATATTATTTATACCATTTTTACAATAATGCAGTAGTCTGCATAACAGTAAATTTTGTATTTTTTTGTATGAATAAAAAATCAAAATAGAAAGCAATAATAATATAAGAGGGGCCTAGAGATGTGACTAATGAACAGCGCATATGTTATTTTAGTGCCACGAATGTCTACCTTGTTTATTCTGGACCCTATTTTGAAATTGGCATCTTTTTTAATTTGTGTGAAATTGGCCAAATTGCCAATTTCTGACCACCATATTGGGTAGTCCAAATTAGTAAATGGGTGGTTTCTTGTACTCAGCTGATAGATAAAATGGAGTTCTAAAGAAATAGTTATGAGTTTGATCAACTGGAACAATGGAATTGGCTGAAAATAGGGCTCAAAGTCGGTGAAATCGCAGATACGCATATGTCACCGAGACCGCTAACTTCACGGGAGCATAATTCCACGAGTTTTCGACCAAATTTCGAACTTTTGATGTCAGTACCATCGGGAAAAGATTCTCTATCATTTCATAAGAAAAAATAATTTTTTTTTTCAAAAATTGAGCGACATAGAATGACAGTTTCAGAAAGGGGCCTGAAACAGTCAAAGGGTTAAAAAAAAAAAAAAAAATTCTCATGAAAAGATAGAGAATCTTTTCCCGATCATAATGACACCAAAAGTATGAAATTTGATGGAAAACTTACGGAATTATAGCCTAGCAAATTTAGCGGTCTCGGCAATGTTTACGCATCGGCGATTTTGCCCATTTTCAGCCCCATTTTCGGCCAATTCCACTGTACTAGTTGACAAAAAACATGAATATTTCGCTAGAACTCCATTTTTTCTATCGAATGAGTACAAGAGACCACCCATTTATCAATTTCAACTATCCAATGCAGTGGTCAGAATTTAGAAATTCTGCCAATTTCACACAAATTTTCAAAGATGCCAATTTCCGAATAGGGTCCAGAATAAACAAGAAAGACATTCCTGGCACTAAAATGACATTTCCTCTATTCATTAGTCACACCTCAAGGCCCCTCTTACATTCTTTTGCTTTCCACTGTGAATTTTTATTCTCACAAAAAAATAGAAGATTTACTGTTATGCAGACTACTGCATTAGTGTAAAAAATGGTATAAATAATATTGGCCCACTTGCAAAAGAATATTAGACTCACCAGTTGACGTGTATTGGACACTTGGTATGATTTGTTTACTTTTGAACTTTGGTAAAAATTGAACATTTCTGCTACTTTGAGCTCAATTTCAAAGTACTTTTCATTGTAAAAACAAGTCAAAATCATCTCAATTTCTGTAATATGTCTTCCATTCTATAAAATGAGACCAGGAAAACTAGTATACAACAATAAATACCATACGAAAATACAGTGCAAAGTCGTTGTTTTATTCCAAAAAAACGGTCAAAGTTTTTTTTTTTCTCATTACGCACTGTGCTGCAGGATTTTTTTTATACTGTGCACACTGACCACATAGACCCATTCTTTCATATGTAGGCCTACCAGCTTTCTCCCACTAGATTTGAGGGCGCTAGAATTTAGGAGTACTAGTAAGACAAAAACCCTGGGTCGTAAGCCGTACTAGTACGGCCGAATCCTTCAAAGGGTTAATGGTCTGAGATAGTTTATTGTTGAGCACCATGCACAAATTCCACAGGTGCGATAGGGGTAAATAGGCGAGTGATATAGGGCCAGGAGGGCTGACTGTGGAACACAGTACTGCATCTTCAATAGTATGCCTACGGTCTTGGAAATTTTCTTGGAAATTTGTTGTACATGTGTTTGAAATTTGAATCTATTATCAAGGTGGATTCCTAAGAATTTTCCCTCTGTGAGCTTCGTGATAGGTGATCCGTTTATCATTATGTTAAGAGGGACATCTGTAGTGCTGTTTCCAAAATGAATGAAGTAGGTTTTGTCAATGTTGAGAGTAAGCTTATTAGTCATCATCCAGGTTGATATTTTCTGTAATTCGGTATTCACAGTACTGGCTAGCATGACTGGGCTTGGGTGAGAGAAGACGTATGTAGTGTCATCTGCAAATGCAAGGTGGTGGTGTTGCTGTGTGCTTCTCTAAAAGTGTTCATGCCCAGGACACCGATGTTGCCACCCCTACACATCTTGAAATGATGTTCTTCAAGCTCTGCATAAACACTAGTACCTCTGTACTAGCATGTGCAATGTACAGACCTCAGTGGCAACATGCAGACCCCATCAACTTCCTAATGGAAAATATTGACTCCCTTCTGCTACAACACAACTGTCAACATATAATTGTTGGTGACCTCAACCAGCACCTTATACAGAGGGACTTTGATGACCTTCTTGCAGTGTTTGACATGAGAAACTTTGTTGATTTCCCTACTCACATCTCTGGCTCCTCCCTTGACTCAGTAGTGAGTGATCTGGCAGAAGGCAGAGTCACTTGTCAACCCCTCGGCTATGTTGGATCGTCTGACCACAAGGCTGTTTTTACGACACTTAAGATCCCAACAGAACGAGGTGAGGAGTCCACACGCACAACCTGGCTATGGGAAAGAGATAATTGGCCAGCCCTTCGCTCTGAGCTCGCCACCACAGATTGGAATGCTCTTCTCCAAGGGGATGTTGACAACCAAGTGAAAGCCTTCACTGGACACATCCTTAATCTACAACAAGAACACATTCCTCACCGGCAATATGTGACGAAGCCTACAGATCAGCCTTGGTTTGGCTTTCGTTGTAGAGAGGCTGCTACTGCTAAGTACAAAGCATGGAGAAGGTATAAGAGACATCCTACCACCTATAACAGGAACTTGCACAGGCAAGCCTGTAGGCATATGGGTGACGCTCAAAAGTGAGCCATTGCTAAATGGGAGGTGGACACTAAAAGAAAGCTAGCATCAGGTAGGGTAGGCTCCAAAACGTAGTGGTCCCTGGTCAAGGACACACAAGGTTATCTGCCTGATGAACTCATTCCACCTCTAAATCGACAGGGGACCACCTCTACTAGTAGTCAGGAGAAGGCGGACCTCTTTGCTGAACACTTTGCTACCAAAATACAAGTTCCTGATCCAGTAACGGACCCTCCTTGGCTAGCTGCAAGAACCGTGTCAAAACTCTCAGTGGTGACAATAAGGCAGGAGGAGGTGCATTTCCTTCTTAAATTGCTTGACCAAGAAAAGGCTGTGGGCCCAGACAAGTTGAGCCCAAGATTGCTGAGAAGATGTGCAGATCAGCTAGCAGCACCTTTAACTCGCATCTTTCAGCACTGCCTAGTACAGTGTAAATGGCCCTCTCTATTGAAAGAGGCAAATGTAGTCCCTGTTCACAAAAAGAAGAGCAGAGCAGAAATCAGCAACTACAGACCAGTGTCACTCCTGTCAATCACTGGTAAGATCCTTGAGACAATAATCTCTAAGACAAATGACAGAGTTTTTTGACTATCACTCACTACTTTGTGATCGTCAATATGGCTTCAGGAAAGGTTACTCTGCTGCTGATCTGTTGTCAAACCTCTCCACTAAGTGGCACCAGTCACTGGATGAATCCAAAGTCAGCTGTGTGGTGGTGCTGGACATTGCTGGCACTTTCAAACGGGTGGGGCACAAGGGCCTCTTAGCAAAACTTCAAGCACTGGGAATTGCAGGCTCTACGCTATGTCTCCTCAGTGATTACCTTCATGGTAGATCTCTAAGTGTAGTTCTCAATGGAACGGAATCAGCAAGACATCCTATTGGGGCAAGTGTTCCACAAGGAAGCGTGCTGGGACCATTGTTATGGAGTGACTACTTCAACGACCTTCTTCATCTCATCCCAGAATCACATGCATATGCTGACCGACTGTACACTGGACATTCACTTATCCAAGAGAAGAAATGCAGCGCTCCTAAGCTTACATTCTATCTCAGCTGAGAGCTTATCAGCTTGGGAAATTAGATGGCAAGTAAACATTTGCACCTGAGAAAAGCCAAAAAGTTGATTGTCTCTAGGCACCATGATGGTAATGCTGGTTGCATGTAGTAAGGATGAATGGGAGGGGGTTGGCACTGGAGAAGTTGATATCCTTGGGGTGAAATTTGGACTCCAAACTAACCTGAAAGAACCATTGTGCATATCTGGCAAAACAAGGCAGCCAGGAAGCTTACAGCACTTAGCCGTGTCTCGCATCTGCTTGACAGTAGGGAGTTGCAAGATCCTGTACGAGGCAAAAGTACGCTCCACACCTTGTGTACGATAACTTTCTTGTTTGCCTGCCCCCTTCATCTGTGACTGCTTGACAGCAGTAGAGACAGAAGGCCAAGGACTTCCTCATCTCTCGCTGGACCCATCCTGGAGAGATCTGTCATTCAGCAGAGCCTTCAACATAGGAGGGTGTGGGCCCGTGGCCTTACTGTTATGTACAAGGCCAATATTGTCATAAAATCCACACTTGGATCTTACTTCGAGGACAGGTGAAACAAGCTTTATGCCTCAAAGACTGGCAGAAAGCAGCAACTTCACTCTGGCTGTACCCTTCTCCTCAGAAACATCACTCCATCTGAGATCATACATACCCCTAGGATGACTCTGAGTATGGAAACCATTCGTACAGCATATGATGTCAACGAGATAAAGTCTGTTGAATCTAATGAAAATGCTGGCCACAGATGGACTCAAACTTCTCCTGTTCCCTACTTTTTATGTCTGTAACAATAAAAATGTTTCAAATGAGCTGATTGTACGGTAATCAGCTCCTTAGTTGCCAATAAAGTTAGGAATCCTCTTACCTTAAATGGCTTGTCAATAAGCTAGGGAT
>NC_069411.1:2126570-2170462 GCF_026875155.1 Cherax quadricarinatus
TTCAGCACTGCCTAGTACAGTGCAAATGGCCCTCTCCATGGAAAGAGGCAAATGTAGTCCCTGTTCACAAAAAGAAGAGCAGAGCAGAAATCAAGCAATTACAGACCAGTGTCACTCCTGTCAATCACTGGTAAGATCCTTGAGACATTATCCTGTCAAGACAAATGACAGATTTTTTTGTACTACCACTCATACTTTGTGATCCGTCAATATGGCTTCAGGAAAGGATTTACTCCTGCTGCTGATCTGATGTTATTTAAACCTCTCACACTAAGTGGAACCAAGTCACTGGATGGAATTACAAAGTCAGCTGTGTATGTGGTAGCACTGGATCATGCTGGCGCCTTTCGACCGAGGGTGTGGCACCCAGGGCATCTTAGCAAACTTAAGCACTGGAATTGCAGGCTCTACGCTATGTCTCCCAGGATTACCTTCATGGGTAGATCTCTAAGTGTAGTCTCAATGGAACGGAATCAAGCAAGGCATCTATTGGGGCAAGCGTTCCACAAGGAAGTGTGCTGGGTCCACTGTTATGGAATGTCTACTTCTAACGACCTTCTTCATCTCATACCAGACTCACATGCATATGCAGACGACTGACATGACATTCTCTTATCCAAGAGAAGAAATGCCAGCTGCTCTATGCTACATCAATCACCGGCTGAGAGCTATATCAGCTTGGGGGAATAGATGGCAAGTAACATTTTGCACCTGAGAAAACGCAAATGATGATCGTCTCTAGGCACCATGATGGTAATGGCTGGTGCAGTAGTAAGGATGAATGGGACGATGTTGGCACCTGGAGTAAGGAACGTTGTATCCTTGGGCGTGTGAAATTACTCAACTAACCATGAAGAACCATGTTGTAATTCTTTGCAAACAAGGCAGCCAGGGAAAGCTACAGCATTCGCCGTTTATCTCGAATTGCTTGACAGTAGGGGTTGCAAGATCCTGTACGGCACAAGTACGCTCACACCTTGAGTATGCTCCATTTCTTGGTTTGCCTTGCCCCCCCCCCCCTCTCATCTGCGATGCTTGACAGAGTAGAGAACAGAAGCCAGACGTCTCATCTCTCGCTGGACCATCCTGGGGATCTGTCATTTCAGCAGGAGCCTTCAAATAGGAGGGATGTTTGGGTGGCCTTACTGTTATTGTACAGGCCAATATTGTCAAATTACCACACTTGGATCCACTTCGAGGACACGTGAAAAAGTTTTTTTGCACAAGAGGGCAGCAGAAAGCAGGCAACTTCACTCTGGCTGTACCTTCTCCAGACATCACATCCTCTGAGATCATACATACCCAGGATGACTCGCGTAATGGAAACACAATCGTTACAGCATAAATGAAGTCAATGAGATAACGTCAGTTGATCAAATGAAATGCTGGCCCACAGATGGCTCCAACTTCATCCTGTTCCCTACTTGTTCATATGTCTCAAACAATAAAAATGCTTTCAAATGGAGTGATGTTAGGTAACAGCTCTTGCTTGCCCAATAAAGTTGGGTATCCTTAAAACCTGTAAATAGCTGTCATAAAGCAAGGGATCCTTAACCTTGTTCAAACCCTGTGTAAAAAAAAAAAAAAAAAGTAAAAAAGAGGAGAGAGAAGGGGGAGAGGAAGGGAGAGAGAGGGGGAGGGGAGAGAGGGGGGAGAGAGAGAGGGGAGAGAGAGAGGGGGGGGAGAGAGAGGGGAGGGGAGAGGGGGATGAGAGAGGGGGGGAGAGAGGAGAGAGAGAGAGGAGAGAGAGGAGAAGAGAGGAGGAGAGAGAGAGAGGAGGAGAGGAGAGAGGGAGAGGAGGAGAGGAGAGAGAGGGAGAGAGAGAGGGAGAGGAGAGGGAGAGAGAGGGAGAGGAGAGAGAGAGGGGAAGAGAGGGGAGAGAGAGAGAGGAAGGAGAGAGAGAGAGAGGGGAGGGAAAGAGAGGGGAGGGAGAGGAGAGAGAGGAGAGAGGGAGGAAAAGGGGGGAGGAGAGGAAGAGAGAGGAGGGAGGAGAGAGAGAGAGGGGAAAGGGGGAGAGAGGAGAGGGAAGAGAGGAGAGGGGAAGGAGAGGAGGGGAGAAGGGGAGAGAGAGAGGAGAGAGAGAGAGGGAGAGAGAGGAGGAGGAGGAGGAGGGAGGAGGAGAGAGAGGGAAGGAGGGGAGAGGAGGGAGAGAGAGGAGGAGAGAGGAGAGAGAGAGGAGAGAGAGAGGGAGAAGAGAGAGGAGAGAGAGAGGAGAGAGAGGAGAGAGAGGGAGGGGAGAGAGAGGAGAGGGGGGGGGAGAGAGAGGAGGAGAGAGAGATGAAAAGGGGAGAGAGAGGGGGAGAGAGAGAGAGAGAGGAGACAAAAGAAACAGAAGACAGACGACAGACAGACTACAAAAGAGAGACAGACGACAGAAGAGAGAGAGGAGGAGAGAGAGGGGAGGACAGAGGAGGACAGAGAAAACATTTCTTAGTTTGTCAAAGTTGGACCCTTTAAACCCTGTAAATAGCTTGTAAATAAAGTAGGGATCCTTAACTTAACCCCGTTACGTAAGCAATATGCAACAGTTAGGGATCTTTATTTTGAAAAATTTTTGCCTACAGTGGCTTCTTCTCGAGTTAGAAAAAGTTGTAGGTATGGAAAAATACTTTCCAGACTGAGGCTGACCACTTCAAAACTTAAGGGGGATGGATGATTAATATATTAGTCTCTTCTGCTTCTACAAATTTTCTGTACTGATGAAGGAGCCTACTGTGTAGGCGAAACTTTTCGAAGTTAATATACCTAACTGTTGCATGTGTGTGTCTTACCTAACAACCTGTTGGCATTTTATACCATTTTAATATTAACTTAACCTTGTCAAACCCTATGTTAAAAAAAAAAAAAAAAAAAAAAAAAAAAAAAGGGACAGACAGACAGACATAAGTACAGTGGAACCTCAAATTTCGAACGTATCACTTATCGAGCTTTTCGAAAATCGAACGCTTTTTTCGAACCAACTTTGTCCCTATTATCGAACTCGCCCCTATTTTCGAACCGCCGGGTACCGGACTTGTCCAGCAGCCCACTCTGTCCACATCCCCGTGCAGGTGCCGTGAGCCAGTCTGGCTTTGTTGATGCTTGAGTGAACACTAACCTGCACTCTCATTCAACCATGGGCCCAAAGAAACTTGCTAGTGGTACCCCTGTGGTAAATAAAGTGAAAAACTAGACATGTGCAACTCTTGGGTATCTATATTGAGGAAACGTTTTGCCACACAATGGCTTCATCAGTACATACAAAGGATAAACTTGAACAGGAGGAGATTGAGGTAATCAGTCCCTCAGCCTTGAGTCGATGTGGTCAGTCCATCAATCTTGAATAGAAGATTGATGGACTGACCACATCAACTCAAGGATGAGGGACTGATTACCTCATTCTCCTCCTGTTCTTCAAGTTTATCCTTTGTATGGACTGATGAAGCCACTGTGTGGCAAAACATTTTCTCAATAAAGATACCCAAGAGTTGCACATGTGTCTAATTTAACAACATGTTGGTTCTTTGAACCATTCATCTACAAAGTGAAAAACACCATAGATGTGAAGAAGGAAATAATACAGAAGTATGAGAGTGGTGTGAGACTTGTTGAGCTTGCCAGGATGTACAGAGGACTGTGGTCAGTTATTATGTGAGACAGAAACAGAGGACTGTGGACAGTTATTTTGTGAGACAGGGGTCCAGTGACTCTGAAGCTGGTCCTAGTGGCATTAAAAGACAGAGAAGGGAAGTAACCCCAGAGACGGCTATGATACCTGAAGTCCTCATGGATGGGGGATTCTCCTTCCAAACATTAACCCCAACTCCCTCTCTCCTCCTCCTTATCTTCCAGATGCCACCACCAATCTTCAATAAAGGTAAGTAAAAATGTTATTTTATATGTTTATTTAAATTTATTAATACATAATTGAACACTATATTTGTTGTGTATGTAAAACTATAATTAATCTCTATAAAATATATTTTTTTGTGAATATTTTTGGGTTTCTGGAACGGATTAATTGTATTTCCATTATTTCTTATGGGAAATATTGCTTCGCTTTTCAGACTTTTCGAATTTAGATCTAACTCTTGGAATTGATTAAGTTCGATATTTGAGGTTCCACTGTATTTAAATGATACTTCATATTTATGAAAGATTAAGCATGAGACAAAGTGGCTTACATATATTGGAAGAAAATGAGCTAAAGCATTTTTATTTCATATATAGAATTTTAACCTACGAAAAAGCAATTTTTAAATACAAATACAACAACGACCACTAAGAAATACCGAGATTATGTGGGGCATCAAATTTCTTACAAATTTTGTTACAACTACTTTCTATACATGTTTGTTTATAAGCTTTCCCATAATGCAGTTATCATTAATATATGAGGCTAAAATTTAAGGGAAAATTTTTGAGACTAAAGATAAGATACTCTATTTCAGCAAGATACAATGTTTGTACAGATGTGAATGACATTTAAGTGTACATGCAGAAAGCCGCTTAACCCTTTGACTGTTTTTGTTGTACATATGCGTCTTACGAGCCAGTGTTTTTGACGTATATATACTCAAAAATTATAGCGGCTTCAAATCAAGCGGGAGAAAGCTGCTAGGCCCACATGTGAGAGAATGGGTCTGCATGGACAGTGTGCACAGTATAAAAAAAAAATCCTGCAGCACGCAGTGCATAACGAGAGAAAAAAAAACTCCAACGGTGTTTCTGGATTAAAATGTCGACTTTGAGGTGTATTTTCATCAAGTATTTATGGTTTTATTCTCATTTTCTTGATCTCATTTGATAGAATGGATGATATATTACAGAAATAGAGATGATTTTGATTGGTTTAACGATGAAAAGGGCGTTGAAATTGAGCTCAAAATAGCAGAAATGTTAAATTTTTGCCGTTATTCAAAAGTAAACAAATGACATCACCATTCAATACGTGTCCAACTGGCCAGTCAAATACGCAGTCACAAATAGGCTGACATTATTTATACAATTATTACAATAATGCAGTACTCTGCATAACAGTAAATCTTCTAATTTCCGTGTGAATAAAAATTCAATATAGAAAGCAAGAGTAATATAAGAGGGGGCCAGGAGACATGACTAATGAAGAGAGAAAACGTTATTTTAGTGCCAGGAATGTCTTCAGTGCTTTTTCTGGACCCAATTTTGAAACTGGCATCTTCCTCAATTTGCATGAAATTGGCCAAATTGCCAATTTCTGACCACTTTACTGGGTAGTTGAAATCGGTAAATGAGAGGTTTCTTGTACTCAATCGATAGAACAAATGGAGTTCTGAAGAAATGGCCATGAATTTGGTTGACTGGAACAATGGAATTGGCCAAAAATAGGGCTCAAAGTGGGCGAAATCGCTGATGCGTATACAGTGGACCCTCGGGTAACGGCGGCATTGGCTAACGCCAATATCGGATAGGGGCACATTTTTGCATCAAAATACAGTGGACCCCCGAGTTTCGTGATTAATCCATTCCAGAGAGCCCGCCAAAGGTCGAAATTCACGAAACTCGAAACCATTTTCCCCATAAGAAATAATGGAAATAAAATTAATCCGTTCCAGACACCCAAAAATATTAAAATAAAATTTTTTTTTTCAAATTACATAAAGACTTACATAATGAAAACAATCAGAAATCAAGTACATACATTTAAAAAAATAATAATAACATTACACTTACCTTTACTGAAGACTTCTGCATGGATGGAAGACGAGAGCGGGAAATAGGAGGAAGGTGTACACTATTGTTTGGAAGGAGAACCTCCTTCCATTAGGACTTCAGATATGAAGTCCATATCTGGGGTTACTTCCCTTCTTTTAATGCCACTGGGACCAGCTTGAGAGTCACTGGACCCCTGTCACACAAAATATCTGTCCAGAGAGGTCTGTTTCTATCGTTTCTTTAAGATTTGTCTGAAGTGGGACACAACACTGTCATTGTACATGTTGCCAATACAGCCTGTGTGGCATGCAAAGAGTACGTAACCTTTATTCGGCGCATGTACACACCCTCATTTACAGGCTATCTCCCCCAACCAGCGAACCAGGTTGCTAAGAGTTGATGATGGGGCCCCGTCGTTCAACTAGTGACCAGGTTCTAGCCAATAAGAAGATGGTTTTGGCAATCGCAGAGGTTATGTGGGTACCGCTCTCCTGTCTGCCCTTGTCATTCCCATTCTAGAGCTGGTTGAAGCACGGTCTGCTATCTTGTGGCTTCTATTTCTGCTTTGCTTACCGTGGAGTGCACTATACTTATCTCTGTACATAGTGTACATATTGCTGTTCTAAATTGGTGAAGGATAATATAAGTCTAAACTTTTTCTACTGTGTTTATTTGCTCCCATCACACCCGGGGTAACAGGCCATTTGGAATCCTGGGTTGTAATAGCCTGCAACAGCTTTGTTAGGGTGAAGTTCATCCTTAAATGTTTGCACTTCAGTCCACTTTGCATGAATGTCCTTAATCTTTGAAGAAGGCACCTTCCTCCATCTCTCTTCCTCCTCCTCTGCAGCAGTTTCCTGAGCTGTGATCTGTTGCTGTTGCAGATGAAGCTCTTGCAGCTCTTCAGTGGTTAGCTCTTCCCTGTGGTCCTCCACCAACTCTTCCACATCCTCACCACTCGCCTCCAACCCCAGGGACATCACCAATGCCACAATAGTTTCCACAACTGGCATAGGCTCCTTAGGGTCAGCCACAAACCCTTCAAAATCCCTCTCTTGTACACAATCTGGCCACAAATTTCTCCAAGCAGAGTTCAAAGTCCTGGAAGTCACTCCCTCCCAAGACTTACCTATAAGGTTTATGCAATGGAGGATATTAAAGTGATCTTTCCAGAACTCTCTTAGGGTCAATTCAGTGTCTGAGGTCACTTCAAAGCACTTTTGAAACACTGCTTTGGTGTAGAGTTTTTTGAAATTTGAAATGGCCTGCTGGTCCATGGGCTGGAGGAGAAAAGTGGTATTAGTAGGCAAGAACTTCACCGTGATGAAACTAAACTCCTCCACTATTTACTCTTCCAAGTCTGGAGGATGAGCAGGAGCATTGTGGCCTGGTGGTTAACGCTCTCGCTTCACACGGTGAGGGCCTGGGTTCGATTCCCAGCCAGAGTAGAAACATTGGACGTGTTTCTTTCCACCTGTTGTCTATGTTCCCCATCAGTAAAATGGGTACCTGGGTGTTAGTCGACTGGTGTGGGTCGCATCCTGGGACACTGACCTAAGGAGGCCTGGTCACAGACCGGGCCGCGGGGGCGTTGACCCCCAGAACTCTCTCCAGGTAAACTCCAGGTAATTACCAGGAGGCACTTGAGTGGCAATTTATTTTCCAGGAGGCATTTCTTCATACTGGGGCCAAACACTTCATTAAACCTGTCTAGGAAAATTCCCCTTGTGACCCATGCCTTACTGTTAGCCTTCCACATCACACACAAATTACTCTTGGCGAAACTGTATTTCTTGAACACACTGGGATTTTCAGAGTAATACACCAGTAAAGGCTTCACTTTAAAATCCCCACTAGCATTACTACAAAACATGAGAGTAAGCCTGTCTTTCATAGGCTTGTGTCCTGGGAGTGCCGCTTCCTCCTGCGTGATGTAGGTCCTCTTTGGCATTTTCTTCCAGAAGAGGCCTGTTTCGTCACAAACACTTGCTGGGGTTTGAATTCTCCAGTGTCTACGCACTCCTTAAACTCCTGTACAAACTTCTCAGCTGCTTTTTTGTCAGAACTGGCAGCCTCACCATGCCTTATCACACTGTGAATGCCACTACGCTTCTTAAATCTCTCAAACCAACCTTTGCTGGCCTTAAAATCACAAGCATCACCATTTGTTGCAGGCATGTTCTTTACGAGATCGTCATGCAACTGCCTTGCTTTTTCACATATTATCAACTGCGTAACACATTCTCCTGCTAACTGTTTTTCAGTAATCCACACCAACAATAACCTTTCCACTTCTTCGAGGATTTGTGATCTCCTTTTTGTCAGCATATCCACCCCTTTTGCAACAACAGCACACTATTTCCTTTCTTTTCGCCACGATCGAAGTGATGGTTGAATGGGGCTTGCCATACATCCTGGCAAGCTCTGTAACACACACTCCACTCTCATATTTTTCAATGATTTCCTTCCTGAATTCGATCGTGTTCCTCACTTTCTTTACCAAAGGGCTTGCACTAACTTTCCTTGGGCTCATGGTGACTTATTTAGCAGTTGTAATCACAAAAAACAATGAATTATTACGTATGAACCCGCAGGGTGATGGTCATGTGTTGGTAAACAATGGCACACTGAGTGTGAAGGGTGGGAGAGACTGGCTTTGTGTGCGCAGTGACGGGCAGACAGGTACCGGACGGTCGCCGAAACATGAGTTTTTTCACGAAACTCAAGGCCAAATTTTTCCAAAAAAACTCGCCGAAGGTTGAATTTCACGAAAGTCAAGGCTGCCGAAACTCGAGGATCCACTGTATTGGCTCGGCTAACGTCCAAGAATTCGGTTAAGGGCATTCGTCCCGAACACATCCGTCTGTCCGTCCAGCCTGAGCACCTCAGCTACCCTGCCTTCGGGAAGTGTGCCATTGTTTACAAACCAGTCCGGATGATTCCACGTGTACAGTTGGCCCTTGGGTAATATTAATTCGTTCCAGAGAGCTTGTCCTTAATCGATTTTATCCTTAGCCAAATTAATTTTCCCAATAAGAAATAGTGGAAATCCAATTAATCCATTCCAGAACCCCAAAAGTATTAAAATACAAATTTTTTTTCACATGAAATATACAATTTCCTACACAGAAAATAATGATACATGAAGAATAAATGACACTTACCTTTATTGAAGATTTATTCATGAGTGATGAGATGGGAGGAGGAGAGATGGTGTATTATTGTTTGGAAGGGGAATCCCCTTCCATAAGGTCTTTAGGTACCAAGTCCTTTTCTGGGGTTACTTCCCTTCTCCTTTTTAATGCCACTGGGAACAACTTGAAAGTCACTGGACTTCTGTCGCACCAAAAATCTGTCCATAGACCTCTGTATCTGGCGTTCCTTTAACCCTTTGACTGTCGCCGCCATATATATACGTTTACGAGGTACCATGTTTGACGTATATATACTCATAAATTTTAGCGGCTTCAAATCAGGCAGGAGAAAGCTGGTAGGCCCACATGTGAGAGAATGGGTCTGTGTGGTCAGTGTGCACCATATAAAAGAAATCCTGGAACACGCAGTGCATAATGAGAAAAAAAAAAAACTCCGACAGTTTTTTTAATTAAACTGCCAACTTTGTGGTCTATTTTCGTATAGTATTTGTGGTTGTATTCTCGTTTTCTTGGTCTCATTTGATAGAATGGAAACTATATTATAGAAATAGAGGTGATTTTGATTAATTTTACTATAAAAAGAACCTGGAAATGGAGCACAAAGTACGGGAAATGTTTGATTTTTGCCGATGTTCAAAAGTAAACAAATGATGTCATTGTCCAATAAATGTCCAAATAGCCATTCTAATATGCAGTCATGAGTGGGTTGATGTAATTTTTACAATTATTACAGTATTGCAGTAGTCTGCATAACAGTAAATCTTCTATTTTTTGTTTGAATAAAATTTCAAAATAAAAAGCAAGAGTAATATCAGAGGGGCCTGGAGACATGACTGATGAACAAAGAAAATGTTATTTTAGAGCCAGGAATGTCTGCATTGTTCATTCTGGTCTTTGTTTTGAAATTGTCATATTTTTTAATTTTCGTGAAATTGGCCAAATTGCAAATTTCTGACCATGTTATTGGGTAGTTGAAATCGGTAAATGGGCAGTTTCTTGTACTCAATCGATGCAAAAAATGGAGTTCTGAAGAAATAGCTATGAGTTTGGTTGACTGGAATAATGGAATTAGCTGAAAATAGGGCTCAAAGTGGGCAAAATCGCCGATTTGTAAATAACGCCGAGGTCGCTAACTTTGCGAGAGCGTAATTCCATCAGTTTTCCATGAAATTTCGTTTTTTTGGGTGTCTTTACAATCGGGAAAAGATTCTCTATCATTTCATAAGAAAAAATAATTTTTTTTTTTTTTTAAATTTTGCGACACCAGGAGACACCTCAGGATTGGGGGTTGCGACAGTCAAAGGGTTAAGATTTTCCTAAAATGAGCCACAACACTGTCAGAGTAAAAGTCACCAGCATGGCTAGCAATAGATGTGTCAGGGTTATGTTCTTCCATAAAGGCTTGCACCTTTGTCCACACTGTACAAATGTCCTTAGTCATCATTGAAGAAGGCAACTTCCTCCATCTCTCTCTCCCCTCCTCAGAAGCAATTTCCTCAGTTGTGGTTTCTTGCTGTTGCAGATGCTCTTGCAGCTCATCATTGGTTAGTTCTTCATTGTCGTCCTCCACCAACTTTTCCACATCATCCCCACTAACCTCCAACCACATGTACCTCACCAATGACACAATAGATTCCACAATTGGTATAGTCTCCTCAGGGTTAGCCCCAAACCCTTCCAAATCCCTCTCTTGTACACATTGCGGCCACAATTTCCTCCAAGCAGAATTCAAAGTCCTGCAAGTCACTCCCTCCTAGGCCTTACCTATAAGGTTTATGCAACTGAGGATACTAAACTGATCTTTCCAAAATTCTCTTAGGGTCAATTCAGTGTTTGAGGTCACTTCAAAGCACTTTTGAAACACTGCTTTGGTGTACAGTTTTTTGAAATTTGAAATGACCTGCTGGTCCATGGGCTGGAGGAGAGGAGTGGTATTAGGAGGCAAAAACTTCACTTTGATGAAGTTCAACTCCCCCTTAATATGCTCTGGCGAGTCTGGAGGATGAGCAGGAGCATTGTCTGATACCAGTAGGCACTTGAGGTCCAATTTATTTTCCAGGAGGTATTTTTTCACAGCGGGGCCAAACACATGATAGAACCAATCATGGAAAATGTCCCTGGTGACCCATGCCTTACTGTTTGCCTTCCACATCTCACACAAATTAGCCTTTATGACACTGTTTTTCTTGAACACTCTGGGAGTGGCAGAGTTATACATGAGTAGACACTTCATTTTGCAAACCCCACTAGCATTACTACAAAACAGAGTTAAACTGTCTTTCACAGGCTTGTGTCCTGGCAGTGCTTTTTCCTCCTGTGTAATGTAGGTCCTGTTTGGCATTTTCTTTCAAAACAGGCCTGTTTCATCACAAACACTTATTGGAGTTTTAATTTTTCAGCCTCTATGTACTCCTTGAATTCCTGCACATATTTTTCAGCCACTTTTTGGTCACAACTGGCAGCCTCACCATGCCTTATCACACTGTGTATGCCACTACAATTCTTAATCCTTTGACTGTTTACGTCGTATATATACGTCTTACGCGCCACTGTTTCTGACGTATTTATACGCGTAAATTCTAGCGGCTTCAAATCAAGCAGGAAAAAGCTGGTAGGCCCACATGTTAAGAGAATGGGTCTGTGTGGTCAGTGTGCACCACATAAAAAAAATCCTGCAGCGTGCAGTGCACAATGAGAAAAAAAATGACCGTTTTTTTTGGATTAAAACACCTACTTTGAGGTGTATTTTCGTATAATATTTATCGTTGTATTTTCGTTTTCATGGTCTCAGGTGATAAAATGGAAAACATATTATGAACAGAGAGGATTTTCTTTACTTTCACGATGAAAACGACCTTGAAATTGAGCTCAAAGTAGCGGAAATGTTCAGGAGTAAGAAACTTACACCACACGTCCAATGCACATGAACTGGGGAGTCTAATATTCTTTCACTAGTGCACTGATATTATTTATACCATTTTTACAATAATGCAGTAGTCTCCATAACAGTAAATTTTGATTTTTTTTATATGAATAAAAAATCAAAATAGAAAGCAATAGTAATATAAGAGTGGCCTAGAGATGTGACTAATGAACAGAGGATGTTATTTTAGTGCAATGAATGTATACATTGTTTATCCTGGATCCTATTTTGAAACTGGCATCTTCTTTAACCCTTAAACTGTCCAAACATAGATCTACGTTTTTTTCAACATTTGAAAGTATGTAAAAACAACGTAGATCTTTTTTTTTTACTACTGAAAACGTGTAAAAAAAATCTTTGATCTACTTTTGGAGCACTACGCATGTGAACGTAAATCTGTTTGGACAGTTTAAGGGTTAATTTGCATGAAATTGGCCAAATTGCCAATTTCTGACCACTTTACTGGGTAGTTCAAATCAGTAAATGGGCGGTTTCTTGTACTCAACTAATAGAAAAAATGAAGTTCTAAAGAAACAGCTATGAGTTTGGTCAACTGGAACAACAGAACTGACCAAAAACAGGGCTCAAAGTTGGCAAAATTGCCGATGTGTACATGTCGCCAAGACCGCTAACTTCGTGGGAGCGTATTTCCATGAGTTTTCGACCAAATTTCGCACTTTTGGTGTCATTACCATTGGGAAAAGATTCTCTGTCATCAGAAAAAATCATTTTTTTTCCGAAAATTTATCGACATAGAATGACAGTTTGAGAAAGGGGCCTGCAATAGTCGAGGGGTTAAATCTCTACAACCTGTGCTGGCCTTAAAATCAATAACATCAGCACTAGCTACAGGCATTTTCTTAATCAGTTCTGCATGCAACTGTCTTGCCTTTTCACATGTGATTGTGAAACACTCCAGATAATTGCTTGTCGTTGATCCACGCCAATAACACTCTCCACATCTTCGAGTAGCATTTGCGATCTCTGTTTTCAAAGCATACTTTCACCTTTTGCAACAACAACTTCCTTGATTGCCTTTCTGTTGGCCAAGGCAGTAGCAATGGTTGATTGGGGTTTGTTGTACAACCAGGCCAGCTCGGAGGCACACACTCCACTTTCATACTTTGCGATTATCTCTTCAATTGGATTGTACACTTCACCCTTTTTACCACAGGGTTGGCACTAGTATAAGCTTTCTTGGGGCCCATGGTGGCTTATTTAGCAGTTACAAGCTCTAAAAAACAATGGAATAATACAAAATGTATTGAATATATGCATGGAACCATCCGCAGTGGCTTGTAAACAATGGCACACTAGCTGAAGGCAGGGCAGTTGAGACGCACTCAGGCTGGACGGACAGGCGGACGCGTTCAGGACAAATGTCATTAACTGGGGTTTTCAGCATTGGCCGAGCCAATATTTTTGCTCTAAAACGCATCACTATCCGATTTTACTGCTAGCTGATGTCATCGTTACCCGAGGGTCCACTGTACATCCGATACATTTTGTATTATTCTAGCGTTTTTAGTGCTTGTAACTGCTAAATAAGCCACCATGAGTCCAAAGAAAGCTTCTAATGCCAACCCTGTGGTATAAAGGGTGAGAAATACTATTGAATTAAAGGAGGAGATAATCGCAAAGTACGAAAGTGGAGTCCATGTCTCCGAGTTGGCCAGGTTATACAACAAACCCCATTCAACCATCACTACTATCTTGGCCAACAAAAAGGCAATCAATGATACTGTTGTTGCGAAAGGTGCAAGTATGCTTACAAAAAAGGGATCGCAAATACTCGATGTGCAGAGATTGTTGTTGGTGTTGATCAACGAGAAACAATTATCAGGAGATAGTGTTTCTCAGTCAATAATACATGTGAAAAGGCAAAGTAGTTGCATGATCTAATTAAGAAAATGCCTGAAACTAGTGCTGATGTTAGTGAATTTAAGGCCAGCAAAGGTTGGTTTGAGAGATTTAAGAATTGTAGTGGCATACATAGTGTGATAAGGCATGGTGAGGCTGCCACTTCTGACAAAAAAAAGCGGCTGAAAAGTATGTGCAGGACTTCAAGGGGTACATAGAGGTTGAAAAATTAAAACCCCAACAAGTGTTCAACTGTGACAAAACAGGCCTGTTTTGGAAGAAAATGCCAAATAGGACCTACATTACTAAGGAAGAAAAGGCACTCCCAGGACACAAGCCTAAAAAAGACAGGCTAACTCTAATGTTTTGTAGTAATGCTAGTGGGGATTGCAAAGCGAATCCTTTACTCGTGTATCACTTTGAAACTCCCAGAGTATTCAAGAAAAACAATGTCGTCAAGACTAAATTATGTGTGATATGGAGGGTAAACAGTAAGGCATGGGTCACTAGGGACATTTTCCTGGACTGGTTCTATGATGTGTTTGGCCCCACTGTGAAAAGTACCTCCTGGAAAATAAATTGTCACTCAAGTGCCTCCTGGTAATGGACAATGCTCCTGCTCATCCTCAAGACTTGCAAGAGCAAATTGCAGGGAGTTGAGCTTCATCAAAGTGAAGTTTTTGCCTCCTAATACCACTCCTCTCCTCCAGCCCATGAATCAGCAGGTCATTTCAAACTTCAAAAAACTGTACACCAAAGCAGTGTTTCAAAAGTGCTTTGAAGTGACCTCAGACACTGAACTGACCCTAAGAGAGTTCTGGAAAGATCACTTCAGTATCATCAGTTGCATAAACCTTATAGGTAAGGCTTGGGAGGGAGTGACTTGCAGGACTTTGAAGGGTTTGGGGCTAACCCTCAGGAGACTATGCCAGTTGTGGAATCTATTGTGGCACTGGGGAAGTCCATGGGGTTGGAGGTTAGTGGCGAGGATGTGGGAGAGTTGGTGAAGGACGACTATGAAGAGCTAACCACTACAGAGGTGCAAGAGCTTCAGGTGCAACAGCAACATATCACAGCTCAGGAATGTGCTACAGAGGAGGAGGAAGAGAGAGTGAGAAGTTGCCTTTGTCAAAGATTAAGGATATCTATGCAAAGTGGGTTGAAGTGCAAATCTTCATGGATGAAAATTATCCTGACACAGCTGTTGCAAGCCCTATTGGCAACCTGTACAATGATACTCTTGTGTTCCATTTTAGGGAAACCTTAAAGGGACACCAGAAAGAGCTCTCTGGACAGAAATTTTGTGACTCGCTGGTCCTAGTGACATTAAAAAACAAAGAAGAGAGGTAACCCCAGAAAAGAACTTGTTACCTGAAGTCTTTATGGAAAGGGATTCCCCTTTCAAACAATAGTACACCTCCATCAAATCCCATCCTCCCATCTCATCACTCATCATTAAGTCCACAATAAAGGTAAGTGTCATTTCAGTATTGTTAATTGTGCATTTCTCATTGTTTTCTGTGTAGGGAAATGTATATTTCATGTAAAAAATTTTTTTTTGTTTAATACTTTTGGGTGTCTGGAACGGATTAATTTGATTTCCATTGTTTCTTATAGGGAAAATTAAATTGGCTAACGCCCAAATCGGTTAAAGGTGTGCTCTCTGAAACGAATTAATGCCGTTACCCGAGGGTCCACTGTATATCACCGAGATCACTAACTTCGCGAGAGTGTAATTCCATAAGTTTTCCATCAAATTTTCCACTATTAATAATAATAATAATAATAACAATAAACCTAGGTAGTAGGCTGGCAGACAGCAACCACCCAAGGAGGTACTACCGTCCTGCCAAGTGAGTGTAAAACGAAAGCCTGTAATTGTTTTACATGATGGTAGGATTGCTGGTGTCCATTTTTCTGTCTCATGAACATGCAAGGTTTCAGGTATGTCTTGCTACTTCTACTTACACTTAGGTCACATTACACATACATGTACAAGCATATATATATACATACATACCCCTCTGGGTTTTCTTCTATTTTCTTTCTAGTTCTTGTTCTTGTTTATTTCCTCTTATCTCCATGGGGAAGTGGAACAGAATTCTTCCTCCGTAAGCCATGCGTGTCGTAAGAGGCGACTAAAATGCCAGGAGCAAGAGGCTAGTAACCCCTTCTCCTGTATATATTACTAAATGTAAAAGGAGAAACTTTTGTTTTTCCTTTTGGGCCACCACGCCTCGGTGGGATATGGCTAGTGTGTTCAAAGAAAGAAAGAATAATAGTAAAATAATATTATTATTACTGTAGCATGATACACATTTGTACAAAGGAGTATAACAATTGGGTGTACATGCCAAAAGCCCCTTTATATGCAGAGCATTTTGGGCAAACTTAAGACAAACTTGAGATTAATAAGGCAATAACAGTGCAGTAATTGTACTTATGGTCATTAGGCAAGTTACAATGAATACAAGAAAACTGAATATTCTATTAGTTCATGCTATATTTATTTATTTATTTATTTATTTAAAAATTTGTGCACACATACAGAGGTACAAAAAATACAGAAAAGAGCAGTATGCCAAAGCCACTTATACTATGCATAGCATTACGGGCTGGCTTAAAATTAACTTAAGATGAACTAAGCAATGATGACATCGGTGATAAAACTTTAATGTAAACAGATTACTATAAAGCACAAGTGAGTATTACAAAGACAGGTCATATGGTTGTATGCATTGTTGTACATTCAGTAGAATGGAGTATTCTGTTAGGTAGTGTATTTAAAAAATAATAAAGTTAGATTGGGTTTTAGGTTTAACATTTATGTGATATAATTGTGAGAAACATTTAAGATATACAATTTATAAGGTTCAGTTATTCAGTATTTATTTGGTTTTGGGTGAGTAAGTGATCTTTGAGAAGAGACTTGAATTTATAAACAGGTAGTGTTTCTTTTATATTTACAGGTAATGAGTTCCAGATTTTAGGGCCTTTTATGTGCATTGAGTTTTTGCAAAGTGTGAGATGGACACGAGGAACATCAAAGAGTGATCTGTGCCTTGTGTTATGGTCATGTGTTATGGTCATGGCTTTAACCTAAGGTGGACACAATGGAATGATTGACATTTGAGAGGATTACACATACTGAGAGTAAGTATGTACTGATTATAATGTTTTAACTAAGTTCTTGATATTGAGAAAATGCACGTATAGTTTTTACATATTTATTTATGATGGGCTAGGATAGGTTAAGGAGATACATGTATGGTGCTTTCTAACTGTAGTTTTAAAAATGCTAGCCGAGTCAGTGGTTCTGGAGATTTCTGGCAAAGATTATCAGATTTTGGGTCCTTTTATGTACAGTAGATTGTCGTTTAACACAATTTTGTCTGCCACGTTTTGGTTACAGCATGATTGAAGAATTGTGGAATATTTTTGTATAACACTTCGTAAAATTAACTTGATTCATGGGAGGGGAAAAAATTTTGAGCGCATTGCCCATGGGATACAATCTGCTTGGCTATGGATTAGACCACTGAGTCAATGGAGGAGACCTACTGCCAACCTCTACCACCCCCACCACCCTCCGCCACCCCCACTAGTCTTCGGTTCATACGCGTGTAGTACGTACCATCCTCAGCTAGGAGTTTATATCTTAAATCTGCCAAGCAATCATGGCACCCAGTAGGCATACAAGTGTTGCTGAAAGTGGCAAGAAAAGGTTTAAGCATTTAAGTCTTAGAATTAATGAAGAAAATAGAGATATTAGACAAAAGATAGCCAGTGGCCATAATGGTGCCTTCTTCAGCAGCATCACTCAGTTCCGGGACACCAGAAGCCACAAGTCACTGAAGTCGAAGGCACAGAACACGGTGAAGACCTGGCTAGTGACCGGCTCAAAGGAGGTCGCGAGTGAAGTTACCTTCTTGGGTGAGCAAGTCTTTATTGACCTATTCATTAAGTGCAACACCACCATCTCATCCAGTGCTGCAGTTGAGCGCTGAGTGCCTATTCTCTATAGGTAAAGATATCTCGAGGATCAAGACAGTCATCCTGTCAGATGGAAACTGGGTGGCTGATGCTCATGAAGGGCAACCAGCATCACATCAAAGCAATGGAGGAGGCCCAACCATAGTAATCAGCCCAACCATAACCTGATTTTGGCATGATACCCATGCTATGCATTTTGTACAGTAAATAAAGTGTATGTTGGACTTTAACTGATGTTTGATTCCATTTGTTCATTTAACTATTTGTGTGCACCTGTATGGCTGGTGCAGCTATAAGTTGGCCTCAAGGTTTCAACTTTAAGCACGATATTCGACTACCTGTTCGTAGTTTATTGGGTTCAAAATCTGAATTAAATGCAAACATGAACAGGAACAGAATAAAATGAACGAATACAATGAGTAACTGGAACTAATGAAGAAAACAGTCAAATAAGGTAACTCAATCTGCTTGGGTGCTATGGGGCTTCAGTACAGCGACAAGTGTGTCCTTGTCAGTTGCTCACATTACATCACATACTTAAACAATCGTTATTTTCACACTAGCGACACTTGATCATCGTATGACCTAGGCATTCTAAATATTATTAGGAAGCTCTCCAGGTCTGTTCTAAAAGTCTTAACCTTTTCATGGCCCATGACATAGTTCTATGGCTTTGAGTTGTGGGTCCAAACCGTAGAACTAAACCAAAATTCTAACGGCCTCAAATTTAGCTCAAGAAGGCTGGTAGGCCTACATCTAAGAGAATGGGTCTGGGTGGTCAGTGTGCACACTATAGAAAAAATCTGGACACCCACATGGCATTGTGGGAACGCCGCCAAAGTGGCTTTGTTCACCATGCCTGGCGGCAAGGAAGCTCTCACTCCCCGGGCGAATTCTGACTCTCCTCTTCGCAACTTATAGTTCTAAGACTGATGGAAGTGGATCTGAAGAGAAATTCTATGATTTTGAATCACATGGTACAATGGTGCCATATCATACAATGGTATCATATGGTACATTACACCATATGGTACATTATACCATATGGTACATTATACCATATGGTACATTATACCATATGGTGCATTATACCATATGGTGCATTATACCATATGGTGCATTATACCATATGGTACATTATACCATATGGTACATTATACCATATGGTACATTATACCATATGGTACATTATACCATATGGTACATTATACCATATGGTACATTATACCATATGGTACATTATACCATATGGTACATTGTACAATATAGTACAGGGTACAGGGACCCTAATGGGAATATGTCTGACTTTTTTGGTTATCCTAGGTCTCCAAACATATGCTGCTATGTATGACAATCTATGTAACTTTGTGTATACCTAAATAAACTTATGATGCCACATGTGCTTGAGTAAGTTCATTCAGGTGTACACAAATAGTTACATAGATTATCATACATAGCAGCATATGTATAAAATCCTATAACCCAAAAAAGTCAGGGTGACTGATTTCCATAGGGATCCCTGTATCTGTACCATATGGTGTCCTGTACTGTATGGTACCCTGTACCATATGGTACCACTGCACCATATGGTACCATGTGGTACCGTTGTACTCAACACAATCACACTAATATTTTCATCATTATTTTGTTTACAATAAACTTGTAAACAAGTTTTGTAAGCAATATAATGATAAACAAATTAGTGCAGTTATTGTGTTGAATACAATGAGTGTACATTTATACATTATATTGATCTCACAGGCCACAAAAGTTGCTGGAAAAGATAAGAAAAAAAAAAGTAACAAAAACCTAAAATAAAATAATGAGACTTCACGAAAGTCGCGGATGTTGCCACCACCAGGTCATTGACGGTCAACTTCACACCTCTATATCTCGGTAACTACTGATCGAAATTTTTTTTTGTTTTATTACCTTAAGAAAATTATTATCTTTAATTCTCTAAGAAATACAATGGTCCTTCAATAATCGTAAGGCTTGATAGTCATAATTTTCGAAAATCGTAATGTTATTTTCATCAAAACATTGGCTCGCGAATCGTCGTTTGACTCGCAAATAGTTGTTCGTCTGGGACACATACACACAGCCCTGAGCCGCCTCACACTCCATTCCCAGCCAGTGTGCCATTGTTTATCAGCGAGTGAGAATGATCCCACGAGTTTATAGGATACATTCCACAATGGTATTCCATTCATTTTAGTGCTTGCAACTGCTAAATAAGTCACCTATGGCTCCAAAGAAAGTTTCTAGTTCCAGCCCTTTGGTAAAGAATGTGAGAAACACATACAATTTAAGAAAAAGTTTGTAAAAAATACGAAGGTGGTGGTGGTAGACAGGAAGCAGTTGTGATAGTGGTAGAGGGTGCTAGCAGTTGTGATAGTGTAGAGAGTGGTAGTGATGGTGGTAGAGGGCGCTAGCAGTTGTGATAGTGGAAGAGGGTAGTAATGATGGTGGTAGAGGCTGGTAGCAGTTGTGATAGTAGTAAACAGTGGTAGTGATGGTGGTAGAAGGTGGTAGTGATGGGTGGTAGAAGGTGGTAGTGATGGTGGTAGAAGGTGGTAGTGATGGTGGGGAGAAGGTGGTAGTGATGGTGGTTAGAAGGTGGGTAGGGGGGAATGGTGGGTTAGAAGGTGTAGTGATGGTGGTAGAAAGGTGGTAGTGATGGTGGTAGAAGGTGGTAGTTGATGGTGGTAGAAGGTGGTAGTGATTTGGGGGGGGTAGAAGGTGGTAGTGATGGTGGTAGAAAGGTGGTAGTGATGGTGGTAGGAAGGTGGTAGTGATGGTGGTAGAAGGTGGTAGTGATGGTGGTAGAAGGTGGTAGTGATGGTGGTAGAAGGTGGTAGTGATGGTGGTAGAAGGTGGTTTGTGATGGTGGTAGAAGGTGGGAGTGATGGTGGTAGAAGGTGGTAGTGATGGTGGTAGAAGGTGGTAGTGATGGTGGTAGAAGGTGGTAGTGATGGTGGTAGAAGGTGGTAGTGATGGTGGTAGAAGGTGGTAGTGATGGTGGTAGAAGGTGGTAGTGATGGTGGTAGAAGGTGGTAGTGGGTGGTGGTAGAAGGTGGTAGTGATGGTGGTAGAAGGTGGTAGTGATGGTGGTAGAAGGTGGTTTGTGATGGTGGTAGAAGGTTGGGAGTGATGGTGGTTAGAAGGTGGTAGTGATGGTGGTAGAAGGTGGTAGTGATGGTGGTAGAAGGTGGTAGTGATGGTGGTAGAAGGGGCAGTGATGGTGGTAGAAGGGGGTATGTGATGGTGGTAGAAGGGGTAGTGATGGTGGTAAAGAAGGTGTAGTGATGGAGGTAGAAGGTGGTAGTGATGGTGGTAGAAGGAGGAGTGATGGTGGTAGAAGGTGGTAGTGGAGGTGGTAGAAGGTGGTAGTGATTGTGGTAGAAGGTGGTAGTGAATGTGTAGAAGGGGTAGTGATGGTGTAGAGAGTGGTAGTGATGGTGTAGAAGGTGTAGTGATGGGTGGTAGAAGGTGGTAGTGAATGGTGGTAGAAGGTGGTAGTGAAATATGGTGGTAGAAGGTGGTAGTGGGATGGTGGTAGAGGAGGGGTGGTAGTGATGGTGTAGGAGGTGGTAAGTGATGGTGGTAGGAGGTGGTAGTGTCATGGTGAGGTAGGAGGTGGTTATGATGGTGGTAGGAAGGTGGTAGTGATGGTGGTAGAAGGTGGAAGTGATGGTGGTAGAAGGGTGTAGTGATGGTGGTAGTGATGTGTGGTAGAAGGTGGTATGATGGTGGAAGAAGGTGGTATGATGGTGGTAGACTGAGGACTGATCAGGAGGACTGCCTTAGGGACTAGCTGTTTTGACTCCTATGACTAGCATTTTTACCCTGATTACGAGTCAGGAGACTCCCTATATTACTATCATTTTGTACTCCTTATTACTGATTCATTATTACTCCTTATTACCTATCATATACTCCTTATTACGATCATTATACTCCTGATTACTATCATTAGTACTCCTTATTACTATCTATTATTACCTTCTTATTACTATCATTATTACTTCTTATGACTATCATTAATACTTGTCTTAATTACTAATCATTATTACATTACTGTATGACTATCATTATTACTCTTATTACTATCATTATTACTCCTATTACTATCAGTATTACCTCCGTATTTACTATCATTATTACTATTCCATTATTATCTCCTATTACTATCATTATTACTCCTTATTAATATCATTATTACTCCCTTTATTACTCATCATTATACTCCTTATTTTCTATCATTATTACTATTATTATTACTCCTTATTACTATCATTATTACTCCTTATTACTATCATTATTACGCGCTTATTACTATCATACTCCCTATTACTATCAATTAGTACTCTTATCCAACAACCTAGTCAACCGCCCAACACCACCCACAACCCAGAAGTCGAACACACGTTCACCCTCCCCCCCCTCATCCACATCAGCATCAACCCCCCCCAACACCACCCCACCTCAACCCCCCCACCCCCACACTATCCCACCAACCGACGAACATAACAACATACAAGGGACAAAAGACATGCTACACTGTTAATAACACATAGTATATAAATTCTGACGAAATTCAGTTGAACTGTGCTAGATTATACGCCCTATGGTAGCAATTATGTCATAAACTCCAACAATCAACTCGCCTCCCCCCCCCCACCGAGCCCTCATCTGCCATACACCAACAAAAGTCTTCAATAAAAGGTAAGTGTGATATAAAATGTATAAATGAACATTTAATTAGTGCTTTACATTAATTTGACATTCTTTTCTGCATGTAAAAATCTATCTTCAAGCTAGGGAAGTGACCCTGAATGACGCTAGAAGTCCTTATGTATGTGGGATTTCCCTTTTCCAAACACAATAACCTCTCTTCCCTCTCCTCTCCTCCCTGTCTTTCATTCATCAGCAACAGCCTTCAATAAAGGTAACTGTCATGTTGAATGTTCATTCTTTTGTGCAAGTAAATCTATCTTTAAGGTAAAAAAAAAAAATTGTTGTTGATACCTCTGGGTGTCTGGAACGAATTAATTGGATTAACATTATTACTTATGGGGAAAATGGATTCGAAAATAGTCAATTTCGATAATAGTCACACTTCCAGGAACGGATTAATTACGAAAAACGAGGGACCACTGTATTTATGGATGTATTCTCATTTTCTTGGTCCCATTTAATAGAGAGGAAAACATTTTATAGAAATAGAAGTGATTTTGATTGGTTTTACTATGAAAAGAACCTTGAAATGGAGCTCAAAGTAGGGGAAATGTTAGATTTTTGCCAATGTTCAAAAGTAAACAAATGATGTCATTATCCAATAAATGTCCGACTAGCCATTCTAATACACAGTCATGAATGGGTTAACATTATTTATACAATTATTACAATATTGCAGTAGTCTGCATAACAGTAAATCTTATATTTTTTGTTTGAATAAAAATTTGAAAAAGAAAGCAAGAGTAATATCAGAGGGGCCTGGAGACGTGACTGATGAACAAAGAAAATGTTATTTAAGAGCCAGGAATGTCTGCATTGTTCATTCTGGGCCCTATTTTGAAATTGGCATATTTTTTAGTGTGTGAAATTGGCCAAACTGCCAATTTCTGACCACTTTATTGGGTTTACCTGGAGTTTACCTGGAGAGAGTTCCGGGGGTCAACGCCCCCGCGGCCTGGTCTGTGACCAGGCCTCCTGGTGGATCAGAGCCTGATCAACCAGGCTGTTGCTGCTGGCTGCACGCAAACCAACGTACGAGCCACAGCCCAGCTGATCCGGAACTGACTTTAGGTGCTTGTCCAGTGCCAGCTTGAAGACTGCCAGGGGTCTGTCGGTAATCCCCCTTATGTGTGCTGGGAGGCAGTTGAACAGTCTCGGGCCCCTGACACTCATTGTATGGTCTCTTAACGTGCTAGTGACACCCCTGCTTTTCATTGGGGGGATGGTGCATCGTCTGCCAAGTCTTTTGCTTTCGTAGCGAGTGATTTTCGTGTGCAAGTTCGGTACTAGTCCCTCTAGGATTTTCCAGGTGTATATAATCATGTATCTCTCCCTCCTGCGTTCCAGGGAATACAGGTTTAGGAACCTCAAGCGCTCCCAATAATTGAGGTGTTTTATCTCCGTTATGCGTGCCGTGAAAGTTCTCTGTACATTTTCTAGGTCGGCAATTTCACTTGCCTTGAAAGGTGCTGTTAGTGTGCAGCAATATTCCATCCTAGATAGAACAAGTGACCTGAAGAGTGTCATCATGGGCTTGGCCTCCCTAGTTTTGAAGGTTCTCATTATCCATCCTGTCATTTTTCTAGCAGATGCGATTGATACAATGTTATGGTCCTTGAAGGCGAGATCCTCCGACATGATCACTCCCAGGTCTTTGACGTTGGTGTTTCGCTCTATTTTGTGGCCAGAATTTTTTTACTCTGATGAAGATTTAATTTCCTCATGTTTACCATATCTGATGTAATTGAAATTCTCATCGTTGAACTTCATATTGTTTTCTGCAGCCCACTGAAAGATTTGGTTGATGTCCGCCTGGAGCTTTGCAGTGTCTGCAATGGAAGACACTGTCATGCAGATTCGGGTGTCATCTGCAAAGGAAGACACGGTGCTGTGGCTGACATCCTTGTCTATGTCGGATATGAGGATGAGGAACAAGATGGGAGCGAGTACTGTGCCTGTGGAACAGAGCTTTTCAACCGTAGCTGCCTCGGACTTTACTCTGTTGCCCGACTACTCTCTGTGTTCTGTTAGTGAGGAAATTATAGATCCATCGACCGACTTTTCCTGTTATTCCTTTAGCACGACATTTTGTGCGCTATTACGCCATGGTCACACTTGTCGAAGGCTTCTGCAAAGTCTGTATATATTACATCTGCATTCTTTTTGTCTTCTAGTGCATTTAGGACCTTGTCGTAGTGATCCAATAGTTGAAAACAGACAGGAGCGACCTGTTCTAAACCCATGTTGCCCTGGGTTGTGTAACTGATGGGTTTCTAGATGGGTGGTTATCTTGCTTCTTAGGACCCTTTCAAAGATTTTTATGATATGGGAGTTTAGTGCTATTGGTCTGTAGTTCTTTGCTGTTGCTTTACTGCCCCCTTTGTGGAGTGGGGCTATGTCTGTTGTTTTTAGTAACTGTGGGACAAACCCCCCGTGTCCATGCTCCCTCTCCATAGGATGGAAAAGGCTCGTGATAGGGGCTTCTTGCAGTTCTTGATGAACACAGAGTTCCATGAGTCTGGCCCTGGGGCAGAGTGCATGGGCATGTCATTTATCGCCTGTTCGAAGTCATTTGGCATCAGGATAACATCGGATAGGCTTGTGTTAATCAAATTTTGTGGCTCTCTCATAAAAAATTCATTTTGATCTTCGACTCTCATCTGGTTAGCAGTTGCTAAAAACTGAGTCATATTGGGACTTGAGTAGCTCACTCATTTCCTTGCTGTCATCTGTGTAGGACCCATCTTGTTTAAGTAGGGCCAATACTGGACGTTGTTCTCGATTTTGATTTGGCATATGAGAAGAAATACTTTGGGTTTCTTTCGATTTCATTTATGGCTTTTAGTTCTTCCTGCGATTCCTGACTCCTAAGGATTCTTTAGCTTAAGTTCGATGCTTGCTATTTTCTGACCAGTGTCTCCCTACGCATTTCAGATATATTGACCTCTTTTAGCCGCTGTTATTCTTTTCCGTTTTTTTTTTTTTTTTTTTTTTTTTTTTTTTTTTTTTTTTTTTTTTTTTTTTTTTTTTTTTTTTTTTTTTTTTTTTTTTTTTTTTTTTTTTTTTTTTTTTTTTTTTTTTTTTTTTTTTTTTTTTTTTTTTTTTTTTTTTTTTTTTTTTTTTTTTTTTTTTTTTTTTTTTTTTTTTTTTTTTTTTTTTTTTTTTTTTTTTTTTTTTTTTTTTTTTTTTTTTTTTTTTTTTTTTTTTTTTTTTTTTTTTTTTTTTTTTTTTTTTTTTTTTTTTTTTTTTTTTTTTTTTTTTTTTTTTTTTTTTTTTTTTTTTTTTTTTTTTTTTTTTTTTTTTTTTTTTTTTTTTTTTTTTTTTTTTTTTTTTTTTTTTTTTTTTTTTTTTTTTTTTTTTTTTTTTTTTTTTTTTTTTTTTTTTTTTTTTTTTTTTTTTTTTTTTTTTTTTTTTTTTTTTTTTTTTTTTTTTTTTTTTTTTTTTTTTTTTTTTTTTTTTTTTTTTTTTTTTTTTTTTTTTTTTTTTTTTTTACTGTCTCCCAGGACAGCACTCCAGCTTCACCATTACTGTTCTCCCAGGACAGCACTATCAGCCCCCCATTTACTGACTACCAGGACATCACCCCCAGCCTTACAGTTTCTGACTACATGGCCAGAAATCAAGGGCAGTACCATTCAGCCCAGACTTTTTATGATCCCATCTGTTGTAGAAAGCTTCCAGGTTTTCTATGAAAGCAGCTTTGATGTTGACCTCTTTTAATACCCTTGTGATTTTAGTCCACAGATTTATCTCATTTGGGCATACCCAAAAACACTTCTGTTTTAATACTGCTTGTAGCTAGTTCTTGGATATCTGCACAAGGGGCATGACACCAATTTCCACAAAAATGACAATTTATGCATGTGGAAGCCCGTTTGTTTGACTGACCACAGACTACACACAGCTTCATAATGATTTGAATGGTTGAGATTGGTAAATGGGCGGTTTCTTGTACTCAATCGATAGAACAAATGGAGTTCTAAAGAAATAGTTACGAGTTTGGTCGACTAGAACAATGGAATTAGCCAAAAATAGGGCTCAACGTGGGGGAAATCGCCAATTCATTAATATCGCTGAGGTTGCTAACTTCGCGAGAGTGTAATTCCGTAAGTTTTCCATCAAATTTCGTACTTCTGGTGTCATTACCATCAGGAAAAGATGCCTATCATTTCATAAGAAAAAATAATATATTTTTTTTTTAATTTTGCGACACCAGGAGACGCTTCAGGATTTGGGGTTCCGACACTCAATATCTGAATTTAAGAAGTCTTCTAATTTAAGTTTGAGAATTTCCTCTCTAGAAATATAGAAAGGAATACGAATTAAAAGAAAATCTCAATTTGGGATTATGACAGTATACATATACATAATCTTCAGAAAAAAATAGACTCACTAGTAAGAGAATCTATTGTGTATGTGCATGTAAGAGCTACTGGAGTATTAGTTAAAAGCAGTAGGGCAGACTTATGACAGATCACTTGAGACATTAACCCTTAAACGGTCCAACCGTATATATACGTTCACTTGCGCAGTGCCCCAAATATTTTTTGAACAAAAAAAAAAAAAAATGGAAAACAAGAGCACAAGGTACTAAGTGGTCCCAGATTTTTTAATATGGTGCACACCGAGTGTTAAGACCCATTCTATGTTGACCAGGCATCTCAGGGCAATCATGCCAAATTTGGGGAAAGTGGAACAGAATTCTTCCTCCGTAAGCCATGCGTGTCGTAAGAGGCGACTAAAATGCCGAAAGCAATGGGTTAGTAACCCCTTCTCCTGTATATATTACTAAATGTAAAAGGAGAAACTTTTGTTTTTCCTTTTGGGCTACCCCGCCTCGGTGGGATACGGCCGGTGTGTTGAAAGAAATAAAGATATACGTTTGGGGTGCTATGCTTAAGAACGTATATATACGTTTGGACCGTTTAGGGGTTAAAGAGATTCATTACATAGTACAGCACTAACTGTTTAGACTAGCTTGTAAAACAAACAGAATGGAACTCATTAAAATGTTGGATGCATTCTCACTCATTGCTATTTTATACATAAATTTTATATACAAGTGAAATAAGCAATTTACTATTACAAGCAAAAATTCATTCATCTTGCTGGCATTTTTACCTGGATAACAAGGCACACACTGTTCCCAAGCTTTGCAGTACATGTACAAAACAGAAGAACATGACCCACTGTTAAGGTCAACAACCACTGTTTTTAGAGAACTAACAGCAGTACAGTAATACACTACCAATGTTTCTATGGGAGACCAACATTCTTTAAAGCACACACAATACTGATATTCATCTCACACTAAATATGGAGACTTCTCAGCATGCAAAGATTGTGGTAACCCTGACTTTTTTTTTTTTAAGTATCTATTACAATATATGATGTTACATACAGCTGTATGAACAAGATTTGGTTCCTGACAATGTACCTAAAAAATTATTCTATACTCATGTTAAATTTCCAGTCTTTTCTCAGGTAAAATAAGCAATACAAGGCAAAAATAATTAAAACAATTTTACATTACCTTTCAAATCCCTGGCAATCTTCAGGTAAATACAAAAGAAACAGGGACTGTGGTGAAAAGTAATGAGAAAATTCTTGTTCAGAAAAAATATGTATGACTTGTACCTTCTTTACAGTATACACAGACAGAACATACTTTATGTGGGGTAGTAGCAGGCAGGGAACTACAGAACATGGTGTGTTGTGGTGGTGGATACCCAGTTGGGGTTTATATTTCGCGTTGTGTTGCCTTTATATTTCATGACAGGATGGTGCTGACACCTAGCGGGAAATAGGCCTACCAAGCTCAGCCCAGGAGATGCCGTTTCTCTCTCACTCACGCACCCGACAACCTTCAGACAACAGTTCTGTCTCTCTCCTGCAGCTGGGGCCCAGCAGGTTGGGCCCCAGGGCAATTTAACCCTTAAATGGTCCAAATAGATCGACGTTCAAATTCGTAGTGCTACAAAAGTAGATCTACCTTTTTTACATATTTTCAAACATAACAAAAAAAAAAAAAAAAGTAGAGAAAAGTTTTTTTTTTTTTACACATTTTCACAAGTAAAACAAAATAAAAATCTACATTTTTTTTTTGCATACTTTCAGATGTTGAAAAAACGTATGTATACGTTTGGACCATTTAAGGGTTAAACAACGAAGAAAAGATCACCCCCGAATAAAGAACACGTCACCTCCGAAGAGTATCATTAATTCCTGCTTGGAGACGTACACACCCAAAATTCCATTAATAGTGTGGTGATAGTATGTGTGGTGGTGAGTGGTCGTGGTGGGTGGTGTGTGTGGTGGTGAGTGGTCGTGGTGGGTGGTGTGTGTGGTGGTGGTGGTGTGTGTGTGGTGTGTGGTGGTGTGTTTGTGTGTGTGTGGTGGTTGGTGGTGTGTGGGGTGTGTGGTGGTGGTGGTGGGGTGTGTGTGGTGGTGGTGGTGTGTGTGTGTGTGGTGTGGTGGTGGTGTGTGTGTGTGTGGTGGTGGTGGTGGTGTGGTGTGGTGGTGGTGGTGTGTGTGGGTGGTGGTGTGTGTGTGGGGTGTGGTGGTGGTGTGTGTGTGTGTGTGGTGGTGGTGGTGTGTGGTGGTGTGTGGTGGTGGTGGTGGTGGTGGTGTGTGTGATGGTGGTGTGTGTGGTGGGGTGGTGTGTGTGGTGGTGGTGTGTGTGTGGTGGTGGTGTTGGTGGGTGTGGGTGGTGGTGGTGGTGTGTGTGGCTGAGTGTGGTGGTGGTGGGTGTGTGGTGGGTGTGTGTGGTGGTGGGGGTGTGTGTGAGGGTGTGGTGTGTGGGGTGGTGTGGGGTGGTGGTGGTGGTGGTGTGTGTGGGGTGTGGTGTGTGGTGGTGTGTGTGTGGGTGGTGTGGTGGTGGTGGTGGTGTGTGGTGTGGTGGTGGTGGGTGTGGTGGTGGTTGTGTGGTGGTGGTGTGGTGTGTGTGTGTGGTGGTGGTGTGGTGGTGTGTGTGTGTGTGTGTGGTGGTGGTGGGTGTGTGGTGGTGGTGTGTGTGTGTGGGTGTGTTGTGTGTGTGGTGGTGTGTGGTGTGTGTGTGTGGTGTGTGTGGTGGTGTGTGTGTGTGTGGTGGTGTGTGGTGGTGGTGGTGGTGTGTGTGTGTGGTGGTGTGTGTGTGGTGTGGTGTTGGTGTGTGTGTGTGGTGGTGGTGGTGTGTGGGGGTGTGGTGTTGGTGTGTGTGTGTGTGTGGTGGTGGTGTGTGTGTGTGTGGTGGTGGTGTGTGGTGGTGGTGTGTGTGGTGGGGGTGGTGTGTGGGGTGTGTGGTGGTGGTGTGTGTGGGGTGTGTGTGTGTGGTGTGGTGTGTGTGTGTGTGGTGTGGTGGTGTGTGTGTGGTGTGGGGGTGTGTGTGTGGTGTGGTGGTGGGGGGTGTGTGTGTGTGGGGGTGTGTGTGTGGTGGTGGTGTGTGTGTGGTGGTTGGTGGGTGGTGGGTGGTGTGTGTGTGGTGGGGTGGTGTGTGTGTGGTGTGGTGTGTGTGGGGGTGGTGGGGTGTGTGGTGTGTGTGGTGGTGGTGGTGTGTGTGTGGTGGTGTGTGTGTGTGGTGGTGGTGTGTGTGGGGTGGTGGTGTTGGTGTGTGGTGGTGGGTGGTGGTGGTGTGGGTGTGTGTGTTGTGTGGTGGTGGTGTGTGTGTGGTGGTGTGTGTGGGTTGGTGTGTGGGTGTGGTGTGGTGTGTGTGTGGTGGGTGGTGGGTGTGTGTGGTGGGTGGTGGTGGTTGTGGTGGTGGTGTGTGTGGGTGTGTGGTGGTGGTGGTGTGGTGGTGGTGGTGTGTGGTGTGTGAGGTGGGGGGGTGGTGTGTGTGGCGGTGGTGTGTGGTGGTGGTTGGTGGTGTGGGGGTGTGTGTGTGTGGTGGTGGGTGTGTGAGTGTGTGGGGGTGTGTGGGGGTGGTGGTGGTGTGGTGTGGGGTGGTGGTGGTGTGTGTGTGGTGGTGGTGGGGGTTGTGGTGTGTGTGGTGGTGTGGTTGTGTGGGTGGTGTGGTGGGGTGTGGTGGTGTGTGTGGTGTGTGTGGTGGTGGTGTGTGTGGTGGTGGTGTGGTGGTGGTGGTGTGTGTGTGGTGGTGTGTGTGTGTGGTGGTGTGGTGTGTGTGGGTGGTGTGTGTGTGTGGGGGTGTGTGTGGGTGTGGTGTGTTGTGGTGGTGGTGTGTGTGTGTGTGGTGGTGTGGTTGTGTGTGTGGTGTGTGTGGTGGTGGTGGGGGGTGTGTGTGGTGTGGTGTGTGGTGGTGGGTGTGTGTGGTGGTGGTGTTGTGTGGGTGGGGGTGTTGTGTGTGGTGGTGTGTTGTGTGGGTGTGTGGTGTGTGTGGTGGTGGTTGGGGTGGGGTGGGGTGTGGGGTGGGGTGGGTTGGGGGGGGGGGGGGGTGTGGGGTGGGGGGTTTTTTTTTTTTTTTTTTTTTTTTTTTTTTTTTTTTTTTTTTTTTTTTTTTTTTTTTTTTTTTTTTTTTTTTTTTTTTTTTTTTGGGGGGGGGGGGGGGGGGGGGGGGGGGGGGGGGGGGGGGGGGGGGGGGGGGGGGGGGGGGGGGGGGGGGGGGGGGGGGGGGGGGGGGGGGGGGGGGGGGGGGGGGGGGGGGGGGGGGGGGGGGGGGGGGGGGGGGGGGGGGGGGGGGTGTGTTCTATTACACCATGAATGCATTTGTGAAAAGATTTTTGCAAAACTCTGTGGATACTACTCCACATTCTGTTTGTCTTTAAGTGCATCCAAAACCATATTATACTGGTCCAGTAGTTGAAAGAGGCAGGAATGATCTGCTCAAAATCCATGCTGCCCTGGATTGGGCAACTGCTGGGAATCCAAGTGGTTTGCAACCATGCTTCTTAGAACTCTTTCACAGATCTTTATGATGTGGGATGTTAGAGCTTTTGGTCTACAGTTCTTTGCTATTGCTCTGCTGCCACCTTTCTGGAGTGGGCTATATCTGTTGTTTTTAGTGACTGTGGGATTACACCCATGTCTACACTTCCTTTCCATAGCATACTTAAGGCATGCAAAAGGGGTTTCTTGCAGTACTTAATGAACACACAGTTCCATGAATCTGGGCCTGGGGCTGTGTGCATAGGCATGTTATCAATGGCTTCTTCAAAGTCCAGTGGAGTTAGGGCTATGTCAGAAATATGGCATACATTAACAGAGTTTTGTCGCTCATTCATGAAAAATTCATTTGGAGTGTAGATCTTTAGACTGAATAATGGGTTGCTAAATACAGTCATGCTGAGACTTCAATATCTCGCTCGTTTCTTTATTGCTATCTGAGCAAGGGCCCAATACTACATGTTTTTGCCTTGTTTTTGGCATATGAAAAGAAATATTTTGAATTTCTATCAATTTCATTAATTGCTTTTAGCTCTTCCTATCTCACCTGAATCCTGCATGAATCATTTAACTTAAACTTAAGTATTTTCCACTTCCTTAATCAGTGCTTCCTTACATATTTCATGTTATCTAGCCCCCTTGTGAAGCTCAGCAATTCTTCGTCTCCTGTAGAGGGAGCAGTGAGTGGTGGTATGAAGGGTGGCCATGGTGGGTGGCAGTGGTTGTAGTAAGTGGTAAGCAGCATTACATTTTGGTGGTAATAACTGAAGATGCTGGTTATATACACCAGCAAGAGTTCAGTGAGGCTGAAATAATTATTTTCTTTTGTTTTTGTTTTTTCAACACGTTGACAGCTTCCCACTGAGGCAGGGTGACCAAAACGAAAGAAAAACCCAAAAAAGAAAGAAAAAACTTTCATCATTCAACACTTTCATCATCGCTCATACATAATCACTGTCTTTGCAGAGGTGCTCAGATATGACAGTTTAGACGTCCCTTCAAACTGCCAACATCCCAAACCTCTCCATTAAAGTGCAGGCATTGTACTTCCCATTTCCAGGACTCAAGTCCGGCTAACCAGTTTCCCTGAATCCCTTCACAAAATATTACTCAGCTCACACTCCAAACTTATGAATTTTAAAACCCATCCCAGATGTTGATCAAGATATACCCATACTGTTTATTATGCTCTTAAAATCTTACAAGGAACATGAACCTTAAGAATAAAACGTCCCAGAAAATGGTTGATTAACTGCTATATCCAGTTTAAAAGTGGTTGTTTTACTTGATTTACAAAGCACTAGACTTATTTCATTATTCAGCACTTTAACAATATTCTACTGTGAACACTATCAAATTTACACTATCAATACCAACTTGTTACTGTTGTAACCAATTTACTCACATATTACACAAATAATCATAATGCAAGAAAAATTACTCAAAATTTATTTTCCATAATCCATGTCCATAAATTATTTTACATCACAAGCCAGGAGTGTGAGCAAATTTAGACATGTTTTATAGCAAATTTGACTTTCAGCCAAAGGATGGATGGGGTAGGGTTCTTAATCAGGCTGAGTCGCTCAAATTCTGCCACCACAATAAATTGGCCTACCATTGGCAGGAGCACAGTTTTAGGCTTTGTACTCAAAAATTTACATCAATGCTTTACAACCATGTTAATTTATAAATCAGAGTTACCATTATCTTAGCAAGAAAAATTCCACATATTTGTGATAAACTCACATGCTCGTAACTCAGCTTGAATCTTGCCAAGGTGAGCTGTCAAAACATAGAGGAAATACAAGACAACTTTGAGAAAACTGTTTCTGAAAAAGAAGTTTACTGTATGACAATTTTAATATTCTAACTGGAATGTAAATTACATATGGATAGGAAATACAAAGAAATTGAACATTACATAATTTTACTAATATAAAACTACTGTATTTAATTACATTAACAAAATTATACAGTTCGCACTACTATATAAAACATGCACTTAGGAACTACTGTATGAGTTTTGTTGTGGTCTAAGTGTTCAGGCTGGGTATGGCTGATGATTATTTTCTTGTTAGTTAACAATACTGTATATCAAAGAAAAAATTTAAATAAAAATAAAAGATAAATAACAAATGCATATACAGTATCTAATTCATTTTCTCTAAACATTTACCAAGTACTGCATATTAAACACACATTTTGTTATGTAACAGATATAAATAAAAACACTATATAATACTGAGAAAAATGGAAATACAGACTTACGTGCAATTCTTTCTGGATGAGGCTTAAATGGACTTGGATTAGGGTCAGAGGGACTGAAAGAAGGAGTTGGAGGAGCAGGCGGAGGAGATCCACCAGTGTAAAAGGCAGAGATGCTGAAATGAACAAAAAAAAATTATGGTTACCTTTAACACCCCTAGTAAGAGTACAATATACAGTAGGGCCCCACTTATACGGCAGGTTAGGTTCCAGGCTACCACCGTAAAGCGCAAACCGCTGTAAAGTGGAACATCCTTTTTTTCCACTTATAAATGCATACAAACACTAGATAACAAAGTGTCGGTTCTTTGAACCATTCATCTACAATCCTACTAGATAACAGGTTTACACTAACATATATTAAGTTAGCAATAGAACAAGGCATCAAAAAACAATAAAAAAGTACAATACACACATAGTGCACTCATTACTTACCTTAAAATATTTATAGTCTTAATCTAGGGTAAGATGAGCAGTATTCATTGTAAGAAATCAAGTGTGGTATGTATGGTAGTCAGCCAGGCTATCATACCAGGCCACATAATATTCTATTACATTTAAGCATCCTAGAGCGATAAAATGCATATACAGTTTACTCATTACTTACCTTAAAATATTTGTAGTCTTAATCTAGGGTGAGATGAGTAGTATTTATTGTAAGAAATCAAGTGTGGTATGTATGGTATGTATGGTGTGTGGTGTGTGTGTGTGGTGTGTGTGTGTGTGGTGTGTGTGTGTGGTGTGTGTGTGTGTGGTGTGTGTGTGATGTGTGTGTGGTGTGTGTGTGTGATGTGTGTGTGGTGTGTGTGTGTGGTGATGTGTGTGTGATGTGTGTGTGGTGTGTGTGTGTGTGTGTGTGTGTGTGTGGTGTGTGTGTGTGTGTGGGGTTTGTGTGGGGTGTGGGGGTGTGTGTGTGGTTGGTGTGTGTGGGTGTGTGTGGGTGTGTGTTGGTGTGGTGTGTTTTTTTTGTGGGGTGTGTGTGTGTGTGTGTGGTGGGTGTGTGTGTGTGTGGTGTGTGGGGTTTTTGGTGTGTTGTGTGTGGGGGTGTGTGTGTGGTGTGTTGTGGTGTGGGTGGGGGGTGTGGTGTGTGGGGTGTGTGTGTGTGTGTGGGGGTGTGTGTGGGTGTGGTGTGGGGTGTTTGGGTGTGTGTGGGGTGTTTGGGGGTGTGGTGTGTGGGGTGTTGGGGGTTGGTGTGTTGTGTGTGTGGTGTGTGTTGTGTGTTGGTGTGTGTGTGGTGTGTGTGTGGGGTGGGTGCTGTGTGTGTGTGGGTGTGTTGTGTGGTGTGTGGGTGTGGTGTGTGTGTGTGTCGTGGTGTGTGTGTGTTGGTGTGTGTCGTGTGTGTGGTGTGTGTGTGTGTTTGGTGTGTGTGTGTGTTGGGGTGGGTGGTGGGGTTGGGGGCGGTGTGGTCGTGTGTGGTGTGTGTGAGTGTGGTGTGTGTGTGTGTGGTGTGTATGTGTGGTGTGGTGTGTGTGTGGTGTGAGTGTGTGTGGTGTGTGGTGTGTGTGTGGTGGGGGGGACTGACGGTGATGTGGTGTGTGTGTGTGTGTGTGGGTGTGTGTGTGTGTGGTGTGTGTGTGGGTGTGAGGGTGGTGTGGGTGTGGTGTAGTGTGGTGTGTGTGGGGTGTGGGGTGTGTGGGGTGGTGTGTGATGGTGGGTGATGAGTGTGGTTTGTGTGTGTGTGTGTGTGTGTGGTGAGTGGTGGTGATGGTGTGTTGCGTGTGTGTGTGTGGTGTGTGTGTGTGGTGTGCGTGTGTGGTGTGTTGTGTGTGGTGTGTGTGTGTGGTGTGGTTTTTGTGTGTGGTGTGTGTGTGTGTGATGTGTGTGTGTGTGGTGTGGCGTGTGGTGTGGTGTGGTTGTGTGGTGTGTGGGTGAGTGTGTGTGTGTGTGTGGTGTGTGTGTGTGGTGGTGATGTGTGTGTGGTTGTGTTGTGTGGTGTGTGTGTGTGTGGTGTGTGTGTGTGAGGATGTGTGATGTTTGTGGTGTGTGTTAGTGGTTGTGTTTGTGATGTGTACCCCTCCCCCCAACCCAAAAAAGTGGTGTGAGTGTGTGGTGTGTGTGTGTTGTGCTGTGTGTGTGTGTGTGTTTGTGTGTGTGTGTGTGTGGTGTGTGTGTGTGGTGTGTGTGTTGTGTGGTGTGTGTGTGTGGGAGTGTGTGTGTGTGGGGTGTGTGTGTGTGGGGTGTGTGTGGGGTGTGTGTGTGTTAGTGTGTGTGTGTGTGTGTGTGTTAGGGTGTGTGTGTGTGAGGGTGTGTGTTGTGTGTAGGCGTGTGTTGTGTGTAGGGTATGTGCGTTGTGGTGTGTGTGTGTGTGTGGTGTGTGTGTGTGTGTGGTGTGTGTGTGGTGTGTGTGTGGTGTGTGATGTGGTGTGTACTCACCTTTTAGGTTTGTACTCACCTAAGTGTGAGCCGTTGCGGGGGGTCGAGTCCGAGCTTCCTGGCCCCGCCTCTTCACTGATTGAATAATAGGTCACTCTCCTGATGGCCGTGAGCTTTATAATACCTCTGCTTAAAGTATGTAAGGTCCTGCCTCACTTAACATCGCTTCCCAAACTATTCCACTACGGACTACTCTGTGGCTGAAGAAATACTTCCTAACATCCTTCGTGATTCATACTGTATCTTCAGCTTCCAACTGTTGTCCCCTTGTTACTGTGTCCAATCTCTGGAACATTGTCTTTGTCCAACTTGTCAATTCCTATCAGTTTTTTGTATGGTCGTTATCATGTCCCGCCCTATTCTCTCCTGTCCTCCAGTAGTGTCATGGTTGATTTCCCTTAACCTCTCCTCGTAGGACATCATACTCTAGCTATGGAATAGTCTTGTTGCAATCATTTGCACTTTCTCTAGTTTCTGTACGAGCTTGGCTAGGGTGGGTTCCAAACTGGTGCCGGCATACTCCAATTTGGGCCTAAGTATACGGTGTACAGGGTCCTGAACGATTCTTATTTTAGATGTCGGAATGCTGTTCTGAGGTTTGCTGGCCGCCCATTATGCTGCAGAGTTTTTGGTTAGTTGATGTTCGCTTAGGAGATGTGCCTGGTGTATTACTCACCCAAGATCTTTTTCCTTGAGTGAGGTTTGTAGTCTCTGACCCCCCTAAGTGTACTCCGTCTGCGGCCTTCTTATGCCCCTTCCCCAATCCTTCATGACTTATGCACTTGGTGGGATTGAACTAAGGAGCAATTGCTGGACCAGGTCTTTGCAGCCTGTCCAGATCACTTTGTAGTTCTGCCTGGTTCTTCGATCGAGATGTATTTTCTCATCAACTTTCACGTCATCTGCAAACAGGGACACTCAGAGTATATTCCTTCACGTTCATGTGTTCACAAATAACCAGATACAGCACTGGTCCTATGGACTGACCCCTGGGGACCCTGCTGGTCACAGGTGCCCACTTGACACTCGCCACATTCTTGACTCGCTGCTGTCTTCCTGACAAGTATTACCTGATCCATTGTAGTGCCTTCCTGTTATCCCGCTTCGGTCCTCCAGTTTTTGCACCAATCTCTTGTGTGGAACTGTGTCAAGCCTTTTGCAGTCCAGAAAATGCAATCCACCACACCCCTCTCTCTCTTGTCTTACTGCTGTCACAGTCATAGAACTCCAGTAGGTATTGTGAATAGGATTTCCCGTCATGAAAACCATGCTGGCTGCTGTTGATGAAGATCATTCCTTGCTAGGTGTTCCACCCACTCTTCTTCCTGATAATCTTCTCCATGATTTTGCATTAACTTTACATGTCAGTGACACTCGGTCTGTAGTTTTTAATGCTTTCATGTCTGTCTCCGTTTTTAAGATTGGGAATACATTTGCTGTCTTCCATGCCTCAGGCAATCTCCCTGTTTCGATAGATGTATGGAATATTTTGTTAGGGTTACACATAGCGCCTCTGCTCCCTCTCTCCATCCCATGGGGAGATGTTTCTGGCCCCATTGCCTTAGAGGTTTATCTAGCTCACTTCAGGAAAGACCTCTTCAACTGCTTCCTCGGTTGTGTGCACTATGTTTTGTGGGTCATTGCAGCTTGTGGTGTGGTGTTTTGGCCCCGACCGTTTTCGCTGTTCGCTTTTTGGGTTGTGCTGTTTGGTTGTTTCTCTAGTCGCAGTTGTGAACTTATTCTTGTTGTTGGAATCTCTTGTTGAGTTCTTCACTCATACTTCACGGTCATTTCCTGTTGCTCCTCCTCCTTCCTTCCTTAGCTGGATTACATGTCTTGTCTGTTGTTTTTCCTCCTGATGTGGCTGTACAACAGTTCTCGGGTCAGTTTTGGCTATTTGCTGCTATTGTCTTTTTCATATGTCTTTGGGCCTCCTTCTTATCTGTGCATATTCGTTGTCTGGCTCTCTACACTGTTCTCCTTATTCTCCTGGGTCCTTTTGCCTTCTTTATTTCTCCATTCCCTTGCACACTGGTTTTGCCTCCCTGCACCTTTGGGTTAACCATGGGGCCGCATCCTGGCTTTTCATTACTCCTGTTACCTTGGGTACAAACCTCTCCTCAGCCTCATTGCATTTTGTTGCTACTCATATTCCTCATATCATTAACTGGATTCCCTGCCAGTTCTTGTCCCACTGAACCCCGTTCAGTAGTTCCTCATTCCTGTGTATTCCCCTTTCTTGTAGTTTGGCTTCATTTCGTCCTGGCCTTCCTGATTCTCCCTCCATTGTAGCTCTACTGTGTATTCGAAGCTTTAAAACCACATGGTCACTGGCCCCAAGGGTTTTCATATTTGATGTCCTAGATTAATCTGCACTACTGAAGGTGGAAATCGAAGTCGCCTTGATGGTTCATCCTCCTCCTCTCTCTGTTTTAGTGTCCCTTCGTGTTGGTTACATGAAAGTTCTCCGGTACCACCTCCATCTTCCTTAGCCCTCCCATGTTCTTGGCCCCCCATGTGTGGGTTCAAAAGTTCTCCCAATCGATCTCCTTGTGGTAAAGTCCACCCAATGATCAAGGAGCTTTGCCCTGCATTGCATGAGCTTCTTTCTGGCCACTCTAGCCTGTGGTCAACCCATCGCTCTATTGCTCTCGTCGTACTCTTGCCTTGGCTCTGCTGTTCTGTGGTGGGTTATACGTCACTGCTATACCTCCATGGGTCCTCCTGAGTGAAGTGTTCCCACTATGTAATCACTTTCTTCTCGCTATCTCCTCTCTTCCAGATCATCAGAAAATTCCAGCGTTTTTTGATCAGCATCGGCCACTCCTCCACCCCCCCTGTTCCCTCTGTCTTTCCTCAGGATTTGGTATCTCGTTGCGAAAGATGCATCTGTTATCATACCTGTAAGCTTGGTTTCTGTGAGAGCTATGATGTCCGGTGATGCTTCTTTGACTCTTTCGTGCCACTCCTCCCACTTATTTGTTATTCCATCAGTTATGTTGTACCATACCTTCAGTTTCCTTTCCAACACTTTGTTTTGGGGGGCTGTCCTGTGAGGGTGGGAGGACCTCGGTGGCATACTGTGGGTTTCTATAGCTCGTGTGTTGGGTTTTGGAGGCTGTGTGGGTATGGGATTGTAGTGTGTGTTGGGATGGTGTGATAGGTTGTATGGTTCTGAGAGTAGTTGTGTGTGTGCTTGCCCTTGCTGTTCTGTCCTGCTCTTGATTGACTCTGCATGGCCCCCCGGCCCCCCCGGGCCCCCCCGGCGGATTCCCTCCTGTCTTCTTTTCCTAGCTCTTTCGCCTTTTTTGTCCTCTCCCTCAGGCTGCTGTCATCTGATTTTGTTCTGTCTCTGTCTAGGAACACCCTCTTGTACTCTTCGAGTATTTCAATTCGTAGGTTTTTCTCTTGGAGGATCCTGTTCAGCAATGTTTCCGTCTAGAGAATCAGCTTGATTTGAGTCGTTTTCTCCCCTTCGAGTACCCCCTATTCTCTGGAAAATTTACAAATCTCGTCCATTCTCTTCAACCTATTCCGTGATGATTTTCTCAGTCTCCTTTCTTTCTTCTGCTTCCTTTCAGTGTGTGTCCTTTCCTATCTCTCCTGATGCCCATGGATATAAACACTGATTTTGCCCTTTCTTCCTCCCATTGCTCACCCTCTGTGACTCTGGATCCTGCTGTATTGTGGGTCAGTTTATCCCTTGGATTTTTCCCAGTGCTCTATGATAGCCTGTGTGCTTCAGCTTTCGACCTATCACCCTTTCCATCTGCAACCATCTGATTTCCCTTTTCACATCTTGGTCCTCCTTGCAGATTGATGTGCCTTAGCATAATTACATATTCCTTCCTTCTGTTCAGCCTCGCAGCTTTCATATGCTGTGTCTTCTCTGGGTACATGCCCCTGTAATTCGCTTTCAGGCCAATTTATCTCAACTTCTAGGACCCTTTCTTGCTTCTTGCAGTTTCGACTTGTGCTCCCATATCTTTGTCTCCTTCTCCTTCATCCTGTGTGGTCACGTGTGTGTAGTGAGTGTGTGTGTGTGGTGTGTGTGTGTGGTGTGTGGTGTGTGGTTGTGTGGTGTGTGTGAGGTGTTGTGTGTGTGATGTGTGTGTGTGTGGTTGTGTGGTGTGTGTGGGTGTGTGTGTGTGTGTGTGCGCGCGCGCACCTATTTTTGGTTTCAGGGGTCGAGTCACAGCTCCTGCCCGCCTCTTCGCTGATTGCTACTACGTCCTCCTCTCCCTGCCCATGAGCTCTGTCATACTGCCTTAAAACTATGTATGTTCCTGCCTCCACTACATCCTTTCTGGCTATTCTAGGCACTGAACACTACTCTATGACTGAGAAATACTTCTAAATCCCTTGATTCATCGAGTTCTTCAACTTAAATTGTGACCTTTGTGTGGTACTCTTCTGGAACATCCTCAGTCTTTGTCCACCTTGTCTATTCCGCGCAAGAGTATTTAATATGTCGTTATCATGTCTCCCCTGACCCTCCTGTCCTCCAGTGTCGTCAGGCGCCGATTTCCCTCAACCTTTCTCTGTAGGACAATCCCCGTAGCTCTGGGACTAGCCTTGTTGCAAACCTTTGCACTTTCTCTAATTTCTTGATGTGCTTGACTAGGTGTGGATTCCAAACTGGTGTGCATACTCCAGTATGGGCACTGACGTTAAATGGTATACAGAGTCTTGAACGAATCTACGGAGGTATGGAACGGATCCGTAGGTTTGCAGGCCGCCCGTATGCTGCAGCAGATATCTGATTGATGTGCGCCTCAGGAGATATGCTCGGTGTTATACTCACCCCTGATCTTTTTCCTTTGAGTGAGGTTTTGCAGTCTTTGGCCATCTAAACTATATTGTGTCTGCGGTCTTCTTTGCCCTTCCCCAATCTTCATGACTCTTTGTAGTCCTGCCTGATCCTCATCCGATTTTATTCTTCTCATTAACTTCACATCATCTGCAAACAAGGCACTTTTGAGTCATCCCTTCCATTATGTCGTTCACATATTTTACCAAGAAACATCACAGGCCTAGGACTGACCCCTGTTGAACCCCGCTTGTCACAAGCGCCCACTCTGACACCTCGTCACGTACCATGACTCCTCGTTCCCTCCCTGTCAGGTATTCTCTGATCCATTGCAGTGCCTTTCCTGTTATGTGTGCCTGAATCTCTAGCTTTTGCAGTATAACCTCTTGTGAGGAACTGTGTCGAAGCCCTTTTTGCAGTCCAAAAATATTAAATGCAAGTCGATCCACCCCTTCTCTTTGTTCTTACTTCTGTCACTTGTTTAAAACTCTAGTAGCGGTTTGTGACACAGATTTTCTTCCCCTGAAAACCGTGCTGGTTGTCAATTATACACTTGTGTTTCTTTCCAGGTGCTCCACCACTCTCCTTCCTGATGATCTCCATGACTTGCATACTATACACGTTAGTGATTCGGTCTGTAGTTTAGTGCCTCATGTCTGTCTACCTTTTTAGATATTGGGACTACATTTGCCATTCTTCTGCCTCAGGGAGTTGCCCAGTTTCAAAGATTGTTGAAGATTTTGTTAATTGGCTCCCACAATATCTATGCTCCACTCTTGTAAGGTCCCACGGAGAGATGTTATTGTCTCCACCGCCTTTGAGGGTTCATCAAGTTGCATAGCAGCTTCTCACTCTCCTTGGTTATATTTACCTCATCACAGCACTTGTGGGTGTACCCCCTGTTCTGATTTCCTGGAGTCCTACTGGTTTCCTCTGTAATACTTCTTTAAATTCTTGTGTGAGCTCTAACATACCTCTCGGTCGTTTCTTGTGAATTCCCATCACCTTCCTCAGTCTGAATACCTGTCCTTGACTGTTGTTTTCCTCCTGATGTGGATGTACAACAGCTTCGGGTAAGTCTGACTTTCGATGCTATTGTCTTTTTCATTATTGTCCCTGAGCCTCCCTTCTTATCTGTGCATTATTCGTTTCTGGGCTCTTCGGCTATTCTCTATATTTTCTGAGTTCTCTACTTTCTGTACCTTTTCCATTCTCTAAGTAAATAGTTTTTGCCTCCTACACCTTTGGGTGAACCAAGGACTCGTTCTGTATTTTCCCATTATTTCTGTTTCCCTTGGGAACAAACTGCTACTCTGCCTCCTTGCTTTTTGTTGCACATAGTCCATCATTTCTTGTACTGGTTTTCCTGTCAGTTCCTCTCCCACTGAATGTTTTGAAGGAAGTTCCTCATGCCTGAGTAGTTCCCCCTTTTGTAGTTTGGTTTTTCCACCCTATTCCTGCTACTCCATCTCCACTTGGAGCTCACACTATGTAGTTGATGCAACAAAGAACCACATGATCACTAGCTCCCCAGGGGCCTTATACAAGATATCCTCGATGTCTGAACTTACTCAAAGTGAATACATGTCCAGTCTTGCGGTTCATTTTCCTCTCTTCTGGTAGTGTCCTCAACATGTGATGCATGAGAGGGTTTTCCAGTACTACATCCTTCTAATCTTCGGCTCTCCATGTTTCGGGACCCCCATGGGGCTCCAGGTTTTCCCAGTCAATCTCCTTGTGATTGAAATCACCCATAACTAGTAACTTTGCTCCATGTGCTCTCCTGGCCACCTCGGCTAGTGTGTCGACCATGGCTCTGTTGCTCTCATCGTATTCTTCTCTTGGTCTCCTGCAGTTCTGTGGTGGGTTGTACATTACTGCAATTATCACCTTATGTCCCTCAGACTGGATTGTTCCTACTAAGTAGTCCCTTTCACCCGTGCCATCCATTCCTTCCATTTTCTCAAAACCCCACTGGTTTTTAATGAGCAGTGCAACTCCTCCTCCCCCTCTCCTCCCTCTGTCTTTCCTGAGGATTTGATATCCGGGTGGAAAGATTGAATCTGTTATTATTCTGGTGAGTTTTGTTTCTGTGAGTGCTATTATGTCTGGGGATGTCTCCTTGATTCTTTCGTGCCACTCCTCATACTTATTTGTTATTCCATCTGCATTTGTATACCACACCTTCAACTTCTTTTCTAAGACTGTGGTCTGGGAGGTGTATTGGGGTTGGGGAAGTGGGAGACCTGATAAGGAACTATGGGTGGTTGCTGTGGGGGTGGAGTTTGTAATGTAGTGGGTGGGGGCATTGGATGTGGCATGGGTGTTTTGGTTTAGAGTGTTTGGCTGCACTGGGGTTGACCTGGTTGGGAGGCTTCTATAGGAAGCTGTGAGGGAGGTTGTATTTGATCTTCTTCCTGTGTCTGGGATCTCCTGTCTGTCTTCTCCATCCCTCTCTTTCCTCCTTTCGCCTTTGTACCATCTCTCTCAGTTTCTGCCTTTCTTCTTGTGTTCTGTCGCGGTCGAGATACACCTTCCTGTATGCCGGCATGTCCCTTAATCGTGCTTTCTCCTGCAGTATCCTGTTCCGAGTCGATTCTGCCTTGAAGGTCACTTTCACTGGCCGGGTTCTTTTTTTTACAAACCCCCCTATTCTCCGAAAATTTTCCAGCTGGGTCATGTCGTCTTCTCCTATTACTTTCATGATGCTTTCAATTGCTTTTTTTTCCCCTTGTTTTCTTGCTTCATATGTTTCCCCTTCAACTTCCTGTAGCCCATACACAAAGACTGACCTCACCCTTTCATTCTCCCACTGCATATCCCTGTGTATCCCCTCATTCAATTTGATTTCCTCCATTGCAGCTTTCCTTTCTTCAGTTTCACTAGCTACTGTACTTGGGCTCAGTGGCCTGTCATTTTCCCTTCTCGGCTTTCCCTGGGCTCTGCTGTGGTCTGTTAGGGCCTCCACATATAGCTTAGCTCTTTCATTTACTACAGTCTCCACTGATAGAGCTTCTACATGCAGTTTTGCTCCTTCTTTCCCTACAGTCCCCTTATTTGTGACTGAGGTAGCAGTCTCTGTTGTCAATCCCAAAATGTTCTTTAGTTCTTTAGGCTGTTTCAGATTTTTCAGTTCCTCTTCTAAACTCTGTATCCTGGCCTCTGCTGCTTTGACTTGCACCTCCCACTTCCTGCTTTCCATTACTATCCTCTCTTCCATTCTCATGCTAAGTTCTTCTAGTTTCCTTTCCCATTCATGTTCCCTTTTATGAGCTCTGCTGCC
>NC_069411.1:2170962-2202177 GCF_026875155.1 Cherax quadricarinatus
TGAAATTCTTGTTTTTTACATGTATGGTATACCTTGAAATGTACTTGTATCCTTGTACATGTATTGTATACCTTGTACATGTACTTGTATACCTTGTACATGTACTTGTATACCTTGTACATTACTTGTATATCTTGTACATGTACTGTATACCTTGTACATGTACTTGTATACCTTGTAAATGTACTTGTATACCTTGAAACATGTATTGTATACCTTGTACATGTACTTGTATACCTTGTACATGTACTTGTATCCTTGTACATGTACTTGTATCCCTTGTACATGTACTTGTATCCCTTGTAATGTACTTTTTATACCTTGTACATGTACTGGTATCCCTTGAAACATGTACTTTATACCTTGTACATGTACTTGTATACCTTGTACATGTAACTGGTTACCTTGTACATGTACTTGTATACCTTGTACATGTACTTGTATACCTTGTACATGTACTGGTATACCTTGTACATGACTGGTATACCTTGTACATGTACTTGTATACCTTGTACATGTACTTGTATACCTTGTACATTTTACTTGTATACCTTGTAAAATGTACTTGTATACCTTGTACATGTACTTGTATACCTTGTACATGTACTTGTTTTCCCTTGTACATGTACGGGTATACCTTGTACATGTATTGTAACCTTGTACATGTACTTTTTATACCTTGTACATGTATGGTAGTAAATGAAGATATTTTATTATTTTTATTATTATTATTATTATTTTTTATTATTATTATTATTTGGCCGTCTTAACAAAAAACAGTTCGCCAAATGGGTGAATACTGACGGTGTTGTTTCCCATAGACAACATCATTTAACATCCCGCCTCCTAACAGTCACCATCACATGTTGCTATAACAAACGGGTGACTGACACACGATAAACAGTGATTATCAACGTCGATAACAGCGGGTAGCAATCCAATGTAATTTTGACTGATTTCGCGTATATATTTGCAGTAAACACGGAAGAGTCAGACAAGGTGCCCAGATAACATTAATCTTTCGACGTTTTGCCCATAGTGGACCACGTTGAGACAAAAGGTCAAGACAACGGGGAGAGTTTAAAAAAGGTTAATTTCCTTTAAACCACAACGTTTTGGGAAGTCACTTTCCCGGTTTTGCCTTGGGAAATCTGGTCCCAACTAGGGTGAGTCTGGTCCAGAACTAGGGTGAGGCGGTCCCGCAACAGGGTGAGTTGGTCCGCAATAGGTTGATTCTGTCCCGAAAAAATGGGGAGTTGGCCAGCAATAGGTTGGTCCTTTTATTAGTGCGTGAACCTGGTTCCCCTACCAGGTCCCCCGGGCCACCCCACACCGACACAGTCACATAAGATGGAGAGAAGAAGAGAAGAGAGAGGGAAGAGAAGGAGGGGAAGAGAGAGAAGAAGAGAGAGGGGGGAGAGAGAGAGAGAGGGGGAGAGGAGAGAGAGGGCAGGTGATGTAGGGGAGGACCCTACTCCTTTAAAAAGAGGTTGATAAAGCCCTGGGTGGAAAAGTGACCCAGTCGGCCCGTGAAAGGCGGGCCAGGAGCTGTGACTCGCCCCTGCAACCACAAAGAGGGGGTAACACACACACGTTTCCCCCACTCCATGGTGTTATAACGGGGAATAAAGCATAAAGTATCAGTACAAAATGCAAATAAAGTTTCAAGCCATATAAATTTTAAAAAACCCCGGCCCCGTCCTGACCCGGGTCTAGGGGGGGTCGGCATGGGGGGCAAGCGTTGCATGGTCGCAAGAAAAAATGACGTATGAACCCCAGCCGGTGGTCAGTATGATTTTTGGGGGCCTCTCGCTCCTTTGAAGACAGCAGGGGGGGTTGGAGGAGCAGAGGTCTTTAAGACAGCCAGGAGTTTGAAAGACAACCAAAGGGGGGCTTTAAGACAGCCAGGTCTTGAAGACAACAGGGGTTTGAAGAAGCCCAAGGATTTGAAGGAAACCAGGGGTTTGAAGACAACCAGGGGTCTTAAGCGCCCGGGGTCTTGAAAACAGCCAAGGATCTTGAAAGGGAAACCCGGGGTTTGAAAAAAACCAGGGGGCTTTAAGACAACCGGGGTCTTAAGACAACTAGGGGTCTTTAAAACAGCCAGGAGTTTGAGCAACCAGGGGTCTTGAAGAAACCCGGGGGGCTTGAAAAACCCGGGGTCTTGAAGACAACCCCGGGGTCTTGAAGACAACCAGGGTCTTTAAAACAAAAAGGGGCTTGAAGACAACAGGGGTCTTGAAGAAGCCCGGGTCTTGAAGACAACCCGGGGTCTTGAAGACAGCCAGGGGTCTTGGGAAATAACCAGGGGGCTTGAAGACAACCCGGGGTCTTTAAGCAGCCCGGGGTCTTGAAGACAACCAGGGGTCTTAAGAAGCCAAGGATCATGATGGAATCCAGGGGTCTTGAAGACAACCAGGGGTCTTGAAGACAGCCAGGAGTCTTGAAGACAAAGGGGTCTGTGAAGACAGCCAGGGTCTTGAAGACAGCAAGGGATCTGAAGACAACCAGGGTCTTGAAGACAAACGGGGTCTTGAAGACAGCAGGAGTCTTGAAGGACAACCAGGGGTCTTGAAGACAGCCAAGGATCTTGATGGAAACCTGGGGTCTTGAAGGACAACCAGGGGTCTGGAAGACAGCCAGGAGTCTTGAAGACAACCAGGGGTTCTTGAAGACAGCCAGGGGATCTTGAAGGATAACCCAGGAGTCTTGAAGACAGCCAGGAGTTTTTGAAGACAACAGGGGTCTTGAAGACCAACCAGGGGTCATGAGACAACTAGGGGTCTTGAAGACAGCCAGGAGTCTTCGAAGGTCAACCAGGGGTTCTTGGAGACAACCAGGGGTCATGATGATTAACCAGGGGTCTTGAAGAAACCAGGGGTCTTGAAGATAACCAGGGGTCTTAAAAGACAACCAGGGGTCTTGAAGAAAACCCAGGGGTCTTGAAGAAACCAGGGGTCTTGAAGAAACCAGGGGTCTTGAAAAATAACCAAAAGGGGTCTTGAAGAAACCGGGGGTCTTGAAGAAACCCAGGGGTCTTGAAGAAACCAGGGGTCTTGAAGAAACCAGGGGTCTTGAAGAAACCAGGGGTCTTGAAGAAACCAGGGGTCTTGAAGACAACCAGGGGTCTATTGGTAATCCCCCTTATCAATTAAAAAAATATTTGAAAATTAAACTAGTATTGTACTATACGTAGAGGAAAAAATTTAATTGGAATGAAAACAAAAGAGAGATAAGGATAAGATTTTCTTCAGATTTTTAATCCGAAGGGGTAGCCACCAGGATAGCCTAAGTCAGTGCGGTCATCGAGGACTGTCTTATTTCCATGGGGTCCTATCTTGTCCCCGGATGCAACCCACACCAGTCCCCTTTCACCGGGTCCCTATTGCTGCTAGGTGAACAGGACAAAAGGTGTAAGGAATGGTAAAAATGTTTCCACCCGCGGGAATCAACCGGGCCCTGGGTTTTTGGGAAGGGGGAGCTTCCCCACCAGGCCACCATTTATTGAACAAAATGTTTTTATTATTTTTATTTTTTTTTCAAATAAAGGGGGAAGCGCTAAACCGGAGGATTATAAGCGTGGGGGGGTAGTGGAAGGGCTTTCGCTTAATTTGGGGAACTGGAGCCAACCCAATTTCCCAAAATCGACCCCCACCCAGCATAAGGGAAACCTTCCTTGAGGGGCTAATGTTATGGCTTGAAAGTTAAGTAAAAAATAAAAAAGTATTTGCACACCCAAAACCCCAGAGCCCAAAAAAAGGAATGGCTTTCATAACAAACATGGTTTTTAGGGAGGGGAAAAACCGGGGGTTCTATGCTGGGGGCAGCAGAAAGACGGAAAGAGAGGGGGGGGGGGTGATTGCAATTTTTTAAATTTAAAGAAGGCGTTTGACACAGTTCCACGCAAGAGATTATGAAAAAGGTGGGGACCAAGCAGGGTAAAGGGAAGGCACTGCAATGGATTAGTGAAACCTGTCAGGAGGACAAAGTAGTCGTGATAGGGGCGGGGTAGAGGGGCGCGCTTTTGATGACAAGGTTCCACGGGGGTCAGTCCTAGGCCCTGTACTATTTCTGGTTTTGTAAATGACATGAGGGAAAGGGAAATAGACTAGAAATCCTTTTTGCAGATGTGTGACTTTGATGAGAATTCAACTGGAGGGACCAGGCAAAAACTACAAAGGGATCTGGACAGGTGCAGCGTGGTCCAGAAAACTGGCTTAAATTCAACCCACCATTTGCAAGTCATAAGATGGGGGAAGGGCAGAGAAGGCCCCAGAGGGAGTACATCAGGGGTTCAGTGGTTTATTATTTTGAAATTTGTTCTGATTTAACCATGTATGGATGAGGCTGATTCATTTCCCTTTGAACTTGCCATGATTTGACCAGATCTACCTGGATTATTCCCTTTGTCTATTCGCTATCAAATTTTGGGGCCCCGTCCCCTGACCCTTAGTCCCTCTGTAACTTTTGACTATCCCCCAAAGGAGGGGATGGGTGATAATGAAGATATTAAACTAACTAAAAAGAGATAAAACCTCACTCAAGGAAAAGGATTTGGAGTGAATAAACCCAGGCAATTCCTGAACGCACATCAACTAAAAAACTGCTGCAGCATATGGGCGCCGGGGAAAACCCTCAGAAAGCATTCCGAATCTCAAAAAGGGAAATCGTTCAGGCCCCGTACAGGTATGTTAGCCCTTACTGGAGTATGCAGCACCAGTTTGGACCCCAAACCCTACCAAGCACAAAGGGGGAAATGAGACAGTGACAAGGTTTGCAAAACACTAGTCCCGAGAAAGGGGCATGCCTTACGAGAGAGGTTAACGGAAAAAAATGATCATTGGAGGACGGGGAGAGATGGGGAAAGATTGATAACGTCTAAAAAATATGAGGGGAAATTGACAAGATGGACAGGTCAGGATTTCCTGGGGGGGACAAACAAAAAGGGATCACAACGGGAAATTTAAAGGGATAGGTGATCCAGGGATGTTGGGAAGTATTTTTTCAGTCACAAAAATTGTAAAGAAGGGGAATAGTTGGGAGTGATGTGTGAGGCGGGACCCAAACATCCCTTAAGAAGAGTTTGATAAAGCTCATGGAGCAGGAAGGTGACAAATAGGCCAGTAAGGGGGCGGGGCCCAGGAGGTGAAATGGGACCCTTGAAACCCACAATTAGGTGAGTACAACTAGGCGAGTACCACACACACACAATAGCTTATACAAGACTCCCAGATGGCTTCGGGAAAGGGAAACCCTGTGTCAAAAACTAATGGAGTTTTAAAAGGTGACGAAAGTAAGACAAGAGAGAGGGGGGGGGGTAGTTGATTTTTTTGAACTGAAAGGGGGATTTTTGCACAGTTCCACCAAGGATTAGTGAAAAACCAAAGGAAGGCGGTATACAGGAAAGGTACTGAAGATTCAGAGAATCCCTTCAGGGGGAAAACAAGGGTCTTAGAAACGAGTTCGGAGGGTCCTAACTGGCGGGGTTTCCCAGGGGTCGGCCCTGGGGACGGGTGCTTTTTCTGGTATATGTGAATAACACAAAGAAGGGGATAGACTCAAAGTGTCCCTCTTTGCAGAGAGTAAGGAAATGAGGGGAATTCGCGGTGAGGATCGGGCGGGACGAAAAGGGATTTGGAAGGCTGAAACCCTGGCCCAGCAACTGGCCTTGGATTTTAAAACCCCCCAAAAATAAAAAGTTATAAAGATTTGAGAAGGGCAAAGATCACAGACAGAGAAGGGCTGGGTGGCCAAAGATTAAAACCCTCACTAAAGGAAAAGGATCTTGGGTGAGTAAATCCCAAAAACTTTCTTGAGGTGCTATCAAAAAAATAATGCGCAAATATGGGCGCCTGGCAAACCAAAAGAACAGTGTTCCCCCCCCTCAGAAAGGGAATCATTTAATATGTCACTGTGTATTCGGGCCCCCATATGGAGTATCAGCACTATTTTGGAATCCACCCCCAATAAAATTTACTCAGGTTTGTAAGCTTGGAGGTTAAAACTGAGAATGCAAACAAGCTATTGGTACACAACTTTTCCCCTTCTGTCGGGAATTTGCTTGAGGTCAACAACCCCACCTCATGGTGGATGCCCCAATCAACCCCCTATTGATGCTAAATGGCACAAATTTAAAACATCTGAAGTAGGTTTACATTTTTATTCATGAAAAAAACTTCATTATTCACTTTTACATACAAAAGCGGAGAAGAACCCTTTCCTCCGTAACCTTGCATGTGTAAGAGATGTTTAAAAAAATCCGGGAACAAGGAGTAGTCCCCTCGCTCTTATAAATTCTAAATGTAAAAGAAAAACTTTTTTTTCATTGTAGGTCCCCTTCCCTTGGGAAGATAGGGCTAGTTTTAAAAAAAAAATATGAAAGCTTTACTTTTTTTTTTCAGGCTCACCTGCTTGGTGGGAGAACAGGTTTTAAAAAAAAAAAAAAAAAAACCTAAAAACTATTAACTTTTGGTAAGACGAAATTTCAGGAATGATGATTTTTTTGTTGGTCACTTAACCAAACTCTTATAGGGGTGTAAAGCTTGGTGGTAAATGCGCAGGAGGAGACAGTTGGAGGGCAGTGGGTGTTGTTTAAGGGCAAATGTTGGTGTAAAATTATCAAAAAAATTGGGAGTGTGGAAATTAGGAGAAGGTGTAGAGTTAATAAAGTATTAGTCAGGGGGGCAAAAGGGAGGGGTTGTTGAGGTGGTTTTGGTATTTAGAGAGAATGGATCAAAGAGAATGAAGGAAAAGGGATATAAATTTAGGGGAAGGAAGGTGAGGTAGGTCTCCTCGAAAGGGTTGGAGAGGGGGGGGAAAAGGAGGTTTTGCGGGCGAGGGGTTTGGACTTCCGCAAGCGTCATGGGCGTGTTAGATAGGGTGAAGGGGAGACAAAGGATACTTGGGACCACGATCTGTTGGGTTGAGGGGTAATTTTAGTAAAGGGGTTTCAGGGAAACGGTTATTTTCATATAGTCGGATTTGAGTCTAAAAGGGAAGTACAATGTCTGCATTAAAAAGGGGGTTTTTGGGGATATTGGCAGTTTGGAGGGTATGTTGTGTATCTTTATACGTTTATTTCTAAACTTTTGAATTTGAGCACCTCTGCAAAAACGTGAAAATGGTGAGGGGGTGAAAGGTTGAATGATGATGAAAGATTTTTTTTTTGGGGGATTTTCTTTTTTTTTTTGGGTCACCCGCCTGGGTGGGCCCCCTGCTCGGGGGGTCACCCTGCCTCGGGGGGGTCCCCCGCCGGGGGTCCCCCTGCCTCGGGGGGTCCCCTGCCTCGGGGGGTCACCCTGCCTCGGTGGGCCCCCTGCTGGGTGGTCCCCCTCCCTGGGTGGGTCACCGCTCGGGGGGCCCCCTGCCTGGGTGGGAGACGGCCGACTTGTTGAAAAAAAAAAAAAAAAAAACTTAATTTGGGTTGAAGAAGCCCAAAAAGGCAAGAAAAAAAAATTTTAAACCAAATTTTTTGAAATTATTAGACAGCATCATCATTAAACCTGTATGAACCATATCTTCTCCTCTACAATAAAAAATACAGAGGAAATTTTAGTACGATGATTTTATTCTTTTGTACAGTGTCTTTTTTTTATTGATGTTTAGTACAAAAAATAAATTTTAAAATTTGTTAGTGACATTAGAAACCCCAGAAAAGAAACTTTTTCGAAAAAGGGAAAAAAAAGTTGTTTCGTAAATTAAAACCTCAAATTTTATTTTTCCTTTTAGGGAAATCGCCTTGTGCCCGTGAGGGCTCTTGATCCAAAAAATTTGGGGTATCCTCCCCGGGTTGATTAATACCTTCCCCTTACTAGGGATATAACCCTTATGGGTTTAGCGTTCCCAAAGGGGACGTAAAAATATAATTTAAAAAAATTTTTTTTTTAGACAAAAACCAAAAAAAAAAAATAGGGTAATAGTATTTTTTTTTTTTCCAAGTTTTTTATAAAAATTTTATAAAAAAAAATAAAAAATTAAAATACTATGGGATTAAAATGTGTTATATTATTTATATCTTTGAATATTTTTTTAAAAAAAAAAAGGAATGTAGGTTGTTCAATATTTCTCCTCTAAATTAATTCCCCCGTTACTGAAGGTAACACACCCAAAGGAAATGTATATCAATGGCATTAAACTGACATTATGCTCAGTAATAACCCACATGGGGACGATACAAAGGAGATTAATTGATCTGTATATTTCAACCCCCCCTTTTTGGGACCCATCTGGAAGGGATCCCCGAAAAGGGGCAGTATATACAGATTAATTGATTTTGAGTTTCTGTCTTCATGTGGGTTTATTGAGCATGAAAGTGTTCTTACACTTCAGTTTTCACTGAATGTATATTTAAAAGACATGACAGTAAATTTGGCATTCATTTTGGGAAAAATATTTTTTTCCACCAGAGACTTCAGCTCTCTTTTCCCTTTTAGTAAAAAATTAAAAAGTCCCTTTGGATGTGTTTTCCCCAAAAAATGCCCCTAAGTGGGGAATTTTTGTCTTACAAATTCAAAATGAACTCTAGACTGCTTTTTTCATAAAACTATACAGTAAAACCCCCCCATCCACTGATTGGTATCATGGTTTCAGTTATCCCCTGTTTACTGTGGGCCCAAAATACCTTTATTTTACATAACAAAGGCCCCCCAAAACACGAAGTAGAGAAATGGGGTTTTCAGACCCCAATTTATAATTTTTTCATTATTTTGCATGTTTATAAAAAAAAACTTTTAATAGGTATAGCAGGCCAAGAACGTGCCATGGTTTCAGTATCCACACGGGTTTTTGGGAAAGTATCCCTGCGGATACGGTGGCTCTACTGTATTTTATGTTTTGCCCAAATATTTTTTTGTTATGGATTGAGGTTTTGAAGGGAAACAACCCCGAGGAAAAGTAGCATCAGCAGGGGATTTAGTCGGAAAACATGGGGGGCGGTCTCCCTTTCTCTCCCCACCCCTTTTGAAAAAATACACTATGCTCAATTGTGAAGCCGTTTCTCCCCTTTCACGACTGAGTGGAATGTTCTCTAGTCTGCAGAAAAGTTGCATGGAGTAACATGGTTTTCCTTGCAACATTAAACTTCTATAACGTGACTGTCATCTAATCGTATGGCTGAAAAGTAAGTTTTTCCATCCAACACACATTTACCCCGGTGTTTTAAAACGGGAAAAGTTTGCCCCAGTTTTACCTTCTTTGGTGAAAAAATTGTATACCGATTGGGAAAGTTATCTGTAAGATTTTTAAAAAAGGATTAACAAAAAGCATCCCCACATTTGAACAATTGTTTTTCCCTATCAAAAGCCCCCCTTGATCACTAACACTAAAACCAAAATAAAAAACACAAGGGAAAAAAAAAGAAGTGGAGAGGTTTCTTAAGATTAAGAAAATTTCTGCCAGGATTTAGTCCTATTTCTTCCACCCCTTACTACCGCTTTAGTCGTACTTCCCCCCCCTTACTCCCCGATTTGTACTGTATCCCATCTCAGAACGTAACAAAAACTACCCCTCCTTCAGAGTGAGGGACTGCACTCCCCTCCAGGCATAAGCCTGATAATGTTCCCCCCCCCTGAATCCCAAACCCAAGATTCCAGTATTTCATCAAACTGAAATTTTGAAGCACCATATTTACCTATTCCATGGGGAAGTGGAAAGAATTCTTTCCGTAAGCTAGCATGTTTTTAAAAGGCGATAAAAAAGCCAGGAGCAAGAGGAAATAACCCTTTTTCCTGTATGCATTTTAAAAAAAACAAACTTTTTTAAAAAGAGGAAAACATATCAAATAAAAAAGAGTTTTCCATGTTAAAGTGCTCGATAGCCCTTTCTTGTGGGAGTATTAGGTATGGCTGACCATTTCTTCATGGACGGTAATAGGTCAGCAGTTGCTCTCTTGTGTAAATACCATAAGTCTTCCTTTAAACAAAGCACTCCCTGACCAAACAAAAGCGGCATGTCCGGACAATTAGCCCGTCACCTGCGGAAATAAACATCATCAAATTAAAAAATGTTGGAATGTGAAAAACATTAGTTTTAAAACCCCAAGCCCTTCCCCCCAAAGGGGGTGACCTGAAAAGAAACACTTTCACCAAATTCAAATTTATGTTTTTCCCCGGGCCAAAAAGATACAAAAAGTTTAGATTACCCCCAAGCGCAAAGATCACCCCCCCCCAGAGTGCAGGCACTGTACTATCACCTCCAGGATCAATCGGCTAATGGGTTTCCTGAAATGTAGATGCAAAAAAAAAATCAACAATAGAAAAAAAAAACCAAGACAATATTTTTAAAAGGGATAAAGTAGGTTAGTACAATGCTGAAGTTTCACCCGATACAAATACTACTCAATTTTTTGCAGATATGATCCCTCAAAAATTTGTGATTCCCGATCCTCGAAAATTAGCTGATATCACCGATACCATCAAAATTAGCTGACCACCGAACCATCAAAATTAGCTGATATCATGATACTGATTTTAAAAACTATCAAAACCAATACCTTTGGCACATTTAATTAAAAATTTAATTTTATTACACATGGCCCATTTTTCCCCCAAGGCGGGGGGCCGAAAAAAAAAAAACTTTCCCATCTTTTATCCCTTATCAATTTTTAAATTTTTAAACAAATTTCATGGGAAACAGAAGTGGGGAAAAGAAGACTCGCATAAATAAAGAGAGGGTGACCATCACAGGCGCTGTAACCCAAACTGAGACAGAGAATCCCCATCAAAGGCAGGGTCATTCAAGGGATCTGCAATACACAGTAAAAATTGCAACAGCAACGGCAGCATAACAAAGGTAGCAAAAAACAACAAAGCAAGTCAAAAAAAAATAAAAATAAACAGTGATTCAACTAAGTTTATTTGTGACAGTTTTTAAACATTATGATACAAATATAATTAAATGAATTCATGTACAATCGTGTAAAAAAAGTTAAGGGTTTTCCTTTGAAGTAATCAACAAACAAACAATAATCAATCAACAATCAAACAATCAAGTTTATTCTCTAAAGGATTTCAATGCGGGGTTTTCAGATTTTTGGTTATTGTGTGATTTCATGTAATAAAATACAATTACAGAAGGGGCCACTAGGACACCTAGCATGGCTAGGCATTTGGGGGAGATTAGATTAATTCTTTTAACCCCAAATTAATTTCAAAAAGGGGTAATTTAAATATTAAGTGCTAAATTTTTAATTTCAAAAGATGCTTCTTTTTGGAAAAAACTATTTTAAAATGGGATACAGGCAAATTATGGGCTATTTTAAAAACATTATTTTAGATTAGATTCGTATTTCTGTGCTTTTTTAGTCAAATGGGGAGTGAATGGAGCGTAAGTGTGAACCCCCAAGGTTTGGTTTTTCATGTAGTTGTTGACGGGGTGTAAAGGGAATAAAAAGTTTTCAACTGAGTTTTGAATAGGAATGGTCTGAGTTCTAGGTTTTTGGTGGGGAGATTTTTGGGTTTCAACCTGAATTTTTTAAAAGGGGTCGGACAGGGGAAGTAGAATTGTTTGGTCTGTGTTTGGTGTTGTTAAAAAAATAAGTTTTGGGTTTTTTTGGGATTTTAAGGCTGAAGAGATTGCCGTAGAAAGGGGGTTTTCTGCGGGAGAGTTTTTCTTGGAAAAGGGGGGGGGGGGTTTTGCAATATTAAGGGAATTTTTCCCTTTTTTGTAGTTTTTTATTTTTTGGGTTTTTAGGTCCCCCAAAAAGTAATTGGGGAAATTGAAAAGTGTAAAGGGTTTTTGGGGATGTGTTGACGGAGGGGGAATAAGTTTGGGTATTTTTTTTTTGGGGGTGGTGGGGGGGGGAGGTTTGGGGCCAGGAAACCCTCTTTTGGGGATTAAGTGTTTATTTTTATTTTGCCCCCCCCTTTTAATTGAGGGTTTTTATGTTTTTTAGGGTGTCCCTGATCGTTTAGTTGGGGTCCAAAACCTTTAGTCTACGTCATAAGCTCAGCTCGCTCTGATAACCTGTGAGTGGTACATTTGGGCCCTTTAGATATGAGAGAATACTTATGTGGTATGTGTGCACCACATAAAACAGATCTGCAGCACACTGTGTATAATGAGAAAAAAAAACTGAAATCATGATTTTTCAATTAAAACAGCGATTTTGCAGTGTTTTTCATTATGTTTTTTATAGTTGTATTGCGATTTTTTGGGTCTCATTTGATAGAATGGAAGACATATTACAGAAATAGAGATGATTTTGATTGGGTTTTTAGCACTGGAAATGGCTTGAAACTGAGCTCAAAGTAGCAGAAATGTTAAATTTTTGCCGATATTCAAGAGTAAACAAACGACCTCACACGTTAATACACGTCAGTGGTGGGTCTAATATGCATTTCACAAATAGGGTGATGATATTTATACAATTATTACAGTATTGCATAACAGTAAATCTTCTTTTTTTTTGGTGTGAAAAAATTCATTATGTGAATAAAAAATCAAAATGGAATTTTTTTGTAAAGCCTCAAAACGAAACCCTAATGAACAGAGGAAATGTTAGTTTAGTTCCAGGAATACCTACATTGTTTATTCTGGACCCTATTTTGAAATTGGGAATATTTTGAACTTTTTGTTAAATTGGCCAAATTAACAATTTCCGATCACTTTTAATTTGTATTGAAAAAGTTGACTTGGCGATTTCTTATGCTCAATCGATAGAATAGAAGTAATACTAGTGAAATAGCTAACAATTTGGTTGACTGGAATAATGTAATTGGCCTAAAATGGGAGTCAAATTCAGCAAAATCCCGATTCGTAAATATCGCTGACACATCAAATTCGCGAGAGCATAATTTCGTCAATTTTCCATCAAATTTCGTACTTTTTGTTATTACCTTCACAAAAAGATTCTCTACCATTTCATAAGAAAAAATAAACAAATTTTTTTTTTTTTTTGAAAATTCTTGGACACTGGGGCACCACTTCAGATTTGGGCCTTGGACCCTGAAGGGGTTAAGTGTAAGTTTATTGGCTGTCATCCAAGTCAATATTTTGAGCAGCTCCTTGTTAACAATGGTGTTGAGGGTGGCAAGATTAGGGGGAGAGATGACATAAGTCGTGTCGTCAACAAAGAGATTGGGTTTCGGGTGTTGGGAAGATCATTGATGTAAAATTGAGGAAGAGCAGGGGTCCAAGACACTTCCTTGCAGAACTCCAGTATCAAGTGGCCGTGTTGATGATACTGGGGTCTTTAATGGTGACATACTGATACCTATTAGTAAGGTAGGATTTGAAATATGCAAGCGCATGGCCTCTTAAAACCATAATGGTAAAGTTTGGGGAGTAGAATGGCCATGGTCTACTCTGTCAAAAGCTTTTCTTAGGTCAATAAAAGTTCCTAGCGGATATTCCTTATTTTCCAATTCTGTGTAAAGCGGGGTCTAGCATTTTTACAATTGCACATTAATGCTTTTATTTTCCTGAATCCAAATTGGCAGGGGTTGAGTATGTTTTGTGACGTTATAAATGAATTAGTCTCCTGTGAAAGAGTTTCTCGAAGATTTTGGATAGCAATGGTAAGTTTTATATTGGCCTATATTTTGTTTAGTCTGTGGTTCACCACCTTTATTGTATTGGGGGTTAAACCCTTGCTGTCTTGAGTAGTTTCGGGGGTGCTAGTTTCTAGTTACTCTGTAAAAGTAATGAAATAGCATGCGAAAAGGACATGGGCCGCTTGCTTGTACAATAATGGTGGGACATGAGACAGATTCCCTGAGCTATTTTTAAAGTGACTTTTAATCTCGGTGACTTCGGTGGCTCAGTTTGGTACAAGATAGAAGGAATTTGGGAAATTCCCATCTTGGTAGTCCCCGGCATGGGCATTGGTACGTGGGATTTTACTGGCGAGATTAGATCCTATGTTTGAGAAGAAGTCGTTTATCTTTTTTAGCTGTACAGTGGGATGCAGTGGTGTTTCATGAGGTTTAGTTGGGACAATATTCTTGGTTTTTTTTCAGTTTTGTGGGTTCCCCAGAACTGGGAAAGTGTTTTCCAGGTCTTTTTTATATCTCCTCTTGTGTCAGTGAATCTGCTGGAGTAGAAACAGTTGTAAAATAATATGATCTGGCTTACTTTTTCCCATAAAATGCAATTACAATATCGATTAAAGTGTGATAATTTACACATTTTAGCAAAAAAATGAGGGATGTCAGATAAACTAATCCTAAATCCTACTTTACTCCAGTATTAAATTTTAGTCTAACTCTCTTTTCCCATTCCCTCCCTCTCTACTCGGCAGCAGTCTTTATGTGGACTGTGAAGTATTCTGGTATATGCTGCTCTTTATAGTGCAACAGTACGTTCAGTGATTTTCTTTCATAAAGTTCATTCACTGAATGACTAAGCTACCACAAGATTGTAACATCACATAATGCTAATTTTATATAAAAAAAAAAATTCTTTTGACAAGGTTTATAAATCAAATAAAAATGCTCTTCATTTTGGGAACATACTCAAACGTCATGCACAAATGTCACCCATCTCTGTACAAACATTGCATCATGCTGAAATAAAATAATAATTTTTTTTTTATTAACACAACTGGCCGATTCCCACCAAGGCAGGGTGGCCCCAAAAAGAAAAAACTTTTCACCACATTCACTCCATCACTGTCTTTCCAGAAGGGTGCTTTACACTAAGTTTTTTAAACTTATCTCCGACAACTATTGCTAACTTCTGGCCCAACTCTAAGGCATGACCGACTGCCCTGGTGGGTCCAACATATCAGTGACAATGCCTCCATTTGCTGCACCTCATCTGATGCCAGTATATAAGGGGTTATCTTCCTGCCCGTGCTTCAGATTCATCAAGACTATGGTGCTCAATACCTGCTCCTAGACTGATTACCTCCTCTTCTACTGTCTTCTGTATAATTCTATAAGGTTGAGGACTGATTACCCCCTCTTCTACTGTCTTCTGTATTTAATTCTATAAGGTTGAGGGACTGATTACCTCCTCTTCTACTGTTTCTGTTTTTAAATTTTATAAGGTTGAGAGACTGATTACCTCCTCTTTTACTGTCTTCTGTATAATTCTATAAGGTTGAGGGACTGATTACCTACTCTTCTACTGTCTTCTGTATAATTCTTTAAGGTTGAGGACTGATTACCTCTTCTTCTACTGTTCTTCTGTATAATTCTATAAGGTGAGGACTGATTACCTCTTCTTCTACTGTCTTCTGTATAATTCTATAAGGTTGAGGGATGATTACCTCTTCTTCTATGTTTTCTGTATAAATTTTATAAGGTTGAGGGACTGATTACCTCCTCTTCTACTGTCTTCTGTTATAATTCTATAAGGTTGAGGGATGATTACCTCCTCTTCTACTGTCTTCTGTATAATTCTATAAGGTTGAGGGACTGATTACCTCCTCTTCTACTGTCTTCTGTATAATTCTATAAGGTTGAGGGACTGATTACCTCCTCTTCTACTGTCTTCTGTATAATTCTATAAGGTTGAGGACTGATTACCTCCTCTTCTAAATGTCTTCTGTTATAATTCTATAAGGTTGAGGGACTGATTACCTCTTCTTCTACTGTCTTCTGTATAATTCTATAAGGTTGAGGGACTGATTACCTCCTCTTCTACTGTCTTCTGTATAATTCTATAAGGTTGAGGGACTGATTACCTCCTCTTCTACTGTCTTCTGTATAATTCTATAAGGTTGAAGGGACTGATTACCTCCTCTTCTACTGTCTTCTGTAAAAATTCTATAAGATTGAGGGACTGATTACCTCCTCTTTACTGTCTTCTGCATATAACTCAGTGATTTTGAAGAATTACCTTGTCTTCCACTGTCTTCTGTATATAATTCTGAGGCTGAGAACTGATTACCTCTTCTACAGTCTTTTGTTTACATTCTTTTATTGTATTCATAAAGCCACTTCATGATGTAACATCTACAAAGCAAAGATATCCAGTTGTCGCACATGTCTCATTCATCAAACTGAGTGACAGTACAGCACGAGTAATTCATATTCACTTTACCTGCTTTAGTATCATATGCATCTACAGAACACTGTACAACACGATGTCGTCCAAATCCACCAAGTATGTAGATGACAGAGTCTATGACACACACCATAAAATGTCGTCGAGGTTGCGGCAACCTGAAACAGAATGTAATATAGTGTAATGTATCTGATAATACTACTAAATTTAAAAAGAAACCCAAATAACCCGCACATAAAAGACAGAAGCTTACGACGACGTTTCGGTCCGACTTGGACCATTGACAAAGTCACACTAACAGAGAAGGAGCAGGACGGCTATATATAGGCAGGAAGAGGTGGAGGTAGTAGTAGTGGTAGTAGTAGTAGTAGTAGTAGTACAAGAATTGTATATAATACCGACAGGATGAAATGACACACGCACAACACCCGGGCATCCCCACCGTAGACGCCTCGCCATCCAGCCAGCCACTGGATGGCGAAACGTCCACAACAAAGACAACCAGACGCCGCACATGTGTCTAATTTCATCAGTAGTGTGGACTTTGTCAATGGTCCAAGTTGGACCGAAACGTCGTCGTAAGCTTCTGTCTTTTATGTGCGGGTTATTTGAGTATCGTTCCAGTCACGGTATTGTGCCTTTTTGTTATTTAAAAAGAAACCCTTTTGTTTTTCTTTTTAGGTCACCCTGCCACGGTGGGATACCTGGAGTTTACCTGGAGAGAGTTCCGGGGGTCAAATGCCCCCCCGGCCCGGTCTGTGACCCGGCCTCCTGGTGGAAACAAGCCTGATCAACCAGGCTGTTACTGCTGGCTGCATGCAAACCAACACACGAGCCACAGCCCGGCTGGTCAGGAACCGACTCTAGGTGCTTGTCCAGTGCCAGCTTGAAGACTGCCAGGGGTCTTTTGGTAATCCCCCTTATGTTGGGGAGTCAGTTGAACATCTGGGGCCCCCCTGACACTTACTGTATGGCCACTTTTTGAAAAAATTTAAGAGGGGAAGGAGCCAAAGAATTGGCAGAGAGCATGCATGTTTCCTTTAAAAAAAGAAAAAGGGTAAAGGGGATTGTAAGAATTTTTTGGGGGTTTTTGTGAAAAAGGGGATTTAGACATCTGCAGGCATGTGTAAGTGTGTTGACAGGGCAAGTGGGGTTGAAGGGATTCAGGAAACCCGGGTTAACGGGCTTGAGTCCTGGAGATTGAAAGGCACGCCCCCTGCCCTGAAAAAGGGGATGGAGCTACTGCATTTTTGGCATCAAAATTGTGCAGTATATATATCCTCGGGGCAAGACAGTGCAGATGAAGATGGTGAAACGTTTCGTTTTTGGTCACCCCCCTTGGGGGGAAATGGCCAGTTTATTTTTAAATATATTTATTATATATATATATATATATATAATATTTTTATATTAATATATATTATTTTTTATATATATATAAAATTATAATATTTCGGCCAAAAATGGGGAGAACTTACGATCTTGGCTTAAATAGCAACGCTCTCTTGCCATATAGGAAAATAAAAATTTTGTAAAAGCAATAATTTCGCCAAAATCATTCTAAAAACAACGAAAAAAAATATTTGTTTGTTTTGTTTAGTACAAATTATTTTAAATGTATTTAAAATATATTTAGTTGGGGTTTGGCTAAAATAAGTTGCTCTTGTTAAATAAGGTTTGGTAAGTTTTCTAAATTCTTTGTGCCAAAAAATTAAACATTTTTTACATTAAGTTTTAAGAAAGAAAAAAATCTTTAAACGTATAAAAAAAAAAAAATTTTACAAAGGATTAATTTTAAATGATTCTTGCTAACGGGCCACTTTTTCTATTTGGGACAATATTATTATATATAATATATATATATATATATTATATATATATATATATTATATATATATAACATATAATGTATTAAATTTGGGGTAGGTTGGTAACGCAACCACCCAGGGATGTCTACCCTCCCGCCCAAATGAGGTTTACCCGGAGTTTTCCTGGAGAGAGTTCCGGGGGTCAACGCCCCGCAGCCCCTCTGTGCCAGGCCCTCCGGGGTATCAGACTGATAACCAGGCTTTTACTGCTGGATGCACGCAAACCAACTAGGCCACAGCCCCGGGTGGTCAGGTACCCACTTTAGGTGCTTGTTCGTGCAGCTTGAAGACTCCAGGGGGGCCCCGTTTGGGAATCCCCCCTTTTTTTTTTCTGGGGGGCAGTTTTAACAGTCTCGGGCCCCCGACATTATTGTATGGTCTCTTAACGTGCTAGGACACCCCTGCTTTTCATTGGGGGGGTGTTGCATGTCTGCCAATCTTTTGCTTTTTAGTGAGTGTTTTCGTGTGCAAGTCGGTATAGTCCCTCTAGGGTTTTCAGGTGTAATAATAGTATCTCTCCCCCCCGTTTCCGGGAATACAGGTTCAGGGAAACCCCAAGCGTCCCGTAATTTAGGTTTTTTATCTCCCTTAGCTCGCCGTGAAGGTCTCGTACATTTTCAGGTCACAATTTCACCTGCCCTTTAAGGTGTGTTAGTGGTACACGAAAACCCGTAATTGTTTTTTCATGATGGTAGGATTGCTGGTGTCTTTTGTCTGTCTCATAAAATGCAAGATTTCAGGTATGTCTTGCTACTTCTACTTGCATTTTGGGCACACTACACATACATTACAAGCATATATTATATACACAATCCCCCTGGGGGTTTTTTCTGTTTTCTTTCTAGTTTTTGTTCTTTATTATTTTCCCCTTACCCCCCAGGGAAAGTGGAACAGAATTCTTCTCGAAGATGCGTGTTGTAAAAGCGCTTAAAAGCCCGGGGGCAAGGGGGTAGTAACCCCCTTTCCCGTATTATTTATATTTTATTATCACACTGGCCCATTCCAAACAAGGCAGGGTGGCCGAAAAAAAAACTTTCCCAACATTCATCCATCACTGTCTTGCCAGAAGGGTGTTTTACCTACAGTTTTTAAACTGCAAATTTAAACACCCCCTTCAGAGTGCAGACACTGTACTTCCCATCTCCGGCCCAAAGTCCGGCCCCCGGGTTTTCCCCTGCCCCCCTTATAAATGTTACTTTGCTCACCCCCGCACGTCAAGTATTAAAAACCATTTGTCTCCATTCACTCCTATAAAACAGCTCACGCATGCCTGCGGGAAAGTCCAAGCCCCTCGACAAAAAACCCCCCTTTTTACCCCCCCCCTCCAACCTTTCCTAGGCCGCCCTCCCCGCCTTCCTTCCCACTACAGATGATACACTTTGAAATCACTCTTTTTTGCTCCTTCTCTTCATGTCCGAACCACCCAACAACCCCTTTCCCCAGCCCCCTGGACAAAAGTTTTGGTAATCCCCGCACCTCCTCCAATTCCAAAACGAATTCCGCATTATATTACACCACACATTTCCCCCAAATGACTCTCCACTGCCCCAGCCTTTCCTCGCTGCAACATTCATCACCATGTTCCCACCCATATAAAAGCGTTTGGGAAAACTTACTCTCTACTTCCCCCCTTTGCCCCCAAGGACAAAGTTCTTTGTCTCCACAGACTCCTAAGTGCCTGCTCACCTTTTCCCCTCATCAAAATTTTATGATTTACCTCATCTTTATAGACCTTCCCCTGAACGTCCACTCCCAAATATCTGAATAATTCCTCCTCCTACTCTCTCCCTCCAATCTGATATCCAATCTTTCAACTAATTTTTTATTACCTCATAAACCCACTCTTTACTTTATTCACTTTTAAATTTTTTTCTTTTGCACACCCTACCAAAATTTATCCACCAACCCTGCAAATTTTTTCTTCAGAATCTCCCCAAAGGGGACGTTCATCAGCAAAGAGCAACTGTGAAATCCCACTTTACGTGTGTTCTTTATCTTTTAACTCCACCCTCTCGCCAAAAACCCTCGCATTTACTTCTCTTAAACCCCATCATAAAATATTAAACAACCCGGTGAATCACCATCCTTTCTAAGTCCTACTTTCCTGGGAAATAATTTCCCTTTTTCCCTAGTACTCTAACTTAGCCTATTTCCTCAAAAAAAATTTTCACGCTTTCATAACCTCCCTCCTACCCCATACACCTGAAACATCTGAAATTTCCCCCCCCTATCCCCCCTGCCCATACCCCTTTTCCAAATCCATAAATCCACAAAGACCTCTTTCCCTTATCTAAATATGTTCACTTTATTTTTCACGAAAAACACCTGGTCACACCCCCCCTACCTTTCCTAAAACCCCCTTGTTCATCTGCTATCCTATTTTCCTCTTCTCTTAATTTTTTCAATAAAAACTCTACCATACACTTTACCAGTTACCAACAACTTATCCCCATAATTTTGCACTCTTTTTGTCCCCTTTTCCTTTTCAAAAGGGAAATGCATGCTCCTGCAATCCCTAGGTACTTTCCTTTTTCCATGCTTTATTAAATAATTGAAACCCAACCCCTCCCCAAAAAAATTCCCCCCCGCTTTTAACATTTTTTATCTTTATCCCATCAATCCTGGCTGCCCCTTTCCCCCCTTTTATTTTCCACTGCCTCACAAACTTCTCCCACACTCACAAAATCCTACAATGTTATTCCCCCTTGCCCAACCAAAATCACGCTTCCCCTATCTTCATCAACATTTTTAAAAATTCCTCAAAATATTTCCCCCCCATCTTCCCCAAAACCTCTAAATCCCTTTAAAACTTTCTCTCCCATTTTTAATGACAAATCCATTTGTTCTCTAGGCTTCCAAAAAATTTTTTAAATTTACTCCAAAACTTTTTCTTTTTTCAACAAAATTTTTTGTAAATCTCACCCCCTCCTTTATTTGCTCTCTTTTTACATTGCTTTACCACTCTCTTAACCTCTCTCTTTTTTCCATATACGTACTTTCCCTCCTTGCCCTCATTTACTTTGTAAAAAAATTTCAATGTACTTTTTTCCCTTACTACCTCTTTTACTCATCTTCCACCCAAACGTCCCCTTCCCTCCCGCACCCCCCTTTCCCCTAACCCCAAACTTTGCTGAACACTCAAACACTACATTTTTAAACCTACCCCATACCTCTTCGACCCCATTGCCTTGCTCTCATTAGCCCCTCATCCCCAATAGCTGTTTTTATCTTACCCTAACTGCCTCCCCTTTTAGTTTATAAACCTTCACCTCTCTCTTCCCTGATGCTTCTATTCTCCTTGTATCCCATCTACCTTTTACTCTCAGTGTAGCTACAACTAGAAAGTGATCTGATATATCTGTGGCCCCTCTATAAACATGTACATCCTGAAGTCTACTCAACATCTTTTATCTACCAATACATAATCCAACAAACTACTGTCATTTTGCCCCACATCATATCTTGTATCTTATTTATCCTCTTTTTCTTAAAATATGTATTACCTATAACTAAAACCCCTTTCTATACAAAGTTCAATCAAAGGGCTCCCCTTATCATTTAACCTGGCCCCCCCAAACTTACCTACCAACCCTCTCTAAAAGTTTCTCCCCCACTTTAGCATTCAGGTCCCCTACCACAATTACTCTCTCACTTGGTTCAAAGGCTCCTATACATTCACTTAACATCTCCCCAAAATCTCTAAACTCTCCCCTGCAATCCTCTCTTCTCCAGGTGCATACACGCTTATTATGACCCATTTTTTGCACCCAAACCTTTACTTTAATCCAAAAAATTTTTGAATTTACACTTTATACTCTTTTTCCCCTTCCATAATGATCCTTAAATTCTGCTCCCCTTTTCCTTTGCTCTAGCTCTTAATACTCCAATTTAACCCCAAATTTTATTTCCCCCCCCCCCGAAACTCCCTACCCCTCAGTTTGTTTCACTTAGGGCCGGAACCAATTTTTTTCTTCATAACATCAGCAATCATCTGTTTTTTGTCACCGCACTACATCCACGCACATTCAAGCACCCCAGTTTTATAAATTTTTTTCTTCTTCTCTTTTTTGTAAATGTTACAGGAAAAGGGGTTACTAGTCCATTGCTAGAACCCCTAGTTTTTTTTTTGGGGCCCACCCTGCCTCGGGGGGATTGGCGGTCTTTAAAAAGAAAGAAGAAAGAGAATATATGATCATTTTGTAGTGGGTTGGAGACAGCCCCCACCAGGGAGGCTCCCGTCCTCCCAAAGTGAATGTAAAACAAAAGCCTGTAATTGTTTTCATGTGGTGGGATTGTTTTGTTTTTTTTTTGTTTCATAAACATGCAAGTTTTTCGGGGTACGTCTTGCTACTTCACTTACACTTGGTCACACTACACATACATTACAAGCAATATTAACACCCCTCGGGGTTTTTCTTCATTTTCTTTCTGTTTTGTTCTTTTTTATTTCCCTTATCTCCTGGGGAAGGGGCGGATTCTTCCTCTGTAAACCTGCTGTTGTAGGAGGCAATTAAAAGCGGGAGCAAGGGGCCAGAACCTCTTCCCTGTATTATTATAAAGTAAAGGAGAAAACTTTGTTTTTCCTTTTGGGCCACCCCCCCCTCGGTGGGATACGGGGGTGTGTTAAAAGAAGAACATATACAATATATACATAAAATTTTATATATATTATATTATATATATATATATAATATATAATATTATATAATATTTTTAATATTTATAATAATATATATTACATATATGTATATATTAAGTATATAACTTTTTTTTTTTTTTATTACACAGGGCCCCCGATCCCACCAAGGCAGGGTGGCCTTTTAAAAAAAAAACTTTCACCATCTTCACTCCATCACTGCTTGCCAAAAGGGGGTGCGTTACACTACAGTTTTTAAACTGCAACTAACACCCCTTCCTTCAGAGTGCAGCACTGTACTTCCACTCGGACTCAACCCCGGCCCTCCCGGTTTTCCCCTGAACCCCTTCATATTAAAATACAGTGGACCCCCGGTTTAAAGGAAATTTTTTTTAAATCCAGAAAATGTTTAGGTGCCGTACTGACCGAATTTTTTTCCCTAAGGAAATATTGTGAAGTGATTTTGTCCATTTCAGACCCCCAAACATCAGTACAAAGCACTTCATAAATACACTTAATAATTGGCCCCATTGGAGGGACGTTAAGGGGGGGGTCCACTGAATACATTAATTATATATATTACATATATAATATATTACATATATACAATATTAATATACTTATTATAATAGTAGATTGGCAGACAGCAAAGCCCAGGGAGGGACTACCGTCCTGCCAAGTGAAAGTAAAAGAAACCTGTAATGTTTTACAGATGGTAGGATTTTTGGGGTCCATTTTTCTGTCATAAAAAATGAAGGTTTTTAGGTACTCTTTTACTTCACTTACACTTAGGGCCCCCCTAAAATACAGTCAGGGATTATATAAACAACCCCTCCCCTGGGGTTTTTTCTATTTTCATTCTAGTTCTTATTTTTTTATTTCCTCTTATTCCCTGGGGAAGTGGAATAAATTCTTCCCCCGTAAGCCTGCGTGTTGTAAAAGGCGAAAAAAAGCCGGGGCAAGGGGGCCCGTAACCCCTTTCCGTTTATTACTAAATGTAAAAGGGGAAAAATTTTTGTTTTTCCTTTTGGGCCACCCCCCCGGTGGGAACGGCCGATGTGTTGAAAGAAAGAAAATACGTGGCCCCCCTAACGATCACCTCAATGCGACCAAATTTTGTAAGTGTATTTATGTAAATGCTTTGTTGTTTGTTTGGGGGTCTGAAAGGACTAAACTACTTACAATTTCCCTTTTGGGAAAAAAATTTGGTCAGTACTGGCACCTGAAAATACACTGGAATAAAAAAATTCGTTAACCCCGGGGTCCCTGTATTATATATAAATGGGCCCCCCATAACGATGGCATCGCTAGCGATTTTTCCGCATAACGATTACTTTTATCGCAAAATTTTTGCCCGCATACCGATTAAAAACCCGCCATACCGATTTTCGTCCGAGACGCGTCCAATGTGCCCTCAGCCAGCCTCACATGTGCCGCTCCGTCCCATTGTTTACCAGCCAGCCTCCGCGGTAACATCCAAGCATACACTCGGAATATTTCGTATTATTACAGTATTTTCGGTGCTGTTTCTGGAAAATAAGTGACCATGGGCCCCAAGAAAGCTTCTAGTGCCAACCCTACACCTCAAAGGGTAAGAATTACTATAGAGATGAAGAAAGAGATAATTGATAAGTATGAAAGTGGAGTGCGTATAGCCGACCTAGTCAAGCTGTACAAGAAACCCCAATCAACCATCGCTACTATTGTGGGCACCAGAAAGACAATCAAGGAAGCTGTTCTTGCCAAAGGTTCAACTGTGTTTTCGAAACAAAGATCGCAATTGATGGAAGATGTTTGAGAGACTCTTATTGGTGTGGATAAATGAAAAACAGATAGCAGGAGATAGCGTCTCTCAAGCGATCATATGTGAAAAGGCTAGGAAGTTGCATGACGATTTAATTAAAAAAATGCCTGCATCAGTGATGATGTGAGTGAATTTAAGGCCAGCAAAGGTTGGTTTGAGAGATTTAAGAAGCGTAGTGGCATCCATAGTGTGATAAGGCATGGTGAGGCTGCCAGTTCGGACCACAAAGCGGCTGAAAAATATGTGCAGGAATTCAAGGAGTACATAGAAACTGAAGGACTGAAACCTGAACAAGTGTTTAATTGTGATGAAACAGGCCTGTTCTGGAAGAAAATGCCAAGCAGGACCTACATTACTCAGGAGGAAAAGGCACTCCCAGGACATAAGCCTATGAAAGACAGGCTTACTTTGTTGATGTGTGCCAATGCTACTGGTGATTGCAAAGTTGAAGCCTTTATTAGTGTATCACTCTGAAACTCCCAGAGCGTTCAGGCAAAAGAATGTCCTCAAGGATAATTTGTGTGTGCTGTGGAGGCAAACAGTAAGGCATGGGTCACTAGGGAATTTTTCTATAACTGGTTACACCATGCATTTGCCCCCCAATGTGAAAAATTACCTAACTGAAAGAAATTAGAAACTTAAGTGCCTCCTGGTGTTAGACAATGCCCCTGGTCATCCTACAGACGTGTCAGAGCGACTTTATGGGGACATGAGCTTCATTAAGGTGAAGTTTTGCCTCTAATACCACTCCTCTCCTGCAGCCCATGGACCAGCAGGTTATTTCCAACTTCAAGAAACTGTACACAAAAGCTCTGTTTGAAAGGTGCTTTGTAATGACCTCAGAAACTCAACTGACTCTAAGAGAGTTTTGGAGAGATCACTTTAATATCCTCAATTGTGTAAACCTTATAGTAAGGCTTGGGAGGAAGTGACAAAGAGGACCTTGAACTCTGCTTGGAAGAAACTGTGGCCAGAATGTGTAGACAAAAGGGATTTTGAAGGGTTTGAGGCTAACCCTGAGAATCCTGTGCCAGTTGAGGAATCCATTGTGGCATTGGGAAAGTCCTTGGGGTTGGAGGTTAGTGGGGAGGATGTGGAAGAGTTGGTGGAGGAGGACAATGAAGAACTAACCACTGATGAGCTGCTAGATCAACTTCAACAGCAAGAGGCACACCTGAGGAAATTGCTTCGGAGGAGGGGAGAGGAGAAATGATGAAGAAGTTGCCTACTTCAAAGATTAAGGAAATCTGTGCTAAGTGGCTTGAAGTGCAAACCTTCATGGATGAAAATCACCCTCACACAGCTATTGCAAGCCGTGCTGGTGATTATTACACTGACAATGTTGTGAAACACTTAGGCAAGTCATAAAGGAACGAGAGGTACAGGCCACTATGGACAGATATCTTGTGCGAAAGAAGTCCAGTGACTCTGAAGCTGGCCCTAGTGGCATTAAAAAGAAGAAGGGAAGTAACCCCAGAAAAGGACTTACTACCTCAAGTCCTAATGGAAGGGATTCCCCTTCTAAACAGTAAGAAGATATTGCTCTCCCCTCCTCCCATCCCATCAATCATCACCAGATCTTCAATAAAAAGTAAGTGTCATTTAATTGTGCATGCCTTTTTCAGTTTGTGTGTATTAAAATTAACATTTCATGTGGTAAAAAAAATTTTTTTCATACTTTTGGGCGTCTTGCACTGGATTAATTTTATTTCCATTATTTCTTATGGGGAAAATTGATTCGCATAACGATTATTTCGCATAACGATGAGCCCTCTTGCACGGATTAAAATCGTTAACCGGGGGTCCACTGTATATATAATATATATATATATATATATATTATATATATATATATATATATAATATAATATATATATATATATATAATATATACATATATACCCTGCCTCGGTGGGAGACGACCGACTTGTTGAAAAAAAAAAAAAAAAATATATATATATATATATATATATATTATATATATACACACACACACACACACACACACCTACCATCTCACTTACGACCAAGTTCAGTTCTGAGAAACCGGTCGTAAGTCGAAATGGTCGTAAGTCGAACTTTACTACTGAATATCAACAAAACATTTTTGTAATGACTTTATTTTATTGTTTTATTTTGGTATTTCATATTTTACTTTACTTTTTATGTTGTTAGTACTGTATTTTATACTGTAAGGTTTAGGATAAACACTGTGTACAACACAAATAGTTGTTTATTTCCCAGAAATGTGGCATAAAAAACACGGTCGTAAGTCGAGTGGTCGTAAGTCGAGCAGGTCGTAAGTCGGATGGTAGGTGTATATATAAATGCTTTCAAATGAGCTGATGTAAGTAACAGCTCTTAGCTTGCCAACAAAGTTAGGGATCCTTAACCTGTAAATAGCTTGTCAATAAAGCTAGGGATCCTTAACCTTGTCAAACCATGTGTAAAAAAAAAAAAAAAAGAGAGAAGAGAGAGAGAGAGAGAGAGAGAGGAGAGAGAGAGAGAGAGAGAGAGAGAGAGAGAGAGAGAGAGAGAGAGAGAGAGAGAGAGAGAGAGAGAGAGAGAGAGAGAGAGAGAGAGAGGACAGACAGAGAGACAGAGAGAGAGACAGAGAGGAACAGAGAGAGAGACAGGAAGAGAGAGAGAGGAGAGCAGAGAGAGAGAGAGAGAGACAGAGACAGAGAGAGAGAGAGACAGAGAGAGACAGAGAGAGAGACAGAGAGAGAGAGAGAGACAGACAGAGAGAGAGACAGAGAGAGAGAGAGACAGAGAGAGAGAAGGAGAGACAGAGACAGAGAGAGACAGAGACAGAGAGAGACAGAGAGAGACACCAAGAAAAGTTTATGGCAGAATTATTAATGAAAGGATTAGTGGTAAAAGAGAAAGTAGGGTTGCAGAGGAGCAGAGAGGATTGAGGAAGGGTAGAGGATGTGTAGACCAAGTGCTTACACTGAAGTATATACAGGTGCTCTTTGCATGTCACTGATGTCACTGGCATCAGCTATGGTCTGTATAAGTTGTATCAGTAGTTTTAAAACTACAGTCAAAATACACCTTATCTCCTTAACCTATCCCAGCTCATAAATAAATATGTAAAAACTATACGTGTATTTTCTCAATATCATGAATATAGGTAACATTTATAATCAATATACACGTATACTCTCTCAGTATCTATATTCACCTCAAATGTTAATCACTCCATTGTGTCCAACTCACATTAACAATCAAAACTGTAATTCATCCCTACAAAACTTATCAAAGTCATATAGCATGATCTAATATTCAGTTTTCTTGTATTCATTGTAACTCACCTAATGACCATTTTTTTTTTATTATTATTATCACACTGGCCGATTCCCACCAAGGCAGGGTGGCCCGAAAAAGAAAAACTTTCACCATCATTCACTCCATCACTGTCTTGCCAGAAGGGTGCTTTACACTACAGTTTTTAAACTGCAACATTAACACCCCTCCTTCAGAGTGCAGGCACTGTACTTCCCATCTCCAGGACTCAAGTCCGGCCTGCCGGTTTCCCTGAACCCCTTCATAAATGTTACTTTGCTCACACTCCAACAGCACGTCAAGTATTAAAAACCATTTGTCTCCATTCACTCCTATCAAACACGCTCACGCATACCTGCTGGAAGTCCAAGCCCCTCGCACACAAAACCTCCTTTACCCCCTATATGCACTGTTATTGCCTTGTTAATTTTAAATTGCGTTTAAGCTTGCTTGAAATGCTTTGCATATAAAGGGGCTTTTGGCATGTACGCCCAACCATTATATTCCTTTGTGCAAACATGTATCATCCCAAAATAAAATGTTATTATTATTATTATTATGTACTTGTAGAAATAAATCTTATTATTATTTGAATAAAAGCACCTTTCTTGAAGGGCTGAAGTAAAAAAAAAAAATAAAAACTTACATGTTTTCACTGATCCATTTCCTAGATGCTGTACTGTATCTCCATAAACTCTTGTTCCAGTTGCCATGACCCAGGTGATACTCACCACCTATGATGTATATACTGCAACCTGCAATGTCAAGTTATTTATAATAATTATATGACATCACAATTCAGACTGTCGTGTGACTGTAAGATCCTCGCCCCTCCTTCAGGATTCAAGTTCAGCTAATCAATTTCCTGAATTCCTTCATAAAGGTTATTTTGCTTACACTCTAACAGCAAGTCCATTAAAAACCACTTGCCTCCATGCACTCCCATCTGCTAAGCTCTCACAAGCCTGCTAGATGCTCAAGCCCCTAAAACTCAAAGCCTCCTGTGGCTTAGTTGGAAATGCACTCGCCTCCACACTGAGTGTCTGGGGTTCAATCTCTGGCATGGATGGAAACATTGGGCATGTTTGTTTACACCTGCTCTCACTGTTCACCTAGCAGTAAGTAGGTATCTAGATGCTAGTCTTCTTACACCTGCTGTCCCTGTTCACCTAGCAGTAAGTAGGTATCTAGATGCTAGTCTTCTTACACCTGCTGTCCCTGTTCACCTAGCTGGATGTGTCAGCAGATGGGTCCATGAAGGATGAGGTGAGTCATGGAATTGACATGGGGGAAAAAAGGTGAGTGGTACACTGAGGAGTATGTGGAGACAAAGAACATTATCCATGGAAGCAAAGAGGGGAAATGTATGAGAGTATAGTATAGTTATACCAACACTCTTACATGGGTGTGAAGCATGGGTGGTGAATGTTGCAACAAGGAGACGGCTGGAGGCAGTGGAGATGTTGTGTCTGAGGGCAATGTGTGGTGTGAATATAATGCAGAGACTCCGAAGTTTGGAAATTAGGAGGTGTGGGATTACCAAAACTATTATCTAGAGTGCTGAGGAAGGGTTGCTGAGGTGGTTCGGACATGAAGAGAGGATGGAACAAAATAGAATGATTTCGAGAGTGCATAAATCTGCAGTGGAGGGAAGGCAGGGTACGGGGTCAGCCTAGGAAAGGCTGGAGGGAGGGGGTAAAAGAGGTTTTGTGTGTGAGGGGCTTGGACGTCCAGCAAGCATGCGTGAGCATGTTAGATAGGAGCAAATGGAGAAATGGTGTTTAGGACTTGCTGTGCTGTTGGGGTGTGAGCAAGGTAACATTTATGAAGGGGTTCAGGGAAACCAGCAGGCCGGACTTGAGTCCTGGAGATGGGAAGTATAGTGCCTGCACTCTGAAGGAGGGATGTTAATGTTGCAGTTTTAAAACTAGTGTAAGTGTGTCTCTGGCAAGACAGTGATGGAGTGAATGATGATCAAAGTTTTTCTTTTATGGGCCACCCTGCCTTGGTGGGATACGGCCAATGTGTTAATCAAATAAAAAAATAATTATATTTATGGGGGAGTGTTAAACTCAAAGAGGTCATACAGCACCTGGGGAGAACAGAAGGCCTTCAGGCTCGATTCAAAGAATTGGAGCACAGGTCCAAATCCTAAGATCAAGAGCCCCTCACCAGCATCAAGGAACCTCCCTTGAGGGGCCAATTATATATGTCCTTTTACTTGTACAGTAGAACCCCCATATCCACTGATTCAGTATCTGCAGTTTCAGTTATCCAGTTTACTGTGGCCCAAAAATACCTCATAATTTTGTATAATAATAACCTCAAAGTGCAAAAGTAGAGAAGTTGGCAGTTCTTCAAAACCTAAGAGAAGCTGTGAAGTGTTTCCCATCAGTGAATAAGTGATAATTCTCCACTTATTGTGCATAATTTATCAATTAAATTTTATAATAGGCATGTATAGGACTTATTTATAGGGTTTGCTACTATCCATGGTTTCGGTATCCACGGCAGGTTCTTGAAACAAATCCCCCGTGGATACGGGAGTCCTACTGTATTTACAAAAACATCCATGACATAGAGAATCTTTATAAGAGAGCTTATTGTATGTATAATTTAATTGCTTTCTTGGCAAGAAATGCTTACCAACAGAATAAACTTGGTATCCTAAACATTGAACTAAACCATCACAAAATTTTTGGTATTGAATATATCAATGATATACAGTGGACCCCCGCTTAACGATCACCTCCCAATGCGACCAATTATGTAAGTGTATTTATGTAAGTGCGTTTGTATGTGTATGTTTGTGGGTCTGAAATGGACTAATCTACTTCACAATATTCCTTATGGGAACAAATTCGGTCAGTACTGGCACCTGAACATACTTCTGGAATGAAAAAATATCGTTAACCGGGGGTCCACTGTACATTCTAAAAATTTAACTGGACCATCAATCACAGAGATAGCAAGAACTTACCCACAGAACAAACTTGGTATCCCGAGCACTGAACTGGACTATCGCAGAGCTTAGTTAAAACTATTTCTTCTACTATTTTCTTAGATGCCAGATTAAACGAGTAGACGACCGGTGACATCTCGGAATTTCTCATTCGGGACGTCCACACTACATCAACCTCATCTTCGTCATCGCTGTTCTTTGCTTTTTTCTTCCTCTGCGATGATTGCAATCGCTTGAACCCCACAACACATGCAACCTGCGACAACTTCCTCTTGAGTCGCTTCAACAAACTTTCAACAATCGTTCTTACTTTTTTCTCCTCATCTCTTTCTTCAATCTGTCCGTTATCATCTCTATCTGAATCACATTTCTTTGAGTTTCTTTGCTCTTCTAAGCATTCATTTATTCTTTGAATTAACAGATCCTTATCTGAATTTTGGTTACAGTCACTTGTTTCCAACAGGGACTTTTTTAGTTTTTTTATACATTCTAACACTTGTACTGCTAGGTCATTTTCACTTACGATGCTGTAGAAGAGCATGTTGGATATGTCTGCTGATGTCAACGAGTGGAAATCGACACAACGCAGAAGCTGAACGAGATGGCCAGCTCTCTCAACCTCATTTGCCTGTAAAATTGAAACAAACGGAATAGAGGAAAAAAAAAATTTTTTTTTCAAGGATTTATTTATTACACCTTTTATTAAGCT